>CM055641.1:34791583-35991583 GCA_029378325.1 Elaeagnus macrophylla
ACAACAAACATGACACAAGGATCAATCGACATGCCCATAATTAGACATAAACAACACTGACAAAATGTGTTGTGCAAGAGTTAACCTGGTCAATTAAAAAGGAGGGGACAATCGCTTCCTTCCCGTTGCTCATTATGTGGTTCTAAGGAAGAAACTCTGTCACATCTTTTTTTAAGTTGTCATTTTGCAGGTGCGCTTTGGGACTTTATATACTTCTTTTTTGAAAAACGACCAAGTACAGACTCTTCGATCCTAAATCTATGGAAAACCGCAATGGCAATGGAATTTGGATCACAGCTCGCCAACTTATGGAAAGCAGGAATTGTTTCAGTCATTTGGGTGATTTGGACTGCTAGAAATGAGTATCGTTTTAACAATAAGAGGACGACTCTGAGATCGGCTTTTGCCACAGTATGGCGTTTTATCCGCGAGGCGAG
Source organism: Elaeagnus macrophylla (assembly GCA_029378325.1). Lineage (NCBI taxonomy): Eukaryota > Viridiplantae > Streptophyta > Magnoliopsida > Rosales > Elaeagnaceae > Elaeagnus > Elaeagnus macrophylla. Next base: position 34,792,021 of record CM055641.1, read on the forward strand.
TCTTTCAAAAAGTGGTTGCATGCAGAACACTGTGGATGATTTACAGGTACTTAGGCGGCTTCGAATATCAGGCATCCCAAGAAGGGCCCCAAATATTATAGAGGTTAATTGGAAGGTTCCACCATCGGGATGGATAAAGGTCAATACAGATGGTGCAACATTTGGAGCTCCAGGATTATCTAGTTGTGCGGGTGTTTTTAGAACTTCAAGATCATTTGTTAAGAGTTGTTTCTGTATTCCGCTTGGAATATCATATGCTTATGAAGCAGAACTAGCGGCAGCAATTTATGCGGTGAAGTATGCATATACATTTCAGTGGAGGCGTCTCTGGTTGGAATCAGACTCACTATATGTTGTTTCTCTTTTTCAGACCCAGTCTTCTTCGGTTCCTTGGAGGTGGCATTCTGCTTGGACAGATTGCTTAGACAAAATTACTCATATGGAGTTTTACTGTTCACATATTTATAGGGAAGGTAATGCTGCAGCTGATAGCTTAGCTTCTAGGGCTCCTAGTTTATGTACAGCGACTTGGTGGTGGAATGTTCCACATTTCGCGAGCTCTTTTATTTATTCTGATGCTAACAACAAACCTAATTACAGGTTTTGTTGAGGATTTTTATTTGCATGTGTAATTTTCTCAATATTTAATAATATTAGTGGTTGATTGGTTTAATGAAGAAGGTGCTAAGGAGGTGCCAACCTAGTTGGGATGTCCCGGTGCACCCACTGAAAACAATTAGCCACAACCTTTTATTTAAAAAAAAAAGTTGGAGAAGTTTATAATAGTCTTGGTTTGGGTTGAGTTGTGACGTTTTGAGAATGGGGTCACCCACAGCCCAAAGTGTTGAATCCATTAAACCCAAACCCAAATCTTATCCTCGTCCACTATCGCATGTCTTTTATAAATTGAGCAACTGTATACAACTTTCATGAATTTTTAGGTTGAACTTTGAAGCATTCCTTTAATTTTAAATAAGTGAGACATTACTTTTATAACTTGTGGGTTGGGTAATTTATTTCCGTAATTTAAAAAATAATAAATCATATTTAAATTTAAAAAAATTGAGATTTTTTTGGAAATAACATGGGAAATCTTAAAAAAATTAAAAAAAAATCCAAAACAAAAATTAAAATAACTCTATATATTCCTTCTCTCTCTCCCTTCTCTATGTTATTTATGATTTATGATAAGTCTTTCACTGAGCATACTGTCTAGGACTTATTAGGAATTTGTACGAATAAATCAACTCCTTCATTAGAGTTTTAAGCCTACCTAAAACATCAATTCCTTGATTAATTATGAGCTCTAATTGAGAAGGGAATTGCGTAAAACAAATAGAAAAGATAACCAAACAATAGCATCGGTATTATAATAAATGCTTCAATCTTTATTGAGTCTGCTAATATGCTAAGATTTTGATTTATTCCTGATAAGTCCTTGGTTGAAAATAAGGAAGATCTAAAGAATGTATGATCATGCATATCCCTATATTCAGTCAAGGACTTATCATAGATGAGAAAGAGATGGGAGAGCCAACTAAGATTTGTGTCATTAACAAGTCAATTATAGTCTTGGCAAAAAATAATATTTTTCATGACAGAAGCAATCACATTGATACTCACTGTCATTTAAGTTAGGCAGGCATCACAAGAAATTTGTAAATTCAGAAGAGCAAGTTGCTAACACCTTTACCATGCTGCTCATACAGAAAGACTTCAACTCCAAGTGAGAAAATTTCAGCAATATCCTTGAGTTTTTAGGTTTCTTTAACAATACTCCTAATGTTATCTTTGAATTTTAAAAAATTAAAAAAGTCAAACATATTTTATTTTCGTCGCAGACCTTCAATACAACAAAGTTGTCCTGTTTTATATTCTTAAGCATAATTTACTTTATTTTTTTTCCAGATACACTTGAATTCTTGTAGAAATACGGAGTTGGTTATTTCTTTATCTGTATCAAGCTTATACTTGAGGATCCCAAGAGACAAAGTGTGTGAATGTTTTTTTGTGTGAAAGTAAAATGGTTGGGCATTTTCCAATTGGAGGAATGGGATATTTTGATTGGGTTATTGGAAATAGATGTGGACGGGTAGAACAAGAAGATGAATGATTGGTGTGGAAGAGTTGAGATTGTAGATTTCGCTTATCGTTGAGGAGATATGGAAATTGTTCGATGGGGCTAACACGTAATTCATTATAGAAGGTGTGATGGAGCTACGTGGCTTTTCAATCTATAGCTAAAATTTCTGATATTATTTCCTCTTAAGCTTGATTGTGATAGACACAAAATTTTTGAAATTTACATTACCCAAAAACCCACTCTTAATTTATTAAAACCAACACCTTGTTATGACAATGCTAAATCAAAATGGTACATTCTCCAAGCAAATGAATCGAAGCAAAAACAAATTTATTGTGTTTGTCACTTGGAGAAGACAAGATTTGAATTTTTTTTTTTTTTTTAAAAGAAGCAAAGTAGCAAATTACAATTGGTATCGAAAACTCAATTAAAGATTTTTCTAATTTATCCTTTGTGGCAACTTACAGTTGACATTTATTTTCTTCTTACTTCTTCTTATAAGAAAGTAACACACTAAAAAATTGTAGAGAATGAGCGTTAAAAATTGCAACGATTTTGGTTGAGTTTTGTAAGATGTTGTGGGAGTAATTCAAATATTTCATATTTGTCTCATTCCGTTAAGAATTAGAAGTATTTGTGAAGATTCATTAAATACAATAAATTAAATTAAGAGTATTAATGAAAATAAGTAAAATCTTACAACTATTGTTGAAATTTTCCCAGGTTGAGAAACTTACTTGATGTCATAAAAGATCAAGTTTATAAGGTGTTAAAATGTAAACTTAGTCAAAAAAAAAAAAAAAAATTAATTCCAATTAAAGCTCTATAATCTGGGATAATTCTAAGTCATAGAAGCCTCCAATATTTTAGGTAAATTTTATTAATAGAATTACGTGGGTGGTTAGTATTTATTTTAGTTAAGTCAGATTTGTCAAATGAACAACTCAATTAGGTTGATCCAATGAGTTGATGACTTAAAAAAGTTCAGCACTTAAATGAGTTAACTCACCTAATACATTAGCAGCTTGCAAGCTGATTTAGCAAAATATTTTTGTTAAAAAATAATTACTATAATGTCACTATAAAAAACACACATTAATTATATTTTTTTTCTTATTTTACAAAAATATAATAAAAAATTTATTTATACTAAATTTTGTTCTTAAACAAAATTATAATTTTTATTTTTGAAAAATATGTATGAACCAGTTTGTGAACTACTTAGATCAATTCATTTAAACATTATCAAAATTAAAATTAACTTATATAAAATTTAAATAAATTAAGCTGAACTAAATCTAAACAAGCAAATTGAGACGGTTGACATGATTGTAACCTTTAGTTTGATGTGTGTATAAATATTTCACTTGTTTGGAATTTTAAATGTAAGAGAAAAGAATAACAATAATTATAATAAGAAACATATTCTTAGTCTTTTTTGTAAAAGAAGCTTTATGTAGACGAAATTATATGAACTTGTGAAGAAGAGAGAAGACAGCTATTTAAAAAAAGATAATGAAAAAAAAACCCTCTTAATGAGTTCTCTTTTTAAAAAGTCATTTACTTCAATATTAATATATATATATATATACATTAATTTACATCTCTATTAGAAAAATTAACCTTCTTTTATGATCCACTAAATAAAGTCCAAGCTACTTAAGAAAAATAGCAAGATGACCACCGACAAAGTTAAAGCTTAGATATGATATTGTTGGTAATGTGGGAATGAGAAAATGAAAGGTATGTAAATTGTCAACGAATTAGATGGAAAAGCAATGATTCCTAAACCTAAAGGACGATAGATACGAGAATTATCTGTCGGTAGAAATAGTATGATCGAATCCTATCAATTTTATTTCCCGCTCATTTACATAATATTTATTGATCGAATAATAAAAAAGATATGACAGATGTATTTTTCATTGTTGAAAAATGATCCAGGGGACCAATTAAAGAAATAAATGTGGTTGAAGGGTATCTAATCACCATCATTAAGAAAGTAGAAGAAGAAAAATAGATGGAGCCAGTTGTGATTTGGCTTGGTCGTTTTTTCTCGGTGAAAAGCTCTGAGCTTGACAATGATCTTTACACTTTCACGAAGCTTTACCTTTTTGAACCTTCCAAGAGATCAAAGACTGTTGATCCTATGTACCTTTAACATATAAAAAATATATATATAAAAATACACACAAATTTATTATAGTGTTAAATTTGGTAAAAATAAATAACTTTTTTTATGTACAAAGTTATGTAGCCTCATGTTACACCATAATTTATATGAGAGAAAATATATATATGTAAATTTGTATGTATTTGCTTAGCATTTTTTTAAAATATAATTCACAACATTCTATAAATAATAAATAAATTGCAAGTTCTCCTCTTTTTATAGCTCCAACAAAATTAGGTGAATTAGTCCTATGTCGCTTAGTACTTCACAAATTGTTAGTCCAAAATAGTATACATTGAAAGGAATTTTTCTTTTTAAACAAATTATATAGAATACAACTACAAGTAAGAATGAAAATATGGTGGAGTTACATATACTAGTGTAATAGTATCAATTTACACTACAATTTAGAACACAAACAAAACTAGACTCAACACCAATTAATTACTAACTATTATATTTTATATTTGAAAAGTTATAGAACTTTTTTATCATTATAAATAAATAAATTGACTAAAAATAATTTGAATTTACACTAAAAAATACCAACACCAACATGCACAATACTAACAAATACAACATGAAAAGATTTACACTATCACATCCTCCAAACAAACCCAAGTCAGGGATGGTGCTATATTGGTACTCAACATTAGGACATAGGTCTCAAGCTTTGAACCTGCGCCCCTTTATCCAAAAACTTACAATATATGTTCCTTGCATCTAACCAATTAAACTACCTAAAATCTGTCTAAATATAACATTATTGGATTATGAATAATGTAACTATAACTTGAAAATAGATGGAGAAATATTAATAATGAATTGTGGCCCAAACTGAGATGATGGTTGAGCTTGCCGATAGACGGGATGTAGGATTATTACCAAGGGCAGCAGAATTTTGGGTAATTTAGTTTGATTTAAAATTCAGTTTAGATATTAGATTTTAAATTTGGAATGTGATTCTTGAGTCCAATTGTAAACAAATAGCCCTTATGGTAAATGGTTGCTCGGGTTGATTTTAAGCTGAAGGGCATAGAGTCATGAATGAAATCAGGGTTTAAGCTTTTGGGGCCAAAATTAACTACAGTATGTTTTCATTACTTTAAAATAAATAATATAGTAAATATTTTAAATTATATTGTACACAATGTTTTGTTATTATTTTACCATATTTTAAGATTTGATGTATTATTATAGAAATATATTAAATAATCAATACTAATGAAATTTTTCATCCTATTCTTCAAGAAAATTAAATTTAAATTACCATTTTTGAATCATTTATTGATGAAAAATTTAATAGTTAATATCTATTTTCTTTACATACAAGACATAGTAATAATAACATAACATAAAATTTAATGATATTATATTTAATATTTAATTTTATTGAAATGGGATTAATATAATATGAATTTGAAACACAAGTTTAATAAGAAATAACTATTAGCAAATAAGATTTGGCTTGCTCAAATGAAAAATGGTATATTTGAAAATTTGTATAATACTATGGGAAACTTTTCTTGGATAAAGCTAAATCTTTCTTGGCAATAGTTACTCCTTTTAATTGTCTTAGTTTTTCTTCTTATTTATTTAATTATTAATTAATAGTGTTTGTTTGTATTATGCTGTTTTACATTAATTTACATTAAATAGAAGCCTAAATGTAAAGAGAAGCAAAAATGTAGAAGGTAGGGGGCAAAAATTCCATTTCGTCCTATATATTTTAACATTTTATATTATTATAAGACAATAAAGCATTTTTCTTAAAGATAAGGGTGGCCATGGCAATTGATGCTATAAATTTTTTGATTAATATGAAAACTTCTTGTTATTGTTATTTAGATGTAACTTGAATCGAGGAGGAGGCATTTTAGCTTCGGCCAAACCAAATTTAAGGATCATTCTTCTTGCACACACGTTTCATCTAATCACATCCTCATATTTTAAAAAATTTTAATTACAAAAATCACCACTGTAGTTGTACGACACTATAAATGTCATTATGCAATACATCTGTAGTAAATTACATGCATACTTTTCAACCTTTAAATTTGTCCAAATTAATCCAAACAATCTAACTACATACTTAGAAAAAATTTTAAATTGAATAATTACTTAAAAAACATTTTTTTAAATAACCTAGAAAACATGTCGAGTAGTGAGATGTAAATTACATTACAATCTATACTTTTGCTAACTTTTGTACCAAAATAAAATATTAGTTTTATTTTAAGATGTGTGAGGTATGTATTTAGTGACGTATGAGTTATTAATTGAATGTAAAGTAAAAAATTAGAATAAAATTAAATTATATTAATTGTAATGTATATCAAATTATAAAAAGAGTTGTTCCAAAAGGATAGAACAAAGACCCAAAACTATTTACAGATCCCATCATACGTATAAGATGTATCTTACGTGAGCGCGAGAAAAATGGCTCCAATCAATCACTAACAAGCAAAGTCCAAGAAATGTGTCATTTTCATTCCATAACAAACAGTATTTTCCAGAAATCTTATTACAAAACAAATTCCATGTTTTGTGCAGCAATTGCCGGTGTGTCTTCATTCTAGTTATGCTGAAATTCAAAGCAATTAATATTTAGATTATAAATTATTCAACAAATTTATCAAATAGGATTTTTCTAAACTTTAATAGATTTTAAATTTCTATCAAATATCATTGAGTGTATGAGTATATTTTCTCTTTTTATATTAGGTAACACAAGAGGTCCAAGGGTTCAAGACTTAGTTACATGTTTAAGAATCTATTATAATTGAGATGGTAAGACTCTCAATCTCCTAACAAATAAAAGTTTGAATCTCACCTAAATGTGAGTATATTTTATCTTATTAATAAAAAAAAATAAAACTTTAATATCCTTTTATATATATAAATATAACTATAAAAATATAGGGATCTTCAAAATGTCAATATCTTTTAATAATTCACGTAATTATGGACTTGAGAGATTTTAAATACTTTTCACATACAATTAAAAAAAAATTACAACAATTAACCTAGCCCATTAAAAAATTTATGTAATTTTTAATGAAAATTACATAAAATAATATCCTTAAAATTTATAACAATAAAAGAAGGGTTTAGTATCTTTGAAGTACTCCAGTTTCAATTTGGTATCTCAAATAATTCCAATTTTTAACTAAAATTTTTTAGATACCCAAATTTTAGTCATTGGTATTTTTTTTAACTAAGTTATATAAGTTTTTTTTAATTAATTATGAATTTTGAAATATTAGTATAAATTTACCATTTTAAAAGGGTATTTTTTTTCTTTTCATATTTATATTTTTTATTAACTTTTTTTCGAATAATCTTATTTTAATTGTTTAAATTAACTCAGGACATATCTTAAGCTATTTATATTAATATATTTTTTTTTATGTTTCTTATATTTATTAACTTTTTTTTTACAAGCTATCTTCTTTTAATTATTTAAATTATTTCAGGACATATTTTAAGTTATTTATATCAAGATTTTTGTAAATTTTTTTTGTGTTTCTTATATGTCTTAAATTACGAAAATTTTTATGTGTCAAACCAAAATGCTTGAAAAACAAACAAATACCTACTTAACCTGTTGACTATAAAAATGTACAATATATCAATTAAAGTAACAATTTTGAATCACAAAAATAAAATCAATTTTTACAATTAAAAATCTAAAATAAAATTATGTATCAATCTTTACAAAATATAAGTTCCAAAGTAGTTAGCTTGAATTATTAAAAAAAAAAAAAAAAAAGAACCTTAACCTAAATAATTTCTTAACATAATTAAAAGAAGATTATTACTAAAAAAATAATTAAAAAATTTAAATATGGAAAGGCAAAAATACCCTTTTAAAAATGCTAAATTGGTATTAATATTTCAAAATTTATAATTAATTAAAAAAATTGTAAAACTTAACCAAAAAGGTACCAACAATTAAAATTTAAGTATTTGAAAGGTTCAAGTTGAAAATTAAGGTTATTTAGAGTACCAATGTAAAAACTAGGATATTCTAAAGGTACCGAACCCACAAAATTGCACCATTGCCTGAAATGAGAGGGGTATAAATTAGTGTTAAAATGCTATTTTTATTATTATAAATTTTAGGGGTATTAATTTTATAATTTTTTCAACTTTTTATTAGAATGAGCTCAGACTTCTGATTCTTGTCTTTCTGTTTTTTCTGGTTTTGCCTTTTACTTAGTGATCACGCATAGCTCAATGCTATACATAACTTGTTTTGTTACATTCTGCATTAACTAAATAAACAATACTATTCATCATCTCTTTCCTTTGTCTTTTATGGTATCAGAGCTAAACGAGCACTCATACCTTGAAGCTTTAGTGGGAGCTACAATGGCAACCACACCACGAGGACAACAATCTGTTCCAAGTAATTCTGATGAATCACGAGTAGCTACAGTTGCTGCTCCGTTACATGGCAATCAATCTGCTTATGCGAACTTTGCTGTTCCTCTAGTAAATCTCAGTTTTACAGTAAAATTGGATAACACAAACTATCTAATTTGGAGAGAACAGATCCTCTCGATCATCATTGCTTATGGTTTAGAAGATCTGATAGATCTTTCTATTACACCTCCTCCACAGTTTCTTAATAGTACCTGTCTCAATCCTGAATTTTCTCAGTGGAACAAGTTGAATAACCTTGTCAAATCTTGGTTTTATGGTTCAGTTTCCCCTTCGATGCATTTGCATCTTCCTCGTGGTGCTTCAGCAGCTCGACAATGGCAATCCCTAGAGAAAGTATTTTCTGCATCATCTCAAGCAAGAATTATGGATCTTCGACTTGAGTTGCAAACACTTCGCAAGAATGATTTGACTGTTGAAAATTATACATTGAAGCTCAAAGAAGTAGCTGATAATCTCTCAGCCATAGGAGAAGAAGTCTCTGAACGCGATCTAATTCTATATGGTGTTGGAGGATTAGACTCAGATTACAATTCTTTTGTGTCTTCTATGACAATGTTAATGAGAAGTGAAACTGTGACTTTTGAAGATTTTCAAAGTCAATTGATGCTGTATGATCGAAGGCTTATTTCTCAAAGAAATTTTTCTGGTGCAAATTCAGTACTTCAAGCTAATGTAGCTAATGTAGCTAACTGATGGTGGATTGGAGTTCAACTTTGTGCCATCTAAGCTGAGTAACATAGGTATTATTCATAGGAAAACATGTGCTCATACTTCTGAGCAGAATGGGGTGGTTGAAACTCGAAACCGTCGAGTAGTTGAGAGAGGTCTAGCCTTACTGCTTCATAGTGGAGCACCACTCAGATACTGGGTGTATGCCTTTAGAACCGCTGTCTATGTCATAAACAGACTGCCTACTAAAGCTCTTAACCAGCAAATACCTTTTGAACTGCTATATCATAAGGCTCCAGACTTCAATTTCTTAAGAACTTTTGGCTCTTTATGTTTTCCTTCTCTTCGACAGTATAATAGCCACAAGTTACAACCTAGATCTCAACCTTGTGTATTTTTTGGTTATGCACCTCAGCAACATGGTTATCTTTGCTTTAATTTGCAAACCAAACAGATCTATAGTAGCAGGCATGTACGTTTTGATGAGCTTGTTTATCCTTTCATTACTCAATCACATACTCTAAGAGCTTCTCCTACTCATGTTGATACACAAGAGTTCTTTTCTCTTGTATGTCCTCCACTTCTCTGTGTTGATAAACCTTCTGCTCAAACTGAGACCCATACTGAGAACAGTCACTCTACAGACGATGATTACTTTTCTTCATCTCCAATTAAGACTACAGTTTCTACTCAAGATCATAATCTGTCTTCGATTCAAACTACACATCAAAATCCTACCTCTTTAAAACCTGAGTTCTCACACTCCTCTATATCCCCTCTATCTCCTTCTTCTCATACTAATCATGAGTTTCCACCAGTCTTTGGAACTCTAACAGTTGATCTTCCACCTCTATGTCCTATGCCAGGACATCATATGATTACTCGATCTAAGACAGGTTCCCTTAAGCCTAAGGTACTTCATTGGTTTCCTCGGTTGTTTTATCTGAACCAAGCAGTTATAAAGAAGCAAGTGGCATACCAGAATGGGAGGAAGCTATGCATCAAGAATATTCAGCTCTTCTAGCTAATGATACTTGGGTTTTAGTTCCCTGTCCCATTGGTGTGGTTCCTATTGGCAACAAGTGGGTATACAGAACTAAACTTAAGAGTGATGGTTCACTTGATAAATACAAAGCACGCCTTGTCGCCAAGGGTTACAATCAGATTGAAGGGCTTGATTACACTGAAACTTTTTCTCCAGTAGTTAAACCTCAAACCATTCGTATTGTTCTCACTCTTTCTTTATCAATGGGATGGGATTTGAGACAATTAGATGTTAACAATGCTTTTCTTAATGGGGATCTACAAGAAACTGTCTTCATGGCTCAACCAGATGGCTTTGTTTCGCAAGACCACTCTACTTGGGTTTGTAAGCTGACTAAGGCACTATATGGGCTCAAACAGGCACCACGTGCTTGGTACCAAAAACTGAGTTGCAGTCTCAGTGAACTTGGTTTCGAAAATTCCAAAGCTGATACCTCCATGTTTGTTCAGCATTCAGGATCTGATATCACCATTTTACTGGTCTATGTAGATGACATTATACTTACAGGAAGTAACTCTGATCATGTTCAGCATCTGATTGGTCTACTTAATACCAAATTTGCACTAAAGGATCTTGGTGTATTGCATTTCTTTCTGGGAATTCAGGTTCAGCATTATACTGGTTCTCTTCACCTATCTCAGCAAAAATATATTAAAAGTTTACTTACAAAAGCTGGTCTTGATATGGTTAAACCTCTCAAAACTCCCATGCGTTCAGGTAGTGTTTTATCTAAATTTGATGGTGAGTTGTTGGATGATGCTACACAGTATCGAAGTGTTGTGGGAGCTTTACAATATTGTGTTTTAACCAGGCCTGAAATTGCTTATTCTGTAAATCGTTTATGTCAGTTTCTCCATGCTCCTACCTCAATTCATTGGCAAGCAGCTAAACGTATTTTAAGATATCTCAAGGGAACTTTATCACATGGTCTGCTATTGCACAAATCAGATGTGCTTGGTCTGATTGGATTCACAGATTCTGATTATGCTGGATGTCCTGATGATAGGAAAAGCACAGGAGGTTACAATATTTTCTTTGGTGATAATTTAGTATCATGGAGTTCTTCTAAACAGAAGACAGTTTCCAGATCAAGTGCCGAGTCTGAATATAGGGCTTTAGCACTTGCTTCTTCAGAACTCATCTGGTTGCAGTCAATTCTTAAGGAATTAAAAATTGTTGAGTCTCATCTTCCTGTTTTGTTTACTGACAATATTAGTGCAAAATTTCTCACAGCTAATCCTATTATGCATGCTCGAATGAAACATGTTGAAGTGGATTTCCATTTTGTACGAGAGATGGTTGTAGCAGGTCGGTTAGATGTAAGATTTACTCCTGAAGAACAGCTTGCCGACATCCTCACAAAGCCTCTTGGTGAAACACGTTTTCTTAGTTTAAAGTCCAAACTCACAGTGCTCCCACCACCGTGAGTTTGCAGGGGCATATTAGAATGAGCTCAGACTTCTAATTCTTGTCTTTCTGTTTTTTCTGGTTTTGCCTTTTACTTAGTGATCACGCATAGCTCAATGCTATATATAACTTGTTGTTACATTCTGCATTAACTGAATAAACAGTACTATTCATCATCTCTTTCCTTTGTCTTTTACTTTTTTTTTTAACTCTCTTACTCTTCATGCTCTCTTGTTTTGAAAAATTATTGCATATAATATAAGCACTAACTCCTAGTAGAATAAATTTTTTTTTATCATATATTTTAATAAATAAAAAAAAAAAGTGCTAATGTAGGAATGATATAGCCAATTATTATTAATATAAGAACATATAACAGAATGTATTTAAAAATTTCTCAACTATGTGACAGTCCATCTCTTTTTTTTTCCTTTTTTCTTCCAACGTTTATATTCTCTATCAACTTGAAGCAACATTCTCTACAACTTGAATTGGTCCATATCTCTATTAATAATGTAGGTTCTTTTTTTTTACTATAATTGTTATTTAAAAAAAAAAAAAACTTTCAATCATCAATGACATGGTTTTTATTTATTTATTTATTTGTCTCATGTAAAAAAAGAATTTAAAGTTTGAAGTAATAGGGATAAGAGGTTTTAATGCATTTATGATTTATTGATAAAAATCTTTGAACGTTAGTGCATGTTAATTACAACAAATTATGTTCATTTTCAATCTTTTATTTCATATTCAACGCACCTAATAAACTTCTAATTATTAAAAATATTTTATTTTTATAATGATATTTGAATTACTTAATACTTAAAATTATATAAATAGGAAAAATTAGGTGATAATCTTAACTCGTTCGTGTAAGATATAAAAAAGAAATATATTATTTTATAATTGGTAACCATTTCTCATACAAATAATTTAAATAAATCTTTTCGACAAATTATTTTTAATCATTAATTTAAGTTAATTTAATAGTAGATGTATGTTTTTATTTTATTTGATCTTTTATTCTTAATTTCATGAGTTATTCATTAAATTCAAATTTAAAAATATAATAGTATCAACTTCATTAATTTAAATTATATAGTTACGATGATTTGTTAATATCATTTATTAAACTTATTTGTCACCAAAATAATATAATTTTAGATCTTTAATTTAAATTATATTTTCCATTCTTTCATACAAGTTACCTATTAATAACACTATTGGTAGATAAATAACGATAAAAGATAAGAAACTTAAACATAAATTATATGTCAGGGAGATAAATAATGAGTTTGTTTATTGAAATTTTTTACATAACCAAGTAATTTAGAATATTATTTGAGCTTAATATTGGTGTCTGGCAAGTAAGAAAAGAAAATAAAAGAGAAAAATGTGGGAAAAACTTAATAGAAAGGTTTTATAGGAGGTGTAGTGGCTACTAGAGAGGAGAAGGGCTAATAGTACTAGACAGGCATCAGGGTTCACCAGAGCGGTTAGCTGTATTAATTACTCAGAATAGACTCATTTTGTGGGTTATTGGCTTTTTAACCAAAATAGCTAAACGGCAGAGTTTTGGCCATAAGAGTTTTACTATTATCCCCTCAGCTTCGCTTCTTCCTCTTCTTCTTCGCTTCTTCGCTTCTTCTTCTTTTTCTTCGCTTCTTCTTCTTCTTCTTTGCTTCTTCTGTGTTCCTGAATTGAAGATGAAGATTTCTTCGCTGCTTTTCTTCTTCTTCTTCGCTGCTTCTTCTTCTTCTTCTTCTTCTTCGCTTCTTCTGTGTTCCTGATTTGTATGAAATCCTATAAGTTTAAATTTTAATATAAATTAATTGTGATTTCTTTATTTATCGCTGTTTTTTAGTGTAATTTGAAGCTTTTTGTTGTTTGATATTTGTAGGAAAAAGTGGAGCAGATGAAGATGAAGATGAAGATGAAGATGAAGATGAAGTCATGTGAATGTACAGGTTACATACAAATTTATTTTATATGTAACCTGTACATTCACATGAACCCACTGGAAGAAGAAGAAGAACAGCTTATGTACATTCACATTTTGTATGTACAGGTTACATACACATTTATTTTGTATGTAACCTGTACATTCACATTTTATATGTACAGGTTACCTGTACATACGAACTATTTTTCCTGCAAAATGTAAATGTACAGGTTACATACAAATTTATTTTGTATGTAACTTGTACATTCACATAAAATGCATTGTATTGTTTGTATGTTATTGTTGTTTTGAACAGGTTACATACAAAATGTGAATGTACAGGTTACATACAAATTTGTATGTACATGTTACATACAATTTATATGTACAGGTTACATATAAATTTGTATGTACAGGTTACATATAAATTTGTATGTACAGGTTACATACAAAATAAATTTGTATGTAACCTGTACATTCACATGACCTGTACATACAAAATGTGAATGTACAGATTACATACAAATTTGTATGTACATGTTACATACAATTTACATGTACAGGGTACATATAAATTTGTATGTACAGGTTACATACAAAATAAATTTGTATGTAACCTGTATATTCACATGACCTGTACATACAAAATGTGAATGTACAGATTACATACAAAATAAATATGTATGTAACCTGTACATACAAAATGTGAATGTACAAGTCCATAAGCTTCGAAGGAAACACGGAGATGTCGAGTTTTTTACGAATACTTAGATAAAAGGGATATTTTGGTAAAAATCATATATATTATATAAATGAAACTCACCGTTTAAAGTCCAAAACATGCTATTTAAATTTAAAAAGCTTTTTTATTTAAATCTTTGTTATTTAAGTAATTCACTGCGGTTAGCTAGGCTGGGACAAGTGATAAACGCGGGAGAAAATAAAGAGTGAGGGAAAAGGTTTTGTTAAGTTAAAAACACTATGAGTCGGTTATTCCTAAAAATCAACGTAGATTTGCATCAATACTGTTTTGCAACTGACTCAAATTTGTGTAAATTTTTTTAAACAATTAGACCACTTTTTTTTAAACTTACTTTGAGTCAATTTTTTGAAACAACCGACACATATTTGCATTGATAGTTACAAAAAATTGACGCATAACATCTTTAAGGGGATTTGCATTGTGTGTGTGTAACATTGATAAAAAAAAATAATGTAAATAGTCAATTTTATTGTAGTGACATATTTGTAGCACATACAGTTGCACATTGAAAATGCAACATGAGAATTAAATTTTAATAAAAAAGGGAGCCCTTCACTTCTTGTCACTTTTGGTGTAAATTGTATACATTACATGCAACACTATACACAAAATATACATATTAACGAAAATTGTTAAAAAGGTGAGTAAAGAGCTTAAAAGTGTGGATTTTTGTCAGCATATCTACAATTGGTGGGAAATGTATCAATAATATTTATAAGATTTGACATAAATTCATAAATACCTCTAAAATTTTAGAAATATCATAAATATTCTTCAAACTTAACAAATACTAAAGTTAATAAAAGTGAATAATAAAATGATTGAAATAAAAGAAAATCAAACATAATTAATAAAAGATTAAGATATATAAAAAAATACAAGATATTTTAAGATGTTTTTCACAATAAATGATACTTAGTATAAAGAAATTAAAAAATTAAAATTAAATCTCAAAGAAGACGACAAATTTAAAGAATCATCTTTTTCAAAAATAAGAAAAATGTTCCCTATAAATAGGGGTAGCAATTTCTAACACGACACGACATGACATGAAATATTTTTTAGTAAGAATTGATCAATAATTTTTTCATGTTCTTAAAGGTTTTGTTATTTCTTATTATTATAAATAGGCAACACGAAAAAAAGTCGAGTAAATTTTCTCATATGTCAACTGACACAAATAACACAAACCGAACCCGGTGCCGACACGAATAATACGACACGAACACGACACGGACACGGCTAACACGACATGATTGCCACCCCTACCTATAAAAGATAGTTTATTATGAAATAAGTAACAAATAAATGAGTATTACTATAACAGATGCAAGAGGAAGATTTAACATACCATTAATTGAGAAAAAAATAATTATGGATAAACTATCAAAAATTTCTCAAAAAGATAAAGAAAAATTTAGATATATTCATCTAAGAAGAATACAAATACTAATAAAAACACATTTTGCAGAATGAATAGTTATATCCATAAAACTAACATTATTAAATAACAGGATAATAAACAAAAAAGATACTATATTAGGAATGATTCATGAAAACTTAGGATATCAGAAATTAAAATTTATAGCATGTCCTAAATTTGTTGTTCTATCGATGTTAAAAACTTGAATCAACTATTAAGTTTAGCTTATGAATTTAAAAGAAAAAATTTAATGAAAGAATAAAATGACCCATTCTTAGTACATTATATAGTAGGATATTTATTAACTAATAGTCATAACAATTTAATATACGAATAAAATGAGTTTAAAAATAGAAAAAAAAAATTCAAAAGATCGGACAAATAATAAAACAAAAAATAATAACAAACTTTGAAATACCATAAAAATGAAATTTGGATATTAAAAAAAAAACCCTCTCATATAAGACAATGTAAGTAATATTTTAAAAATTAGTTTATTAATGAATAAGTAAAGATTAATAAACCTAAATGAGAACAACAAGAACAAATTAAATAAATTAAAAATTTATTGATCCATGAAGTAATAGGAGATTAAAGGATGTTAAAATCTAAATTACAATAAATAGAATTATAAGGATATGGAAATATAAATGATAGTATAAAAATTATAATGAAAGCCTTAACTCTTTTATTATCTAACATGTTAATCAAATGCCAAATATTTACAAAATATAAATGGCATACAAAAAGAAATTCTATAAAAAATAAGAGAACACAATTGCACTAAAAAAATTAAAACTATATATGCATAAAAAATATACAGAATTAAGAAGAGATATTAATAACATACAAAAAGAAAATAAATTAAAATTTGACCAATTAAAATGATTGAAGGAAGAACCCAAGAAGATCTAATGTATTATACCTAAGAATGATAAAAGAAAAGATGAAGAAAAATTCAAAGATAAAGAAAAAGATATAATCTCAATCTAATGGAATACATAAAAGAATTGGAATAACAATTTATGAATCTTGAAAATAGAGACATAAGAAACTTACTCAGTCTATTAACTTTAACAAATGAAGAATTAGAAAAGCATTATGAAGAAAAACTTTGTACAAATAAAGAAAAGGAGAATATAACAATAATTAGAGAAAGTGAATATGAAGAAGAAAATATAAGACCAATAATCCATATGGAACCTATATTATCAACCTCACAAAGATCAACCCCACAATGAAGAGAAACATCTGACCCACAAAGAAAAAAAGAAATAGACAAAAACAAGAATAACTAGAACCTTTTAATAGAAGAAGACAACAACCTAAAATAGAAGAATGATTACATTAGCATATTAAAGATAGTATTTTACAAGAATTTAAACATCATGAAAGTTATAAATCTGATAATTTAAATTTATATTGCATACGAGATAGAAAGAGAGTCTTAGATGAATGTGCTAGTAGAATGAGTATAATCATATAAACTTTAACAACTACACAAACAAATCCCTCAGCTTCTAGGTATTAGTATCTCATAAAATGACAGAAAATATAAAAATTTAGTTTACAAATTTAACAAAATAATAATATTTACTAATGCAAAAAAAATGCAACTACAGGAAAAAAATACTTAGACATTGTAATAAATAAAATATATAAGAAATTCACTGAAAAAGACAAAGATAGGTATATTATTGAATCTAGTGTAAATGAAATAAATAAAGCTAAGTAGCATTTAACAAACATGAAAATATATAATATGTGTTACATAGATTCTTTTATATATGAAGAAACTTATAACGAAATACTTTTTCAAAAATTACTTGAAATATTACATAAAATTATGACAGAATTATGGAATAATAGAAATAAAGAAACTATATCTGATGTATTAGGAGGAAGAATAAAAAGTCTTAATGTTAAATAATAGTAAAATGTCAAGAAAAGAAAGAATATAAATAAGAGAAAATAATAAAATTTGTTGTGATACAAAAAATTTTAGAATGCCAAAAAAAATGGATGAAACATGAAATCTTAAAATAAATATAAAAAGTATATAAAGTTCATGATACATAAATTTAGATTTAAAAGTATAAAAGAAAATATAATAGAAAATTTTATAGACAAAGATATTTTAAAAGAAGAAAATATAATATATCAGAAAAGAAAAATTATTATTCATTAAAAAAAAAATGCAGATGTTGGATATGCAATGAAGAAGGACATTATGCAAATGAATGTTCGAATAAACTCCAACATAAAAAAGAATTTAAAAAGAAATTTCCTTAAAAAGTAAAAATTCTAAAAAAAAAGAGCCTTTGAAAGAGAATTAGAACTAATAGAATAATATAATATAGATGATACATGTAGTATTTATCTATTAAAAAAAACTAAAGAAGAAATAACAGACTCAAAAATCTATGATTATAATTCTAATTAATAGATGAGTTATTAAATATAATAAATTTAAACAGTATATATATAAAAATATGATTAAAATTTAAAGAATATAATAATTATCATTTATACGCATATATTGACACATACATAAATATGTGTTTAGCCAAAAAAAAATGTGTTTTTAGAAGAATTTTGGAAATTAACTCCAAATTAATATTAAGAATAACTAATAATACTACCATAAATTTAAACAAAGTCTTAAAAGATATAGATATATTAATAGGAAAACAAATCTTTCACATTCCTGCAATATATCAACAAGTAACAAAAGTTAATATCTTATTAGAAAACAATTTCTTAAACTTAAATCAACCATTTACCGAATACCTAGATAAACTAAGCTTGACAACTTTAGATAGCGAAACCATTTATATGTCAAAAATAAGAAAAGCATTAATAATTTAATCACCAATTTTTATATCACAATATACAAAGTAAAAATGTTGTAAGAATATAAATCAAAAATCAAAAATATTTCTTTAGAAATAGAGGTCAACCAAAACATTTTTCAAAATGAAATACAAGAAGATAAAACTTCAACAAAAATTAGAAAATGATTAAGAAAAATATGTTCATAAAATTTATTAGGTCCAAGTATTAATAAATATAATGAAATAGCAAGAATAAAATTAAAATATCCTTCAAAAGTCATAAGAGTAAAACCAATTATTTATGCTCCAAATAATCGAGAAGAATTTAAAAAAAAATTCAATAAATTTTGAAATTAAAAATAATTATTTATAGTAATTCACTCCATTTAGCTCAACTTTTTTAGCAGAAAACGAAGTTGAAAAAAGAAGAGGAAAAAAAAGAATGGTAATAAACTTTAAAGCTTTAAATAAATAAACAATAGATGATGGATATTGTATTCCAAAAAAGGAAGAATTTTTATCTTTAATAAAAGGAAAAAAAAATATTTTTCAAGTTTTGATTGCAAAAATGAATTTTGGCAAATAAAACTTAATGAAAAATATAAAAAATTAATGACATTTAGTTACCTACAAGGATAATTCTAATGGACAGTTGTTTATTTGGATTAAAACAAGCACCATAAATTTTTCAAAAGCATATGGATAATATATTTAAAAAATTTCATAATTTTTGTAGTGTTTATATAGATGATATACTAATTTCCAGTGACAATTGCAAAAGTATTACATAGATGCAATAAACATGCTACAAGAATGTCAAAAAATAAGAATAATCTTATCAAAAAAGAAAGTAGTAATTACTCAAGAGAAATAAAATATTTAGGACTTGAGATAGAAAATGACAAACACCATTTACAGTCTCATATCTTAAATAACATACAAATTTTTTTAGTATTATAAAAGATAAAGATCAACTTCAATGATTTTAATTTAGAATGCTTGACACATACTGAAGCATACATCCAAAAATTAGCATAAATAAGAAAATTATTACAATTAAAGCTTAAAAATGATTATATTTGGAATTGGACTAATGAAAATACTAAATATATAGGTAAGGAAAAATCACAAGTTAAAAACTTAACAGCTTTATACCATCCAGGACCAAATGATCAAATTATTATAGAAACATATGCTTCTCATGAATATTGAGGAATAGTACTAAAAGCAATAGTAGGTAATAAAGATGAATATCTTTTTAGATTTACCTCATAATCATTTCAAAGCCCTAAATTAAATTATCATAGCAGTAAAAATAAATATTTAGCAATAAATAAATTTATTATTTATGTTATTACTATCAAATTTTTTGTTTGAACAAATAATAAGAATTTTAGACTTTTTTTAGGACTAACATAATAAGTGATTATAAGCAAGAAAGATGATTTAATCATTATAAGTTTAATGTATAATATATACCAGGAACTAAAAACAATCCAGCAGATGCATTAGTTAGAGAACTAGCTCCACTAATAATTTTTATCATTGTAGAAATCATGGATAATCTTGATATATAGATCATAATCAAAGAAAAGAAGTTGAAAATTATAACATAATAACTTGAGGTTTTATATCTCAAGAAATCACTGAGAAACAATAATAATAATAATAATAATAATAATAATAATAATAAAGAAATCAGTTGTTTAGAAAAAAGAGATATCAAAATTCTAACAAAAAATAAAACTTTTAAAGAAAAAGAAATCCAAATCTCTCAAGAAAATGATAAAATCTCATAAGTAATCCAAAATGAAGAATGTAACTCTTCAAAAATTTTATGGTTTAACATTGCAGATGAAAAAAAATCCAAGAAAAAATGTTATGTTGTCTATAATGGACTAATTTTATAAATATACTAGACATGACCAAAAGCCAATAAAGCAATAACTGGATATTTAGGAGTGACACATATAGCATTCACTAGCAGAATTGAAACAGAAGGAAGCTTTGCCAACTAGAGCTTCAAAACTTCTCAAACCAAGTGAGGTAGTAGTCAATATAGAAGGAAACTATGCCTAAGCACTCAAAAACCAATATTTTGCAAAGAATAAGATGACAACTCTAGGAAAAGTACTAAGATTAGTAATCTTCTGGGAAGCATATGATAAATTTCTTGTTCTAAAAGAAAAAAAAATAACTAAACATAAACCTAGACTAATGGTTAAATTTTTATAATTTGGCAAGAAGATTAGGAAAAAAATAATTAAAATTCATAAATTTTTTTATTACAAAAAAGGTTCTTGCACTAAGAAATAAAATGAATATCAGCAGCATATTCAACATTATCGAAGGAGTAAGTCCCAAACTAATTTACCAGTTATTTTATTACGAATTAATTGAAAATATTTTCAAAGTAATAATTTAATGAAATTAACATATTTTTCAAAAAAATTCAAAAGAGCAATCAAGAATTTTAGAAAATTAATTAAAGCAAATGATAGGCCAATCTTCTTAAGATTTTTCAATTCACTTATGGATTGAAATAAAAGAGAGTCAATGAGTCCATACCATCTCATCAAAATAGGAATGATATCTTTAATAAAGACAGTCGAACAATCTAGAACTTTACTAGAAGAAAAGTTAGATAAAGTAGTCAACTTTGTGGTGCTATTCAATTGTAATGAAATAAACGCCACTGATGGAACAAAATAAAAATTTTACCAACTAGCAAAAAATCAAACCAAAGATCACAAGTGTATTTATTGCATCAAGGACAAAGATGTCTCAATATTACCAGACTCCTGGATGAATGGTTGAGAAGTGACTGTGAATGAAATGTTGGCAACTCAAAAGAAATGATAAGGATAAAATGTAACTTTACATGTGTCCTTATCTAACAGAAAAGATAAAGATTTCATAAGTATCGGAAGAAGGAAAAGAAAAGATAAGATAACCTCATATTTTCACGAGTTTTGAAGGAACAATAAGTCTATAAAAGCAACAAGATTTCATAGGAAGGCAATCACACACGTAATAAAATCTTTCTATTTTTTATTATATTCTTAGAAAAATCTTGTGAATTAGAAAACTCCTATAGAGTAAAATAGCAAGAAAACTATGGTTGTAATAATATTATTTTCTTAATGAATAAAAGTTATTTTTCTCCAAAAATTCAATGTCTCTCTTATATCTGAAGAAAAAATACAGATCTTATTTTCTGTTGAAGGTAAGGTAATCATTTATCAACTCAAGAGGTGAGACTTTTTATAAGATAACTAAAGATCAAACCTAAGGTTGTGGAAGGCATAGGTGAACCCATATTCAGCAAGAATAAGGTATTACAACTCTAGATTCCTCTTGTTAATCATAAAACTTTGCTGAAAAATTTATTATGTCAATAAAAATTTATGAATTTTATATTAATATGTCATGCTTGAAAATTTAGTATCACAGCTTGTTTAAAGAATTTAAATAATGTTAAAAATAAAGGTTACTCAACCTAAGACAAAAAGAGAAGTAAATTATTTAAAATATTATAAAAATGAAACAATTAAATTAATATTTTTGATAAAAGAAATAAGAGAAAAATTACCTAAGAAAGTATAACAAATAATAATCCATAAAGTATTCTTTAGCTGGAACATAAAATTAACTTGGTTACATTATAAGTAAAGCATTATTAAGAAAAAGAAAATGTTTATATCATCACAAATCTCCAATTTAAAAGAATTATTCGTTAGTACGAAATACTCAAACTAATACAAATTTTAAGAAAGATTTCACTAAAGTATTTTTAGTATACATAGAAACAAAGATGAATTATATAATATTATCACATAAACAAACAAATATATTAAGAGAAATTTTAGAAAACTAGAATTTAGAAAATACAATAACACAAGAAAAATTCTCAAATAAATTTAAAATCTTATTAAAAGTTATTTTAGAAAATTGAAAGAAACTCTTTAAAAATCCCAAGAAAATAACATGGATTGAAAACTTAACATTGTTAGTTATTAAGAATATCTTTAAATAAAGTATGAAACTCAAGGACTTAAAAAATATTTTTACAAATATTGAGTGCATTATTGAAGATATGCTAAATCAGAGTAACATAAGAGATAACATTCCGCAATTGTTGATATATACACCAAAAGTATCACATTGATTTGAAGTCATAAAAACGGCACTAGGTTTAGGAAACAAGACTAACTGTGCCAATGAATGTTTAGTTTTGTAATTTTGTTCAATAAAGATTTTCAAAAATACTAAATATTCAATATATATATATATATATGGGCAAGCTCAAATTCTTGCATGCAAACCGTCATTTCCTAAAAAAAAAAAAGTAGTAATTTATTTGTTGTTGAACTAAGAAAGGTTCAAATTAGTTAGGAGGATCAGAGAAAATAAAATTGGTTAGGACTTAGGTGGAGAAATTTAACTAAAACAATCATATTCGAGCAGTTAAACAACGTCAACGTGCACATGTTTTTAGTTTTTCTTTTCTTTGCTTTCCAAAAGTATAAAAAATTTAATAAAAAAAGGAGATAAATTTCACAATGTTAAAAAGTCAACGGGTCAAATAATTTTTATTAAATAAACACATTAATTTTATAATTATTAAATTAAGTATTAAAAATCTTATAGTTTTTTAAAATAAATATTTTAATTTTATAATTTATAAATTAAGTATTATAAATCTAATTATTATGAAAAGTTAACGATCTTAACATATAATTTTTTAAAATAAGTACTTTTAATCAAACAAAAATATTAAAATTGAGGACTTATAGTTCCTAATTTTCATGAATAACGAGACTATAGGTACATATCTAAAAAATTATGGAACTAAAATGCTCATTTATAAATAATAATAAAAATATTATAAGTTTAAAAAAAATTATGAGATTTTAGTAGTTAATATAATAATTATGATATTAAATTATTTAAATTAAATAATTACAAAATTTTTGTTATCCAACATCCATTTTACAATTGAAAAATATTATATTATAATTCACCAAGACACCAGCCAAAGCAAAATATGTAGGTTATTTTATATATTTTTTATCGAGATGAAAAAGGCACGAAAAATTTATTAACTATAATTAAATGACATAAAAATTTATTAATTTTTGAAGAAATACTAGAAGCTTAATAATTATTAAAAAAGATATTAAAAGTCTAAAATTTTTATAATTGTCATAATTTTATTCATGCGATGCTACTCATTGTATGTTACGTGACAAATTTATAATAATTTTAAAAAAATTTAGACTTTTAATATTTTTTTTATAATTATTGAACTTATAATACCTTACTTGATAAATTTTTTTTTGTATTTTTTAGTTATAGTTATTTAATTATTTTTGGTATTATTATTTTCTGTTTTAGAGATTTTATTTTAATAATGGTTATTTCAGATTCAGACTTCATTTGGGAGTTTGTAGACGTCACCTCCGAGGTTTACATTGTTAATGTTGACAAGATGTGGAGATTTGAGTCGAATGAGAAATGCGGATAATCTTATCTTATTTTTCTTTAAGCACCACTTTTAGATGTGGATGCAAGAGCAGGAATTTAAAATTCAAAAATTAAAAATAAAATAAAATAAAATAATATAACATATTTAAAATTTATAATAATAAAAATAATAACTTAATAATATTTAATGTTTGATATTAAACGTATAATATTAAACAAATATAAATTATCGTTAATTAATTTAAACGACTTTTAATTAAATGAGGTTCAAATTTATTAATTATAAAAATATATAATTGTAACGAACTATTATTTTTATTATTATAAATTTTAAAAAATATTATTTTTGTCATTTTCTAACTTTCGATCTCCACCATAGCCTTAATAATTTAAATGAATGTCAAGGCGGAGACGTGATGTTATCATTTACTTCAACTTGAATTTTTTGAACTACATAAAATTTTAACAAAATTATGGAAAAATTCTTTAAAACAAATTAGTTACTTACATTTATAATACATGTGATATTTATTTTAATTACTAACATAAAAAATATATATATATATAGTAGGTAATTAATAAAATATTTAAATATAATTGTCTAAATTATTATTTCAAAAATACACCATTTGATAAATATATAAATTAGAATAAATGAATAAATATCTATATTTTCAAGATTAATTATTATTGATAAATTAAAATCAACTATAGATGGTTAAGAAAAATTCAAAGAATCTTACTTTTAACTAAAACTAGTTTTTTTTACCTGTGACATGGGTTATATTTAATTTTAGAGTTATATGTTATCAAGATATTATATTTATTAAAAATTAAATATAATATTTTTTACTTAATTTTTTAAATATTGTGAGAAAAATATCATTGATAATATTAACCAATTATGATAAATTTTGGATGGATGTTTGTCCAATTAGATTGGTAATAATTGAACGGTTGTTCAACTGTTCGAATTTTGATCGGTCAGTAATCTTACTCGTTGAAATTGAATTAACCATACATCTAAGTAATTGAATTTTGATTAACTAATGATCCCACTCGCCAAAATCGCTTGATTTGGTAAAATAGTACATTAGAGAATCAATTAGCTAACACAAACAAACAAAAAAGAGGAATTTGAAACAAACAAATTTGAAAATAAATGGCGAGCAGGAAGTGATATGAAGCTTTTAGCAACCGAAATTCACATTGAATAAATAATTGAAAATATCCATTAAAGAAAACATAAAAGAAACTAATAAAGAAAATCAGATTTAGACATAATGCATTAGAGTATGCTAGTTTTTTAGTTTCACAAGCATTGGAATTTTACGAGGTAACTTAATATTCAAAGACTTGAAAGAGAATAATCTCCAATAGTGCATCTTTCTCGTTTCCCTCATAATTTGAATTAGTTCTACACCGAGATCGGAACCAGGGGAATTCTTCGAATATTGAATGGGTTCCTCTGAAATTAAAGATTGAAAACTACCTATCACCAATTGTTCGACATGAACCTATGACTGAGAAGAAGATGTGAGGTGTATGTTATGGTTTTCAAATCTACAGAGAAAGTCGAAGGAAAGAGTGATGCATAAGGAAAAGTGGTCAGTTTTCTTCTATCAAATAAACTAGCACAGCATAATAATTTAACTTAATCACACTCTCATATTAATTAAATTATACTAATATTTATTAAGAACATCAATTATCAACCACATATACAAGAATCGTACCTCACAACTTAGAAACCATGTATGTAATTTAATAAAAACAAACAATTAAATACTTTTTTAAAAGCTACCCAAGTGCCTTTATGATTAATTGTTAATTAGACAATTAATGGAATAAATATGAATTAAATAATATAATTTAATTTGCAATCATAATATAACGGAGAAACAAACTAATTCATTGTATAAAAAGATTAAATTTAAGAGAATCCTAATAATAAATTTAGCTATACATAATCATATTCAATAAATTTCAAAATAATAAGAAAATGTAAGAGAATAAATAAAATAAAAAAGGATGGACAAAATAAAATCAATCTATGCTTGTCATTCAGGAAACCAATCTCTCCTGACTGTTACCTCGATGAAACTAAACTCTAACACCTTCAATCTTGAATCCTTATTTTGATTTTTATCATTCTCTAAATTGCTACCTCTTTCTCTAAATATTTAAGTTAATTTAAAAAAGTATTAAATTCCTTACTTTGGCGGCTAAGAATTGTATTTATAAGCATAAGTGTTTTAAGGTCACACAGAATTGTGGTCCAAATGAGAAATTAGTATTTTGGCACACTTCACGCACAGAAAAAATAGCAAAGCCATGACCCAAATAAGTACGCACCGCAACACAAGTCACAAGAAGGTTTTAGCAATCCATGCACGCCGCAGCCCAACATTTTCTCCACCATGTCCGATAGGTCTCAAAAATTCTTGTCACCAACGTGCGCTGCAACACAAAATTTTGACCTCTGTGGCACAAGTGTCTCGGATTGCATCACATGTCCAAGTGTGTCGCGGCATAAAATAGTCCCCACTGCTGCACAATGGTTGCTACACTGATTGTGTCACTTTTTCATCCAGTTTTTTACCGTTTCACCTACATTGACTCAATTAAACATAACTTATATTATTTTTAATTATTTTAAGTGTAAAAAAAAAAAAACAAATAGCAAATTTAAAAATGACTAAATAACTATATTTTTGTAAAGTTATCAACAGAGAGTGTATGAGAAGAGAAAATAACTCTACATCTAATGTGTTAGTAAGGATAAATGAGGTATTTTAAAAAAATTATATTTTGAAAAAATTATTTAAATTTAAATGTAATTTATAAATAAATTTTAAAATTATACATTTATTTATATCTTATATTTTGTATTACTATTTTAATTTTAATAATTAATTTAAAATATTTATATTACTTTTAAAAAGAACATAAACAAATGTCATTTATTTAAATTTTAGAAGTATACAATAGTATAGTTTGTCAAGCTAATAATTTTTATTGTTTCAAAAATTTTATTTTATTTTAAATTAATTTTATTATAACAAGGTAATTTTTTTAAAAAAATTTTAGAAAAATTTGGAAGAATAAACTTAAAATAAATAGTTATTTAATTTTTTTTATTTTAATTAAAAATAAATGATATAATAATAACGATTTTATAAGCGGCATGTGTTGTAATTTGTGATTGTGACATACAATCTAAACTCATTATAAACATGAGTGACTTTGATAAAACTTGCATAACTTTATTTAATAAATAAATCAAATATAACATGACAACATCGATAAACTTGCTTAATTATTTTTTTTAATAGTACATTACACATCCGTAATTAAGATTTGTTTAATTAATATTTTGATTATTATTGAAGAAGATAATCCCACGTAAATACCATAGACATGATCCGATTAAAATTAATAAGTGTTTTTTATAAGCCCTTTTACTTAAAAATTATGTATATTAGGTCAACACAAATATCATCTGCATATAAATAATTTAATTAAACTTGATTCATTATTATATTTAATATGATTAAAATAATTATTAAAAAATAATAATATAAAATAATATAATATTTTATTGTATGAATATTTTGATATTTATTAGTTTAAAACTGGAGAGGAGAATAACGAAAAAACAATGTTCATGCCCTTTAGAGCTATTTTTCTATGGTAATGAAGAACAAAAACAAAATATTTTTCGAACTTGAAAAATACATTTTCATTTAAGAGGCAAAACTATAAAAACAAAAATAGTGATACCTTATGGCTTATGTGTATTGAAAAAACAAATAAAAGTAAAACAAAAGCAACATTTTATCGAGATAGTAACTATCAGCCAGAATTTTTCATTAATATTATATATTATAATTAATAGAACAATTTTTATTAAATATACTCACTTGAACTTGATTGTACTTATAATTTATTATAAATTTATAATAAATAAAATTTTATTTTATTAAATAATATTTTATCGATAATCTCCTAACATTATTGTGACAACTTTAACAATTTTTATGCAAATTTTGGATTGTGTATTGATCTTGAACCCTAACAATATTAAATCTTTAACATTTTCATCCTTCTATATGTAAATTTTTTTTGGTACGAAGAACTTCATTGAAATAAGGCTACTATCACATCTAAGATTATTTGTATTATTAGAGATTTGCTGACCACGGCGATGTCAAGGCTGTTGTTAAACTCAACATTAGAGCTTCAAACTTTAAAGTTACATTTTGTTGTTCAACTAAGACACAATTTTAAGCTTTTTTTTTTTTTTTTTAACTAATTGAGCTAACTGCTTATAAAATTAAAAAAAAAATGGGGTGATAATTTATACCACTACTCCACACCACACAACATAAATACAATAATATTTCAAATATATTACTTTTTATTACTACATTTAAATCAATAAATAAATAAGTTTGACCTTAAAATAATTTAAAATTTTTGATAATATAAACATTTGCGAATTTGGATAAAAAATGTGACAACGAATCTATGATAAAAAATCTTTAAGTCTATATTTTACCGATGATTAATGTCCTAAATATGTTGTATGTACAAATTACATATAATTATTAAAATTGAGGTGAATTTATGTTGAAGTAATTATTTCCTGATAGAAAAAATGTCAAGTGAGATAGGCTGGTATAACTTTTTAGATTCAACGTAAGTTATAACTCAATTTTAAATTTTATGCGAATCAGTTCAATTTATTTTTAAATAAATTATATTAAGCAGTTAATTTGTTTAAATTTATAAAAAATAAAAACGATAATAAAAATATTATCTTTTATAATAAAAATAAAAATAATTTATTTATAATAATATTATTGTAATTATTTTTTTTAACAAATGATTAATATATTTTTTAACTAAGTTATTTAAATTAACTTATTTTAATTTTTAAATAAATAAATCTTAAATGAGGAGATCATTATGATTTTTTTTAATAAATCAATGAGATATGAATTGTTATAAGATGATAAAAATAATAAATTATTATATATATTAATTAATAATTAAAAATAAAATTTGTAATGTGAGATAATAATATAATTGTAAGATTATTTATTAATAAAAATTAATTAAATTATAATAACTGTTTAATAGTGAATTAAATTATTTTATATAAATTAATATATATAAAATAATTTTTTAATAAAAAAAAATTTCATTGCTCCTTACAAAACACAAATCAAAAGTCAAAAATAGTAGTATAACCATGGTCAGATGAATGACTTGATCATGGGTTAATTCAACATTTATCTTCTCTCACATTCTCTCTCTAGCTGGATATTAGCTGTCGAATAATATTCATACTCAATAAAACATTAAAAAAAGAAAAGAACAGAAAAAGAAAAGTACAAAACAGAGCATTTTCATCACTATATTAGACTTTCAAAAGCCTTTACCCCTCCCCTCCCGTCCCTTCCCTCCCCATTTTTCAACATTAGTCAGACTCAGAGACATACTGTTTCTGGCTTTCTGCCTCTCTCCTGGACACTCAGTCTCTCTCCCTTTCTCTCTCCAAAGGAGAGTCTCAACCATTACGACGCGTTTATTTTCCTATTATTCTAATTCCGGTTGTCTAAAGTCTGAAACTTTCTCTCTATTTGTCTTTAACTATGTTGGAAGTTGTAAGCTTCTAACTACGTTCGTTCAAGTTTAACAATTTTCCGATCAAGATTCAGCAACAAAAGGTCGATCATGTGTTGAGTTCCCAACTTTACATATTAAATTAGCTTTTCGGATATCAAAAGGGGAAAAGTAGCTTTAGCATTTTTGGATGAGGGAGCTGACAGAGAGAAGCAAAAAGAGGGGGTTTTTATATTTGGGTCAGTTCTTTTGTTAGCTTTGTACCCAAATTCTGTTTTGTTTCGTTGATTTTCATGGTGGATTTTGAAGATTTTGGCTTGAAAGGTTTGGATATGTTCGCGAGCTCTGTTTGCAATGCAGGGACTAAATTTTCAGTGAGTTGCGTAAAGTTCTTGTATTTTCTTCAATTACTGCTCTTATTTTCTATTTCTATAAATGTTCTTTTCTTGAAGTAAGTTATACTTTTTTATTTTCTATTTTCTCTTAGATTGATCTTGATGTCAATTAATTGCCATAGTTTATGATCTCTGCAAATACTCTTTTAAGCGTTCTGATTATTTTGATGGCATTTATTGGAAAATACTTATTCCTTGTGGGATTCTGTTGTCTTCATTGTTACTCTGCTTGTGAGTATGATATTTAGGTATATATATCTGATGGGTTATTAAGTATTAATTACAATTTATATGGTTTTATTTTTTACCAAGTGCACAGCATTTTTAAACATGCGAAAAATAATGTTTTTTTTTTGTTTACATTATGTGCATAGAAGGGTTAAAAATGAACTCCATTTATGAAGGGTTATGACATGCAATGGGAGCAGTTTTTGCTATTCCTACTAAATTCCTTAATTAATGTTTATTTCTTTTAAATGAAAGTGGAGTTGGAAGATTGTGTACGCAATTTAGATATGTTTGATTGTAGATTCAATTCATGCATGAGTCATAAGATTTCTGATCTGGTCCCACTCACTCAAAAATCAATTTGACTATTTCAGTTTGTTCCCATTTACTCCCACAAAACTCTGTTAAAATTCTCATCAAATTTCTTTGTTAAAGAAAAAATAAAAAGGTAGTCATTTTCAACTACCAAAAATCCTATTTGATTCTGTTCATTTGATTAATGTAATTCAATATATTATTGACCTCTTGGCCTTACTAAACAAGTATTTGTAGCAACTTTATGCATCATTTATGTTTTTATATTAGAGTGGGTGGCTGCACAGTCCCACTAGGTATTGCTACTTTAGCACGAAGTCGATTAGCTATTTTTTGAGCAATGTATTACTATGTTACATCGGCTCTTTTAGGACACGAGTTTCTTAAATTTTTTTTTTTTTTATGTATTCAAGTGTTGGAAATTTTTTTTTTTTTTTTTCTTTCTAATTTTTTCGTTAAATTTTCGCTAATTTAAAGTATCAAGTACCCATACTCATACTCATGTTTGTGTCTTTATGAAAAACGAAGAATTTATATAACATAGGTTTATTGCACATCAAAATAATGCACCTGGGTCCATTAGCAAGAAAGTTTTAAAATGATTAGTTACTTGAGCATTTTTTGAAAAAAATGAAGAAAAACATAAAAAATGATCATTTATCCTTGTGGTGTCATTAATCCTTTTGAGTAATGCTAAAGATACGTAAATTTGCTCTTATTTTTGCATTACCATTTATATTTATCTAAAAAAAATGAATTACTTTTAAATATTTTAAAATAGTCGAGCCACATGAGTGATATCTGTAAAAATGTGAAAAAATTTGTACGCTATTATATTCTTTTATATTATGAGGAGATGTTTCTTTATTTAATTGATTTTATGGAATTTTGTCCTTTTCTGAGCGTGTTTCTAATGTTAATATAATTGATAATATTATTTAGAATTACGTTTCTAAGCATTGCTTTGAAGGTTAGACTCTAATCGGAACAGTGCATGTCTGTTTGTTAGTCATACAATATGAGTTTTTGCATGCTGTTGTGTGTGGATATATTAAAATATTTGATTATTTTAAGGTACAATGAGAGTAGGATAGCATTGGAGTTGTTACCAAGCTTGCGGTGCTGTTGTTCTTGGATGCTTCTTTTTATATTTTTTTCTAAAGATTCAAAACCTATAATCTGGTCAACCCATTAATTGTTTATTACCTTAGATTAGATATGGCCACACGGTTAGCTTCTGCAACTTGCATTTTGTGGGTTTTTTTTTTCCACGTTCTTTTGGGCAAGAAAGTGATAATAAGACACTGTGAGGTGGTCAATGTCGACGAGCTATCAATCTAAGGAAAGCTTTTCCCTTCGGAAAAGTCTATCTATCTCAAATGGTGTAACATTGTGTTATTTGTAAATACAGCTTTGACTCGAAAAATTATATCCAATAATAAAATGTATCTTTCTGTTTTGTGTGAGGGCTTTTATTCAGAGTGCAACTTGCCATAGATATAAATACTATCCTAGGTTTGTTTATTTTGTTACTATTTTTAAACCTCTATTTGCTGAAAAATTATTTCATTAAAATTTTTAAATAAGTGAAAATTCATTTTATATGTAATTTCATTTGATTCTAAGTAGTTTATAATTTTCTTCCCTTCTATTGCCTTTTCAAAACAGGAAGAAGAGGGGATAGAAGTGCAAAATATGGAAGAACACAAAAGGGGACCCTGCTCTGTGGATCAAAGTAGTCTTTCATCTATTGCACCAAAAAGACAAAAGGCCGACTTATCTATCTCCTCAAAGGTTTTTCCTCTTCCTATTTGTCTCTTTTAATTTTTCTACTTTTGGCATGCTGTGGAATTTAGAAAATGTTTCGAGTATGTAGAACACGACTAGCTTTTCCAAACATCCATTTTCATGAATTTTAAGAAGGGTTACATAAACTATACAGATTATTGAATTTTGCTTAAGAACTTTGAAATGATTGAAATATTTTTGAATTACTTTGCTTTTGATATTATAATGTAAAATTGAACCTCATCATGGTAACCGAAATAATGGAAATCCTATACGAGTTAAAGAAAATTGTAAGATTAGTTTTGGAAGAAACTACATACTAGAATGAAAAAGAGATTGATATATGCATTCTAGTGCAGTTATTTACTATGTTTTCATGTTCATTTTGTTGTTTCTCTGTTGCTTAATTTTTCCTTTGTTGCTCTGTCTGGCACTAGGAGAGGAAAGAGAAATTTGGGGAGCGAATTGTTGCTTTACAGCAGCTGGTTTCTCCATATGGAAAGGTACTTCTTTTTCTAAGTGAAGCAAAAACGTTGTTCTTTTTCGGTTGCATCTATAAAAAATTTGGTTTAGATCACATGCAAAATGCCTGTTGAGACATAATAATCATATTACACTGTTGTTTAAGGTGCATTCTTCACAATTTTTCATTGCTTAAGTTGTTTAGCCTAATCATGATCGATTAATGCCGCTGCAGACAGATACTGCTTCAGTTCTTCAGGAGGCAATGGATTACATACAATTCCTTCACGAACAAGTTAAGGTTTGGCATTCTTATTAACTATCATTTATGTTAAGGCTATCTACACCATAGTTTTTGTTATATATAAAATATAACTATCTCAATAACCAACTTCTTTATTAGTACCATAAATGAGGCTAGATATAAATGGTCTTGTTATCTTGTCTCTTCTGTAAGGTTAAAGTTCTACGTTATAGTAGTAATACATTATGAATATTCTTTTGAGGTACATGTACTTTTGCAGTAATTCTGACTTGATGATCCAATTTTTGACGATTATCATCCCCATTTTTTGCCGGTCATTGTAGGTTTTGAGTGCTCCCTACCTTCAAAGCATACCAACTACGAAGATCCAGGTTAGCTTCGACAATCATTTTTTAAAGTACAAGAACCCTTACACTTGAAGAAACATTTCATTGAATGCATTTGAAAACTTGAAGCTACAATTACATATCTCTGGATAGTAAAATTTAATGATGTTATGGATGTTTAGTGTCCCACGGATAGATACTAGTTATGATGTGTCATTTCATTTCAATAGTAACTCTGTTTTAATTGTTAGAAACATTAAATTTTAATGTGTCCAAAAGTTATAGGATGACATACCATTGTTAAGCTTTCAAGCTCTTATTTTTCGCATAATATTTGCGGAGGTACTACCTTTGGTTTGGATTGGTGTTGGCAATAGATCAGATTCAATCCGATTTAATCCGTAGATCATATGGATCAGATCTATTATTGATCCGTAAATTATATGAATATTCATGATCTGATCTGAGTTCTATTTTTTTTTTTCTCTAATATATTATTTAATGTGGTAGATTACATACTTTAATTAATAAATAAAAATATAAATAAAATAAAATTATAGATTTGTTGAAAAATATTTATTATTTATAATTAATATATATTTAGCTTTTTCATTAATATTATAATTTATAAATAAAAATTAATTATAATAAAAAATTAATATTATTAACTTGATATTATTTAAAATTATAAAAGAATAAAATTATAAATTTTTCTAAATAAATAATTATAAAAATTTAGAAAGCATTTTTGAAATGTGACACTATTTTAGTAATAAAATTATAATTTTAAAAATAATTAGTTTTAGATCGATCTGTATAAATTTAATCTAATTCAATTTAATCGGTTGATCTTAGACGTGAAACATGATCTGATTCGATCTAAAAGTGATCTGTTTTGATCCGGTCTATAGTGGATTATATGGAGCAGATATTCACTAGGCTATCCTTACTTTGGATGCATTGTTTCAACTAAACAAGTCTGAAATATAATTTGTTTGTGTCAGGAATTTGAGCCTTACAGCTTGAGAAACAGAGGTTTGTGCGTTGTTCCGGTCTCTTGCACTGCCGGAGTAGCTCGAAGTAATGGTGCTGATATCTGGGCTCCCATTAAGACTACATCTCCCAAATTTGACAAGTCATTCTCACAATTCGATTAACATGATCAGTGTATGACCTAGCCGAAAGGGTTGGTTCTGATTATTTGCGGGGCAAAGCAGGATTAAAATGATGGTCAGGACTCTTAAGAGGAAGCTGACCAGTTTTGCTCTGATGTTGGGACTAATTTTTAGGCAAATATTAATGGTAACTGAAAGTTTTTAAGTATGGTGGGATAGGACTCTACATCCCTAGCATGTAATTTGTATTATCCTACATATTTAAATATTGATAGATAAATTATTGATCGTTATTTAGAGAACAACCTTCACAAGGAATTAATATCAAAAGCTAAATTTATAATCATTTACCTACGATTAGTTCATTCCATTTTGTTATGGAGGTGAAGACGGAGAAGAGTACCTACTTGTATCATGGTTAAACATTTGCAATTTGCATACAAACTGCTCTTTTTATTTTTTATTTTTCTGAACATATATAAACCGCTTTTCTTTATATATGCTCAATTTTGCAATAAAAATTTAGAAAATTAGTAAAAATAACATCTTTAAATCTTATAATAATAAAACTAGTACTTCTTCGATAATAATATTGAGTGTTTAATTTGAACGTATAATATTAAACATTCAATATTAAATAAGTTTAAATTGTTGTCGTTTAATATCAAATGAGTGTTAAAAAATAATTTATTTATTATTTTTTTTTTAATTATAAAATTATAAGTTAGAATGTAGGGGTGTTTTTGTTGTTATAAATTTTGATGGTTTTTTTTTTTTTTTCTTTTCCAAAAAGTTTTAAGGAAGCATTTTATCTACCAGAGATGTCTCACTTCGGATTACTGATTTTTTTTTATTACGAAAGCTATATATGACAAAAACTGTCCAGTTAAAATAATGAACCAAGTTATTTTAAAAGTTATTAATTTTTAATTCGAAACTTAAATACAGTGCCTAAGCATGCAATCAAGAAAAAAATAATAAATGCAAAAATTAAAAATAATGATTTTAGAAGTTTTTATGTAAAAATAACCTACGTTATAATAACGTAAGGGAAATAAAATTACAGATCTATTAAATCATTTAATCTATTCACGATTTTTCAATATTGAAGTATAAATTGGTCTTGTACTACGTGTACAAACACGTTTACAGGACAATTTACAAAAAAGTAAGCACAAAAACAAGTGATCATATGTGTTCAAGATAGATTTCAACATGAAGTAAATCCTAACCCAAGTTAATAAAAACAGCAACAAAACTGGAGCTAAGATTTTTAGAATTGATACTAAACATTTGGGATGGGCATTTTTTTCAAAACCGAACAACCAACTTGAGTTTAGATCTAACTCGAGCCTATTTTTTCTTTTTTTTTTTTAGGTTGGTTGGTCCGATAAGTCCAAAATATTACCAAATCAACCTTATCGATTCGGTTATAGGTCTGCTAAAAATAAAATCTGATAAAATCGAACCGATCTACACTTTTATACATATTAATATTTTTAAAAAAATATTATATAATATATGTTATTAAAATTAAATAAAATAAAATATTAATTAATATTATAAAATATATAGTTTAAAAGTCTTAAATAAATATACAATATGTGTAATCATGCTTTTGAATTTGAAAGGGTGAGTACTTGAGTATTAGACATGAAAAAGTCTCAATAATGAGATATTATTGTCATATGGTACATATTGATAACTTTAAATTTATCAAGTATTGATAGTAGTTCTTATAACTGATAGTACCACACCTGTATGCTCTATCTTTCAAAAAATTGTTTATAGAGGTAAAATATTATTTACACTTTCAATTGTATTTTTAATTATGATAATAACTTTTAAGTAAATTTATAGGTTAAGAACTGCCAAACCAATATTCCTCAAACTGATATTGTAGGTAGATCGACTTAAAGGTTAGTCTTTTAGAGGTTATAGATGGATTAAGATTTTGAATTTTTTAAAACCGTCAAGATAAAATTGATTTATAAAATGACTTAATAGCTAACTTATCAAACCTACACCCACCCCTACCAAACATCATACCTAGGCAACTCAAAAATTATCAAATTTTCATAAAAGCAATAGATATTACCAAGATGTGAATCCATCAAGAGCCTAGATGAATGGTTAAACATAGAGAGGAAAATATGAATGCTCTTTAAAAATTTATTCTTCGTGAGTTCTCAAAACAATGAGTAGTAGATATACAAATAGGTCTAATTCTTAAACCTACACAAAGCGTATCAAGACACAAATATCTTAAAATATATTTGAACCACACATTCAGGATAAGGGTATATGGTAAATTCATCAGTTGAATCGACTTAAAATAAATATTTTAAAAATAAATTTTTTGAGATTGATTGATGGAGACCCAAGGCAATCGATTGATTAACGATAAGTTATGCAGTCAATTTGCACCCAAGGGGACTCGATCGAAGTGATACTTGATCGATCGACCCGTTAAAATTACACAACCAAAAAATTGACCTGAGTGTCGATCGGAGTCGAGTGAAGCTCGATCATCTACCCAAAATAGAAACTTACGTGAGAGGTCTAGACAAATGTTGATTGAAACTCGATCGATTGAGATTCTTAGTCGATCGATTAACCAACGCAAACTTTAGCACCAAAAATAATTTTAAGGATTGTGACATGTACTAGTGAACTCATGAGGTGCAATACTATGTGTGATAGTAATAAAAATCATACTTGAAGTGCAATTATCCGTAACTCGAACATTACTTTAGCTTTACTTGAAATACTTGATAAAAGCCTGAAAATTATATTACATTAAAATATTTTATCTAAAAAAAATTACCTACACTCATAAAGCTTACAAACTAAAAATTTCATTTGTGGTATATAAATGTTAGTTTAAAGAACACAATTGTCTACTATTCTGCCATATCAACATATTAATTGTTTGTCGGAAAAAACTAAGATACTCTTCATCTAATATAATATGTGGAACTCATTCTGTTATAAAAAAATCTTAAAATAGTATGTGACGGAGGGTACATACAATTTGTTGCAGTGAAAGTTTTTTCTTCCTAATAAAAATTACAATGAGAATGTAAGGGTCTATTTGGTATAAGATTTAAAAAGAAATTTTTTTTTTTTCGAAAAAATATAAAACATATATAGCTTGTTTGAGCTATTTTTGAACTGGGATAAAATATTGAAAACACTCGTGTTAAAAAAAAATGATGAAATGTTGTTTTCAATGTTTTCTAAATGTTGTATCAAAATAATTGGATAATAATTTTTTTTAATTTTATAGCAAACATAAACTCAATTTTTAAAAAATTCTAATACAATTCAAAAATAAAATACTTTTCAAATATATTCTTATTTTTAAAAATTTATTTTTGAATCATAGACCTTAAAACTTTGAAATAATATTTAGGAGAAATTAAGGCGTTTTTTTTTTTCCAAATGAATAAATAAATAAAAAATAGGGCTTTCTTTTGGCTTCTGAAGCTGCTTTTGAGAGAGGTTATAATTTTCTTAAATAAGTACAGATTTCTCATAAATAAAATATCATTTTCAACTAAAATAAAAAAAGTAAAAAATATGGGGTTTGCTGATACCTGATACAGGGACACGTCAAACATAGGTACTTATGTTATTGACTACTCGTTTAACTTTGATTTACCCAAAAAAAAAAAAAAAATTAATATACAATTTATATATTAGAAAGCATAGTTAAAAAGGCTATGCTCAGACATGAATGGTCGTTTCATAGATTAAGTAAATATTTATATTAGATTAATTAAAGTCGTTTTTTTTTTTTTATCAAAAAAATAAAAATAAAAATTGAATTCCTTGTTGGTGATGTATATACAATTGTGCTGTGTATTATAAATGTTACTGATCATGAGCTAGCTTAAGTAATAAATGCATGCGCATTGATGGTAATGGATTTCACAATTAATACAAGAGAAGTAATAATAATGGTATTAATTACAGTAGTAATTGCAGAGTACTTGGCAGTAACTAAGCAAAGCAAGGACAATTATCGTAATTATCTAGCTGATCTTGATAAACAAGACTCTGATCTTACTTTGTTTTGGGATGCAGTTACGTATTATAGTCAATCTCTAACAAGAAAGTTTTATGACGACTCATTTCAACTGGACATGCTACTTCGAATGTGCAGACGATTGCCGTGAGCAATATTGGTGTGGTGAGATTGACCTGTATTTTGTTCATTGTGTAGACTTGTGCGTCTTAATGTGCACCTTTGAAGTTCCAGATGACTACCATGTTCAACATCACTTGTACGAGGAGGTTGCCCATCTCATACATAACAGCCAGATAAACTCAACGGAGAGGATGATTTTTTTTTTTTTTTTTTCTATACAACAGGTATATTAAGGCTTAAGTATATTTTAGAAGAGAAATAGACTCAAATTTTTTCTCTCATCTTCTTCCCACAATTTATATCTATCTCTTCTATTGTACCCACAATTTCTATACATTAATATATAAAAAATTCTCAGAGTAAATAGAAGTGAGGCGGTTCAATTTGGTTGATTTTTATCTACAATGCTAACCGAATCAATAACTAAATTTAATATATAAAATATAAGCTATATATCATTAGATCAACTTATTTATATTATTTGATAAATTCAATTTATAATTTAGTTATACTTATTTTTGAGGTAATTTAAATTATTTTGATAAATAAAATTTGATATTTAACTAATAATTTAATTATAAAATTTGTATGTTAACATTTAAAGTAGAATTAGGCACTAATTTTCAAGCAGATAAAACTTTTAAAAATGAGTAATTTATTTAAAATTTAAAAACAAAAAGTAATTTAAATTTTCTATTAGTTATAGTAAATGTTCATAAGAATTATCATTAAAAAATAGTAATATAAGTTTATTTACATTCTCAATTGAAATAAAAGATAAATCAAAATTAAATAATTTGTAACATATATAATATATGTATTATAAATGTATTTAATTAAAAATAAATATGTACGCTAGTAATATATAGATCTATTCTATTAAATATTAGTTTATAAATTTTAAAATTTTAATAGAACCAACATAAGTAATTTTTTGCATATAGGTTAATACGTACTTCATACTAAGAGCTAGATAGATTAAATATGAGAGGAATGGGAGTGATGGATGAAACTTGCTATGAGAATTGTTGTAACGCTGATATTGGAAGGTGCATAGTTCCTAATTGGAATTGCAATTAGGACCTGCAAATTGTGTTAAATTTGGGTAAATTTAATATCCACTCGATACTTCATAAATATTAAATTATTAATCGACTTAATAATATATTAGGTCATATTTTATTGATCCTAACATTCTAATAATAAATTAATGTATTAACACCGTAATTTATTAGAATACTATTAAATCTAACACATTTTGAACTATGATTTGCTTGATTGTTGAAAATAGATAAATAAAATAAATATAACATCTCAAAAAAATAAAAATATACAAAATGACGAACGGTAAAAATCTCTAATAAAAAAGACTAACAAATAATAGATGACAAAAATGAAAATATATGATGGCTCCTAAGAATTGGTTTTAAATTTTTAATATTTTCTTATTATTTGCCCCCTTTTTTTTTTTTTTTTTTTTTTTCTATTTTCAAACGCCAAAATTTTTAAATAAAAAGTTTTAACAAACTAACTCGCTAGTAAATCAAACTTAACTTATTTTTATTGTGTCTAAATTTGTTGATTTATTAATGATCCAAAACTATATTTAATCGTATTTATATTGTATTTTTTGTGCCATATTTAAATCGTATTATCATGTTACGCTAGAGATTACCACCTTTTGCAATCTCAATTGTTCTAATTTTCTTTCAATTAATTATATTTTTTTACATATTTTTTTATTATTATTCTTTTAATTCGATACAACGGCAGAGGAACTTACTCCATATTTTACATATAATTTCAGATTATAATGCTTAATCTAATCCTAATTTATGATATATCATTTTGGGTTATTAGTAGAATATTCAAAAGTTTTGTGACATTTATATGATTTAAATAATTTTATTTTTAATCCTTTTAATTTTTTTACGTTATTATATATATATATATATATATATGCACTATATTTTTAATTTACATTTAAGATACATTTTTTAGAGAAAAATGTTGTAAAAATTCTTTTAATTAAGTCATTTGAACCATTTAGTCTCTTAAATTATAAATAATGTCATTTATTCTCTCAATTTTATAAAAATGAACAATTAATAATAAATTATATTATTTTAATATTTTTTTTATTAAAATATTATTAATTTTATGTCAAGTAATAAAATACGATTAAAACACAAGTCTATAGCAATTGTAAAGTCACAATTAATATTAAAAAATTCATAAAATATTTATTTTGAATATTTGTTAATTTCTACTCTTTTATTTTAATGTTTTATTATTTTTTAAATTTTAATTAAAAATTAAAATATATATTAAAATAACTTTTTCTTTCAATATTATTATTGTTGATTATTTTCTTAAACAATGTTATATAAAATTTTTCTTTTTATATTTGTAAAAAATTTATATTTTAATCAAGTTTTAAAATTTTGATATAAAATAATAATATTTTAATAAAATAATTATTAAAATAATATAATTCGTTTTTAATTGATAAATAGATTACATGATACAATTTTTAATTTTAAAGACTAAATAACATAAACAATCTGATTAGGACTTATGTGGCATCTCATCTTATTTTTTAAGTTATATAAAAAACTTACTTCTATTGTAGAATTTAAAAATTTAGTGATATATATGTAAAATTATAAAACTAAATTGTATAATTTAAATATTTAAAAATATAAATATAAATTTACTTAAAATTTATGAACCAATCAGATATTAAAAAAAAAAAAAGTTGGACAAATAAAGCTATCGAAAAGAAAGAAAAAACTATAACCGTTTAAGAACATCAAAAAGTAATACAAAACCGCCAAGCCGCCTCCACCTTACCCTAATTTCATTCTCTTCTTTTTCCACACCAACGCCAGTTAGAATCCTCCAGCTCCATTGCCGCCACTCACTAAGCCAATACTCTCCCACTCTCTTGCCGTTCTCCGTTCCCAATCAGTACGTCTCCGTTATAATGTAAGATACCTCTTTCTCAGTTTGTGATTCTCATATCTGGTTTATTAGCTGGTCGTTCAAGGTTTTCTTCTTTGTTAGCTTTCATGATTCTCGCAAATCAACAAAACCTCTCTAAGTTTCTTTTCGTTTAATGTTATATTTTGGTTGTCAGCTTGTAGTTTTCAGTATCTTGTTTGGCTGGCTTTTGGTAATATATAGGTAATATGTTTAACTGGGCTCTGTCGGATCATGAAGCTTTTGATTTAATGTAATGGTTTCAGTTTTATTCTTTATGCTTTGAGTTGCCGACGTTTATGGTACTGTAATATTTAGCTAGTTTAGTGATCTGATATGTGCTTTATGTAGCTTTGAATTATTCGAAAGTGTTATATCAACTTTTCAATACATTTCAAGTTTTTTCCTTAGATTTTTAGGGCCTAATTTTTAATTGCAGTCTAGGGCCTCGCAAATTCTTAAACCGCACCTGATAATTGCTTGAATTATAATACTACTGCACGCTAACTGCCTCACATGAATAAACAAGTGAAAGGTTGATTAAATTTAAGTGATCTTCAAGTGTTGCTCAATCATTGCAGCTTCTGAGTGCCAATAGTTTGGTTTATTATCATCGTTTCTGTTGTTGTTTTTCCTTAAAGAATTGAACTTCCATTTCTAACGAGTCAGAGAACAAGTGAGCTTCTTTTTTCTGATTAAATTGCTTATAAATGTTGAAAACTTCATGGTAACATTTTGAGAGGTATTGAAAGGTTGTTGGCCTTATGAAGTGATTTTCTTCAACGAGCTAACACCATGTCCTTGTATCCACTGCAAATTAAATTAGGAAACACTCAAGTTTTAATGTGTCTGAGAAGTTTGTGGGTACAGAGTTAACATGCTGCATCTTTGATTTATCTGAACTTTCATTTCCTTGGATTAACGTGGTTCTTTCTTTGGTGAAGAAGTAATGCCTTGTTTGAATAAGTGGTTGTAGTCTTGAACTCTTGAAGCTGAACTGTGGAAGTGTTTGTTTTTAATTCAATTACGAGAATTCTTTTTCTTGTGAAAAGACGGGAGCACTTCACCAAGTTTTTAACTCTGGAACTTAAGTTTTAATGCTAATGTTTCTGATGCATTCTTAAGTTTCTTACTTGTCTTTTTCATGTTCTTTTGCCCTGTATGCCATTTACTTTGTAACTTATAGAAGCTGGAAATTGTTTTCAGGAAAAATTAAGATGCACCTGGCCATAATAAGAGTTCTGTGGATATCTCACCCATGAAGGGGTTTGAATGCATTAGTAACCATGAGGATGCTGTTATTAAGACGGAAGCTTTGATGAACGAGAAGAATAAGTCTCCAGAAAAGTGCCCTCAGGATATGGATGTTGAAATTCAATGTAAAAATAATTCTAGCATCAGAATGGCTGACATTGAGGATCCTGATGCAACTGAATACTCAAGTTCATTTGCTGACACTGTCTCTGATGTTGAGAATGGTACTGGATTTAGTGAAGGTGAAGTTGAATCGCAATTCTTTGGGGATAATAGTTTTGGATCTGCATTTGACGCATTTAGTTGCGTATTCCAGATGAGGTGTGCGCGCTCTTCCTCTTAGTAATCTACTTTTGCTACGCGCTCTTCCTCTTAGTAATCTACTTTTGTTATCTTGGTTGTGTGAAATCTAATGTATCCTAGTTTTTTCTTAATTAGGGTATAATGATTATGGTTCTTTCTAAAATAACGTGAATGATCTTAGTTGATTTATGAATCCAATATATTTATTCAGGAGAGGCTTTTGGCGCCTGAAACCTTATCACTTTAAGTAATTTGAGGCAATGGCATTTTATTATTTTTTCAAAGCATACAAGAAAGTAAAAGAAATAAAAATCAAATTAATGGCTTATAGGTGGATGTTCTGTTATAAAAATGTTGGGGCAAGGACTATATCATCTCTCCTCTATCCTGGTTGAAATGCTCGAACTGTCTGATCTGATCTTGCAAAGTTTTTCTACATCATTTAACTTTAGATTCGTCTCTTCCAGATATCTTATATGTACTTATATAGTGAGAGTGATGGAATGTAATATCTAATTTGTTGTTTTAGGAAATGAGAGGAATTTAAACTTGGTTTATTGACTATTTTCC
Source organism: Elaeagnus macrophylla (assembly GCA_029378325.1). NCBI lineage: Eukaryota > Viridiplantae > Streptophyta > Magnoliopsida > Rosales > Elaeagnaceae > Elaeagnus > Elaeagnus macrophylla. The sequence continues at coordinate 34,836,083 of CM055641.1, forward strand.
TATTAGCTTTACTTCAAAATACTCATTGTGGTCACATGCACTTCCATTTCAGGAAGAAAAAGTTGACGGATCACTGGAGGAGCTTTATACGTCCCGTGATGTGGCGCTGCAAATGGTTGGAATTGAAAATTAAGGAAATTGAGTCACAAGCATTACGATATTCTAAAGAGCTTGCTGCATGTGATCAAATAAAACATTCAGCATTTGATCAATTTAATTCTGAAGAATTATGTTCGAAGTCACTTCAGTTCTCAAGTCATAATAGGAAAAAGGCCATGAAGAGGAGAAAAAGAAAGAGAGTTGAATGCACAACTGATGTAGCTTCATATGCATCACATCATAACCTTTTCTCTTACCTTGGTAACAATTTCATCATGTTTTTGTATATTTCAGATCTTCGCATCCATCTTTGTTTGACTTTGCGTTTTAATATATTGCAGAAAGTAGAAGGTCAGATCCTGATAGCACTTCTATGGCTGATGAGTTGGGTACTGCAGGTAATGCTTACTGTAAATTGATCATTACTCGTTGTATCACTTGCAGGGCTTGTCAAGCTACTATACTCCATAAAGCATTCAATCATTTTGTTGTCTCACATTACTTACCTCTAACAAGGAAAATAGAAATCAAAACAGAAATCACTCCTTTTAGGGTCCAGTTTTAGTGTATTTCACAAAAGATGATGAGTTAAGTGAATTTTTTAACAAAGAGTTTCGGTATGTGAAAAGGGTAGCTGTCTACACATGTATGTGCTAATTGTGTGAGGATGAATATCTGGAAAATGAACATTAAAATGAATAGTGGTGGAAATATATTGTGTAATAAAGCCAACTCAAACTAGATTATGAATATTGGTATAAATATTGTGAGTTTCTTATATCAAAACTTTTTTTTTTTCTTTTTTAATTTGCATGGGCATGCAGAAGTAAGGCCAAATGGCCAATGTACTAGATTCTGATATCTTTTATCAATCTCAATGAATATCATTAATTGGCAGTAATCCCAGAGCAGAGTGCTGATGGAAATGACACGTTTGGCTTAGCTGATGACTTTGACTTTAGAGAAGGTGATGATTCCCTGGAACAGGTCCTACAGAATATCGACAAAGCTCACTCATGGGTTCAAAAACTAAAGGGTAAAATTGATGTTATTATGACTGAAAATGCTGCCAGGTTCTCTTCTTCAGAGAACTTGAGCCTTCTTGCACCATTAGATGTTCAGACCAGTTCAGCGCATAGTCCAGGAGTCTCTGATGGAAATGGAGAAGCAATTTCTGCAGCAGCCATCCACAATTCAGCTGAGCATATGGCAGATTATGATATTGGAGATACAGTCATACCCGAAAGTGTGGTTTCGAGTTTTGGGGAGGCTATCCCTGTTCCTGATATCATTGAAAGCACTTTGGGATTGCTGTCTGGTGTTGATGTCACACTTCATCAGCCACAGTTCAGAGACTTAAGCGATAACGTAAGTGTACTTTACCTGGCATAAATGATTATCATTTTTTTTTTCCCGATATCCAACTCTACAATGAATGTGGAAAGATTACTCACTGCAGTTAATTCAAATATTTTCAGTTTCTTTTCATACTAATTTTGAAATACAATAATTCTTTCATGTCACTAGCCTTTTCATTATACAGATACCATTCGAGACTACCTACCCAATTGTAAAACATTACAACTATGAAAAGCATTGTGCATATGTGCATTGTGTTAGAGTCAGTATATAAGTCAATTACAACCTCTGCTTATCCCCCATTGCCACATCGGAAGCACTAGAACAACTGCACAAATTACTTTTTTGCTTCTGATATTCTACAATGTGCAGAATGTAGACAACAATCTTAAGCATGATGAGGCAGCTGAAGAAGAAAATCACACTTTACGAAGGATCATTAACCAGACAGATGATAAGCAGCCTGAGCCAGAGAGATCCAAACAAGAAGAAGGCGCTCCTTGTCCAAATCCACCAGAGAAGCCTGATACTTCAGTGAAAAATGCTATTTCTCAGGAGCAATCAACTCTAGAATCATGTCTAGGATCTGAAGTTAATTTTCCTAGGAGTAAGAGAAAACGAGGAGAGCGCAAAGCTGGTTCAGTTGTCTGGACCAAGAGATGCTCCGGCGAGCCTGATAGCCAATAATTTAAAAATCATGTACTTTGTACTGTTTCATGAATTCATGTCTATGTTATTTATCAGTTTTAAGTTATGATGCAGTTGGTAGTCATGTGAATAGACAGAATAGTGTATACAAGAACGGAGTTGGGACTGAAATGGTTCAAAATACAGTAACCGTATGGCCGTACGGTTAGGGGTAACTGGTAAGGACCGCCCTTCTTCCTTCAAATCCCCAACCCAACCCTTAAATATAGAGTAGCCTAAAAAAGGCGTGTGGCTGCTGCTACAAATCTATAAACAGTAATAAGATCGAAAACTGTATTACTAGTTTATTTCGTTGACGTTGTATAATGCACATAATGAAAAGGTGAATTTAACATGTGATGAACAAAATATAAACAATAAAACAAAATGATAAAAAGAAATAGTCATGTGTCAACTACAAGTTGTTTGTATGCAACGCAATGATATATTTGTATTGTTGTCATGGCTTCCTCGAAGCCCATGCTGGCATTGGTTGGAACCATTTTGCTTAGAACTGCCCTTTTAATCGAGAGTTGATTAGCAATTTCAGATGATGCACGTGTTGGCGTCTCTATTCTGGATTTGAGATGACTCTTTAACTCTCACGTCATAAGAAGTAGCTTATATTAATTTGATGGTGAGAATTAAAAAGCCAAGATCAGGTTGTGTCATCATGCTGTAAGTGGAAGCTCAATTTGCATTTGAATAAGTTGCCAGATATTATTCTTATATGAAATACCTGGGAAAGACCACGAATTAAGTTATAGTTTCTAAAATATTTTATTCCTTTTATATATAGAGTTTTATTTTTAATTTTTAAGATAAAAAAAATATATGTTCATTTTTTTTATAACGAAAATGAACATATATTTTTTTAGTATTAAAGAAAAATAAATATTTCTTTTTTAAAAAAAAGTTAAAAATAAAATCAATTAAATAATTTAAAATTATATTTAATTTTTGTATGTTGACTGTCCCTAACGTTCCTCTTAAATTAATGAAAGTTGTTCACTACAATCCAATCCAAAGCGGACAGAATGATTTCTGTGGTCTATAATTTACAAAAAAGCAAAAGTAGTTGACAGAAAACATTGCAATATCCTTTTGACTCAAAAAGGAATTTGTCAAAGTTACGGTTACACTCTTAAGCAATTTATTACTAGGGCTACTGAATCCATGAGCAACCTCAGTGTAGTAAGCCGTTCTTTTGAACTCTACTGACGTAAGTTGTGTTTCTTTTTCCGCTTAAAAAAAAAAAAACTCTCCATTTCATGCAAATTTGACAACATTATTTGTCAAGAAAGTATGCTTTTGATAGTCCGTAAAAATTTTGGCCAAGGTTCATGGTTCAATTCTCAACCCTGTTCACTGGAATTTATGCTTGAACTAAAAATATAGTACGCATTCCAAGAAAGAAAGGAAAAAAAATAAAGTTGCACCGTAGAAGGCATTCTTTTTCCTTTCGAAATGGCCAATTATTATTAATCAATCTCTTGGTGTGAAACAAAACACCTTGAGCTTTGAAGCAATTGAACAGGCTTATACTAATTTCTTAACTTGATTGATGGACTTAACATAGATTTTTGTTTAAGAAGGAACATGGAAACCCACACAAGATGAGATTAATTTCCAAATTATTTTAAGGGATTTTAAAGTGTTAAAGAGGAATTAATAAATCCAACATCAGCAATGAATGATCACGTCTTTTTTTTTTTTTTTATGAAAGCGGCAGCTTTTGGGAGTTATGGATATAACACCACCCACAAAGGAATCATGATGCCATCCATTGGCTAATTATTTATAAACAGACTGTATCTTTCATATATATGCCCCTCTATAGCTAGCTCACCTTTGAGTTTCATCGTTCCGCACACTTTTTTAGAGCATATATACATTATTGTATATACGCATCAAGTAACATGTCAGTCATTGATTGGATATAAAATTTATAATATGAGATAATAAAGTAACTGTAAAATTACTTACTAATAAAAGATTAATTAAATTGTATTACATAGACAGATGCATGTATTAAATTATAATATAAAAAAAAATTGTACTGGGAACAAAAAAAAAATATAAAAAAGATCTCTTTTTTATCTTCAGCAATCATTACAAAAAATTAATATAAATTTCTCAGTAAAAGATTATTTTAAATTAGATATTTAAATAATATTTAATTAAAAAATTAATATATATAATTCTATTGTCACAAAGGCAGGCCAAACATGTCTTTTGGTTTCTAATAAATTAAGGGCAGACATGCATGTCTTTAATATATTAATGTGCAAATTATATATCTTCCATGCTAACAATCATAGAAATTTAGGAAAAGTAAACATTATAATCACAACAAGGTTTTATATACTTTACAATGTCTACATGCCCTGCACATAGTGAAGGGATCAATTAGATATATATATATATATATATATATATAGAGAGAGAGAGAGAGAGAATTCCACTTTATTACAAAAGTTATAATCAAGGACATTTCAGTAATAGCTAATAGTAAAAGTGACCAATTTACTTTGCCTTTCAATTTTTAAAATTCTCTCTCTTTCACAAAATCATGAGGAATCACGCCTGCCAAAGCAAAAGAGAAGGGTTGGGATAATAAAAAATGGGAAATAAAAAAAGAAAAACAAGTACATTTGCCAACCTCATATTTCATTCACATATTGAAAGCTAAAAAAACTAAAGGCTTCTCATTTGTTATCTCAACCAAATGAAACTAGCTTCTTTGCTTCTCTTTCTTTAGCTCTTTCTTTTATCTTTAGCTTCCTTTGTTCATGCAAGATTCAAAGAACTCCGAAACAAGGTATGTCAATACAATACAATTCTCTTTCATATTTTTAATTAAACAAAATTAATAACACTTAAGGCCTTGCAGTAACATTTGCTTTATAAAAAATTCTACTTTTTTTTTTTTTTGAAATCTAAATGATATTTGATTGGGTACAACTTTCTAATATCAAGTAGAATTTCATCAAATCATCAATGATATTCATCAAACTCAATCAAGTACTTGAGAACATGAATGATGAACCTTATTTTGAAGTATGCAGAAAATTACAAAATGCATGCAACATATATTTGAAGAATTGTTCATGATGACTGTTTGGTTAGCGTCTTGCAGATTTAGCCTGTACGGACATTTGGGCTTGGTTGTGTTGAGTCAAACATATATGCTAGAACTTTATTGGGCTTCTTGGAGGAAAGAATGTTTGGGCTATTCAGTTAATTAAAGCCCAAGACTTTTACTAGAATTGGTAGGAGCAAATTGTTGTATTTGAGAGTAACATGTGGGTGGCCACGATTCAGTTGGGATTGGTTTTTACCTAAAGTTAACACATGCTGGTTAGTTAACCAAAGAAAATGCTACCAACGATTGGCTAGAGAACTTTAGACCAATATTAGACGATTGGATAAATTTGATTTGTGGTTCATACTTGCTGATGTTTTAAATGGACAATATTTAAAATATAAATGAAGGACAAATGTTTGACATTTTTAAGTTAAAAAGTATACATATTGACATTTGAATTGTAAGTGTATACTAATTTTCTAGTAGGGAACAATTCCATTGAGAATTCAATAATAAGAAGTAATTTAAATATTTTATTAATTACTATGAATATTCATAAAAAGAAAAGTATACACTGATTCACTTATTCAATTTACTTATTAAGATTAAAATCACCTTAGAAAATCTATACTTAATATGCAAAATCAATTACACTCAATCACACTCATCTACACTTAAATTGTTAGGAAACAAATTATCTCAAAATCTTAAGCTATTAGGAAAAGGACCAACAATAATTTTATACATTTATCACTCTCTCAAAAGGTGCCACAATTGTTGGTTCTATTTGTCATGCAGAACAAACACTTGTAATTTAATAATTGAGGTTGTTGGGCCTTGAATATATGATCTCAAGCTTTCATATCATGTTAGAAGTTGTTGAAAAATCAATTCTTTTAAAAATTTAAGCTATTGCAAGGAAGAACAACATTACTTCTATGTGCTTATCATAATCTTCATGACATCTTTTTCTTATGGTACAATAATTTTTATGTTGTACAGGAAGCCTTGGTATCAAAGAGCAATTGAGATGGCAAAACTCTGGAGAACAATTTCCAAGTCAACAGAAGTACTTCCAACAAAAAACGCAACGCTATGGAAAACTGCATCTAAATCCACAGAGATCACAACACCAAATTCATCAAATCAATCACAAAAGATGAGAAAATGTACCTCTCTCAAAGTTGCAACAAAAATTACTAGAGTTTGTCTTTGTGCACCAATATATTCTTACAATGACGTTTTTAGAAATGATAGCATTCCACCAAGAAGAAGCTATAGTTATCCAAGATCAAGTGTCCATAATAACAATAAGTCTTTGTTAACTACTACACCAGAAAGAATGCTAATGTCAAGTGCGCGACAGAGTACTAGTGAAATGAGAAGAGTATTCAGGGGAAAGTCATTGACTGATGATGTTTTAATGAGAAGATTTGTTGTGGAAGAAGAAGCTATGATGCAAGTTCGAAAGAGAAATCAAATGGAAGTCATAAGAAGACAAAGTTTAATGAGAAGGAAAAAGCTTGGGCCTAGTCCTCTATGTAAGATGGTTATGGCTGGAGATGAACTAGTACATTATTAGTACTTCACTTATTTTTTCTCTTCTTTGGAATTTGATTGTACGGATTAGTACAATTTTAATTTTTCTTCGAGCTCTTCTTTATGCATCTAGGTTGTTGTAGAACAACAATTGATCGATGTGGCAGTTTGTTATTGGTTAAGATCGTTGGACCGATTTTTTCTTCAACTTTATTAACCTGCCACATAAGTTGTTGTTTCACAATAATTTGATGTAAAAAAAAAAAACTTTTTATTTTTCTTCACCTGGGCAATTTTGGCACTCTATTTATTTTAGTGAAAAAATTCACATGAAGCAATTTTATGAATTGTTCATCGATATTGGATATAATTAATTAATAAGCAAACATTGTATTCACAAGTTTTCAAATTGTATATATGGTGAATTGGAGATAGAATGATGCATGCATATCTAGTTCTTCTATAAAAAAAAATATCACATTGCTCTTAAAATATATACAAAAATGTCATGTTTTAATTTGATTAAACAATTTTAAAATCCAATAATATTACTTAATAAATTTTATTTGGTCACTATTTTGTAATTAAATACATTTTTTTATTGGCCGATTTCTTCTTAATCTCTTAGTACTAGTTTAACTTTGAGTTATATGCACCATTTAGTGATAGCACTAATAAATAGACATTATTTTATTAACGATAACTATGATTTTCAATACAATGACTATCGAGCCAACGATAAATAACATAATCTCATTAGGGCATGTTAAAGATATGATATCAAAATGTTAGTTATAAGTACGTACATAATCTCATTAGGGCATGTTAAAGATATGATATCAAAATGTTAGTTATAAGTACGTGAGTTGAGTTATATAAAAAGATATGGTGACTAATGTTCCTTGCATTATTGTAGAACATCAATCCCAAAGTCATCTTGTGAGGCACATACAAACTTAAGATTAAGAAGTGAGTTTCCACTTTTGAAAAGAATATTATAATTATACCCTCAATAGTTTTCCTAAGACAACTTTAACCTTAAAAATTATAACATGTTATGAGATAAAAGATTTTAATTCTTTTTATTTATTAATTTAAATAAGTGAAACAAATTTTAATTGGTTTAATTCTTAACTCCATCTAGCATTCAAAACATACTTTAGGTCTTCTACATCTCTCTTCGTCTTCTAATTCAAGTTTTGCTTGTCACGTTATACTTTGTAACACCTATTGGTATTATATAATCTTATAATTATTATAAATGTATGAATTTGTATGTTTTTGTTTAGAAAAATACTATAATTATTAATTAATGTCCTTAATTTTACTTTGAGCCTATACTTTTTTCTTATGATTTAATTTGTTTATTTTTTAATTTTTACGTTTTGGTTTCTTACTTCTATTTTTTTTTTTTTTTAGAATAACAAAACTAACACCCCTCAAAATTTCTAATAACAAAATTAGCATCCCTTGTGTTCAAATTTATATTTTTCACAATTAAAAAAATGACTAATATGTCATTTTTCTTTGAACATCCATCCAATTAAAATTGAATGACGATAATTTAGATTCGTTTAATATTGAACATTCAATATTTTACTTTCAAATTGAATATTGAACGTTCAATATTGAACGTATTTTACGTTTCAATTGAATATTAAATGTTCAATATTATTGGGGTGTTAGTTTTGTTACTATAAGTTTTAGGAGTGCTATTTTTAGTAATTTTCCTTTTTTTTTTCTTTTTATAATTTAGTCTCTCTTTATTTTAATTTTTGTACATTTAGATCAAAATTTAAGACTATTTTAAAATTAGACATCAACGTCAAAATTGACTACATGTGGTTTGTTCATGAAATGCTAGTCTTCATGTTGTGGTAAAATTGATTCAAATTAAATTCCTAATTTTATTCAAACTTCATTTTAACTCATGCTCGGGTCAAATAGTATAGAGATTAGTTTAACAATTATTTTTAAAAAAAGGGATTAAAAATTTAAAAATTAAAAATAAAATGATGAAATTATAATAATGTAGTAAGATATGAGAGAATAAAATGTGAAAAACTTAGTAGTTATTTGTATAATTAAACCTATTTCAAAACAAAAGTACAAGATATTAAGAGTATTAATTATGATCCATCATTTCATGTTAACTTTGTAAGTTAAGATTTTTGGACTATGGAGGGTACCAAGTTTACATATTTGGTGATCGAAGCAGTAAATACGTCATAAATGTTTTTGTACTATAAGCTCCTTACTAAAAGTTGTCTTAAGGATGAACAGGCACAACAGTCTAACAAATGTAGGTTTTGACAACTCTATCCAACTTTTTTTATTTTTATTTTTATTTTTATTTTATAAAAAGAACTCTATCTAACTTAGAACTAAATTTTAAATAATTGATGTCGCTTATAAGCCACTCAAAAACAAATGAAAGGAACTTGCTGATAAAGGCAGTGGTTGTCTGATCTACGTCATAGGTCTATCTAAGTTTTTTTTTTTTTTTTTTTTAAATCCTTTTTATTATTAATAAAGAAAAAATACACTCATACATTTGGGTAGAATTCAAATTTAGGTTCTTAGTAGGGAGATTGAAAGTCTTATCACCTAACCACAAGAAATTTTCAAAAAAATCAACAAAGAAGGAAAAGCTTGAAAAAAAATAAAAATCTTTAAAAATTAATGTTATCATATATCTGTCTAAGTTAAATAAGGGATTAGTGTATTCAAAAAGGGAGAAAATACCAATATATGGGTAGCCCAGTAGTTGGGTGCCAGGGCTAAGTCCTTAAGTCTCTGTCCTCATCCAACACGATATGAGTATGAATCCTCAGTGTGCAAAAGTTAACTAGGTTCCTCTCACGCCTTATCGTTTGACTTTGGTCCCCTCAAGGCCTTTGGCTTATCCCTAATTGGTATTAAAAATAATATAGCAGTGATCCTTAGTGATGTGGTAGTATGTGACAATAGCTCTATCCTCCCTAAATCGAGAGGAGCCTATTTTCAATATAAAAGAGAGAGAGAGAAAATAGTTAGCTCCATATTCAATACGTTTGAGATTTCTCATTTTTATTTTTCAAATTCTTCATGAATAACTCTTTGCATATAGTTTTATTTTTCTAAAAAAATAATATTTAAAGTTTTTTATTGTGGGAAGTTGGGTTCCATGGGTTAAAATTTTCCGAACAAAAATTTAATTATATAAGATAAAATTTGTAGGTTACTAGGGTTGTCAAAAGGGTTGGACAGTGCCGAAAACCTTAGAGACATTCTTTTCACTTTTCGTATACAATTTTAAATTTATCTTCCATTCTAACTAAAAATCCTTACGGGATATATCGAGAACTCCAAACAAGGAACGAGAATCTAGATAATATTAAAATTATTAATATTTTAGTAATTTTTATTTTTATTAAAAAGGAAAAAAAATATATATATTTATATATATATATATATATATATATAGATAAACTATTTAATAGTAAATATCTTATGATAATAAGAAAAAGAAAATTTTGAGTCAATAAATAATAGTATATGATAAGAAGAAAAATAAAAATATATAATAAAAAATACATAATTTTTGATACTAAATAACATTGATATAATTTTGTTACATACTATTTTGAATTAATAATAATAAATTATAAAATAATTATATAATTTTAATTTTTTTAAATTTATGTAATATTCATAAAACAATTGTTGATGTTTTAAAAGAATAAAAATATAATTTAAGGATAAAATATATAATTATGAATAAGCGCTGTAAATTGAAACTCACAACCGAACCAATTGTAACCATGATTAATAAAAACCGAACCAATTGTAACCATGATTAATAAAACCTTTTGATAAATAAATGATTTAATTATTCAATTGATTTTATTTTTAATATTCTTAGTAAAAAAATATATGTTCATTTTCTTTTAATACTAAAAATGATATGTTCATTTATTTTAAAAAAAAATGATCATATATTTTTTTGTTAAGAGGGTTAAAATTAAAATTTTATATATAAAATGAGATTATGTCATATAATTAAATTTTAATAAAATGAATTAATAAATAGTTTACTTAATAATAGTAAGACTTTTATTTTTTTTATAGGATCAAATCACATTGCTTATATATATAAAATAAATTAAAGATCAACAACATATCCATGCTCAATTAATTAGTTAAAAATGATTTTGAAGCTAAATTTATAAGGTGTTATTTATTATTTTTAAAATATATTTTTTTTATCAATTATGTTATTTTTTTTTTATTATCACTTATTATATATTTGTGTTTTAAAAAAAATATTTATTTAATTTTAAATTTTAGTAGTTTGAAATATTATGTTATTATTTATTATAAGAATGGTGTATAATTTATCCTAAATTTATATAGTTAGTTGGTTTTGATTCGGGTTTCGATAGTATAAATCATTGATCAATTAGCTCTTGTAATTATTGTTGGGGTTGTTAAGTATGTTTCGAAAATCTTTGCAGCTCATGATCTATTGAATCTTCGTTGCTTTCTTACGAGAATTTTTTGCTGTATGTTTTTTGGATTGATATTTTAATGGTATTTTTATTAAAAAAAATATTTATTTAAATTTATATTATTAAATTAATATAGATAGCAATTTTGTTATTTATTTTCTTATATCTTATCTTATATATTTTTATTACCATTCATTAGGAAAAATAATTCTCATTACCCTAGCAATCATGTCCATTTTTATCATTTTTTTTCTCATCAATCACCCTTCATTATTTGCTTCACAACAATCAAATAATGTAATTCTTATCAAAACTAAAGTTAAGCCACTAATAACTCATTTAAAACACCATCTCTGTTTATGATCGTTACTATCGTCAGCTCATTTCCTATAATCTTCTTAACTCCTTATCTTTTATCAATAACATTGTATTTGATCAAAACCACTTTTACTTCAAGTTTGATCGAATATAATGTGATTGTAAATGTTGAAGGGGTTAGTGAGATTTGAGAAATTGAGCTAATGGTAGTGGCAGTTAAAAATAGACATGAATGTTTTAAATGAGTTAATGGTGACTTAATTTTGATAGGGTGATATGAGATACTTCCGTAGAAAAAAAAAATACATAAAATAATAAATATTTTATAAATATAAAATTATCTTTTTATAAACTGAATTATTTATTGTTAGGAAGTTTATGGGTCGAAGCTAATACACAATCAAAATAAAATTGAGAGAATAAAAATAAAATGGACACAAGTATTTACGTGGTTCATCCAAAATGATTACATGCTACTCTACCGGCAAAGGCCGAAAGGAATTCACTATATTGAAATATAACTTCTCTCTAAATACAAGGAGAGAACAATATACATATCTCTCTTATAATAGGATAATACAATTAACCTCTCTCTCTCAATGAGGAAAGAATTCTTTCTAAGTGGGGAAGCTTTGAATGCTTAGAATATATGAGATTTTGGAATGGGATGATGGAAATGAGCAAATGATCTCTCTATTTATAGAGAGAAAAATGTTACTATTTGGAGAGATGACATATGCGCTTATATATGTTTTCTCTTCCCATTTTCAACCATTGAATTGCAACAATATTCCATCAATTAAGCCATCTCTTTTGACATTGTGAAAGTGGCTTCACATTTGTCTTTCAATCTCCCACTTGAAGTCATTTTTTATGGTTCGTTCTTCCAACTGCTTTTGCTCAAGTCTTGCAGCTTACGTCTGTACTAGACCATATGAGGATCGATACCATACAAACTTGTCAGGGTTGATAGGTTTTATCATTACATATGTTAGGTTCTTATCGGTGTGAATCTTTTGCATATCTACACTTCCTTCCTCTACTACTTCTCGAACGAAGTGGTATTGAACCCTTATGTGCTTTGTCCGGGAATGAAATGCTGGATTTCTTGCGATGTGCAAGGCACTCTGACTGTTACAAAACAAAACAATCTTCTCCTGCTTGTGTTCGAGTTCCTCCAATAACCTTTGAATCCAGATTGCTTCCTTGCAAGTTTGTGTAGCTGTCATGTATTCTGCTTCCATTGTAGATAAAGCCACAACAGTTTGCAATTTAGAAACTCAGCTTACAGCTTCTCCTGCAAGTGTAAACACATAGCCCGTAGTGGATTTACTTTTGTCGAGATCTCCTGTCAAATCTGAATCCACATAACCTCTGACAGATAATTATGATCCTCCAAAACATAATGCAGCACTTGAGGTTCCTTTGATGTATCTAAGGATCCTCTTTACAATGTTCCAATGCTCTCCACCAGGATTCGCCATGAATTGACTGACCGCTTCCACTGCTTATGCAATGTCTGGTCTTGTATATAACATAGTGAACATCAAACTTCCCACTGCTGATGCATACGGCTCGAGACATCTCTCTCCTTTCTGCTTCATTGCTAGGAGACATACTTGAGGATAACTTAAAATTAACAGGAAGTGGGGTAGATATTGGCTTACAATCTTGCATGTTGAAGCGTTGCAAGATCTTGTTAAAGTAGTTCTTCTAGGAAAGCCAAATCTTCCTATTATTTCTGTCTCGGTGAATCTGTATCCCTAGAATCTTGTTTGCTAGTCCCAAGTCCTTCATATCAAACTCCTTAGCTATTTGATCCTTTAATTCTTGAATTCGATCTTTGTTGGGTCCTGCTACTAACATGTCATCCACATACAATAATAAGATAATAAAATCATTATCTCCATCAAACCTTTTGTAGTATGTACAATGATTTGAACTGAGTCTGTTGTATCCAAGGCTAATAATAAAGGAATCAAATCTCTTGTACCAACACCTCGGCGCCTGTTTGAGACCGTATAGAGATTTGTTCTACAAACCAAGTCCTGCTTGCCTGTTTCAGCAAAACATATAGATTTCTTCTTCAAGTTCTCCATAAAGAAATGCAGTTTTACATCCAACTGTTCTAGATGTAAGTTGAACATAGCACACATTGCCAAGACTATTTTGATTGTTGTTAGTCGTATTACTGGAGAAAATATTTCATTGAAATTAATACCTTCTTTCTAAGCATATCCCTTCACCACCAATCTTGCACAATATTGTTCTACTTGATCATTACTATCTCGCTTGATCTAGTTTTCAAGTTATGTTCTTATGTAGAGCTTCAATTTCTTCTTGTATTGCTGTCATTCATAAAGGTGCATCTGAACTACTTGTAACTTCATGGAAAGTTGATGGCTCTCCATCCTCCATTAAAAGACAGTACGCAACATTACTCTCAGTAACATACTCTAAGTACCAAGTTGACAGCCTTCTTTCATGAGTTGACCAATGTACTTTTGGAGCCTCAGATTAACTGGTTCCTGTACCTCGTGTTGTGGTGCTACTTTAATAGAATCTATAATTTCTTGTATTTGATTATTTTTCACTTGAACTATTGTAGTCTCTGAATTCTCATTCGACGTGCTACCGTCTTCATCTTTTCTTTGTAGTTGATCTTCTGCAAAGATCACATCCCTATTGATTATAAGCTTGCAGGTGGTGGGATCCCACAAGCGATACCCCTTGACACCATCAGCATACCCCAAGAACATACACCTTCTAGATTTTGGATCCAAATTTGATCTTTCTTGGGCATTGTACATCACATACACTGGACATCCAGATGAATATAAAGTAGAGTAATCTGTTGGCTTACCAGTCCACATCTCCATCGGTGTCTTTAACTCAATTGTCGTTGATGGCGACCGATTTACCACATAATATGCAGTTTTGGCTGCTTCTACCTAAAAGGAGTTGGATTAACCTGTAGTCCTCAACATAGCTCTTATATTTTCTGCAAGAGTTATATTCATCCGCACTGTTACTCCATTTTGTTGAGGCGTGTATGTGACTGTGAATTGTCTTTTGATACCTTCTTGCTTACAAAGTGCAAGAAACTCGCCGTCTATATACTCTCTTCCATTATCCGTCCTTAAACACTTAATCTGCTTCCCAGATTTAAGTTCTACTTGCGCTTTAAAGTCTTTGAATACTTGAAATACATCTAACTTCTTCTTGATTGGATATACCCAACACCTTTTAGAGTAATCATCAATGAATGATACTAGGTACTTTGCACCTCCTAGTGACATTTATGGTGATTCCCATACATCAGAATGACTCAAGTCTAAAATGCCTTTACTCCTTGCATTAGATTTGCTAAACTTCAATTTATGCTGCTTACTTGTAACACAATGCTCACAAAAAGGTAGATTTATCGATTTGAGCCCTAGAAGCAACTTTTTGCCGGAGAGAATCTTCAAACCTCATTCTGACATGTGGCCTAATTTGAGATGCCACATCATTATTGATTCTTCTCCTTTACTGGTTGACGCAACACACGTATTACGCTTCCTATAGTGTTGCCCCTTTAAGCATGAATTGATTTGCTGCAATCTTTTCTGACTTCAAAACCACAAGCGCATCTTTGATAATTTTCATGATCCCATTTTTTGACATGGGTCCTGCATCCAAGATTTTCTATTTGCCCAAAGATAATAGATTCTTCCTCAAGCCCTTCACATGTCGTACCTCCTGAATAGTGCGAACTGTACCATCAAACTTTTTTATTTTGATAGTACCAATACTAGGGATTTCTAAAGCATGATCATCCCCTATGTGTACATAACCTCCTGAGATTGGTTCAGCCTTCTGCCTCCAACAGTTGCTATAGCCTCGTTGTATAAGACTTTTCCATTATCAGGAATACTTGCTACATTTCCTTGAGCATTTGATGGCTCATGGTCTCCATTCTTTCATTTACTCCAACAATTCTTTTTGAAGTGCCCTTTCTTACCACAATTATAACACTTGAAATTCTTCTTACTTCTTGATTTTGATCTACCACAATTTTGACTCCCACTAGAGCCACGTTCTGTTGATCTTTCTCTCATCACCGTCAAAGCTTCTGATTGCTGCGAACTTACTTGCCTGTCTTCTTTGTTTTTACACCGAATTTCTTCTTCCAAAATAGCAACTGTAATTTCATCAAAGATTAAATAGTCCGAAAGGATGTTGTTTGTCAGGTTGATGATGAGTTGATCATACGAGTCAGGTAGACTTTGAAGTAGAAGCTCTGCATGTTCAACTGTCTCTATTTTGTAACCCATTGATGTAAGTTACAAAAATAGAATATTCAAGGTGTTGATATGGTCAGTTACCGATGTGGATTCTGCCATTCGAAAAGTGTAAAGTCTCCTCTTTAAGAAGATCTTGTTGTAAAGTGACTTGACCTCATACAATCTTGTTAGAGTATCCCAAATCTCCTTTGTTGTCTTCTTTTCTGCCACACTAGATAACACTCTATCAGCTAGTGCTAAGTGTAGATCAGCAATTGCGTTGCCATCCATTTCGTTCCACTTGCTATCATCGATTATTCCAACAGGCCTATCTCCAATCGCTTCCAAACAATTATCCTTTCTCAAAATTGCCTTAATCTTCATTTTCCACAACGAGAAATTATTTTCGTTGAACTTCTCAACATCAAACTTTGTTGTTGTCGTCATTTTGATATGCTTCTCACTTGAACCGGCCTTCACTATTACACGTGAACAATAATCGTATATGTGAATAGTATTCGTGAACAGTACCCACACAACCAAAGCTTTGATACCATTGTTAAGAAGTTTATGGGTCGAAGCTAATACACGATCAAAGTAAAATTGAGAGAATGAAGATAAATTAGATACAAGTATTTAAGTGGTTCACCCAAAATGATTACAGGCTACTCCACGGGCAAAGGTCGAAAGGAATTCACTATATCAAAAGATTTACAACTTCTCTCTAAATACAAGGAGAAAACAATATACATCTCTCTCTTATAATAGGATAATACAATTAATCTTTCTCTCAATGAGGAATGAACTCTTTCTAAGTGGGGAAGTTTTGAATGCTTAGAATATATAAGATTTTGGAATGGAATGATGGAAATGAGCAAATAATTTCTCTATTTATAGAGAGAAAAATGTTACTATTTGAAGAGATAACATATGCGCTTACATATGTCTCTTCTTACTATTTGAAGAGATGGCATATACGCTTACATATATTTTCTCTTCTTATTTTCAATGATAGGTGAGCAACCATTGAATTGCAATAATATTTTATCAATTAAGATATCTTTTTTGATATTGTAAAAGTGGCTTCATACTTATCTTTCTTTTGTGTATGTTTTATTAAATGGAGGATTCCTGACTACTGTTCTCTGAGTTTGATAATATAAATCGATATCTTTTGCTTAATAAAGGTGGACTAAAGTACCGAACCTATTCTTTTCGATTTCCGTCTTTTATTTTATGACAGCCTCACTTCACCAAGTTAGCATATATAAAATACCCCACAATTTCTCCTTTTTGCACCCAACGTTCATATAACCTTTTATATTAAAATAAATTAAATAAAATTTTACAACTCAACGGCTATATCGATAATGATTATTTTTATTTTACAGTTAGCAAACATGTTCATGTTAAATAATTTTTTTAGAAAATTATCTTACATACATACGTTTTAACAATAATTCAATTTTTTTTCTTATATGCCAATCTTTGCTCACCTTTATGTACTATTGTGCAAGTGTTTAACTAGCTATAAAGTTGTACAATATATATAATTTTGCAAAATAAAATATAATATTAGAATTAAGATGTTTTATTTGTGAAATAGTTGCAAAAAAAAAAATCCCAAAATCAAATAAAAAGAAATATAAGCGGACAAGAGATGTGAAATGTTCTTATGAATTAAAGAAGCTTTGTGTAAACAACGTCATAACCAATCATCAGAAAAACTTTACAAAGTGGACAAATACATACCACCAGGGCCATGGTTTACATAGAGATTGCCTGCCGCCGGGTCCGTACTTTATTAAATAGTTAAATATATAACACGGCGTCTATGAAGAAAATCTTACGTACATATATTATGTGATAAAATAGATAAATTTTGACCATTAATTTTTAAAAAATGAAAATTAATATTAAATATGTTAACAACATTAATGACCCCAATATATTAAAAGCATACAATATGTTACATACAATAATTTTTTCTCGATCTAGGCTCCAATATATATATATATATATATATATATATATATATATTATCTAATGACCTCTTAATTTACACTAGAGAGTTTTATTTTTCTTTAGAACCAATTTTGGGTAACTTAGTATTTTTATTAGAGGCAAGTATTGGGTTATGGGATGAGGTCAAGATCCTTCGGCAATTTACAACCAATGAGGTTAACTGTATTTTGGCTACTTTGGTGGTGCCATCGGCTGGGGTGGTCCAATAATATTGCCACTTTTCTCCTAATGGTGTGCTTTTAGTTCACTCTGATTCGCTTTGTGATGTGGTTCATCGATCTATGTGTTATGCTGCTACAGGTAATTCTTTTAATCAGTTGCTTTGAAAATTAGCCTGAAAAATTAAAACATCCCCTACGGTTCGTCATTGTATTTGGCAATGTCTTCATGAAGCTATAGCAATCAGACAATCCCTTATTCAACGCAGATGCCTATCGAGGTGGGGTCGTGTCCCCTTTATCACTCCTCTGATGATATGGTTGCACAATTTGTTGGTTGGGTGTAATAGTGTCAGCCCTATTCTAATTGAACTATGTCCTGCTTTTCCTTTCCAATAGTTTGGTAACGATACCTTCTTGGATTTTTATAGGGAGTTTTTCAGGTGGATACTTGGTCTACAATTAGGGGTGAGGATCTTTTGGCTTAAGTTGCTGTCAACTTTTGACATATTTGAAAAAATAGAAATGTTGTGAGCTTTTGACGGTAGGTATTTGATCATGGTTCTACTTTGGATGTTACTTGCAATGATTAGAGGTTATTTGTTAAGGCCTTTGCCAAGCATGCATAGTTACTTTTTTTGGCCGTGAGAGTGTTAGTGTCCTATTGAGTTGCTTGCTTTCTAGACGTATTTTTGATTTTTGTGTGTTTCTTTGTTGAGCTATGATGCTCTTTATATTGATATAGACCATTTTGATAAATTATAATAAAGTCGTTTGAATTTTTTTTTTTAATAGTATTTTTATTTAATTTTGGTAGTTAAAAAAAAGTTACTGGTTAATTTAAACCCCCAAGCAGTGGGCTCGAAATAAGTGATTATAAAAGAGAAAAAAAAAAATGGGCCGGTAAAAAAAGGTTTAAAAAAAGGGACCCATCTTTTAGTTATATATATTAATTATTAATTAAATATAAATTTAAAAATATATGATAATTAAATTATGTTACGTAGATTGATACATGAATTAGTTAATATTAAAAAAAATAAAAAAAAACTTTTTTCCTTAAATTTACATGAACGAAATTGAGGGAGTAAATCGGAATTTTTGTTCTATAGGTATAAATATGTTGCTTTTAATTTAGGAAATTCAAAAATTGAATTGCATCAAGTTGATTTTGATTTTAAAATTTGTGAACCAACACTTATTAAATATCTATATAATGTTAACTTTATATCATTTATGACTTTTTGTTAATTGAGAAAGTAAAACAGCTTATATTTTTTTTCATTTTTATTGTTGGTTTTTATAACTATCTATGTAACTAATGAAAATCAAAATTAATTTTACTTCTTGAATTTTTCAATGATTTACTCATTTTATATGGAGTTCTTTTTTAGTTAAAAATTAGTGCACAATTGCAATTCATATACCAATATGAAACTTTTTTTGAATTAAATTATTGATTAATTATTTTTACCTATTAAATTGACCTAAATAGATGTGTTTAAATCAATATGTTATGTTCTTGGTTTAACGAGTTCACGTATTAGTACTTTAGGGAGAAAAAACGAGCCTAACTGAACTGTGACCATCTCTAGAACTGGGGTGTGTGGAGTACACAGCTTCAGCAAAGAAGGAAAATAAGAGAGAGAGAATAAAAAAAATATTGGTGGGTCTTCTTACTGAGATCATATCTCTCACACAAAAACGCTTGGCTTTTGTCGTGACTCGTGATAATTTTAAAAGCCAAATATTCTTAATTTTTCTTGCCTCGTGGTTGGAATAACCTTACAACTTTTGATATTTTCTTCAATGTTTTCGTATAATATGGCTCGACTTTTTTTTCTTTGTATAATTTTAGTCAAAAGATTCGAAATTATACATAAGAATATATAATCTTAATTTAGATCGTCTATGTCACTTTCACATGGACTTTCTTGGATAAATACTAAATTTTTTTATAGGTTGTCTTGTGGTCAATTATGTTTTTTAGAGGATTGCCTTGTCATGTTTTATGTCTCATAATTGGTGGTGAACCAATTCTAAGACTTTGAATTTATAATTTATTATCGATACAAATTTTTTTAATAATTTATATATTAGTGTTATTATTATTAAAAAAATTGTTATTAATAAATTATTATTATAACAATAATAATTTAATTTTAGTAAATAATTAAATAAATTGTAATTAGTTTTTAAAGATGTAAAGTAAGTTATATTATCTCGTCTCATATTTAATTTAGTGTACCTAATGAAATTCTAATAAAATAATGTGTCATCTTATTTAAATATTATCTCATTTCATTTCATCACATTCAAATTATAACTAGAATGCAATTAACTTTAAATATAATCTTTTCTCATTTAAGTTTATTGAGAACAAATAATAATAATTAATATTATCTTATTATTATATCAACTTAGAAAAAATTAAGCAAAATGAGAAAAGTTATAACAATTAATGGGTTATTCTATGAATTAATTGGACTTCCGTCCTAATTTACACCTTAGGTTGTATTTATAAATGGTGAATGTTAGAGATACATAATTTTATGCATATATCTATAATGAAAATAATTATGGTGTGTTACAATAAGTGTGGAAATTTATCTATTTGTTGTTGCAGGCGTAAATAGGCTTTAATGAGTGGATATATTATTATAATTTAAATTATTATTATTATGGTAATAAATTTATTAATAAAAATTTTATTTAATATTAATATTATTAATATGTAATTAAGTATAAGATTAAAATATCATTACCCACTTTAATTTTTATTTCTTTTACTTGTTCCTTGCTATTAATTTTCCAAAAATTTAATATTTTTTATAAAAAATATTTAAATATATTTTTTAAAATTATTATTAATTAAACTACTTTATTTTAATTTTTTTTTAAAATTACTTTAAAGAATAACCACATTTAAATAAGTTGGAAAAACAACAAAAATAATACTCTTCAAAACTTGTAATAACAAAACTAGCACTCTTTGTGTTCAAACTTATATTTTTATAATTAAAAAAAATGATTAATATATCATTTTTCTTTGAATACTCATTCAATTAGAATTAAACGACGATAATTTAGATCCATTCAATATTAAACGTTCAATATTTCATGTTCAATATTATTAGGGTGCTAATTTTGTTATTATAAATTTTAGAGGTGTTATTTTTAGTAATTTTTCAAAAAATATGACGTAAATAATAGTTGGCGTTGGAAAATTAACAAATTGAAAGATTCTTTGATGAACATTTCACTTTTTTTTTAATTCAAATGTTTGCTTTTATATAAATTTAAAATTATTAATAAAAATTATAATTTTAAATTAATTTTAAATTTATTATTTTACATTTTGGTCCCCTTTCACCAAACATAAAATAATGATATTATTTTGACATATTATCTTCTAGAAGTTATCTTGTTTTATTTAGATATAAATTCTAAATTTTAAACAAAATAATATTGATCTTTCAAATAACTCAATAAAAAGAAAATAATATGTCAAAATAAAATCTTATTCTAATACATAGGAGATCCTTTACACTTTAGGCTAAGAATGCAAAGTTAAAATAAAATAAAGCAAAAACAATCTCAAATAGAGGATAATTTGAGAATATTGCATATATTAGATGAGATGACCACCTTTAAATAGTATTTTTAATTTTAATTATTTATTATTTTTGAATATATGTATAGAAATATTTTTAAAAAATAATAAAAATAATTTTTTTAAAATTTGTAACAATAAAAATAATATTCATTATGTTCATATAATATATTTTCACTATTAAAAAATATTGTTAAATTATTTTTCTTTTAACGCTTTTTAAAAATTGAATTGTGACAATTAGACTCGTTTAATATTAAATATTATCTAACTGAACAACCTTAAATATTATTGAGGTTCTATATTTATTATTATAAATTATAAGTGTGTTCTTTTTTGTAATTTTTCAAATATTTTCTCTTTATGTATGTATTTAAAAGTACAAAGATCCCCAAAACTCTAATAACTCCTGAACTACGGGCTACTAAAATAAAGACTAATCATGTTATGTCTCCAATAAATTTTTTGAATAATATGTTTAAATGAAATTTTTTTTATAACACAAATTTAATTTTAAGCATATATTAACTAAGTAATCAACAATAGAAGTAGTGATCAGTGAATAAAGTGGTTAGAAAGAACAAATTGCCGGAAAGGAATTGACATGTAAGATGGAATTAAAAAAAAATAACATTATACGTATTAAATTATTTATTTATATATATGTATTAAATAATATATTAAAATTAAATTAAATTATAAATTAAAAATATAAAATTTTATGAGATCGTTTAAAAATTATGTTCATGATATGAATCAAGATATTTCGAAAATTTATTGTGATTTAGGTGATAAAATTTTTAATTTTTTCATTAAAAATTTAAGTTTAAATTTCATCTAATATTTTACTTATGTTATTAATAAAAAAAAATTAATAAAAAAAATAATCTCAGAACTACTTTTTAAAATATATATATATATATATATATATATATATATATATGAGCTGGCAAAATCACAAATTTGGTCTTATGGCCATAAATACCGAGTCAACTCAAACCTCTCAAAGCAGAGTACAAAGACGAAGTCATTTGGTCTTATGTGGCGACTCTACCTTGACTCCCATTCTTCTCCATTTTTTAATTTTTTCCTAGTCTTGAATCTCATACTGTTTTTCCACCAGAAATTCGTACATAAAATCTGTTTTTTAATTTGGTTAATATGAGAGACCGTAGGCAAAAGTCATCTACCATCTTCATAGAGGTGAGTGTAAGGCTCCGTTTAGATCCGCTTTTTTTTTTTTTTTTTTTTTATAAGTAGTTTAAAAAAAATATTTATAAATAAGTGATTTTTTTAAAAGTAATTTAAAAAATATTTAGGTATTTGTCATGAAATTATTAGAAGTGAATTTAATTGAAATTTTAATAATAATTTTAGAATAAAATATGTATTTTTTTTTCTAGATTGAAAATAAAATATGTATTTAAATCTACTTTTTATAAAAGTAAGTATTACTAACTTATTTAAAGTACAAATAATATTTCTTAAATTTTTGAAAGCACTTCTATAAAAATTGTCAAATATATTTGAAAATGATTTGATCCATTTAAAAGTGCTTAAAAAAAAAAAAAACAGTTTCAAACTTGTTTCAACAATTAAAAAAAAAAAGTTTCAAACTTGTTTCAACAATTAATTTTGAAGCTGATAACCTGGTGGCATGCGATAGTGGCATGTGATAGTGCCATCTTGGGGCTAGGGTTTACAGTTGAGGGAGAAAGAATTTATTGAAGTTTTTTACACGTTTAATGCAATATTAAAGTTTTTTACACGTTTCTCACTTTTATGTTAATTCATCATGTGCAATTTTCTTGCTAGAATTATTGCTACTTTGATATTAAATATATGATCATAAGTAGATTGATTAGAAACAGCTAGAATCAATACAAGCAAACAAGTAAAAAAGATTAACATGGTCAATATTATTATCGAAACAATAAATAATGATATTTGTGTATTGATGTATTTGTTAATTTTTAATTATTTATATTTTGTAATTAAATTAAATTATCTAAATACAAAATTATTTGAATGAATAAAATTTATATTCATGAAATTATGTCGTGTAACTTGTTTCCGTTATAATTGGGTGACACAAAAATGATAAAATGTAACTAAAATGTATAGTCCGTCGTTAAAAAATGTACGAGACAATGAGAGAGGGTGGTCAAACAGAATCACGTGGAGGACGAATAAATAAGAAAGTATACGATTTTTTCTTTCTTTCTGGAAACTATAATTTATTTTCGCTAATTAAAATAAAATTACTTTTTCTACGAAAAAGAACTCTCATAACAGCCCAAAAACAGGGAAAAAGTAGGAAAATCATATCGTGGACCGTAAAGGAATAGCTATTGTTAAGATAAACTAACAAATCTTAGCATTGAATTAGTGAAAAAGTTACAAAATTATTATTTAGTTGAATTGAATAAAAAAAAAAATACAGAGAATTACAAATTATGCACGTGAATTTCTCTTCTTTTTTTTTTAATAATATTTGACAAAGAAATTAAATTAATGATAATTTTTTTCTACTAATTATATTTGAAATGATATTTTTTTTCATCCGATTAAATTAGATAAAAAAATTTAGAGAATTTACCAAAAATAACACCCCTAAAACTTATAGTAATAAAACTAACACTCCTAATAATATTGAACGTTCAATTTGAACTTGAAATATTAGACGTTCAATATTGAACGAGTTTAAATTATCGTCGTTCAATTCTAATTGAATAAGTGTTCAAAAAAAATAATATATTAATCATTTTTTTTAATTGTAAAAATATAAGTTTAAATACAAAGAATGTTAGTTTTATTATTACAAATTTAAGGAATATTAATTTTGTTATTTTTTCAAAAATTTATAGTTTTCTCGTATATTTGGTAGTTTACCGAACATAATGAAATGAATAAAGACAAAGAAATAGAGAATAATTAATTAGCATCTTATATGAAATTTTGTATACACGGCCGTAGCCATATGAGGATATACTATAGGATAAATACGTGTTCAAATATCTCCATGCTCACGTTTAATGTTGGATTTTTTTTTTTATTACTTAGAATTCACTTTTTTTTTTTCTACAAAGTTTACTTACTACAACTGAAATTATTCATTCATCTTTAGGTGCATAAAGTAATATACCAATATTATATTAAATATTAAATATTAAATTAAACATATTAAATATTAAAATAATTATAAAATCACTCACTTATATTGTAATATGTATATAAATATATAGAATAGATAAAAAATATATATTATAAATTAACATAAAACAATACTCTTACAATTTATAGATTTTTTAGACGAGCTTCAACATTAAAATTTTTTAAATTGAAGTAGTTAAACTTTAATAGCATTCAATTGGATGACATTTAATAAAAATGATATGCTGAACTTTTTCTTAATAATAAAAATATATAAGCTGGATTGATATAAAAACTATTTTTATGATTACAAATTTTCAAATATTATTTTTGTTATTATAATGCTTTACTCTAATACATAGTATGATATTGTTCACTTTAAGATTAGACTGACATGATTTTTCTCTTGGTTTCTACTTAAAGGCCTCATACCATTTACAATAAAATCATACTTATGAACTATTACAATTATTATTATCCATAGCTTATCATTTTTTAACTTAACCTAATTTGCCCAATATCACCTCCTTGAGGGCTTGATATTCTTATCTGCCACATTTTTTGTTGAACCATGCTCTTATATAATCTATAATTGCATCAATGATATAGTGTTGAGAATATTGCTTTCATATGTATGTTTTTTGTTCCAATTGCATTTTTTTTTTCTAAACTAGCAAAAACTTAACCCAAGACTCATATCTTCATATATATAAATATCAAAATGCCCTTACTACATAAATTCAATAAAATAAAAATAAAAATAAAATTAGATTTTACAGTATCTCTTCGATGGTTGTCACCGATGACCTACCAGATGTAATCTATTACATCCACATATATCTTTATATGTAACCTGCTACATCTAATATATTACATCTACCGATATATTTGTATATGATATGTTACATTTACCTTTACAAGTTTGTCAATTTAGCTTCACTATATAATTTAGAAATTCAATTTTACCTATATATATAAATATAACATGTAACATGTTATATCCAACTTTACCTTTAGATATAACATGTATATTCACCTCCGATGAGGTTGCTAGTAGTGGTACCAAAGCTCCAACGAGGTCGCCAGTAGGCTTACTGGAGGTCCAATGAAGTTGTCAAAACTTTTGTGAGGTCGCCAGAGATATGGTATGATCTTATAATAATCCCATTTTATTAAAATTATAAAATGAGGATATTTTGGAATATTTATTAAGTAATTTGATATAAAATTGTGGTATTTTGAACTGAATTGTTCTTAGTTAAGAAAAATTGATCAATTTATAAAAAATAATACTATTTAGACAAAAAAAAAAACTATATAATATTATTTACTTTGAGGTTAAGTCCATATAATTTTTCTTTTGAGTTTTTATCCTATAGAACTAATATCATTTAGAATAATTTCTTTTACTTTCACTTTATGATATTATTTACTTTTACTTTTACTAATATAATAGAACTAATCAATTTTACTTTTGAGTTTTTATCGTATTATTTAGAATAAAACTAATATAATTCTCATATTTAAGCAATATAAGATGAGTTAATTATCTTGTTGGTCTTTAACTTTTATTCAATAATAAACTTTGATTCATAACATTTTTTTCATTCAAAATAGTCTATAATTTTTTAAAATTTAACAAAATTTGTCTAATTTAACGCTTTTCTATTAATTCTCAATCTGAACGTTAACTTCTTCTTTCACTTGACCTCGCGTGAGTTATTTTAAACTTGATTATTAAACTAATGTTTATTAATTTAATAATTAAAAAAATACGGTTTGAAGCCATAGTAATTCAAGCCCTAACATTCTTACGAGCGATAAGGTTGAAGCCCTAATGTTGTGAAAGCCGCACTAAATTCTTGTAACCATTGTGTTTCTTAAGCAGGTTTAGAAAAAATTGAAGCAACTCACTTATTATTGCTAGAGGCATTGTGAAATGAATGAAGTGGCACATAAGCCTGGTGTACCCACACCAAGACTATTGTGAGTTTGAAATCGACATCTAATTCTTTTTGGGTATTGACAATTTATCTTCTTTCAAAAAGGGAAACAAATAGTCGAATGGGTAAAATGTAATTTGTCTTCTTTTTGAATAGGTCGTATGCGGAAGGTAATAGTGTTACCTTCATGAAGTATTAAAAATTTTTTTTTGAGGAGCAATGTAGTACATTGCTGAGCATTTTCTTGTTTTTTAATGGGTTATGTGTTGGGAACCATTAATTAATGAGATAATAGTGGTCCATGAAATGAAGTTCTTGTCTGTGCTACTTGGACAAACAACATATTAATATTATATTCATAGAAATTTTTTTCTTCAAGCAAAAGTCGAGCCTTGAAAAATTTACAATTAAGTTGTATCATGGTTGGAACATTTCAAGACATTAGAGAGTATAGGGTTTATGTTGGTGATGATGTTGCATATTTGGACTAGTGCAACAAAGATCGCATGTCCTATTTACAATTTCATGGTATAACTGACCTGCTTGGACATTCTAGTAAAGTGATGGACTATTACTATAAAATACCAAAAATTAGGAATTCAAAGGGTTTAAAACTTATTTTGTGAGATTTTGATATGCGAAATATGCGTAAGGTTGTTCCCAATGATAATAGGATGAAGATAAAAGTTTACATGATTATTGTGTGTGCACTTTTAACAAGTCATTTATCCTAAATAGAAAGCCTCCACAAAGTGGTCCTTCAAAAGTAGGTCCTGACATAGTGAATGTAGTTAAGTTTCTACACAAAGGGGTTCAAAAGAAGCAACCAGTGAACCAACTTATACATCTTCTAATTTACAAAGAAGAACAATTCTTGCATCAAAGAAAACCACCTATTGAAGCATCTAAAAGGCCAACTACACCATCTGAAGCACCTTATGAATCATCTCAACCACTAACTCCATCATCTCAACAAGTAACTCTAGCATCACAAGCACCCTTTAAAGCAAGCTAATTTACCTCAATCACCTACTGATTCCCCTAAAGAACCAAGTAGCCTAACCTCTACATCTCTTCAAATAGCTCAAGTACCTCCTGTACATCAAGTTCCGAAGAAAAAATTGATATTGACAATGACATTGAGTATGATGAAGACTTAAATACCAATAAATATGAAGTTCTGAAGTGCTCCAAATAGAGTGAGGAGAGGCAAGAAGAAATGTTTCATATGTTAAGAAGAAACACAAAGGGTAGTAGAGGTACAAGTTGTTTCATCAGCACAACCAATACCTCTTCCATCAGCACAACCAGCACCTTCTGACAATGACACTGGAGATGATAATGGTAACAAATTAACATAATATGAAGGTTATGATGATTTGCGCAGTTTATGTGATGAGGATGAATATGGCAACACTCATGAGAGTTTTCCACCATTTAATGAAGAGATAGATTTAAAAGATGTGCAATTTTAGTTATGGCTCACATTTATGTCAAAAGAGTTGATTGCAAAGACTGTAAAGATGCATGCCATTCAACAACAAAAAAGGCTTAGGTATGAACTCTGATTTTTTAGGTACCAAATAAATGGTTTTGGATACCATGTGCTAACTAATTAAATGTGTTTGTGTTGTTGTAGGTTTTAAAAAAAATGATACCTCAATTGTTATTGTGGTCTGTGATTCTACATGTGATCTACCATGTCCCTAGAAGTTGTATATAAGATGGCAGGATGATAGGAAAAAGTGGCAAGTGAGAACTCATTTGGGTGAGCATCTTACTAACTGTCCAACAACCAATGAGAATCCAAATTGCAATTCAAAATTTTTTTATGAGTATTTAGATAACACTTTTAGAGTTGATTCTAAGGTCAAATAGACAATTTTTCATGAAAAAAATAAGAGAAGAATTAGACTTGTGAAATTTCACAACCACAAGTTTGGAAGGCAAGACAAAAAGCATTAGACAAGATTTATGGTAATTGGAAAAAGTAATATTCAAAGCTAAAGGCATAAGCAAATAATTTATTGAAAAGGAATGAAGGTAGTACTGTTAAAATACATTATATGTTGTTGGATGATGAGAATGATTAGATTTTTGAGATTGTATATATGCTTTGGAGCTCTTAAAAGAGGTTTCAATGAGGGTTGTAGACCTATAATATGCTTGGATGTGTTTCTTTTTAAAGGGGTTACATAAAGGGAAGCTTCTTTGTGCTGTTGGAATTGATGCAAATAATGGGACATATCCAATTGCCTATTACGTGCCTGAACAAGAGTCAAGCATTACTTGGAAATGGTTTTTAGAGTTATTGCAAATTGATTTGAACCTTAATGATGGTAATGGCTTCATTTTCATGTCAGACAATAAAAAATGTATTCTTTATATTGTTGCAACCATGTTTCTCTGATGCAAAGAAGAAGTGTTGTGTAAGACACCTATTATGAGAACTTCAAAAGTGCTGATAAAAATGAGGCATTTAAGGGGGTTATCCTTAAAAATAAAATTTGGCGTTGTGCAAGGACATACACATTAAGGTGAGTTCAAAATGTGCATTGATAATATAAAAGTTGTTAATGATAAGGCTCATGCATGGTTGGACAAAAAGCATGTAAGTCAATGAACCAGGTCTCCCTTCTATGTCTAAGCTAGCTCTAATATGTTATTTAATAACATATATAAGTCATTCAACACAACAATTATTTATGCCAAGGGACAACCCATAATTAATATGCTTGAGGCAATTAGACTGAAATTAATGACTAAGATGTCAACTAGGAGGAGAAAGGTAGAAAGATGGACAAGTAATGTCAGCACAAGAATTTGTAAAAAAATTGAAAGAAAAAAAAAAGAGAAAGAGAGAAATCAAGTATTGTCACATTGTTAGGTGGGCTCGTGAACTAAAGTATCAAGTTTTAATAATAAAAAAAGGTTTTATATGTGATGTAAATTTGAACAATTGGACATGCAATTGTAAGAAATGGGATATAAGGAGCATACCTTGTTCACATAGAGTTACATGCATTTTGAATAGAAAGGAGGAACCTCTCTAGTATATGTTTCACATTGGTATAATAGGCCAAAACACATTGCTACTTATGCTCCTTATATCAATCTAATGCCTAATCAAAAAAGTGAATTGAATAAGATGATCTTAATTATGCTTAAATTGCTACTTATATATTTAAAAAATAAAGTGAAAGACCAAAAAAAATAAATAAAAAGAATACTCCTGATGAAATCATAGAGATGAGTAAACAATATGAGAAATTGAGAATATTCAATATGGTAATGACTTGGAGAGAATGTGGTGTTTAGGGGCATAATATGAAAACTTGTGCTATTAGAAAGGCAAGGCTACAATTAAATAAGGTAATATTCAAGCCAATAACTTTTTATTTCATACAACAAACTAATATTGTAATATGCACGTTAACCACCTTCATTAATGTAAATGTAGGTTGGTGAGAATTTTGGTGAACGTGAAAGTTAGTTAGAATCCTAATTTTACCTATATCTTTGTTTGGATAAATGTAAGTGATAATAATTTTGAACTTACCAATTTTCAAGTGAATGTAAATTCACAGTCAGTGTTCTTAGGTAAGACATTCATGTTGGTCAACAACAAAAGAAGGTATGTTTAAAGACATCAAAGTTCTTCTCAAATTTTAGTCTAGTACTTACTAATCTAACTAATTTCATTCACACAAAGGAAAGAAATGCAAACTGGTAGTCAAAATAGTGGATCAGTTGAATTTGAAAGACAAATGCCTTTTAAAGAAGAGGACACCTGCTTTTGAATATGCATGCCAAAGTGCTAGAGTTTAATTCAATATCAAAATTAGAATAGGCATTAATTGGGCATTAGTGTGAAATATTTGACATCTTATTTTGTTAGTGAATTATCGTTTTAGTTTGGATTTGGTTTGTTCATATCCATCAAGTGTGCATATTTTGACCTTAAGGTTGCTTTTTGTGTCATAAAACTTATGGTACTCAAATCTAGTGTCATTTTGGTTGGTTAAGCATCTCTTCAAATGAGTTACTTTTGTAACAAAAATGCTAACTCCTTAATGCAAATAATTTGATTACAACATTATTCTCATTATACCTATTTTTTCATGTGTTTTACAACCCGTATTTTAGTGTCAAATTTGACATGAATTGCATCTAGTAGAAGTGCCAAAAATCTGAAGACATTTGCAATGAATTGCAGATAGTCACCCTAAAAACTAAACAAATTTAAAATGAATTTCATAGATTGAAAGTGCTAAATAATAGAGTATGAATTTGCCATGATTTGCAAATTTTAATTAGAGTGCCAAAAACTAAACAAATTTACCGTAAATTTCAAGAAGAAATACCTTCATAAACAAACTAAATTTTATTCCAAATTTCAGAAAGAAACATAAAAAAAAAAAAAAAAAAAATTTGCGGCAAAAAAGTACAATTTTTGATAACCTACAATATTAATCAATCACTTCTCCAGCTAGTAACAAATTAATACATTGTCATTTGCACCCAATCCAAACCTTCATAACAAGAAAAATGCAATCAAGAAGTGCTATCTTCAACTTCCTTTATCTCTTATACATTTTTGGGATTTCAACATCACACACGAAATCTCTTTCCTTTTCAATTCATCCCTTGTTTTGAAATAATCTATTGATTACTTATTTTGCCTTATCAATCATATCATCATCCAACCATTGTAATAACCCACAACTATAATACCTTATAAATTGTGCGTGATAATAGTTTAAGAACTTCCTATCTAAGTTATCATCGTCCATGAACAAAGCTCACGAGCATTGCTTCCACAACAACAACAAATGTTACACGAAATTTTTGTACTCCAATCCATTATTGTATGCAAACCGAAGACAAGATTAAGAAGAAAGATCTTTAGGAGCTTTGGGTTTCTAATGATAGACTTTCTTATTTTGATCCTTTTTTAAAAACATGTTTATGGATTAAAATAACTTAAACAAGGTCATGTGAAAGAAAAAGTTAATATTTAGATTGTAAATTAATGAGAAGTGTTGAATTGAACTAATTTTGTCAAAATTTAAAAATTTAGAAATTACTTTTTATGAAAAAAAATGTTAAAAGCTAAAATTTATTAATGGATAAAGATTATGAACTAGCAAGTAGTTCAACCATACAAAATTGCATAGGTTATGTTGTCTTATTTTACCCTATCTTGTACGAGCATAAAAATTTTCACAATTGTTTTCTCAAAAACATATTCCGATAGAAATAGAATTACCAAACCCAACCGTGTAATAAGTGGGGATTGTTGCTGTCCCAATAGTCTTCCCATTCAAGTAAAGTTGGTTGAAGTTAGACGCATTGAGTGAGAAAGTGGCCAAACTTCTCTCTCTATCTCTCTCCCTCTCCATCTCATCATCATCATCATTAAACCAAAAGAAAATTATAAATCCCACAAAAGGTGAAAGGTGGCAAAGGAAAGAAGAAAGCAAATTCACACAAGCAAGAACCTGATGCAAAGTTCTAGAGAGATAAAGATTAAAAAAAATCACAGAAAGAGAGAAGGTGGTCTTGGTGTTAGTCATAAACTAAATTTCCGTTAAAAAGCTAGTTGGGTAAGAAAGCATGTGGTATAGAAAGGGTCAGGGAGGCTAGAAGTAGTACAAGAGATAAATTAAGAGAGAGAAAGAGAAGCTCTGCTTTGCTCTTCCCTTTTTCTTGATTCAGCTTTTTGAAGGGTTTTCAGAACATAATTGCAAGGTTTATTAATCTTTAATTAAGGTGCGTACAAATGATTATCTTATTAATTTTGTTAATTGAGCTTCTGGGTTTTTCTTAATTGTCAAAAATTATATATGTTCCTAGATTTTTCTGCATAAATATGCTTTTAATTTTATAGTACGTTAGAGTTGATTGTAGATCTCATGAGGGAGAGAGGGAAGGAAAAAGAAAAGGAAGCTCACTAATTCTCTCTATTATGGAGATGATGAGTTGTTTCCAACTTAATTTGAGGTAATTTTTCATATAAAATAATTCACTTTCTTGGGATCGTTCAGATTCAGGGTGTCAGATGATGTCTCTTGAAGAAATTAAACTGTTAATAATTTTTTTTTTTTCAGTTTTGGAATTTGCTATATATGTGTTTTTGTTGTATAGAATCTATAGATGGTTTATTTGTCTTGCAATAAAATACAAATTGAAAATGATTAGACTTTTCTATTTTGGCATTATGTATTTGTTTGAATTTCTATATATAAATATAAAATTTGGCCTGAAATGTTTAATATTATGGAACACAACAAGGATTTTTAACTCTAGGCTTGCCAGTAGCAGATGATATCTTTGTTTCATAAATTTGATTTGTATCGAATTGCCTTCATTCACTTTTAATTTTTTTACCTCTCTTTTGCAGATCAAGCTGATATGTTTGAATCTTAATAAACTCTTGGTGATTTTAGTTAGTTCTTGAATGCAAGGGTGGATCAGTTTGAATCTTAATAAACTCTTGGTGATTTTAGTTAGTTCTTGAATGCAAGGGTGGTGATAATCCACTCCGAATGTATTCATGTAAGAACATATGTAGTTTGAAACACAACAGAGAGACAATTATAAGTGTTTTTGCCTTGCAATTGAAGAAAAAAAGAGAGGTGAATCTGAGTAGGAACACAAATAAAATTGTTGCTCGAATGGTTGTCCTGTATTTTTAATATGTCTTGGGAAAATTCAACAAATTGACATCTAAACAACTGATGTTATTTCAATTCAATTGCTTGCCTGCAAATCCTAAAATGTTTGATTTTGATTTCCTTCGTATATAGGGAGAAACAGTAATGCGAGGACATGGGAAAGAAGGGGAGTTGGTTTTCTGTAATCAAGAGGGTATTTACACCTCACTCCAAGGATAAACTAGTCAATGTAAGTCGCTTTTTCTAAGTTATGTTGTTTCTTTCTTTATGTGATAGGAGTTGGGAATACTAGTGAACTTGATATCATGACATGTATCTTTCAGATTGCCAGACAATTTAAATCCATGCATTTGTTGCTTGTATATTGAAAATCTTGTACTTGCTCAATCTGAATGTCTATAATATTCAACTAATTGCATTTCTTTCCTGCCAGTATTGTAGTGGTCGAAAGTGTATAGACTATAATCATAAACATGATGTTTTAGAAGATTACATAAATTGCATTTTGCATTATTTTTTACTTCTGTTCTTCAATTGTTCATATTGGTAAATACAAGTTTGAAGTATAGAAAAAAACTATTTCAATTGCAATTGCAGGATTCGGATAAGAAAGTCACAAAAGAGAAGAAGAAGAATAAAGGACTTGGGAAGTTAAAGCATGGAGAGACTAGTTCCTTCATTCCCATCTTTAGACCACCAAGCAGCATTGAGAAAATTTTCAGTGATTTTGAAAGAGAACAGCAAAGCCTGAGTTTCAGGCCTCATTCACCTCCTGAGCAACCTAAAACACCTCCTTTTGTTCCTCGTAGAGTTTCTTCTCCCCGGGCCTCGTCTCCAAGAGTTGTCTCTACTAAGGTTGCTTCTCCTCCAAGAGCTGTCTCACCTAAGGTTGCTTCTCCTCCGAGAGCTCCTTCTCCTAGAGTTGCATCACCTCGTGTTCCTTCCCCCAGAGTTCCTTCTCCTGTAGCTGCTGCTTCTCAGAATGTTCCTCAACAGAAAAAGTTTAGCTACAGACCTGAACCGACTATAAGGAACCATAATGATTCTGCAACTAAGATCCAAGCTGCCTATCGAGGCTATACAGTAAGTGTGTACATTCTTCCATAAATTGAAAACTTCTTAGACATTCAATTGTCAGCGTGTCTCTTGAGGCTCAAAAGAGAAAAACTTGAGTATCAAATTTAAAAAATACAAAATACTCTAGGCCTGTTGCACTGTGGCTCTTCCAAGGGCCAATGACAGAATATGAAGATTAAGCCTTGGCATAGAGCATAAATTATCTAGTTTTGCAAAATATGAAGTGACTTTCTTCAATTATCCAAAAGCACAGGCATCATATACAATTCTATCTAGAATCTAGCATTTTCTTATCTTTTTACCCCAATGCTTGAAGCATTAGATCATAGTCAATCTAAAGGTCACTTTAGGAATATACATTTTTCTAGTAGTCTGTATTTGGGCTGCACAAACCCTGCAATGAGAATATGATGTTAAGCCATCGAAATTAAAATTAAAATTGACACAGTGTAGGGCTTTGAAAGAAGAAAGTTTCCATAAATGAGGTGCCAAAATTGCAGGTTTTAGGGGCATAAAGTGAATAATGTACTAAAATCGCTCGTGTACATGATCATGAACAGTTTGTACATGAATCATGTAAGCAATTTTGGACATTGTTCACCAAATCTCCAAATACTCATCTATTTAGATCCCGATTTGACATTTCCATCACTACCTGAAGACTAAAAATCTCAATACTACTGTCACACCTCAGGCTATGAAAGAGATTGTAAAACCTACTTATCCTTGAGCAAATCCATCTTTGTTAGGTCTAAGTTTGGGTTACAGCAAATGAGAGGCTCTCACACCTTCTTATCTTTATCTGACAGCATAATATTTACTTTTATACAGGCCAGGAGGAGCTTCAGAGCTCTAAAGGGACTTGTGAGGCTTCAAGGAGTGGTAAGAGGACAGAATGTGAAGCGACAAACTATGAATGCAATGAAATACATGCAACTCTTGGTCAGGGTTCAGTCTCAGGTTCAGACCCGGAGGATTCAGATGTTAGAAAACCAAGCAAGACGCCAAGCTCAATTCAAGGTTGATAAAGATGTTGAAAGTAACTTTGGAAAATGGACCATGAGCCAGGCTGTAAGTTTCCTACCATTTAAAATTGGCACTTCATTTTGTGATCCAAAATAATTAGTATAACATACCGCGCGTCGAGCGCAAAGACACTGATCATTTTGGATGTTTGAAGAAAAGAGAACACACTTAAACAATCAACATGTCCATTTTATAAGCATATTCAATATTGATATATTACTAACAGTTTAGAGCACTGGTATAGTCCGAGGCAGGTAATAACGATGAATCATGGGATGATAGCTTGTTAACAAAGGAGGAAAGAGAGGCAAGAATGCAGAGAAGGATTGAGGCAATCATCAAGAGGGAAAGATCAATGGCTTATGCATATTCTCACCAGGTTTTCTATTTGCAACACCTATTAATGTCAAGTGGTCATTGAACCCAATGAATATAGTTTTTTGCTACTTTCAATGAGGGGCTGCTTCCATTTTCTTGGGAAAATTTGTTTTCTGTTCTGTTCTGTTTTGTTATAAAAATCACACAAAGGGCTTCCCACTTATTGTTTTTCAATTATCTTTCACATAAGTAGCACAAAAAGCTTGTATCCTTAATTTCATTCTTCCGATTGTTGGCAGTTGTGGAAAGGCACTCCTAAATCTGGTCAAACACACATAGCAGATATAAGATCTGCCGGATTTCCATGGTGGTGGAAATGGTTAGATCGAGAGATTCCTCCGGCAAATCCAGCAGAAAGCAGTGCTTTGAAGAATTTTCAACTTACTCCTCCAAGATCACAATCAGAGTTCAAACCAAGCCCGAGGCCTGAATCAAGTAACCAGAAACATTATCATTTTGGATTTGATAATATGGACACACCTACACCAAGATCCTCAAAATCTACTATAGTCACGAGTACAAAGCTAGCCCAAACTCCGCCCCCAAGTAGAATTCCACAAGGCAACAGCTCAGGTTTATCAAGGTATTCTAGAGCAAGAGGCATTGGAGCTGAATCAGCTTTTGATGTTAAATTGAAGGATGATGATAGCTTAACTAGTTGCCCACCATTCTCTGTTCCAAGCTACATGGCTCCTACAGTTTCTGCTAAAGCAAAGGTGAGAGCTAGCAGTAACCCAAGGGAGAGGTTTTTGGGGTCTCCAAGCGGTGAGTCGAAACGAAGGCTTTCGTTCCCTTTTACACAAGGCATTGGATCTTTCAAGTGGAACAAAGGCAGCAGTTTCTCTAATAAAGATGCTAGTTCTCCAAGGAATTTAGATAAATATCAGTCTTTGCAATCCATAGGGAATTTGAGTGTGGATTCAACTGTTTCTATGCCAGCTGGAGTTGGAAAGAAGCCGTTTAACCGATTTGTGTGATTTTGTTTGATATATTTTTAACCTTTGTTTCCCCCATTACCCCCATTGTGGTGTTTGTCTTTGTTTGAGTGTATTATGATGATAGTTTGAGTTGCAAAAATTCTGATGTAAAATAATAAAAACCACAATAGGAAATTATGGCTTGAGTAATTTGATTTAACTGGATTTGGGTTTCTTGAGAGCAGGATGACATTTTGGGATACTAAATTTTCTTTCATAGAAAAAATACCATACGCATTAGGTAAATTGAACACTTAAGTCCATTAAGTTTTATATAGTACTTCAAGGTAGTGGACTTAAGCGTCCAATTTGCCTAACCTACACGACCAAACTGACTCTTCTATCACTTTGATGGTACTGATGTCATCAGAAACAAGCTACAGTACTCTGTTCTTAGACAGACGATCTATCTCATCTCCCAAACTTCTTTTGGACAGAGTATCCTTGGCCTTACTAATCTAAATTCAAGAGTAGCTTTCTCTTCTTGTAAAAGTATGGATATGTGTACACTTAGAGGACATAAATTAGCCTTACCTAACTTATAAATCATTTTAAGCAACCTTAGGAGGCCAGCGTTTAATAGAAATCAAACAAAGCTACATTTTCAAAACAGTATTTGTAGTCTGTTTATTTTTATTTTTCTCTCTCTCTCTTCTGAAACTAACTTCCCACATCGAAAAAAGATGATAAGAAGTTGGAACTTGGAACTGTTTTAGAGATTGACACAATAAAGGTGATGTATAACAAACTCCCTCTTTTAAGGGTCTTCAACATCATCTTTGTGATGCTTACTATATTAACCATTTGTATGCCAAATTAAGTTGGACAAATAGTGTTGTAAAGAAAAAGGCTCAAAAACTAAGGAGAAGAAAGACATGGTGGTTACACTAACTAACAACTCATGCACCTTCCTATTCTCACCCAAGATCAAATGTAGAGCTTCTTCCAACATCATTATGGTTTCCAGTCTCAAATCAAAGTATGTATTTAATTAAATATTTATATATTTAGGGTGGGACTAATAATTTTTTTGATTTCAGATTTTTTATATTGTTAAAGTTATTTTATAATTAAGAATGTTTAATAACGATTTTTGATTTTATTTTTCATATTTTTAAAGAATTCATAAATCTTTAAAAGAAACATTTTTTAATCTAATTTCTGATTTTTTTTTTTCATTTTCACTAACTGTTTTTTGTAAAGAATAAATCAAATGTTAAAACTTTTATATGTATATTAGAAGAAATGGTTAAAAACATAAAATTTATATATAATAACCAAAACTCTTACTAATTCTTTAAGTTAAAAAAAAGGGGGGGAAACAGAGAGCATTACCAGGTGACTTTTTTTTTTTTTTTTTTCCTTCAAAATTAATAAGTAAAAAATATTATTAAATATATTTATAATTATTTTTACAAAAGATCAAAAATTAAAAAATCAATTTAAAGGTCTATTTGATAATGATTTTAATTTCTAATTTTTTCAAGTGATTTTTCAATCAAGTATGTTTGATAATGATTTTTGATTTTGATTTTCGTATTTTTAAGAAATCACTACCAAAATATGGTGATTCATAAATCTTTAATTTTTTAATCAGATTTCTTATTTTAATTTTTTTTCATTTTTACCAAACTTTTTTTCTAGAAAGTGAATCAATTCTTATAACTTTTGTATGTATAAGTATTGGAAGAAAATAATTAAAAACTTAAAATTTGTAAATAATAACAAAAAAAAATCTCTATTTTTTTAAAATTAAAAAAAAAAAAAAAAAAGCTTTACCAAATAACTTAGAAGTGATTTTTGATATATTTTTTTTTTTTAAGATCACTAATTGTTTTCAAACACATTAATAATTATTTTTACAAAGAATCAAAACTACAAAAACCAATTATATTCATAAATCATAAATTATAATGGTTTTCAAACATGATTATTTAATCAAAAATCAATAATCATAATCAAGCCTTTATTTATTTTGCTGAATTGATTCCAACTGAATAATAGAAGTGGTAATAGGGAGGCAAAAAAGTTGAAGAGGTCATTTGAGAAGAAAGAAGTGTGGGATACCAAAGACGGATGGGTGAAGCAGAACATACTGCCAATGGCAAAACCAATAGAAAAATGTTGGCAACCACAAGACTTGTTGCCAAACCCATGTTCAGAATCCTTCTCTGAAGAAGTGGAAGAACTTAGAAAAAGATCAAAACAGCTTTCAGATGAATATTTTGTAGTTCCAGTTGGTAATATGATCACAGAAGAAGCCCTTCCTACATATCAATCACGTTGGACAATTGCAGACAAAGTTCAAGATATTACTAGCATGGATGACTCATCATGGGCTATTTGGGCTAGAGCTTGGAGTGCTGAAGAGAATAGACATGGTGACCTTCTCAACAAATATCTCCTGGTAGAGTAGACATGAATAGAGTTGAGAATACCATTCAACATCTCATTGCATTTGGAATGGTAACTAACTTTTTCTACTACCTGATGTTAAGTTGTCTAAAAGAAGAGTTACATAGCTTGTGTTTGATAACATTTTTGAATTTTATTTTTTGAATTAAATTGAAAGTTTTTAATTACGGATCAAATATATCTAGAGGGGGTGAATAGGTTATTTTCAATTTTATCAAATTTTATTTACTAACCTAAACACAACGGCTAGACATGCAATCGCGTGTAAAAATAAAATGCGAAAATAAATAATAACACACGAGATTTTTAGGTGGAAACAACCTAGGTCACAACAATAACCTAAGAGGAAACCACCGGTCCACCTAACTAACTATCCACTATGAAAATCAATGTTCAATTACAACCTCAGGTCTTAGACTACCTTTCACATATAGATCCCCCTTATGTAATTTACTTACGAGCCGTTGCTCTTTTCACAGCCTCCACAAGCTAGGTGTCTGGATCCGGACCAACATTTCGATCTACTTGAGTCCCACAAGATCAATCGAAATCGTCAACTTCGGTAATTTCGAGTTACACGAAATACCAAACACGTCACCTCAATACCTGAAACGTTAGCACAAATAACACAAGTGCAAAGTATGTCCTAGAGCAGATTCAACAATGAAAAACCTTAACTAGCAGATTCAATAGCATATAACGTAAAAACCAAATCAGCTAGCAAACTCTAGAACAATCATGTAAAGCTCAATATCATGAAAAGCAATTAGACATATAAATTATTCAAACATAACCACACAATATGTTTGAACAATTAAATCAAGAAAAAACCTAAGTTGATAGATGAAGAGAAGAAGATTTTTCTTTAAAAACTTAATCATATGTAGAAAATATTATTTCAGTGTGGTGAATATGTTGCACGAACAAGCGTTGCTTATATAGAGTCTAATTTGACTTGAAAGATGATTAATGAAAAAAGATAACTCTACTCATATCAAGATTTTGTTTTCATAACAATTCTAATCAAAGTGTATTTGACTTGTAACACTTAAAAGGGGTCAATTTGGTAAATACGAGAGGCGGAGCGAATTTTAAAACCACTCGATCGATCGAATACTTAGTCTCGATCGATCTATGCATACTCGATCGATCGAGAATCTCACTCGATCGATCTAGTCGTTCCCAGTAATGCAGAAAATCAACCTGAGACCTCTCGATCTATGTTAGATCGATTGAACAGGTTTAGATCGATCGAGCACCACATTCGATCGATCGATCAACACATGACTCGATCGATCTAGTTCAACCCGAAAGCACCTAGATTGAAGTCGATCTATACTCGATTGATCGAACTATCCTCTCGATCGATCTACCAACACGTGTACAGTTTCTTTTCGTTACGATCCATACTAAGTGTAGTACTCAATTGTGTGAGGATGTATGCATGAGAAAATATTTTACCTGTCATATGGGCATTGCAAGCTTGGTGACTCCATCATCATGTATCATCTGATTAAACGGTGAACGATTATGCTAGATTACAATCAAACATTTTATCTATGAAAATTGCCAACACTCATAAACCTTATACAAATTTCTAATTTTTATTTTTACCAAACACTTTTTAAAGAGTAAATCAAATTTGAATAAGTATTAAAAAAAAATGATTAAAAACATAAAAGTTATAAATGATAACCAAAACTTTTCTTGATTTTTAAGTTCTTGAAAGAAAAAATTAAAAAAACAGAAAGCATTACCAAATAATTTGTTGATAATTTTTTTTATTTTTTTCTTAAAAATCACTAAGTAAAAATTGTTATAAAATACAATGATGATTATTTTTATAAAAGAATCAAAAATCACAAAATCAATTATTTAGTCATATGTCAATTGTTATCATTTATGGTCTCAACTATTTTAATTTATGATTTATAATTTTTTTAATTGAATAATTGATTTTGTGATGCATGTGTGTTTGATAACAATTTTTATTTTATAATTTTTAGCAAAGAAAATAAATAATTACATAAGTTGATTGATAATATTTTTTTTATTTTTTCCTAAAATTTTAACAATTAAGATTTTTTTTTTGTATTATTTTCTATTACTTAGCCATAAAAAAGTCACATAAAATTTGATTTAATCTCTAGAAAAATGTTTGGTTAAAATAAAAACAAAAAATTTGATTATAAAATCTTTTTATTTTGTGATTTTTAAATAATTCCATAATTTGTAAGTGACTTATTAAAAAGTTATAATTGTAAGGTTTATTTTGTATTGACAATTTTCGTGGACAAAATGTTTGATTGTAATCTAGAATAGGAATTCACCGATTAATCAGACGATACATGGTGATGGAGTCATCAAGCTTGGAACGCTCATATGACAGGTATAATATTATATCATGCATACATCTTCACACAATTAAGCACGACACTTAGTATGGATCGTAACGAAAAATGTAATTGTGCACATGTTGGTCGATCGATCGAGAGTATTGATCGATCGATCGAGTGGTCGATCGATCGAGACTGAGACAACTTCGATCTAGGTGCTCTCTGTTTGGACTGGATCGATCGAGCAATTGGATCGATCGATCGAACCCTTTTCGATCGATCGAGTATAGAACAACTTCGATCCAGGTTCTCTCTGTTTGAGTTAGATCGATCGAGTTTTGTGTATCGATCGATCGAGACCTTCTCGATCGATCGAGACGGCCTGTCGATCGATCGAGCCAGTATTATATTCCTACTCAAACTCTTTTTGTGTATTCGACCCATGTGTTACTTTTATCAATTTGACTCATTTAATGAGAAAGCAAAATTCTAGTATGAGTAGAAGTGTTAAGAAAGTAGAATCCTTGTGTGAATAAAAGTGTTGTGAAAATAGAGTCCTTATTTGCGTAGGATTGTTTTAATTGTGGAATCCTTGTATGAGTAGAATCCTTGTGTGAATAAAAGTGTTTTGGAAATAGAGTCCTTATTTGCGTAGGATTATTTTAATTGTGGAATCCTTGTATGAGTAGAATTCTTGTGAGAAATAAATGCTGATGTGAATAGAATCATTGTATGAGAAGAATTCTTTTGAGAACTAAATCCTGATATGAGTAGAGTTATAGTGAATTGCAAATCCTATTTGAGCTAGGATTGGACTCTATATAAGTGAAGGGATGTTTGTGCATAATCAATCAACTTGAGCATTTAGAATTATACAGCACTAATACTTTCTAGCATCTGAATTGTGCTTATTCTCTTCATCTATTGTTCTTAGGCTTTCTCATGTTATATTCATATGTCTAATTGATTTGCATGATATTGAGCTTAATTGAATGTTCTAGGGTTTGCTAGCTGATATTGTTTTTACATCGCATGTTAGTATATTTGCTAGTTAGGATTATTCATTGTTTGAATCCGCTCTAGGACACGCATTGCACTTGTGTTATTGTGCTAACGTTACAGGTGACGGCTTCAGTATTTCGTGTGACTCGAAATTACTGAAGGTGACG
Source organism: Elaeagnus macrophylla (assembly GCA_029378325.1). Lineage (NCBI taxonomy): Eukaryota > Viridiplantae > Streptophyta > Magnoliopsida > Rosales > Elaeagnaceae > Elaeagnus > Elaeagnus macrophylla. Next base: position 34,878,875 of record CM055641.1, read on the forward strand.
GGTTCGGTTGATCTTGTGTGACTCAAGTAGATCGAAACGTTGGTCCGGATCCAGACATCTAACTATTGGAGGCTGTGAAAGGAGCAAGCGGCTCGTAAGTAAATTACAGAAAGGGGGATCTATCTGCGACGCGTAGTTCTGGACTCTATGGTTGTAATTGAACATTATTTTTATAGTGGATAGTTAGGTGGTCCGGTGGACCGGTGGTTTTCCTCTTAGGTCATTATTGTGGCCTAAGTTGTTTCCACCTAAAAATATCGTGTGTTGTTTTATTATTCCGCATTTATCTTTACACGCGATTGCATGTCTGGCCGTTGTGATTAGATTATATAATATTTGTTGAAAATTGAAAATAACCTATTCACCCCCCTCTAGGCTTATTAGATCTGTAATTAAAAACTTTTTCAATTGGTATCAGAGCGGGTCACTAGATATACTTAGTGTTTGCCTAGGACCTTATTATGGATCATATAAGAGAGGGTTTTTCTACAACCCGTGCACCTTATTTTGATGGGTCTAACTACCCATATTGGAAAGCTCGTATGAGAGCCTTTTTACGTTCCTTAGATGAAAGTGTTTGGAACTCTGTGCTTTATGGTTGGGAACCACCTACGGTTACCAAGGATAATGTTGTCACACTTAAACCTAGGATTGATTGGACTCCCCAAGATAGAATTGGTAGTGGCTGGAACCAAAAGGGCATTAATGCTATTTTTAGTGCTGTGTCGTCGGATGAATTCCGACGTATCTCTAATGTTGAAACTGCTAAGGCTGCTTGGGACACTTTAGAGGTTGCCCATGAGGGCACGTCCCAAGTTAAACGAACAAAACTTCGCATGTTAGCTACTAAGTTTGAAAATCTTATAATGAAGGATGATGAAACGTTTTCTGAGTTTTATGCTAATTTATGTGATATTACTAACTCTTCTTCAAATCTTGGAGATAAAATTGATGAACGCAGGTTGGTTCGAAAAGTCTTATGCTCATTACCAGAACGCTTTGAAGCAAAGGTTACAGCGATAGAGGAAAGCAAAGACATTGACACCATGAAGATTGAAGAACTAGTTGGGTCAATTCAAACATTTGAGATGAACTTTCCAGCACCCAAAAAGAACATTGGAATTGCTCTAAAAATCACCAATGCTGACGATGGTGATAGTGATGATGAAGAGCTACTCACACTTGCTAGAAAACTCAAGAGAATGTTCAACAGAAAAGATCGTAAGGGAAGAGAATTCACCCCAATGAGTTCAGAAAGTAAGAAATCTAAACCCACTGGACCTAAATGTTTTGAATGCAATGGTTTTGGACACTATGCACCAGATTGTGCCAACAAGAAGAAGAAAACAGGAAAAGCTTTCAATGCTACCCTTAGTGACACAGAAAGTGATGAAGATCAAGCTAGTGGGTCAGAAAAAGCTAACACCAACTACGTAGCTTTTACGTCAACTGTTGGTGGATACTCCAGTGAGTCAGACTTTGACTCAGATGAAGAGGGAAGTAAACGTATCCTTGATAAATTTAATGCAAACAGTTTTGAGGAGTTATTTATTGATTTAATTAAATGCAAGAAAGAAAAAGATAAACTACTCATAACTGTAACAAAGTTGAATGAACAGATCAATTTGCAAGACCTTAATTTATCAGTTTTAGAAAAAGAAAAAGTTGAACTGTCTGAGCATTTTGACAAGTTAAGTTTAAGTCTTGCAGGTATTGAACAGGAAAATTCAAAGCTTGTGCAGGAATTGGAGCAATCAAAGGAAACTGTCAAAAGATTAACAATTGGAGTTGAACGACTAGACAAGATGTTGAGCATTGGTAAGCCTTTCGGTGATACAAGTGGACTTGGATTTTCAGAAGAAAACTGTACACCTTCCACTTCAAAAACTACATTTGTAAGGTCTTCTAACTTTATCTCTACTGCTACAAATTCTGCACAAACACCCACTAAAACTGTAGGAGCTAAAACTGTTAAGTTTGTGCCTGTTTGTCATCATTGTGGTAGAAAAGGCCATATTCGACCTAACTGTAGATTTTTGATGAATGCTTTTCGATTTAATGATCATCTTCATGCTTATAGGTATAGAACTCATAATTTTCATCATACCATGCCTATGTTGAATTTGAATAGGAAATATGAGCCTAAGAGTATGCCTTTAAAATCTAATGCAATTAAGTCTCAACCCAAAAACATAAAGAAATCAAAATTCATGAAAATTTGGGTTAGGAAAGATTGCATGTTTCCTATCAATTGATCACTATTGCTAGACCACCTAGGTACTTTTGTTTGAGTGCTTAAATGACCCTAGGTGAGTATTTTTTTTGGTTTATTTCGTTTTTTGTTGTTAATTTTTTTTGGGATTAAAAAAAAAAAAAAAAGGGGGTCTACAAGGTTTTGGATTCAAATGATGCTTATACTTTTACAACCTTATCTTTTGTGGCTTATTTTGATTCTCATTGTATATTCTATGCTAAAATTCAAAATTCTGTACATATTTACTTTGTTACCATATGATGACACTATTGACTGAACTTATGCACACACCCACTGAACACTCATGTATGTCATCTATGAAGTTTATGATTAATTCTGAAAGACTCTAAGACTTGAGCTAATCTTGATTGCGAAATTATATTGAGCTCTATTTCTTATTTTTTAAATATTTCATCTTAGGGAGATAACTAGTATTGAGAGGGCTATCTACTATGATGTGTGAAGCTACCGTAGTGAGCGGAGAGGGCTACCTCATAACTAGTGTGAAAGTCATCGTATTAGATTTATGGCTCGTACATGTTTTTTAAAAAAAAAAAAATTAATTAAGAAATTCTATTTGGCATGTACAAAAAGAAAGAGCAAAAATGTTTTTAAAAAAAAAAAATCTCTTTTTTCATAGACATATTTTATTATGTAAGATTGATGACTCAATTATGATTTAGCATGATAGATGAACTTATTTTCTTTTGAATCTCTTAAAATTGGTCATAAATGAAATTATTGGAATACAAGTGGAGTTCACATTTGTATACTACCTTAAGTGAATGTCAATATGCCATTATATGTGTTAGTGTGCTTATGTGACCTATTTATTTTGCTAATACAATGAATAATCAAAATTTAAGCAAAAATAATTTTTTCAATTGGTTGTATGCTTATTCGTGTTAAATGAGTTCATTACTTTGTGTGGTAAATAAAAAAAAAAAAAAAAAAAAATTTCTTTTGAATTTGTTTTTCGTCTAGAGAGTCATAGAACTTAGGGGGAGTCATTGCATACATATTTCATTATTCTTCTTTTGACTTATGCAATTCCTCCTACATGCTTTGGACATATACATGTGTGCTCTTATGCATTTTTAGCCCACCTTGTTGAGAGTGACCCTTATCATCTTTAGTGTTTCATGATTTGTCAATTTCGTATGCCAAAAAGGGGGAGAAAGGTTCATGTTGCTATGAGATTAGATTTAGAGGGAGATGTTGCATTTATTAGTTGTGGGGGAGAAAGATTCATGTTGCACATACACTATATTTCATTCGCACCTTTATGTACACTGAACTAATAAGCAATGAGGCTTTCAAGCCAAAATTGTGTGCTATTTGTTTGTCTAATTTCAGTGGACCGAGCGTATCAAGTATCAAGCGAAGATGGTCCACCAGATCATAGACAGTCCACTATGTAATTGATGTAATGATATTTTAACCATGAGCGTTATGTAGTGAGAGAGTAGTTTTGTCACACGAAAATGCCAAAGGGGGAGATTGTAAGGTTTATTTTGTATTGACAATTTTCGTGGACAAAATGTTTGATTGTAATCTAGAATAGGAATTCACCGATTAATCAGACGATACATGGTGATGGAGTCATCAAGCTTGGAACGCTCATATGACAGGTATAATATTATATCATGCATACATCTTCACACAATTAAGCACGACACTTAGTATGGATCGTAACGAAAAATGTAATTGTGCACATGTTGGTCGATCGATCGAGAGTATTGATCGATCGATCGAGTGGTCGATCGATCGAGACTGAGACAACTTCGATCTAGGTGCTCTCTGTTTGGACTGGATCGATCGAGCAATTGGATCGATCGATCGAACCCTTTTCGATCGATCGAGTATAGAACAACTTCGATCCAGGTTCTCTCTGTTTGAGTTAGATCGATCGAGTTTTGTGTATCGATCGATCGAGACCTTCTCGATCGATCGAGACGGCCTGTCGATCGATCGAGCCAGTATTATATTCCTACTCAAACTCTTTTTGTGTATTCGACCCATGTGTTACTTTTATCAATTTGACTCATTTAATGAGAAAGCAAAATTCTAGTATGAGTAGAAGTGTTAAGAAAGTAGAATCCTTGTGTGAATAAAAGTGTTGTGGAAATAGAGTCCTTATTTGCGTAGGATTGTTTTAATTGTGGAATCCTTGTATGAGTAGAATCCTTGTGTGAATAAAAGTGTTTTGGAAATAGAGTCCTTATTTGCGTAGGATTATTTTAATTGTGGAATCCTTGTATGAGTAGAATTCTTGTGAGAAATAAATGCTGATGTGAATAGAATCATTGTATGAGAAGAATTCTTTTGAGAACTAAATCCTGATATGAGTAGAGTTATAGTGAATTGCAAATCCTATTTGAGCTAGGATTGGACTCTATATAAGTGAAGGGATGTTTGTGCATAATCAATCAACTTGAGCATTTAGAATTATACAGCACTAATACTTTCTAGCATCTGAATTGTGCTTATTCTCTTCATCTATTGTTCTTAGGCTTTCTCATGTTATATTCATATGCCTAATTGATTTGCATGATATTGAGCTTAATTGAATGTTCTAGGGTTTGCTAGCTGATATTGTTTTTACATCGCATGTTAGTATATTTGCTAGTTAGGATTATTCATTGTTTGAATCCGCTCTAGGACACGCATTGCACTTGTGTTATTGTGCTAACGTTACAGGTGACGGCTTCAGTATTTCGTGTGACTCGAAATTACTGAAGGTGACGGGTTCGGTTGATCTTGTGTGACTCAAGTAGATCGGAACGTTGGTCCGGATCCAGACATCTAACTATTGGAGGCTGTGAAAGGAGCAAGCGGCTCGTAAGTAAATTACAGAAAGGGGGATCTATCTGCGACGGGTAGTTCTGGACTCTATGGTTGTAATTGAACATTATTTTCATAGTGGATAGTTAGGTGGTCCGGTGGACCGGTGGTTTTCCTCTTAGGTCATTATTGTGGCCTAGGTTGTTTCCACCTAAAAATATCGTGTGTTGTTTTATTATTCCGCATTTATCTTTACACGCGATTGCATGTCTGGCCGTTGTGATTAGATTATATAATATTTGTTGAAAATTGAAAATAACCTATTCACCCCCCTCTAGGCTTATTAGATCTGTAATTAAAAACTTTTTCAATAATCAAAATAAGAAATCGTTATTAAATATACTCGATTAAAAAATCATAAATCAAAAACCTTATCAAATATATCCTTAAAAAACTATCATCTTAGATGAGAACTAATTCTTGATTTCCCTTCTTTCTAATTTATGAATAAATGTTGATGCTGTAAATGCACTAATATATACTGATCACAATATGATTTATTACAAAAAAAAAAAAAAAAAAGGACAACATATCAGGAACAGATTCATACAAAGGAATGTTTTATGCATCATTCCAAGAAAGGGCAACTTTTATATCTCATGCAAACACAGCCAAATTAGCCAAAAAAAAAAAACAAGGGGATGAAAAACTAGCTCAAATATGTGGTGTGATTGCCTGAGATGAGAAAAGGCATGAGTCTGCATATACAAAAACATTAGAGAAAGTATTTGAGGTTGATCCTGATGTATGTATAATTGTTTTTGCTGACATGATGAGGAAGAAAATCACAATGCCGGCACATTTGATGTTTGATGGTAAAGATCTTATTCTTTTCAACCACTTCTCTAATGTTGCCTCAAGACTTGGTGTCTATTAGGGGTGGTAATTTCTGACACGACACGATAGCACAATTCGAACACGACACGACACGAATTTTTTTTTAGTAAGAATTGATCAATAAATTTTTTATGTTCTTAAAGGTTTTGTTATTTCTTATTATTATAAATAAGTGACACAAAAAAAATTCAAGTAAATTTTTTAATGTGCGTACCAATACTAAAACAAGACACGAACAACACGAACAAACACGACACGACACGACACGAATACAACTAACACAACACGATTGACACCCCTAATGTCTATATTGCTTTGGACTACATTGACATTTTGGAGCATTTTGTGGTTAAATGGAAGGTTGATAAACTTAGACGACTTTCTAGTGAAGGACAGAGAGCTCAACATTATGTTTGTGAATTTGGTCAAAGACTTAGAAAGGTTGAAGAGAGAGCTCAAAAAGTGTTCAGTGAAACAGAACCTCTATCTTTTAGTTGGATATTTGACAAACGAGTTTGAGATTACTACTGTTCACTGAAGCACCCACTTTTTATTATTATTATTATAGATTTAAAATCAAAATGTATTGTTTTTACATAGTTGGATTATTAATTAATATGAAATGCAAATATTCTTTACAGTTATATCTACCATTTTAGTAGATGAGAAACTAGATAGCTAGTTGGATGCTTAAAATATAATCATTTGAAAGGGCTTTGCTTTGTATAGAAGTATTAATAGTGAGCTATCAATAGGCTGATGAAGCTTGCTTCAAAAATGTTCAGGTGATGTAAATGAATGAGTGATATGTCTTTAGATATTATTCTGTCCAAAGATGGTTGGTGGCCAACCAAGTTGCAAGATTTTGCTTTTGTTCAAGGATTTGTTTGCAACTAATTATCGAGTTAAAGTTAATAGGAGTTTTAACGCTTTCTTTCACTTTGATTGGCTTTTTTTTCTTTTTTCTTTTTTCCTTATGACATCTAAAAATTAATTGTGAGTTATGTAAATGGATAATTGTAATGTACTCTCACAATATAATTTTCAAGGTCAATTAAGTGAGGTTACGAGAAATTTCATCAAATGGAGATCCCTTAGCCTTTGATACTATGGTAGATTATTGTTAACAACTATGGTGCCAAATACGTTGAGTTCATTCAGCTCATATGATAAATTCGACTAATTTAAATTTATATTAATCAAGTTTACTTTATTTATTTATTTATTTATTTTTTTTTTTAATGAATTGGGCTGAACACCTCATTAATTAATTATTTACTCTTTTAAAATAATTTAAAAAATGTTGATAATTTTAAATATAAACAAAAATATTAGTATAAATATTACCATTTTGTTATATTTTTTATAAAATAAATAAAAATAATATTTTTTAAATTATAATATCCTTTAATGATATTATGTAATTATAAAAGTGATATCATTATTATAGATATTTTTTAAATGAGTTACGTGAGTTAATTTATTAGACATCATGAGCTTATTAAATCATCATGGGTTGTTCATTTGATACTATTATTAATAACCAATTCTAAAAAAGTAAAAGAAAAATTACTATCAAGGAGTGAGTGAATTATTATATTTGGATATCAACAACTTTAATTCAAATGAGTGCCCTATTAGTCAAAGAATAATTGGGTGTAGCATTGATTGTTGAGGGGTAGCTACCAAAAACAATTTGTTATATATAGTGAAATAACAAGTGATCTAAGAAATATGGTTGCAATTTAAGCAATACTTGCACATAGGTTGTTGAGTTCCATAAGTAGGGGAAAATAATTTGTGCGAATTAAACTACTTTTGACTATTTTAAATTTAATTTATATCATAAATTATTAATTTAAATTTAAATTTAAATTTAATTTAATTCATATCATAAATTATCAATTCTAACTTCAATAAAATAAATTAGACCAATTCAAACTAGTCTAAATTAACACAAATTTTTATTTACATATATTAATAAATTTTTTTTACCTTATTCAACTGATATTAATTAAAAATATTATAAATTTTTTTAATATTTTTTAATCTAATTAAAATAATAAAATATTTGAACTTCAACACATTCTAATAACATTAAATATACAAATAAAAATTTTATTAAAATTTTTTATAAAATTAAAAAGTAAAAGTTTCAAAGTCATAACTATATTACAAAATAAATCAATAAATCATTATTTAAAATTAAAGTAAATAAATATTTTAAACTTAAATTTCATGTAATTATAATTAACGATAAGGTAATATATTTGTACATTATTAGTATGATAAATTTAGTAAATTTTCTATGACATGAATTAACAGATTCAACTTATAAAAAAAATAATTATAATTATTTTTTATTTTTGTATTATCAAACTAGTGTTAACACAATCCTATTTTTTTGTATTATTTAAACTAGTATAAATTAAATTAAAATTTAATTTATTCATTTTTAATTCATGTTTTTTAGCTCGTATTTAATTTGTACAATTGTGCTATAGCACAAATCGTCATGCCTGCTGATAAGCATGACGCACGTTAAAGAGTCCAGCCCAAACACGCAGAGAGAGCAAACAAATTGGGAAATCGGCTACCAATTGCCTAATTTAGGATGGGCTCAATTTAAAAATACACATATAAATATGACAAATAATATCAAATACCACAACGGCAATCTAATTCAGTCATCTAACTAATATTTAACATATTAACTTGATGCTTGCACAGATTTAATAAAACATTTTCTTTAAACTAATATATTTTAGTTGATTATTTTTTAAATTAACAATATATAAATATGTATAAAAAAAACAATATATAAATATGACACGCACATACGGCTGACTATTTTTTGTTTGCGTTGTTTTTACAGTGCAAATAATTATCACACTGCTAGTCACATTCATTTCAAAATAACTAAATATATATATCTATATATTATGTAGTATTATCTCCCAGAAAAAAATAAAATAAAAATAATAGTAGCTTAGTTACACACATAATTCAGAGGTACGTGTTCCTTAACTTTTTAATAACTATTTTTTTAATATTATATTTATAAATATATCTATTTATTTTATAAAAATATATAATAATGATTCTATCAAATTTATCAATTTGAATTTTTTTTTTGTTTTTTTGTCATATATTTATTTCATATTCCTCGTATATTTTTTATTTTTACAATTTTATTTTAATATTAAAAAAATTTACTAACTGGACTTGAATTTATTGATAAAAGTTTAACATATTTTTATAAATTTTATTAATTCAATTTTCTTGCCCTTAGTATTATTTCTTAAAAAATATATATATATATATATATATATATATATATATATATATATATATAATTTACATATTCTTTATTACATCATATATAATTATATAAATATTATTGTTATTTATACTATGTAATTAATAGTAACTATTTTTTTTCTTTCACATATTTATGATCATTTATGTTGTTTAATTACTCTAATCCTTTTATCACTTTCATAGATATTAAACAATGTTATTTAATTGCAACTTAATTTACGTAATTTTAAGTTTTTATTTAAATTAAATAAAAATACACATTTGACATGTAATGTTAGTAATTTAAAATTCAAAAGTATTGAAATTTATTAATTTTGTAACATCTACCACAAATTTTTTCACATTATTTTATAATAACTTGATTGAAAAAATTATTTAATTTTACTATTATTATTCGTATGATATTAAAATTGTTCATTTTTAACTATTAAATTTATGTGTGATATTTCCTAAATACAAATACCAACTATATCCCTATTTATAACTATTCACTTATTTATACATGTATAATTTTGCATACACTTGCTTTAAGGAAGCAAGTCAATATAGCGAACACATGTTATTTGAGGTGTAAAATAAGTTGAGTTAATCCAATTTTAAGCTTTAAATGAGTTTTCAGATCAATTCAATTTATTTAAATTTTATGTGAGCTTTAAAGTTCAACTCTAATCACTTTTTAATGTGTTAGTAGCTCAAGACATAATTATATTTTGAAAATTAAATTAAAATAAAATAATATTTATAATTTTGATTAAGAATAAAAATGTTCGTATAAATATTATTTTGTAAAATAAAAAAAAAATACTATTTAAGTGTATGCATAGTGGTATTATAGCAAGTATAAAAATGACATTTTTTGATAAAAATATTTTGTTAAGTGAATATGCAAGTTGCTTCAGAGCTATGAGTTGGATTTTTATTTTATTTTATTTTATTAGCTTACTAGATAAACATTAAATGAGTTTAATTTCTCATTTAACATCACACTATCACAAAACTGCTATATGGTCACAGTTTTTAACCGTGACTGTAGACCTATGGTCACGGTTTTTATAACCGTGACCTAAGAAGGAAAGACCTTAGACTAGAACCTATGGTCACGGTTAAAAACCGTGACTGTAGACATATGATATAGTCACGGTTTTTGAAAGACCGTGACCAATTATTCACTTAGGTCTCAGTTTTCCTAAAAATCGTGGCCATAAGTAATACATATGGTCACGATTTTTGTAAAAACCGTAACCATATAGATGTATATGGCCTCGATTGTTACAAAAACCATGACCATATGTATTACTTAAGGCCACGGTTTTTACAAAAATCGTGACTATATGTAATGTTCATTTGAAAATAATTACACATATTTTTTAGCATTTTCATAAATTTAAATATCTGTTTCTTCAATATTATAAGTGCAACATTCATATCGAAAAATATATTATTAAAACTAATATAGCGATAACAGTTCATGCAATCCGAAATAAAATTAAATTACAAATATTAATGCATAAATTGTTTCAAAATTAATGACACATTATAGAGTGTCATATAATAATTACAATACTAATAATTAAAAGTACATATATGAAATTAAAGTAATTTAAAGTATTACATAATACTATCACTTTAAGAAGCGATTTGTGAACTCCGCCCATTCATTCCGCATTTCATCAATTTGACTATCGGTGTATGATCCTTCGTTATTAAGCTACATATATATGAAAACAAATTTTAATATGTCGTATATAAAGAATCCAAGACAGAAAAGGCATGTGGAAAGAGTTTGTTTCAACTGACCTTGAGAGAGATTGTCTTCTTTACTTCTTCTGTCCTATCTTCAAGATCATTTCTGTGCTTCTTGTCCAACTCACTCATAGTATCAGCCCAATTAATCTTTTCTTGAATTGAGACCAGTAGATTGTCTGATGTAGCCAGCCTAGGTATCATTCATGAGTACTATTAGGTATGTAACTACACCTTTTCATATACACTATCATGAGAACAAAAGGAAACTTCATGTAAAAAAAAAAATGAGTGTGGTAATATTTCTGAGCTTCATAGCTGTAATTCTCAAGAGTGCACAATTGTGCACATTGCAAAATGGCCATAAATAACACTTTGTAGGTGAAAATAAGGGAAACTGCAAACTCCATAGATTAAAATATGTCTCACAACAATGTTTTAGATGCTGAAGGCATACCTCTTGGATAATCAGTTTTATTAGAAATGGACAACTAAAACCAGAAATATTACCAGTTGGATAGAGTTTGTATCATACTCCCAAGTTGACCTGGTCTTGGATCTTTCCCTGCAACAAATTGGACCTGAATTGGGAAAATAGATTAGATACTTTCTGGAGGAACATAATAAATTGAAAGAGACGAACAAAGAAAGTGGGGGCAAAAAAAAAAGAATATAAATGAAGGCACAGCATCAGGGACAATAAGCCAAAACCTCAAAGCATCTCCGCAACTGATCCAACTTTCCCCTGACTATACCCTGAACTTCATCTCCCGTAAATGCCTTTCCTGAAATATAACATAAGATTCACTGAAGTAGTGTAGTTTGAGAACATCATCTACAGGTTGCATAACATGGTTCTTTCTTGCAAAACTTTAAATACCCACCTCAGATTTCGGACAAAAATTGTCATTTTAGGAAAAATCTAATAAGAAGCAGGAAATGCCAACAATTAATTTTCAAAATAATAACCACTTTACATCTTAGGGCGAATGAAGTATTAGAAGTAGCAGGGTTATACTTGTAATTTACTTAAACCTAATTATGTAACTAACAGTTTGTTACAGCTAGGTTAGTTATGCAGTTAGTAGTTTTGTTGTATATAAACAATAGTGCAAAACTGGTACGAAAAACTTAATGAAAAACCAATAATTCATTCAGCTTCTTCTTCTGCAATACGCTGTCCACCAAACCTTTGACAAGGTTTTGTATGGTATCAGAGCCATTCTGCTTGGCAAAATCTCTTACAATCTGTTAGACATTTTCGGTTCATTAGAAATTATAGCAATGGATAATTCAAGAATCAATGGAAAATCAGTGTCTCAAGTCTCAATCAGAGAAAACGAACCTGAGCAAGATCTATTAATATGAAGTACAACCACACACCACAAAGCTACTGAATTGAAAAAACACTCAAGGCATATGCAGCACAAGCCAACCATAAAAGTACTCGGTTGATCTATGAAGAATGTTCATGGAAATTAAAAACAAAATCCAAAGTAATAACAATATTAGAAAATGAAGAGAAAATAAGAAGAAAAGAAAGAAGAATTCCATAAAAACCAGAAACAAGAAAAGGAAGAAAGTGATAGAAAACAATAACGACGACAAGTACTGACCTCAAGTATCTCAATTGCCCGATAGGTTCCAATCTTCAAGAGTCGCTTTGAGATATCTTCCTCAAACATAAGCTCTATGGTTTCCCTAAAAATCCCCAAGTTCTCTACCTTTGGCACCTCTATTCTACAAACTTTCGACCCAGAAGAAACATTCGAAGACGTTTTCTTTCTATACTCACTAATTAAACCAGCGAATAGCTCTAAATTCGCACATATAGGAGAAATGCTTTGAGTGTAGCTCCTCCTTGAACTCCCTCGGTGGCTCGCTCGAGGGAAGATAGAGGCTTGCTCGATTAAAAAAATTTGCCCACCTCTAGCTACCTGATGCAGGACGAGGACGACGACGAGGACAACCTGGTGCTGTAGATCTGGTGGTGAGGAACCACCTGAGGGTGGCTGAGGTTGGAGCAGGACGCGGACGCGGCTGGGCTGGGAGGACACAGACGTGGGACGCGGACGCGGCTGGACCACCTCAGGATTTTTGGAATTTGATTATTGTCCGAATAATCCAAGAGCAACGCTGCTTATTAGGTTTTTTTTTTGTTATATATATTAGTTAGTTTTTTTTTATAACAAGAAAAAAAATAACTTTATTGTCACGGTTTTAAAAAAACTGAGACTATATTACATGATAAGGTCACGGTTATTTAAAAACCGTGGCTATAAATTTTGAATTTTTTTTAGCTTCACTTTTGGTCACGGTTATTTTAAAAATCGAGATTATAGATATACACTATGGCCTCTGTTTTAAAACAACCGTGACCAAAAACCTATAGCCTCGATTTTTTGTAAAACCGTGGCCAATTTTTCGAGACTAAAAATCAGTTTTGTTGTAGTGTCACTATATTTTCACTTAGTTGTTGTGCCTTGGAAACAAAATGTAAGAGCCATTCACTGATCAAACATCAAGGCATCATGCAACAACACAACAAGCACACTTCAAAAACATATTACTCTAGGAGATTTAGCAACCAATTTTTTTAAAAGTTCAAGCAGTTGAAATATAGACTAAATATATTTTTTTGTGTTATATTTTGGTCTTAATATTTTCCCTCACTTGATTGACGTTTTTGTTTTTATTTTTTTGTGTGCGCTGAGAAGATAATTTTTAAGGCTCATCAAGTAAAATTAGACATAATTCTATCGACTTAGTAAACGAATAACCCATGAAATAAAAATAGACTTTGAAGTTTTGTAGAAGTGAAGAAACAGAGTCCTCATTTAATATTAGTGAAACATTTTGAGTGCAAAAGTTCAAATAAGTCCTTATGCATTGAAGTTATGTCAGAAGAATGTTAGCAATTAACTATTTTAAAAGTAAAGATATTAGGAAAACAAAAAGTATTCTAAGTTATATTTGAGTCTTAACACATATAAACAAAATCTAGAGTACACAATAATGTAAATTATATTTTGAAATATCTATAAATCAAAGTAAATTATAAATATATGGTACAAATAGAACTTAGTGTGTTACCCCCCAATTTTATAAACATAATTCTATTCGATTTTTAGACAAAGTATTTTGAAAGACCAAAGATAAGTGACAATTCAAGTGGATGTATTGATAAACAAGTTTTGTCTTATTTTAATGAAATAAAAAAAGGTTTGAAAAATTACCAAAAATAACACTTCTAAAATTTATAATAATAAAACTAACACTCCAATAACATTAAATATTCAATTTGAATGTGTAATATTGAACGTTAAACATTAAACAAGTCTAAATTATCGTCATTTAATTCTAATTGAACAAATGTTCAAAAAAAATGATATATCAATTATTTTTTAATTGTAAAAATATAAATTTGAACATAAGAGATACTATTTTTGTTATTATAAATTTTGAAGGGTTTTATTTTTATTATTTTCCCAAAAGGTTTTGTCTTGTTAAATTTGTTGTCGTGTTTTATTACATAAGAATTTTAGTTTCTTTTTTCTAAACATAAAGAATTTTAAAATATTAGCTAAATGATTTCATTAGTTTTGTCATATAATATAATATTTATTTTATTTATCATAATAATAAAAAAATTACATAAAATAAAACTTTTAAAACCCATAATAACAAAATAACTAACTAATATATTAAACGAGTTTAATTATTCAAGTTAAACATTAAAATGATTTAATTGACTAAAGTCCAATTTTGAACGGTTTTGATTGGATGATGTTTAATTTAATTTTTTAACCTAATTTTTCTTTTTATTAAAAATATATAAATTGAAATAATTTTTGTTGTTACAAATTTATGCAGTGCTATAAGTGTTTTTTTTTTTTAAATACCTTTATTTTCATGAGATGTAACATTGAGATTTGATCTTAAATTTTTGGTTCAATATAATATACTAGACTATTAAAATATGAGCATTGTATAAATAATAAACAAAAATATAAGCCAAGTTTTACATATTAAGCATTAGTGCATGTTTAGTCTTAATATTGAAAAATGTAATTTAATTTTTAAACTTTTTAGAAAAGACTAAATAAAATATTATTTTTTTATTAATTATTTAAAATGTGATTAAAATTCAATTCTTTAATAATAATAAAGTTGGTTCACATGAATTGTTTTAATAAAATATTTCTTTTAATATTTTTGAATTTTAGCAGTTGTTTTTTAATTTCTTTAAAAGAAAAAATGTATATTTAAATAACTTTTTACAATAATTTTATTATTAATGATTTTTGTTTTAAAAAATTTCATATAATTTTTTACTTTTATCCTTTCTAATGGCTAATGTTTTATTCAAATTTTAATCGCTTGATAATAACAAAAATAATATTTTAATAAAAAATAATTAAAATAATATTATTTATTTTCAGTGAACCCATTTTCTTGAAAAAAAAAAAGATTAAAAAACATCTTTTACAATTTAAAAACTCAAAGATACCAACCTTAAAATCTCAGTTGTTAGCACAACCACTCTCTTTAACATTAATAGACATTAACTATTTGTCTATATAAGTATCATATTAATGTCTACCGATTTAATTTTGAATTTTGTTACAAGTTTCCTTTTTCTAAATGAAAAAAAAAAACTAATTTGTTAGAAGTTGCAACCCCTAAAGTCAAACTAATTAATCATCCCATGTTCTTCGAATTCACCATGTGTTGTGTACTGTACAGCTGCTAAAAAAACTGAACAACAATGTTATAGATGTCGTCCTCTTTTCATTCGAAATAGTCCAATCCTTATGAGTTTATTATTTATTGAAATATAAATGTTGTTATGAAATTCAAGACTAATTAAAGGTAATTTGTTCTATAAGACTCTCTCACCTTCATATATGGTTATGTTTTTATTTAAAATAACAAATTCTAACCACATAGATTATCAAAAACAAAACAAAATGCATGTCTAGAAAATTTTCACTTTTAATGCGTTTATGTTTAGTGTTTAATTAGTTAGAAAATGTGGTTATAAATACTGTGTTTTGAATCTATTTAGTTTTATAATTTGGTTAAATTGGTACATTTTTATAACCATTAAAACATGTTGTGATAATTTAAAATTTAGATTAATTTAATATTTTTTAAAAATGATATTTTTAAGAATAAAATTGATTTTTTTTTTTTTAAGTTAAGAAAGCCTAGCGATGGAGAAGCAGTGTCAACATATGGCTGCCTTATCTTGAAAGCATTTAAGAAAACTAGTAGTTTTTTGAGGATGGGCTAGTAGGTGTCATTTAAGCACAATATGATGCACCTTTCACAATTGGTATTACATGTATGGCTGTATCCTGTAAATAAGGATGCAAGTCATGCGTTTCACTAATGCTTGAAAAACGCAAGAGTTGTTGAGTAAGAAGTTAATTTAGAAGTGTAATTTATTAGATATATTATCCTATATTATTTAAGCATAATATTAACGTAATATTTATAAATAATCATAAAATTTAGTTATCTTAGAGGTTAATCTTTTAAGGAGTGTATGTTTTATGTTACTTATATACTATATAAAATTTACATTTATATGATATCAGAGCTTTAGTCGATCAATGGATCAAATACTTTAAGCCTCACCTCATAAAAAAAATGAATAGACCTTACGAAAAAAAAAAAAAAAACAAGTGACCTAAATATAATAGAATATAATAAAATAAGTTAAAAATACAAAGTGATGGGTTTGCAAAGGACAAAGACCCATACTTTGAGAGGGGATATTAGAGATATTATCCCACATTACTTAAGCATGATATTAATGTAAGGTTTGTAAGTAATCATGAAACTTAACTATATTGAAAATTAACCCTTTTAAAAAATGTATATTTTATGTTACTTATACACTATATAAAATATGCATTTACAGACCCTAACCCAGGGTTGAAAAGCCTCTAGTGCCTCTAGTGCCTCTAATGCCTTTATACAATATATGATAAATTAAATTTTAATAATCTAAATATCCATAAAATTTTAAATATATTTGTTTATTATATAACTAAATCTAATAAGTTTAAATTTAGAGTACAAATAATAACTATAATTTTTTATTTTTTATTTTAGCAATTATTTGTTGTCTCATGTATTGTAATATTGATATTTCATAATTAAAATATTTATTTATTGATAATAATATGATTTGTAATCAAAATTTATTTAATTTTTTCTAAAATTTTACAAATATATAACATATTTAAAAGAAACTATATAAAAAGCAAGGATCGCAGAATAAGCAAGGCAGAAAGGGTAACTCCCAATCTCATCTCATCCCCCATAGGAGATTCCCTATTAGACCAAAGTCATGATTTCTCTACAAATTTTGATTCCAACGGGACAAAATTGACATCCATAGAAAAGACTTTTAAAGCTACCAATACCATTAGGGAGGCATATTAAATATAATGTTTCATGCGAGACTTGAACTTATAATATAAGAGTGATGAGAATGGTAATCGTAATGGAATTGAATGTAAAAGAAACAGTATTATTATTACAATATTTGTTTAAACAGTATAATTAAAATAAATAATAATATTAAATTAAAAATTATAAAATTATAAATGAAGTAAAATTAAAAAATAAACTTTTTATTACTAAAAGAGATAGAATGAACAAAAAAAATCATAAATGATTATATAAATTATGAGAAAAATATAGAATATTGAAGGCGTAATGTGGATTACAAAAGGCTACATGCGTAATGAGGATTACTGCTACTGCTATAATCCCTTTACTTTATATTACAAATTACAGTCAAACCAAATATAATAATACTCTAAATTAATTTTATTACGATTATGATTACTGTCAATCAAACATATCTAATGTAAATTAATATATAAAGTATTATTTTCATATTTAACAAGAAAATTGAGCACTAAACCTACATGGAAATTGATATATTTAGCCCATGACAATATTCTCTAACCGTTTTTTCAAGCGCGCACCAATGTCAATGAAAAAGGTCCTTTCCTCCGTATTAATGAACCTCAAAATATCGTTCTGCTAAAAAGAAAAAAATTAATTTTTGGAAGATACATCATTAATCACCTTTTTATTATCGGTTCATATATATTGAAAAAATTCAATGATTTTTTTTTTTTTAAATTCTGATTCATAATTATAAGCATGATAGAAACATGAGCTTTGGACTGATTAAGCCAACTTTATCCGATTGACAATGTATTCCGATGACTATTAAGATAAATTTTTTAAACCAATAATTTTAAATTTGTGTTAATTTAAAAAAAATTTAATTTTTTATTAAATAAATATATGCATATCACATTATTAATTTTTAAGGATATATTTGAATTATTATTTTAGAACAGTGCATGACATGTAATACATGTTAATTTAATTAAAATATATGACACTTTTTAGAAAATTATTCTTAAATAGCTCAAACTTATAATTATTAAATTAAATAAATTTAACATAATAATTATATGACTAAGATATTAACTAAATAAAGTTACATACTAAAACAGTCCGAGAAATTATTAAATAAAATATATTGTATACACTATATTAATCATAATTATTAATATTAATCGCATGTCTAATCGTTTTTTTCCTTTCACGTAACAATACAAACTTTATATGCAATAATCTTTCTCAGTACCTTGTTGTTGTTGGTAGGGTCTAGTATTCAGTCCCCATTTATTTGTTTAGTCTGTATCCCTTCAAGCAAAAATTAGTACATATATTATCTTTCTTTTTTTACGATAAACAATTTTACTTGTTTTTTTTCATCAACATGTTACACATTTTCATCAATTTCAAACATCTATTAATTAAAAATAAAAAAAATTATATAAAAATCAATTTTAAATGTTCATATACAAATTCTGTTTTTCTATATAATTTGTTTTTTCTTTCTAACTAATAAATGTTTTTTATTGAAGGAGAGAGAACAGAAAGATACATTAGAACATAATATCTGGACTTTTTGTATATCCATATTAATCTTTTCAGACTAAATTACCTCATGAAATTTATTTTTAATTAAATGAGTACCTTTTAAAATTTGGTACATTTAAAATATCACTGAAGAATTGCCAACGAGTATATGATTGAATAGAAAATAGTTTATTTAAGTAGAAGAAGAGTTATTATTTAAGTTTTAATTATAAATATTTGCTATTAAAAATTCAAGTAATAATAATTATGCACCTAAATTATACAAATGTTTTCTAACATGTAAATATATTAAAGGAAGCTGGCCACTAAAAATTTTATAATTATTTAATTAAAATAGTTTAATTTTATAATTATTATATTAAGTATTAAAGGTTTTATAATTTTTGAAAAAATGTTATATAGTCTCGTTAATACATATAAATGAATATTTTATTCCATAATTTTTTGAGTTGGGTATTTATAGTAACGTTATTTATAAAAGTTAGGCACTATAAATCATCAGTTTTAATGCTTTTGTTGAACTAGAATTGTTCTTTTTAAATTTCATAATTATTTAATTAAAGTAGTTTAATCTTGTAATTATTATATTTGATACTAGAAGTTCCATAATTTTTTAAAAAAACGTCACATATTCTCGTTAATATGTATAAATGAGTATTTAAGTCCCATAACTTTTGAGTTGAGCACCTATAGTAACATTATTTATGAAAGTTAGGCACTATAAATTATCAGTTTTAATAATTTTGTTTACTAGAGTTGCACTTTTTTAAAAATCATATGACTATAATTGCTTACTTTTCATAATATCAAAATTTATAATGCCTAACTCTTTTTTTTTTTTTTTATATATAAATAAAATAATTATTTTAAAAAATACCAAATTTTTAATAACTAAATCAATAATTATAAAACTAATATATTCATCTCATAATAGTTAATGAAGCTATATAAACTTTTCAAATATACATTCATAATTATTTAATTAAAGTAATTTAATTTTGTAATTATTATATTAGATACGAAAAGTTTTATAATTTTAAAAAAAGTGTTATTTAGTCTCGTTAATATGTACAAATAAGTATTTTAGTCTCATAATTTTTGAATTAAACACCTATAATAACGTTATTATGAAAGTTATGTACTATAAGTCATCAAGTTTAATATTTTTGTTAAACTAAAATTTCTCTTTTTTAAAATTATATGATTAAATTATTTACTTTTCATAATATTAAAATTTATAATACTTAACCCATATATTACAAAAATAAATACTTATTTTAAAAATTACCAAATTTTTAATACCTAAATTAATAATTATAAAATTAATATATCCATCTCATAAAAATTAACAAAGCTATATAAACTTTTCAAATATACAATCATAATTATTTAATTAAAGTAATTTAATTTTTTAATTATTATATTAGGTACTATATGTTCTATAATTTAAAAAAAATGACACTTATTCTCGTTAATATGTACAAATAAATATTTTAATCCTATAATTTTTGAATTAAATACTTATAATAACGTTATTTATGAAAATTAGCTAATATAAGTCATCAAATTTAATATTTTTGTTGAACTAAAATTCTTTTTTTAAAAAATTATATGATTAAAATTATTTACTTTTCATAATATTAAAATTTATAATACTTAACTCATTTATTACAAAAATAAAATACTAATTTTAAAAATTACCAAATTTTTAATACATAAATTAATAATTATAAAACTAATATATTTATCTCATAAAAGTTAACAAGTTATATAAACTTTTCAAATATACTGTCATAATTATTTAATTAAAATATTATAATTTTATAATTATTATATTAAGTATTAAAAATCTTATAATTTTTTAAAAAATATACATAATCTTATTAATATATACAAATAAATATTTTAATTTTATAATTTTTTAATTAAATAACTATAATAATATTATTTATAAAAATTATGCACTATAAAATATTAATTTTAATATTTTTATTAAATTAAAATTATTTTTATTAAAAAATTATAATATTAGCATTAAGTGGGTTGCTTGCCGTTCCCACCGTCCACCGATATTTATATTTAATTTAGACACAGTAACTTGGACTTGTGTTCTGATTTTTGTGGACGAGACTGAAATAGAACGCCTGATCGATCATCTTTGCCCAAACAAATAAGAAATGGCTCTCAAGCTCAACCCCTTCGTCTCTCAATCTTCAAAGTCGCCTTCTTTTTATCTTCCACCAATGGCCAGTCTCAGATCTCCCAAATTCTTCATGGCCTCCACTCTCCGCTCTGGCACTAAGTGAGTGCTTCTTGCTTTCTTGTCTTCAACTTCTTCTAGAACGTTCCGTCTTCTTCTCGTTTCTTTGAATTATCTATGGATCTCTCTGCATTTTAATTTTATTTAGCTGGTTTTGAATCTGGGTATTGCTATTCCCTTTGTAATTTTGTTGGTTTTTTTTTTTTTTCTTTAATCTACTTTTGTTCCTAGAGTGATCTTATTGTTTCTGATGTGAAATGCGCTTTTCTTTTTCGCCGACTCCTGATTCTGTTTAATCGGGTTTTTGTTTCTTTAATGTGGATTTTGGCTTATTCTTTTTATGCTCGTCGTTATTTTCAAAGTTTTTAAGCATTTGCATATAGTGATCGCTTTCTCTTATTTGTGCTCTGTTTTGTCCCTAATTTCAGTTCTAATGATAAATCGTTCAGATTCTATCGAGCTTTTTGATTATTTAGATTGTTCTTTGGCTTTGCATGTCCTCTGACTTCTTCTTGTTGAACCAGTTGACTCTTTTTCACCTAAACTCTCCTACCCTTATGTTCCCCCTCTCTATTGGTACTTGCTAGAATAGGGGCATTATTTACTAATCATCTGCAATTCCAACATGGACTGATTACTGATCTTCATGGCTTTAGAATTTAATTTATCAAATGTCACCTGCCACCTAGGTTCGTTCTTTTTTTGTTTATTGTTTTAATTATGTTCCTTTGAAATGGATACAGCTGGAACATTTATGATATATTCTTGTGTTGGTATCATCATTCAGAAATTGACCTTTTAAATATTTATAATGGTGTCAATTAATGCGTACGTCATTTTTTTTAAGAATTTTTTATTTCTCATTACCTTAGAATATTTCTGCAGACCATATTCTTTTTTCCTTTATTTTTATCAAGAAATTTATTTTTTAACAAGGACAATTTTCATGCCCATTTTTTTTCCCACTCATATTTGTAAAGTTGTACACAAAAGTAAATGCGAAATCACACTTTTAAACAAACCATGTTCTTAAATCCCACCTTAAAAATATTATTTAAAAAAAAAAATTCCCACCTTAAAAAACTTCATTGATGAATAGTGAAAATTTTCTTGGTAAATTACATAAAATAGCACCCAAAAATTTATAAAAAAAAATATAAAAGGTTGGATTGGATAGAGTTTATTATCAATGGGTTTAAACAGTTGTAACTTAACTTGAATAGCATCCGATTAGACATATTTGTTTTAATAGTAAAATATATGAGCTTTATATAAGGTGTGTTATTTTTGTATTTACAAATTTTAAATTGATATTTTTGTTATTTTTTCTATTTTCTTTCTATTATAGGTATTTAAAAAAAATATTTTTGCAATCATAATTTGTTATGGAACGTTGTCTTTTTATATTGAGAGTTTATTGTTAATAGGCTTTTCCAAATTGTATGTTTTGTCACTGGTTGCATGGTTGTCCACCTGTTGGTTTCTTAGGTCTGGCAGTTCATTTCTTGTCCGCATTTGAAAGTTCAATGCAGATGGATGTCTCTAGACACATACAATGTTCAAGCATGTGATTTGTAGATATTTGTTTTGTAGTTTAACCAAATTCATGTCAACTGGGAATTTACTAGTTCCTTGTTCCCCTACTTGATTTCAGCAACGCCTAGCAGTAAAATGATTTACAGGAGTAATTGCAACCTGCTGAACAAATTTCTCTTTCTTGTGTTTATCTACAACTCGTTGTTGTTTTTTCAATATTCTTTAAATTATAAGTGTTTCTTGAATCCTAGATGTTGTTATCCACCGGATGCTTTATACGCTTGAAAGCTGTTTATTAAAATGGATGATTTGTTTCTGAATTTATTATTTTATCTTGCCCTTATGCTCGTGTATGAGCAGAGCTCTGTTTTGTTTTGTTTGCATAATAGTAAGTAGTTTCATCTGTTTGTGTATGTTCATTTCTGTCTATTTTAACAGCTATAAAGATGGACAATTTTGAGGGATGAGATTGTCTTTCTTGTGGATGATCATTTGGTTTGCAGTTGTTGCACTCTCTTATTTCTCTTTCTATTTCAATTTTACCAGATCTGTTCTGTTAGTTTCTGCATGTTTGTGGATGTCCAGTTCGTTTAAATTGTAACTTTTCATCGAAACCACCATGAATCCCCTGATAGAGATAAAATCGTACTTTCTTTCACTAAATGGAGACAATATTTAACGTTGTTCTATTGTTTCCTTCTTGAGGATATATGCAGCTCATGGACTGTTATGTACGTATGTTTATGGTCTGCATCATAAGAGTCTCTTTTCCCCGGTGTCTGTTGTTAGCAGAATATGAAATGGGAAACTAGGTCGTTAAAATAGGTTTGAATTGATTTAAAATTATTACTTCTTGCTAGAGACCCTCTTTCAAATGCAAGTGTCTGAAACATAATCTGGTGTTTCATGCAGGGAGGTTGAGAATCTCAAAAAGCCTTTCACGCCACCTCGTGAAGTTCACGTGCAAGTAACCCATTCAATGCCACCTCAGAAGATTGAGATATTCAAATCATTGGAAGGCTGGGCTGAGCAGAACATTTTAGTTCACCTGAAGCCTGTTGAGAAATGTTGGCAACCTCAGGACTTTCTTCCAGACCCTGCCTCTGATGGATTTGATGATCAGGTCAAGGAACTAAGGGAAAGGGCAAAGGAGATTCCAGATGATTACTTTGTTGTCCTGGTTGGAGATATGATCACGGAGGAAGCCCTGCCTACTTACCAAACAATGCTCAATACCTTAGATGGGGTTAGAGACGAAACAGGTGCAAGCCCTACTTCCTGGGCCGTTTGGACTAGGGCATGGACAGCTGAGGAAAACCGGCATGGTGACCTTCTGAATAAGTATCTGTACCTTTCTGGACGAGTAGACATGAGGCAAATTGAGAAAACCATTCAGTATCTTATCGGGTCTGGAATGGTTGGTTTTTTTAACTACTATTACTCTGTTTTCTATTTTCCTTTTTACATTCGAGAAGCATGCAACTGCACACTAATTCACTGACAAATTGTTGTATCCTTTTTGGGATTCTTTTTATCCACTTTCAACCATATGGTGATGGTCTTACCATTTGTTTGACAGGTTAATAAGTAATCCCTTTAAACATATTCCAAAATTTCTGATAGTCACACAACTTATTTTTTAAGTAGAATCCTTGGAAAGGCTCTGTTCAACTTTTCATATATTTCTTTATCGATTTTTATAGGATCCCCGAACAGAAAACAGTCCCTACCTTGGTTTCATCTACACTTCATTCCAGGAAAGGGCTACTTTCATCTCCCATGGGAACACTGCCAGGCAAGCAAAGGAACATGGGGACATGAACTTGGCACAAATATGTGGTACGATAGCGTCAGATGAGAAACGTCATGAGACAGCATACACTAAAATCGTGGAGAAACTCTTTGAGATTGATCCTGATGGAACTGTTGTAGCCTTTGCTGATATGATGAGGAAGAAGATTTCTATGCCAGCTCACTTGATGTATGATGGCCGCGATGACACTCTGTTTGACCATTTTTCAGCTGTTGCACAGCGGCTTGGGGTCTATACTGCCAAAGACTACGCAGACATATTGGAGTTCTTGGTTGGTAGGTGGAAGGTGGAGAATCTGAGTGGACTTTCAGGCGAGGGGCGTAAAGCTCAGGAATATGTTTGTGGGTTAGCCTCAAGAATTAGGAGGCTAGAGGAAAGAGCTCAAGGAAGGAGCAAGGAAGTGCATGCTGTACCATTCAGTTGGATTTTCGATAGAGAAGTGAAGCTCTAAAAGAAGAAATGCATAGTTCCTCTCTCTAGCAGGTCTCACGTTTGGTGATTAAGGAGGCAGAAATTTTGGAGTTGCATTTTGTGTTCAAACCTATATAATTCATTGTTCCGTCAGGTAGTGAGGTAATGTTGGGAGATACGGTTGCGTCTGTGGTGTATTAGATCTTAAGTTAGAGGCAGCTGAAATTCCTGATGTCATGTTCTCCTAAATGGTAATATTATACTGGTTTGTAATTTGTATTCGTACAACTATTTTAAGGGAAGAAAAAAAAATAATGTTTTTGGAAATTTATGATTGTGAAGAAAATATATGAGTATAGTTTTGTCCTACAAACATTGTATACAGTTTAAACATTTGTTTTATGGAGCATCTGGTTCATATCTTTGTTTTCATTCTTTTTCTCTGCTCAACTTTTGATGATGGTAACTCAAGTACTGGTAGTGTTCATATTAAACACTTTTCTAGACTAGCGGTATAATCCTTCTGCTCTTTTCTGTTGTAGATGGTGGCAATTGTGTTGTATTGTAGTAAAAAATAATAAAATTTTTAAAAATATAAAAAGTTATTGATCAATCTTATTAAAAAAAAAGGAAAAATTTGTATCGTTATGTTTGAATTATGTTATCATGTAAATTACACCCCGGTGGACCGGTGGTATCGGAGAACTAATCATAAGTAAGGCACCCCCTATAAGATTGTCTTTGTCTTGGTGTTCCTACGAGCGTCTAATATAGGTCAACCGTCCATTACACTGTGGGGCCTTTCAACCAATGAGGACCCCTCTGGAACAGTACTACTTTTTCTTTGATAAGATAAGAGGGCATAGTACTTTATTTTTCAGTGGTTTAGCGTCAGCGTACTACTATATTCGAGTGTTTTTCGTTTCAATCATTTCTTTGGATATTCAACCCATGTGATAGATAGGTTCTGAGAAATTTGGCCTGATATCTACTCCAAACTCAACATTTTGAGTTTTTCACCCAAAAATATGATAAAAAGTATTAATTTTATGTAAGTAATAAATTTAAGTAGTGAATCGGTGAGTTTTAATTAAATAGTAGATATAATTTTTATCGAAATGCTATTTTATTCATTCATTTAATTTATAAGTATGTAAAGCTTACAATATTTTCTGAAAATTTTGTAAAGCTTACAAAAGTCATGATAATTCAATTTTTAATAATTATTTTTAATTTAATTATTTTTATATTTATGGTTTTGATACCAATTACTGATTACTCTTAACTGAAACTGATTACATTGATTACAGAAGTCATGTGAATGTACAGGTTACATACAAAATAAATTTGTACAAAAATTATGTGAATGTACAGGTTACATACAAAATAAATTTGTATGTAACCTGTACATTCACATGACTTCCATAAGCTGTTTAAAACAGCAATAACATACAAATAGTACAATGAAATGCATAAAACAGCAAAGAAACATAAACAAATTAACCTACAGAAGTCATCTGAATGTACAAATTACATACAAATTTATTTTGTATGTAACATTTACATTCATATGACTTCCATAAACTTTACATACAAACAGTACAATACAAATGTCTATATTTATTTTGTATTTATTTTTCTATAATTTCTATCATTTTACAATATATTTTTATTATATGTAAGGGTTACATTCAAGTTTAATTTGTATATAAATATTACATTTAAATATGTAAATTTTAAAGAATTTGGGGATAAAAAATATCATTTATAATTTACTAAAATACAGTCGTTTTATCATTTTAAGCAAAAATTTAATTTCTTTCATTTCATTTATGTGTTATCTCAAGTAATTAATTCCAACATTTTAGATTCGTGCAAGACTTTGTAGGCTCACATATTTTGGTGATAAATAATAAAAATATTTGAGCTTAACTAGTGCTTAAAATTAATTTTGAGCCGTCAATAGCTGCCCGAAAAAAAAAATTATACTAAATATAAATTTGTGATAAATTATAAATAATTATTGGTAAATACAGTTTAGTATCTTTCTATGAATTCATTACTTATTACATTAAAGGAATTTTGTCTAAAATGGGCAAATCTTATATAATAGTTTAAAAAAAACTCATTTAAGTTTTAGTGTAAAAATGGGCAATTTTTGACTTTGAACTTGAAACTTCTAAGTTAGCAGGTCTTCCTCTTTCTCTTCTTTACTCTTCTCTCCTCTCCTCTTTTCTCTTCGTCTTCCTCTTTCTCAATTCTCTCTTCGTCTTTCTCTTTTTCTTCCTCAATTCTCTCTTCGTCTTCCTCTTTAATATGATATCCAGTTTCATTTCCAAATATTAAGGAATCAAAAAATACCAAGATATAACAAATACGAGAGAAAACAGCAGGAAGTGGTAGTCCGTGTACATACAAAGATGAATGAAGAACTAGAAATGGAGTTTTCTGATCAGCAGTAGTGATAGTAGAACTTCAGCTGCAAATGAGTACATTTTAGGAACTTTTAGACACGTAAAAAAATAAAGCAAAGTTCCTTCCTCAGCAAGAAAATTGGATTGAAAAATATGTTTATTATTTTACAAAAATCCTAAAAGGTTTAATATGATATCTAGTTTCATTTCCAAATATTAAGAAATAAAAAAATACCAAAATATAATAAGATATACCGAGATATACCTCGGATATCCTTAGATATACCTTAGATATAACAAGATATACTGAAATATATCAAGATATAACAAGATATACTGAGATATACCTAGATATACCACAGATATACCAAATATACTAGAGATATACCACAAATATATCAGATATAACAGAGATATATTACAGATATACCTCAGATATACCAGATATATCAGAGATATATCACAGATATACCACAGATATACTAGAGATATACCACAGATATAACAGAGATATACCACAGATATACCATAAATATACCACAAATATACTTCAGATATACCACAGATATAACAGATATATTAGAGATATACCACAGATATACCACAGATATAACAGAGATATACCACAGATATACTATAGATATACCACAGATATACCATAGATATACCAGATATTATGGGTGAGCAGCAGATCGAAACTGCCTGTTTTTCACCAATCCGATCTGAAGCAGATTTGAAGATTTCTAATCCAAATCTGATCCGATAATATAGTCAATCCGAACCAATCCGATAATGTAGTCAATTCGAACCAATCCGAATCCGAGCAGATCAAATTTTTCGGATCGGATAGGTCGGATTGAGATTATAATTTATTTTTTATTATTATCATATATAAAACACAATATATACTAACATTTAAAATTTAAATTGGTATATTTTTTAGTAAAATTTATTTATTTATAGTCACAAATTAGAT
Source organism: Elaeagnus macrophylla (assembly GCA_029378325.1). Lineage (NCBI taxonomy): Eukaryota > Viridiplantae > Streptophyta > Magnoliopsida > Rosales > Elaeagnaceae > Elaeagnus > Elaeagnus macrophylla. The sequence continues at coordinate 34,907,267 of CM055641.1, forward strand.
AATCAAAATAATAAAAAGTATATTGTTGAATATTATTAAATTATTATAGAGAATTTAACACTTTTATTTTTTAAAAAACTAAAATAATAATTTAATGTAATTGTGGTATGTATAATATTTAAATATAACACATTAAAAATAAATATGCATTTATTTATAATTTTAATATTAATTCAGTCCCGATCGGATTACAACGAATTATAAAATCTGTCAATCCGAATCTGATCCGAATTTTGAATGGATTGTATACTTTTCAATCCGAATCTGATCTGACTACAAAATATATCAATCAAATTCGATCTAAATCCGACGGATCGAATCAGATTTATTAATTTAAGCGGATCGATCGGATTATTTGCACCCCTACCAGATATACCACAGATATACCAGATATACTACAGATATACCACAGATAACTTGAAGAAGATGATGAATAGTATAATGCTGGTTAAATTTGATTATCACCAACTTGTGCAAAAATGCTCACGTGTTCTCTGATTGTTATCAGACTATAATTAGCTGAAATTAGTTTGTTATTTTTCTGTTAGGTTGCAACCAATTTGTTATTTCTTTATTAACATTCAAATGTAGTGTTGTTTGTTTTATTTCCCGCGTTAATTCTTTTCCCACGATAATAACTGATCTGGCATGAGTGTGTAAGCCAACTCAGCTTATAAATAAACAAGAAAAACGCATAAGAAATTACAAGAAAGAAGGAAAGAAAATTTCAGTTACAAAAGTTGTAAAATGTTGAGTATTTTCAGTTTATGAATTTTGATTTCTTTAGATTAAAATTAAAGCAAAATCTTAAAAGAATGTGAAGAAAGAGGAAGAGAAAAAGGAAGATGAAGAAAGAAGAAGATGAAAAAGGAAGATGCAAGAAAAAAGAAGAGGAAGAAGATGAAGAAAGAGAAAGATGGAGAGACAAAGAAAAAGAAAGAGTTTACCGTCAACTTGTTGAGGAAATAAAAAATTGCTTTTGTTTTTTAATTTGTCAAATTTATACCTATCTAACCTCAAATTAAACACATGAATATTTAGTCCAATCCAAAGAATTCAGACTGCTAATTTTATTAATATGTTATTAATTTAATTTAAGTATTTTTTTTCATTATTTCAGACAAAAGAAAATCATTTTTTTTTTTTTTTTTGTATTTGGTTGTTGATTGAGTGTTCTAAGAAGTGAAGAATTTATATTACATGATTTATTGTTTTTTCTTAATGATTTAGAACAATTATTCTGGAATTTTTATAGTCATCGCCTCAAATGCCTTGAATTGAGTGTTCAAAATTCATCTGAATTTCAATTTCTACATTTTTATTGGATTAATTCGTCCTCATAAATTATAAAACCAATCCAACACAAGTAGAATCGATTGTTGATATTATAACTTCACACCAATACAACTCAAAAATCATTTTGTTTTTATATAAAATTTCTTTTAAGACGGAGACGTTTATAGGGGATTTTTTTTATATAAATATTATATAAGTTTTTTGGCTAAAAAAAGGAAGACAAAAATAAGATCCACGGATGGGTTCTTAGTTATTAAAAATCTCGTTTTTTCTGTATTATCTTCATGAAAATTCTGTATTTCAGGTTACTGGATAATTTATTTAATCTGATAACATATTCTTAAAGTTGGTTCTTTCTCATCAGTCCCAAAGAGGACATACTTTAGAACACCAAAAATCAGAATTACGGCACTAGATCAAATATGTGAAAAAAGAGGGGCCAAAATTTGTTCAAATAAAAGAGAGGTTTTGAGAAAGAAAAAAAAAAAAAAAAAGGTTCTAAGATGAACGCAACAGAAGAAAAGGAGATAGGAGTGGAGATATTAGACTGTAGCGATTTGTTCGAGGCCATATTCAGAACGAAGATTTCTGATAGGCACGGAGAAACGCTTTTTGATATCGCCAACGTTCAAGGCAAATAACGCCATTTTCATTTGACGCCTTTGCTCTGCACCATTGGCAAGAACCATAACCTTTAAAACTCAGAAGATGCTTATTCAATAAATATGACGATAAAAATAGCTCAAGTCAACTCGTGTTGTTCTTCCAAATCAGAAATACAATGAAACGAAAAAGGAACAAGAAAATCGAGCCGCTTGGAAGAGAGAGAGCGGAAGATGCAGAACATGGACAACGAGAAGATGAATGAGTTTGAGTAAAAACCCTCTACTATTTATAGGATGTAGAGGTGAAACCCTAATTATCTAGTACTCCTACTAGGGCCGCACATTAGCGGTCGTCATACCAATTACAGATATGTCTTTTTCTGTTTTAAGTTCATGGGCTTGAGCCCTTTAGGTACTCCATGTGGATCCAATTTTATGTTATGTGGTTCTCTTTTAGAATCCGACTACGGAACGGGTCATCTGACTTGGACTTCATCTTCAGCACTCTAAACTCTAACCTAACTATTTTGATATTTTCTTTGAACTAGCTCTAGCTGTCGTCTCGCCGCCGTCAAGTAGCCGTTGCTGCGCCTCTTCCTTGCAATCAATTACAGAATCTGATTCCAGAGTCCAGAGGACTTCTCTAGCCCACCAGGTACTACTATAACTCAACACTCCCAACCACCTCAAATCAAACGATTTTTTTCTTCTGGCACTCGATTTTTTTTAAAATCGAGAGTTGATTCCACCTTAAATTTAATAATCGGTTCAAACTCCAAATTTACCTCTTATGTTGTCCCTTACAGATCAAGATATGACTATGAAAATATATGATCATTTTACTTTTTTATTTGCTTTTATATTAGGTAATTAATTTTATTCATTTGGACTCGTAATTTTTCTGATAAGGTAATATAGTATTGAATGTTTTGTTTTTGACTATTAGGCAATAATATTCTTTAACTGAGTTTGTCTTGTATGCAGATTGGAAATCATAGTGGGAAGGTGGTTCAAGAGAAAATTGCTGTTTTGTTGTGGTTTGTATAACAAATGAATATGGGTGGAATTTCAGGAGGATTTGGGAGGCTTGGACTGAAGACGAGGAATGTTGTAGTTGCTGGTGGTTTAACGTCATTTGTGTTTGGGGTATATTTCTACACCATGAGGGCTGTTGGTGGTACTGATGAGCTTCAATTGGCAATTGATAAATTTGAGCACCAAAAGACCAATGATGGAGTTGATTCAAGTGAATCTTCTTCTAAAGTTTGATGACAAGTTATCTAAATAATGTATGTTATGCCTATGGTCCTCGTTTCTCTTACATTCTGCTTTGCTGCTTCTCACAGACTATGAAAGAGAGGTCAGGGAGACCCAACTTTAATTTAGTTCTCTTTTATGTAAGCATCTTTTAATTGAAAGAAATGACTATAGGATATAATATATGGATGCTTGGACACATACATTGTCTGTTAACATTTTTGTTTGATTCATTTTGCTCAAAGGATTTGCTCGATCCTTGTTAGAACTTGTATGCATTAGTTATAAAAAAAAAAAACCATTATCCACTAGTCTACAAGTTGGTGTTCTTCTGTATGTTTCACTTGAAACAGTAGTTTTAGAAATCACTTCTGCATTCTCTTCAACTAAATTAGCACCGTAAAGCTAGATTAGAAGTAAATTTGAGTGTTAAAAAAAAAAAAAATTTAATGAAAATGTGCTTGTGGTCTTTATTATAGTTCATCTAGTGTAAGATTCACCCTCGAGCCACACCAACATGAACTCTTCTTCAACAAAGATGAAGAATGCAGTCTAAACAGAAGTCCCTCCCGGACGGTGAAATATACGAGTAAAACCAGGAAGGTTTTTGCAAATTTTAAGCTGATAAAGTAATCGTGTGTATTTCCCAAATGCTGACACATCTTTTTTTTTTTTTTGGTAATGAGCTGTTGCCAAATCGTTATGCTTGTTGGATACAAATATCAAATTGCAAAGTAGTTTTAAGATAAGTATTTAGGTGTTTGGGTGAAAAAGTTAGAAATAGTTTCATAACAATTTCTCTTAAGTTTCTTGAAAGCACAAATAGTATTTCTCAAACTTTTAAAAGCATTTCATATGAAAGATGCCAAATATTTTTTAAAAGTGCTTTTTATAAAAAAAAGTAGTTCCAAACGTAACAAAAACTATCCCAAACTAAAATAAAAAGTAGGCTGTATTCAACCACAATGGAGTTTGATGTTTATTTTTCAAAACGTGTGTTCCACTCTTTTAAGAGAGAAGCTCCGACTTCTCTCTAAAAACCTTTAATCTTCACCCCTTTCACCTCAATCTCCACGTCCACCTCCACCCACTGACCTTCAGCTGCCTAGCCACTTTCAGCTCTTCACTGTTGGAGCCATCAGCTTGCCGCCACTCAAATTCACTATCAGCTCTTCACTGTTGGAGCCATCAGCTTGCCGCAACTCAAATTCGGTTTTGAATTTTCGCCTCCATCCAATTCGTACTATCACCTTGTTCAGATCTACCTTTCACCTCCTCTTGTTCAGAACTGTCTCATTATTGCTCCTTTACCCTTTTCTTTAGAGTAATTTACTAGATGTTTGTTAATTTTGCTCTATTTGTTTTTGTTCTTTGACAAGTGCATCATGAAGGGCGTGATGAAGATGACGATTCTAACTTGATATTGGTCAGCCTTTGAGAAATTGTAGCACCTTAGAGATTGTAGCATCTTCTATTATGATATGTATCTCTATTTGTGAATTTTTTTTTCCCCAAATTTAAGGTTGTTTTTCTAATAGTCTCTATATTGTATTGGGCGGTTTAGAAAGTGTTTTTTTTCCTTCATTTTTTTGGTCAGCTTTGGTGGTAGATAATGACCCTTAGGGATGAATGTTTTAATTGTGGATAACCAAAATTATAGTTATTTATAAAAATTTGATGATTTTTTTCCAAAAATAACCGTAACCAATTAAGCGTGGGGCATAAATAATTATTGTAATACCAAAAACTTTGGTTAATCAAAATCAATGATATATTAATATTATATATTTTTTATATATATTATATTAAAAGAATACTTTTAATGTTAGAACACAACACTTTGAGTAACTAAATTAAATTTTGTCTATACTTACATACATATTTTGTATTTTATTTAAAAATATGTACTAAATAATTAAATAATAAAAATTAATATTAATATTTTAAATAATATAATAAAGTAAGTATCAGGTTTGCACTTTTAATATTTTTTAAATTAAATCTCTTATTGAATAAATGTCAAAAAATAAGAATCGTAGTTAAATAGTAAAAAAACTGTTATCCGTATTTAACCTACAGATATTACCCGACGGTTCCCAGCTATTCCCACGCCCATTTCTATTGACCCTTGGTATCAACGCCTTAGGAGTGTTATACTAGGCTTGGTTGTACTTCCAAGGGCATTAGTTAAGAGTATTTTGGTGTATATAACTAGGTTTTAGTTGGAAGCAATCTAACATAGAATGATTGCTTGTATTTGGTCCGGTTGGTGCAAGAAGGTATTATTTTGTTCAACTTTGTAATCTCTCTTTGACAAAAAAAATAAAAACTCCGTTCAAATACCACGACACTATGAACTTGCAGCGAATATGCAATATAGTCAATACCATAATATAAAGGAATCTCCTGCTATCAATATTAGCGTCCGATTCTAAAAGATTAATTTCAGACATTGTTTTTCCATTCCTTCACAGTTGCATATGATTATGAGGCTTCAATTGCTTCACTGATATTTTCTTCACTTCTCAATATGACTCATTATTCATTTCTCATATGTTAAATCAATATCATGCCCCCAACCCCTAGTCTACGTGGGACAGTCCCACATTCAAAGGGTAGTGAGTTTTAGCCTTGACAGAGGCATAAAATTTGTAATTGGCCAAAAGCCAAGTTTACACCTTTGGGCCTAATGTTTGATAATAATAAAAAATCAATGTCACAAAATAACAATACAAGTCATTTATCATAACTTGAGTTAATTATGGACTGAAAGGGTAGCCTTCAATCTTTCAGAAAGGTGTGACAACGTATTGATGCTATCCTGGGTTGACTGCTCTACGCATAACTCCAAATCCTTCACAGCATTGGTTTTGAGATGTTGCGACTTTGCAGCCTCAAATTTGTCTTGGCACACCATCAGAGCTCTATTCAACTTCTCCTGCATAAGTTTAATTTTTTTTTTTTTAAGATTTGTTATTAGCGTGTGATAGCTAACATGTCTCCAAACATACACAGATCAAATACCATTTGAAGAGTTTAAGGCATATATAAACAAACAGATAAAGCATTGGTTCTGTTTGAACTTAAGAGCTCGTCTCATAATATAGCACAAAGCAAGGAAAGGTAATCTTACTTGAAACTTGGCCATCTCATTTTCGACTCTCTGTTGGGCATTAACAACAGGTACGCTACAATGTTCAACACAATTGCTTATCTCTTCCTGCCTCCTTCTCCTATCAAAACACTCGTATGCACATTTGAAGTATGCTTGCTGCAAATAATAAGCAAGTTGAAAATAATGGAGGAAAACAGAAACAAAGTATAAAGACACCCAAAAAAAATGATAAAACCCACAAAAAGTTCCAAGTTTTGCAGATTGTTCAAGAAGAATATACAACCAGTCAACCGCCATTCCAACGAGGTAATTCTTGCCTTAGTGAGAAAGCAAGAGAGAACAATATAGCAAACTTTCCAAATTTTATTATTTAAACAAGACACCCAAACAGAGCCCAAGATCAAAGCCATTTTTTTGTAACTTCCCCATCACAAATTAGGCATATTAGTCACATCTCTCTAAACTAATGCACTTCAGCAACATTATTGTTGTACTATTTGACACTTTAGACTTTTTCCCCCTTTCATTTTTGGTCATTTTAAGCATTTTTCTTTTCTCACTTTTTTCCAACTTTCGGACAATTTACGCATCAAACATCCGCCATCTCCAGCTAATAAGGTTTAAATATATTCTACCAAAGTTTTCCACCAAAACAATGACCCAAAAAAGACCTTAGGTATCCAATAATGCATCATTAAGGTGAATTTAAAGCCCGACTAATGTGTCCAATATATGAAAGTAAAATGAGCATACAATCATGCCACCAAAATATAAAATATAATATATTACCTTCTAATAGCTTAGGAATGATTGCTAACAAACTTCCTCAGATTTTCTCATTTTCTTAGAAACCAAAATTGATAGGCATTAAGAGCTCCCATAAGTTTCCACGAGGCAATGGTATAACTCACTGGTGCCTCATACACTTATAAATCCATACTCCCATTATTTTATACTTGTTTGCTCATTTTACTTCCCAACAAAAATAATATATGACAACAAAAGAATATCATATTATTCACATCCGATGAAACATAAAAGAAGAGTTAAGAAGCAAAAGTAATTATACAAGAAACGGTATGTATATAACTTCATTTATATAAAGAAAAATCAAAAGAAAGAAAAAGGTTGGTATGGTCCAGGAACCTGAAGGGTGAAATTGACGTGATCTTGAATGGGAGCAAGATTGGCTTGTGCTGCTAAGTTCACTTCATTTAGTTTCTGCTTTATCCTCTCTGTAACTATTTGTTCCTCAGCAGCTGCTATGTGATCCATCTTCTTCTCCAGTAATCTCCCTCCCACTGTGTTGTGCGGGAATGAAAATTTGGGGTTGGGGCGTTGCTCCTGAAACGACCGTGAGGGTTTAGGGTTTTTGTTTATTTGTCGGACCTTCCAGGCCCAATCAATTAATTCACATCCGCCCCATTATCCATATACTAGTATTAAATAAACGACGATAAGATTAAATTTAGAATGCATTATGCATATGTCAAAGTAAAAAGAAAAAAGCAACTATAAGGTTAAATTCAGAAGGTCAAATGTAAAAAAGAATGGAAAATAACTTTTTGTATTAAGTTGATGTCAAGTAATTCACATTCTTATTCTTAATAATAAGTGGGTCTAAAATTATTTCAATCACATGCATATGAAGGGTTAGATGAAAGAAGTTAACAATTTAGGTATTAAAATACTCCAAAAATATAAATTTTGCAATATTGGTCTCATCACACATTAAAATTAATTAATAATTTTTTATATCTTTAAATATTTATTATTATTATTTTACTATTTTAAATAGATAACATAAAAAAAAACATATTTTTCATAAATAATATGTAAATATGACACAAGTAATAACAAACATAATACAAATACAATTAATAAGACACAATATTATACCTATATAAAAATAAATAAAAAGGTGTTAAAAAAAAAAAAACCAAATAAATCGAATTAAGAGAAGCCTGGCCAAGATCAATGATTGAAAAATACAAAATTTTGTCAACATTGTTGCAATATTTTTTTTTTTTTTTTTTTTATTCTGACATCAAAACTTAATATTCATATATTTTAATAAAATTTATAATTATTAAAACTAAAACTATAAATAAATATATAAAAATGTAAAAAATAAAATATCATTTAGAATTTTAAGCTTGGGACTACATTTAAAAATATATTATTAATAAATAATATAAGACTAACTAATAAAAATAAATGAAAAACTAAAAATAAAGAGATATTAAAAATTTCAAATATATTCAAAAAATTATTAAAATAAAATGAAAAATAATAATATTAAATAAAGTTAAAATTTGGTTTGAAATAAAATTTTGATAATATAAATTATAAAAGCTTAAAGCTTAATATGAAACTTATTGTATGTTTCTTCTTTTAATTTTTATAATATTTAGTATAAAGTTAAATATTTGAAATATTTTTTGGATTATTACATATTAATTTAAGTAAGTAGTTTTATATAACATATGATTACAATTTTATTTGTGTTATTAATACTTACCAAATATATGAAAAATGTGTATATATTTCATTACTTTATTCATAATTCATTTTTTTTATTAACGAATTTGTTAAATATTGTTAATATGTATCAAAATATGCATACAAAAATTAGACACAATATACTATTACAAATAAAATATTTATTTTATGTTAAAAATATACATATAATTACTTTTTTATAAAAATGTTGACCAGAGTTGCAGCCTCACTATGCTCCCCCCTCTAGCTAATGTTTAATAAATCTTCACAAATATCTTTAATTTTTAACGAAAGTTAATCAAAACTGTTAAAACTTGTGAATCATATATGAAATATTAAAATAATTCCCATAACTAAAGATAAAATATCTACATTACTCCCAATCCTACAAAACACAACTAAAATTGCTGTAATTTCTAGCACTCATTTCCATCAATTTTTTAGTGTTATTTTCTTATACGAAGAAGTCCTACAAACAAGAAGAAACTAAATGCCAATTGTCAGTTGCCACAAAGGATAAATTAGAAAAATCTTAGTTGACAACTCGACCTTAACCTTCTTGCACAAACTCAATTCCCTTTGGTTCTTTGATAAATCCATGTGCTTTAGATGTTGGGATACAGAGTAGTTTACTGAGAACTTAAAGCAGGGGCACAAAGGAACACTAACTTATTACTTTCAAATTTATTGTTGAATTATGAAATCAACAATGGCGGCAACGATGTTGGTTAGTGAATTCAGTGCCGACCATAATTGTTGAATTCTTCTTCAAACGACTAATTTCCTTTGAATTATTGAATATGATTGTTGTAACAATAGCATGGTTGTTGTAATAGTAGTTTATATTAGTCTATATAAACCATGTATAAATTCATTGTAAAATCAAGAAATAAAAAGATAAGAAGCTGATCAGCAAATAACTTCTGAATCGCTTGTTTGTTTATTCATGGTATCAGAGCCAAGTCGTTGCTCTATACAAAATTGAAGTCATAGTTCTCATAAACTGAGTTTTCTTTCTCTGAAAAAATACTCCTTCAAACACACATATAAACCTTAATTTAAAACTTTAATTTTGAAGTTGTATCTATCTCACCTAATTTTACCAGATTACTCTAAACAAAAATCTAAGCATTTTGGTAAAATTAGAGTGGAAAAAAAGTCCATCACGCGCTTCCACACGCCTCCAGAAGTTGGTTGAAAAAAGTCACATGCCACCACGCGCCAGTTGAAGGTTGAAGACACTATTGTGGCCGATTCGATGACGTGTCGGTCCAGTTCTCACAGTTTCGGTCCGGTTGAACCAGCGGTCCGTCTGAACTCTGTTTGATCCAGCAGTTCGATTTTGAACCCGATTTGAGCCAGCGGTTCGCCCAGACCAGGTTTTTTACCCAATTTTCCCTTTTAACTCGTTTTGGTCCATTTTAGCGACCCAAACTCGATTTTTTAACCAATTTTGTCCATTTGGACAGATTTTTCACCATTTGGATCGATTTTTCACCCAAATTGATCCTTTTTTTTTATATCAAAATTGATCAATTTTATTCCAATTTTGATCCAAATTTACCTTTTTAACCAGTTTTATTCCCAATTTGATACTATTCAAACTAGTTCTTGAAATTTTCTTTCCAGTTTTGAAATTATTACACTATTTTCTTGTTTTTGTACTATAAAATCATAACAGATGATACAAATTCATTGCCTGTGGAGAAAACAACTCTAGTTATTGTACAATCTGTTCATTTTGAAGGTGTATTTAATGCTGAAATTATTCTTACTGAGACTAATTATGATGTTTGGTCTCAAATCATAGAAATGCATATTGCAGAAAGAGAAAAACTCTCTTATATTTATGAAAAAAATTTACAACCTAAAAAATCATCAGCAAGTTATAACAGGTGATATGCTGAAAATTAAAAAGTGAAGAAATGGATACTTATGTTAATAAGTCCAGAAATCATGAAGCGTTATTTATGCATACCAACTGCTCTTAAATTTGGGGTGCTTTGGCAAAAGCATTCTACGATGGAAGTGACGAATTACAGGTATTTGTCTTAAACCAAAAAGCTTTTACTTCCAGACAAAATAAAAAATTACTTTTTGAATATTATGGAGAGTTGACTGAAATTTTTCAAGAACTAGACCATCGTGATAAGGTGGTCATGAAAGATCCTGATAATTTAATATCGTATCAAGAGTCTGTTGAACAACTGAGGGTACATATTTTTCTTGCTGGATTAGATGATGAGTTTTAGCAGGTTCGTGGAGAAATTCTGCGAAAAGAAACCATCCCGAATTTAGAAGGATGTTACTCCTTGATTCAACGAGAAGTAGTACGCCGAATATCATTGAAAAAAAAATCTAGAGACTCTGACACTTCTACCATGATATCTCAAAATCATTCTTTTTCAAATCAGCAAGAAGAATGAATTTCAAAAAGGCTGTTGAAAAATCATCATTTAAATGTACCCATTGTCATTAAAAGGGTCATACCAAAGAACGATTGTTTTGAACTTGTGGGGTATCCTGATTGGTGGGATCACAGCTGTGACTCTCGAAAGAAAAATCCAAGACAGATGTCTATTGCCACCAATGTTGAAGCAATGAAGGATCATGTTGCAAGTTCCTCAGCATCAGTAGCAACCTCAAACAATGTTGGTAAGAAAGCTTTTCTTCCTGTTTTAATAATACATAAATAATTGATTCAGGTGCAATTGATCATATGACATTTAATTCTAGACAAATCTCAAAATCATCTTCACATAAAACTGTTTGCACTGCCAATGGTAACACAACCTTAGTTATTGGGAAAAGCTCTTTATCTCTCACTAATACTTTAATTTTAGATTCAGTGCTAGTTGTTCCCTCTTTAGAGTATAACCTTATATCTATTTCTTAAATAACCACTGCTTTATCTTGTTTTGTTACTTTTTGGCCTGACTTTTGTGTGTTCAAGGACATCCAAACAAAGCAAACGATTGGTCGTGGTGTTAGGCGAGAAAACTTGTATTATTTGGACTTGACTTCAACAAATCATGCACTGGTAGCAAATGGATCTAAAAGAAAAGATACATCAAATATATGGCTATGGCATAGGAGATTGGGTCATGCTTCTTTTGGATATTTAAAGAAATTATTTTCAAGTTTATTTTTGAATTTAGATATTTCTTCTTTAAAGTGTGATGTTTGTGAATTAGCAAAAAGTTATCGTTCCTCTTTTTCTGTAACCTTAAATAAAAGTCAATTTTCTTTTATGGTTATACACTCTGACGTGCGGGGTCCTTCTAAGGTCTTTACTTTGGGAGGCTCACGTTGGTTTGTTACATTTATTGATGATTTTAGTAGAATGACTTAGGTCTGTTTAATGAAGTCTAAAAGTGAGGTGAACTTATTATTTAAAAAATTTCATAAAATGCTTCGTACTCAATATAATACACAGATTCAAGTTTTACGTAGTGATAATTGAAGAGAATATAAGAGTTATGAGCTTCAAGAATATCTTAAATTAGAAGGAATTATTCATTAAACTACTTGTGTTGATACACCTCAACAAAATGGAGTTGCAAAAAGGAAAAATCAACACTTGTTGGAGGTTGTTTATGCCTTATTGATCGAAGCTCATATATCATTATCTTATTGGGGAGAAGCACTTACTTCTGCTGCATATTTGATCAATTGGATACCTTCCAGTTCAATTGACTTTCAAACACTACAACAAGCCATCACTAAAGCAATTGTTGCACCAAGTGTTCCCAATTTACCTCCCCATGTCTTTGGGTCTATAGCATTTGTACACCTACATAAACAGAAACATAGCAAGTTGGATCCACGAGCAAAACGTTGTGTTTTTATGGGATATGCTACACAACAAAAAGGGTACCGTTGTTATCATCCTCCAACAAAACAAATGATTACCACCATGGATGTTATTTTTCATGAAGATACAATGTATTTCTCTTCTAAGCCTGAATTTTAGGGGGAGTACAACCATGATGAAATTTAGACCCTCACATATAAATTGTTACCTTACGAAGAAAGACAAAATATATGTGATCAAAACACAAATATTTTGAATTTAGATGGTAATAACTCCCAAAATGGAAGAGATTCAAGGGAAATGAAATCAAGCCCTCGTCAACTCCAAGATGATCAAGCAAGTTCATTACTACCACTAAGTGAGTATGAGTTTCCTACTCCACAAGTTGCTGATATACCTAACCAATCGTTTGCAGAGGATGTTGCAACTATTGAACCAACTAGAAAAATACTTCCACCACGTTCTAACAGAGGTATTCCTAAAACTATGTATGAACCTGAGATTTCTAATAAAGTCAAATATCCCATGAATAACTATGTGTCTAAACATCGTTTGTCAAAATCAAATATGCCATTTGTGAATCAATTATCTGCTGTATCTATTCCTAACAGTGTGCAGGAAGCTTTAGCTGACCCAAAATAAGAAGAAGCTATGAATGAGGAACTAAGATCCTTAAAAATTAATAGAACTTGGGAACTTGTCAATCGTCCACCAACAAAGAAAATTGTTGGATGTCGATGGATTTTTTCAATAAAGTATCAAGCAGATGGCATGGTTAAACGCTATAAAGCAAGAATGGTGGCAAAAGGATACACTCAGACATATGGGATAGATTATACAGAAACATTTACACCTGTAGCCAAAATTAACACTATTCGAGTCTTGGTATCTCTAACTGCAAATCTAGATTGGCCATTATATCAGTTTGATGTAAAAAATGTCTTTCTACATGGAGATTTAATTGAAGTCTACATGGATCTACCACCAGGAATCAAGAAATCAAAAATCCATGATGGAAAGGTGCGCAGATTAAAATTCAAACCATACTTTATTTCTGAAAAAAAGGCATGATAAGATCACTACACTTATTGTATATGTTGATGATATAATAGTAATAAGAAATGATCATGAAGAAAGGAAAGCTCTACAAAGTTATTTGTCTAGAGAATTTGAAATGAAAGACCTTGGTTCCTTAAAATATTTTCTTGGGATTGAGGTTTCTCAATCAAAAGAAGGAATCTTCTTATCTCAAAGAAAATATACCTTAGATTTATTAAAAGAAACTGGTATGTCGGTATGTCAACCAGCTAATACACCAGTAGAGGAAGGATTAAAGTTATGTATTAAGGTTGATCAAGTTCCAGTAAATAAAGAAAGATACCAAAGGTTTGTTGGAAGGTTGATGTATTTGGCACACACAAGACCAGATCTTGCCTATGCTTTAAGTATTGTTAGCCAATTTATGCATAATCCTAGAGAACAACATATAAATGCAGTTATTCGTATTTTGAGGTATCTAAAGTCTGCTCCTGAAAAAGGAGTATTGTTTACAAAAAATACAGAGTTCCAAAGAATAGAAGTATATACTAATGCTGAATGGGCTGGATCAATAAATGATAGGCGATCTACATCAGGCTACTTCACTTTTGTAAGGGGAAACCTTGTAACATGGAGAAGTAAAAAACAACATGTTGTTGCCCGTTCAAGCGTAGAGGCTGAATACAGAGGCATGACACTTGGGCTTTGTGAGGCTTTGTGGTTACAACCTCTCTTGAATGATTTGGGATATCCTGTTAAAGAATCAATTAAATTATTTTGCGACAATAAAGCAGCATGTGATATTGCTCACAATCCAGTCCAACATGATCATACAAAACATGTTGAAGTGGACATATTCTTTATTAAGGAAAAGTTAGAAGAAAATTCTTTGGAATTGCCAAAAATTAAGTCAGAAGATCAATTGGCTAATATTCTCACTAAAACAGTCTCATATCGAGTATTCACAAAAGTTTCAGTCAAGTTGGGCATGACAGACATCTATGGACTAACTTGAGGAGGAGTGTTGAATTATGAAATCAACAATGGCGGCAACGATGTTGGTTAGTGAATTCGGTGCCGACCATGGTTGTTGAATTCTTCTTCAAACGACTAATTCTCTTTGAATTATTGAATATGATTGTTGTAATAGTAGCATGGTTGTTGTAATAATAGTTTATATTAGTCTATATAAACCATGTATAAATTCATTGTAAAATCAAGAAATAAAAAAATAAAAACTGATCAGAGAATAACTTCTGAATCGCCTATTTATTTCTTCATTTATTTCAAATTCAACAGTCATTTGATCTCCTTAGTACTTGTGTGTTCCTTTGAATACTCTAATTCATTTACAAAGCGATACTTACTGAAAACCTGAGAAAAAGAAATCCTAATTGATAATTCCCAGACCCAAAATATTATTTCTTCATTAGTGAAGGAGTTTTTGGTTTGTGGATTTTAAAGATTTTACCCAACTTTTTTTTTTTGCGTGTGTGTTTATAGGTTGAAGATTTAGATAGGTTTGGCTTTGCGATGAAATAGAGAAGAAGAAAGGAGGTTAAGTGGTTGCGTAGGGAAATTACTATTATATTCTGATATTTAACACTTTTTAACACCATTAAAATTTGAGAATATTATTATCATTATTCAAGGATATTGTTGAAATTTTCCACACACACAAAAAAGTTGTGATTCGCATTTTAAGTATTCACCTTCTTGTTGTACGTGTGAGTGTGTGATTAATTAAAAACAAATTGAATAGTTGAAGTTTGCTTGGAAGCTAATTTATATATGTATTTATAACATATTTTAATTGATTATATATATATATATATATATATATATATATATATATATATATATTATAGCAAATAATATGTATATGTATGAATATAATAATAGTGTGTTTATTTAGAATTATATATATGTGTGTGTGTGTATTATAGCAAATAATATGTATATGTATGAATATAATAATAGTGTGTTTATTTAGAATCGACAGGAGAATATGTCAATCTAAAAGCATTTAAGAAATTAGCTATATTTTAATCCAAAAATGTATTTGAATCTTGCATTCAATAAATATCATCAACATCAAGAATAATCTTCAATTTTACACCTAAAACTCATAACTATGATCGTTGATTCAACCAAATTACTTTAAACTTTGAAGTAGACTTGTTTTCTTTTCAAAGCACTATATTAAAACAAATATAGAACATTAAACTGATATTTTTTTTTTTTGTTTCAAATAGAGAATATTAAACTCATAGTTTTTTTTCTTTTCAAATCGAGAATATTAAATTCAAAGTTTTTTTTTTCTTTTCAACAAAATTACATGATAATATGTCAATTTAAAAGCATTTAAGAAATACGATATCTTTTAAGCCAAAAATGTAATTGAATCTTGCATTGAATAAACATCAACATCAAGAATAGTCTCTAATTTTACACCTAAAACTCATAGCTATGATGGTTGCTTCAACAAAATTATTTTAAACTTTGAAGTAAGTTTATTTTCTTTTCAAAGCAATATATTAAAGTAAACACAGAATATTAAATTTATAGCTTTTTTTTCTTTTCAAATAGAGAATATTAAACTTATAGCTTTTTTCTTTTCATCAAAATTACATGATAATATGTCAATCTAAAGCATTTAAGAAATAAGCTATATTCTATTTCGTAAGTGTATTTGAATCTTGCATTTAATAAATATCATTAACATCAAAAATAGTCTCCAATTTTACACCTAAAACTCATAGCTATGATGGTTGATTCAACCAAATTACTTTAAACTTTGAAGTAGACTTATTTTCTTTTCAATGCACTATATTAAAACAAATAGAGAACATTAAACTCATAGCTTTTTTTCTTTTCAAATAGAGAATATTAAACTCATAGCTTTTTTTCTTTTCAAATAGAGAATATTAAACTCATAGCTTTTTTTCTTTTAAAACAGAGAATATTAAACTCAGAGTTTTTTTTTTCTTTTCAATGAAATTACCTGATAATATGTCGATCTAAAAGCATTTAAGAAACATGATATATTCTAAGCCAAAAATGTAATTGAATCTTGCATTCAATAAATATCAACATCAAGAATAGTCTCTAATTTTACACCTTAAACTTATAGCTATGATGGTTGCTTCAACGAAATTACTTTAAACTTTGAAGTAAGCTTATTTTCTTTTCAAAGCAATATATTAAAGTAAATAAAGAATATTAAACTTATAGCTTTTTTTTCTTTTAAAATAGAGAATATTAAATTCATAGCTTTTTTCCTTTCGACGAAATTACATGATAATATGTCAATCTAAAAGCATTTAAGAAATAAGCTATATTTTAATCCAAAAATGTATTTGAATCTTGCATTCAATAAATATCATCAACATCAAGAACAGTCTCCAATTTTACACCTAAAACTCATAGCTATAATGGTTGATTCAAGCAAATTACTTTAATATTGAAAGTAGGCTTCTTTTTTTTTTTTTTTTTCAAAGCAATATATTAAAGCAAATAGAGAATATTAAACGCTTTTTTTCTTTTCAAATAAAGAATATTAAACTCATAACTTTTTTTCCTTTCAACGAAATTACATGATAATATGTCAATCTAAAAACATTTAAGAAATAAGGTATATTCTAATCCAAAAGTGTATTTGAATCTTGCATTCAATAAATATCATCAACATCAAAAATAGTCTCCAATTATACACCTAAAATAGTTGATCTAACGAAATTACTTTAAACTTTAAAGTAAGCTTTTTTTTTTTTCAAAGCAATACATTAAAGCAAATAGAGAATATTAAACTCATAGCTTTTTTATTTTTCAAATAGAGAATATTAAACTCTTAACTTTTTTTCTTTCCAACAAAATTACATGAGAATATGTCAATGTAAAAGCATGTAAGAAATAAGCTATAATATAATCCAAAAGTGTATTTGAATCTTGCATTCAATGAATATCATCAAAATCAAGAATAGTCTCCAATTTTACACCTAAAATTCATAATTATAATGGTTGATTCAACCCAATTACTTTAACATTGAAAGTAGGTTTTTTTTTTTTTTTCTTTTTCTTTTCAAAGCAATATATTAAAGCAAATAGAGAAGGAAGCTTCATGTTTTTTTTTTTTTTTTGTTCAAAGAAGCTTCATGTTAATTAGCTAATAAACAATTGTAGTGATATTTTTAAATGACATTATACAATATAAGTAGAACTTCATAGAAAAACTATCAAATAAAAAGTTTGGCAAGTATAGAAAAACATAAAGTTGTAATTAAACAAATGAGTTCCTTGTCTTCATGCTCCATTTTGCATTTTTTTTTTCAATAATTACACTACTAATAATTCAGACTTGAATTTAACATTCTATTTGTCAAAGTGATAACATGTTGTTGAGCCACAAACACCCCAAATTACATGAACAACAATCACAATCAAATTCACAAAATTCCAAGGATTCAAAACTGACTCTAAACATTGATAATATAGTTTCATTATGAGGATAATGGGCATACAACAAAGACTTATATTCCTTAGTCTATACTTGTACAAAATTAAAAAAATTAATATAATTTTCAGATAGCTAAATCATACATAAATAATTTTAACAATCTTTAATACACATGAAAATGACAAAAGAATTAATGAGAACCTAAACCATAATACAATTAATAATCCAAACTGAATAAATCATCAAGGTACACTCTAAATCTTCTTAGACACCAATCCACATGTCACTACAACAAAATTAGTTTTTAGTCTCGAAAAATTGGCCACGGTTTTACAAAAAACCGTGACCATAGGTTTTTGGTCACGGTCATCTTAAAACCGTGACCATAGTGTATATATATAGCCACGGTCATCTTAAAACCGTGACCATAGTGTATATATATAGCCACAGTTTTTAAATAACCGTGACCTTAACGTATAATATAATCTCGATTTTTTAAAACCGTGACCAAAAATTTTTTTTTTTTTTTTTTAAATCAAATACTGCCTTATAATATATATATAAACAAAAAAAAAAAAGAGTAACCTAACTCAACGTACTGGCGAAATCCCGAGTCTGCTTGAGAGAGTATCCGCCAACGTCCCAGCCGCCAACGTCCACCCCACTCCCAGCCGAGCTCCTCCAGCCCACTTCCAGCCTCTATCGCCGTGCCTCCTCCCAGCCGAGCTCTTCCACCAGATCTGCAGCAGCCAACATAATCTTCCCCGGCCGGATTTTGGTTTTTCGCCTGGGGAGACCGAATCGGCTGTTGGCTCGAAGAAAGTATCGAGGATTTCAGAGTTGGGTCGTTGTTGCTCAAGAATTGTAAGTTTTATGTTTTTGGAGTCGGAAGCCGAGCTTATGGAGTTACGTTCAATGCGGTTGCTAGGGATGTATCGAAGTGGATGAAAGCGTTGGGTGCGTCGGAGATATTACCGGTTATTGAAGGGGATGTGGATGGGGGTGATGTAGATAAGGTATTTGATGATTGGTCTGCGAAGCTTGTTAAGTTTTTAATGGATGGTGGTGTTAAAAATGGTGAAGTTTTGAGCAATGGAGTTGGGGGGGAGAGTGATTGGGAGAGTGGGGATGAGACTGATGAGGAGGAAAATGTGGAGTCTCAAGTTGTTGATCTTGAAGATATTGCTGGTAAAGGGCCTTCTAGGAGATCAGCAGCAGTAGTTCGAACTAATGGGACTTTGAATGGGAAAAAAGAGATGGTTACTCCAGTGATCAGGGCAAACTTGGAAGTCAAATGGTAAGTCATTGGTTCACATATATATGACTTTGGTTCTTATTTGAAATAAATTTGTATGCTCTGTTTAGACACAATTGTTAGAAAGCATACTGATGGAGTATGGAGGTTCTGAAGAGTTGCTTCTCGGAGAGCTGCAATTTGCATTTATCGCATTTTTGGTAAGTGTATAGTTTTACTTATCTCTTGTGTATGTCTATGTTAATGAATCTGATCATAATTTTAGTACACCAAAAATTGATGCAGATGGGACAGTCACTGGAAGCATTTCTACAATGGAAGTGTCTGATCAGCCTTCTATTTGAATGTACTGAGGCTGTAAGTATTTGGCTGCCAATTTTTAGCTATTTGAAGAAATGCCAATTTTTACCCTGAAGCATTTTAACTTTCAGTGCTTCCATTTTATGTCTTTTCCCTTCTTCTGGTTTCTGTCGAATATTAAGCAATGCTGATTCTGGGTATTTAAATATCTGCCTGTTCTTTCGCGAGTTTCAAAATTTTCTACTATTTCCCTTTTTCCTGCTGATTGAATCCAATGTGACAACGCTATAAACTTGTAAGCTTTCTTTCTACAACTTTTTAGCATCCAAGGCTCTGATAAAGGTAACCATGAATTTGCATCATTGTGGTAACAAAGAGTACAAAGTGAACTGAAGTTTATCCATGTGCTATTCTTAGGAAGCCTTGTTCAGGGAATAAATTGAAGGATATTACTGGGAGTGGCATCTTTGCGGGGGAGAGTGCTCCACAATCTGATGGCTCTAGCTCCACTAACAAAACAGGGCTGCGCACGTATCAGGTATTCATATTATGCATGTGTGTAATGGTTATGCTTGGTTTAGACTGTAGACCATTCCATTATCATATCAGGTAATATCATAGGAGTTCAGCTCTTGACTCAATATGCTTGTAATTTCAGGAAGCCGTGAATGGAATAAGTCAGATATCATTCACTGCAGAAGAGAGTATCACTCCTAAGAAGCCAACTTCTCTTCCTGAAGTAGCAAAGCAGCGCCCTTGATTTCTAGCTCTATTTTATTTCTTTTGCATGTTTTTCTTTTTGGCTTCTTTTATATCAGAGCAGATATGAAGGTATGCATGCAATTATGCAGAATATGGCTACAATTCAATTATTTAAAAAAAAAGTCTCCAAGTCTATGCTTTGGCCTTTATGAGAACTAACAAGTTGATTTTTGAATGTGATTATATTGAAAAATGGACAGCAAAAGGTGGTGATCAAGGTTTCTTCGAATGACCAGAGGTCCTGCACCAAAGCCAATACGACTGCAGTTGGTGTTGATGGTAATAAGCCTAAGCAATTTGTTGCACTTTTGATTTGTTAAAAAAAAGTCTCAATTTAATAATTCTTCTGTTACATTGCTGAGAAAATCAAGTTTCCTTATTCATAGTTTTAATTTTTATATTTTCTTACACCTATTACTATTTACTGCTCGGCCCTCCTTTAAAACTTTTATGGATCCACCATCTTTCAGGATACGCATTTTCCTCTTTGAAATTCTTTTAAGTTTGCAGCTCATTGTGTTTATTTTAATTTTCTTTGTGCTATAAGCTTTTTTCTTGTCCCACATTCTGCTATAAAGAATTGGGCCTAACATATTGTTTGGTTTCTAATCAAAGTTTGCTGATTTTGGAAATATGTTGTGCAGGTATGTTGGTCAATGTTGTCATTCCACGTCCAAGAGTTGATGGTCAACCGTCGCCGGGAGCTAATACTTTAAATTAGTTTAATTTCATATATGTACGTTTAATTAATAGTATTGTAATTATTATATGACACTCTATAATGTGTCATTAATTTTGAAACAATATGGGCATTAATATTTATAATTTAAACCTAATTCGGATCGCATGAAATGTAATCGCTATATTAGTTTCAATTATATATTTTTGGATATGAATGTTGCATTTATAATATTGAAAAAACAGGTATTTAAATTTATTAAAATGCTAAAAATAGGTGCCATTATTTTGAAATAAACATTACCTATAGTCACGGTTTTTGAAAAATCGAGACCAAAAGTGCCGAAATATCACGAAATGAACATTACTTATGGTCTCGGTTTTTAAAAAAATCGAGACTATAGAATTGTATAAGGTCTCGGTCTTTGTAAAAATCGAGACCATAGGTATTACATATGGTCACGGTTTTTTGAAAAACCGAGACCTAAAGTGAACAATTGGTCACGGTCTATGAATAACCGTGACCATATCATATATCTACGGTCACGGTTTTTAACCGTGACCATAGGTCCTAGTCTAAGGTCTCTCCTTCTTAGGTCACGGTTTTTAAAACCGTGACCATAGGTCTACAGTCACGGTTAAAAACCATGACCATATGTCAGTTTTGTGGTAGTGACATACCCAAAACTATTGGGATAAAATAATATGACAAGGTTGAAAACTAATCCAATAAATCAAAGTTAATTATTCAAACTCATGAAATTAATACGAAAATAATGAGATATTGACGCATTGGTACATTGAGAAGAAAAAAGAGAGAAAAACACACAAAAATATAAAAGAGAATGAAAACGTACGTTACATGTCCTTGTCAAATTATTGAGGAGACTTTGTTAGTTAAATCCAAGAATAGGTTCCCACTTCTATATGTATTCTTGCTTTACTCCACCTTTCATTATTTTTATCCACGGGTTTGTAGTTAAAGGAGTTAACTAAGATTGCCAAAAGTTATCATATCTAATGCAAGAGGGAAAAACAAGGACTAATCTTCATCATTTAAAAATTAAAGAATTAACATTACAATTATAGAGAGAATCCACATGAAATGCAGCTCTGTAACCGACTTTATATAGCTTTTTTCTCCAACATATCTTAGTAAATAAGTATGAATAACTAAAATATTCATTCAAAACTTTCACACATTCGGTTTCATGTATCTATCGCATATTCCATACCACCCAGATATACAAACACAACCATACAATGGCACTAAGAAACAGGTGGGCAAAAAAAGAAAAAAAGCGAGCCTTTTTGTATACATGTTTGTTAACAATTAGTGGCACACCAAAAATAATACAGGGGATCTCCATGTATCCTAGGTTTCATAGTATAAGAAAACCTCTTCGTTAGAGCATCAACGAAACATAGCCTAAAATCAGTAAAAAAGAAAGAAACAATATTCTCCAAAGAGGTAAAAGTTAAAGGAGTGATACTACAAAGGAATGAGAAAATCATTCTCCTATGTTTTAAAGCGTAGCAACTTCAGCTACAAAAGTTCTCCAAATCAAATATAAGGCCAAATATTATTGAAATCAATAAAGTCTTGTTTGATCTCCTATTTATCTTTGTTATGTCCTTCTCTGCATCTTTTCACACTCAAAAGTCCATGGCCCCATACTCATACGGTGATTAGAAAGAAAATGAAAGCAATCAAGGAACAATAACTTCAATGGGAAATGTTATGAGTGAACATTTCGAAAGCAAGAAATTTGTGGCTCTCTCTTCTTTTCGTGTCCTCTTCACCTCTCTAATCTAAATCTAGTGTGCAAGAAAGTCGTGGCTCTTCATTTTTTTTCACTTCCTACTCACCTTTGTGTCCATTTACATAGATCAAAATACAAAAATTAGTTATATAAAAGGATTCAAAAAAATAAATGTCAAATAAACAACGAAAAAAAAAATAGCATTGATAATGAATAAAATAAAACAAAGGAGATAAAATCTCTATAGTTAAAACAGAATAGCAATAAAATAAAATAAAACAACCAAACAATATCAAATGTTATCAACAACAACAACCACAAAAAAGATAGTATGTCAAATAAATTAATATAAACAAAATTGTTAAAAATAAATAATTTAAGATCAAATATAAGGGAGCAACTTCCTCTTTATAAAAGAGTATAGATTTATTAAAAAAAAAAAAAAAAACACAAGGAAAATAAAATATGAATGTGGCCATATTTGGGGTCACTCCCTTTTATATATATTTTTATTTTTATTTAATAAATAAAAATCTAACAAAATAACTTCCAATAAATAGCACTTTATTTGAGAGACAAACTCTCCTTTTTTATTTAAAGATAATAAATAGATATAGATAGATAAAACAAGGGAAATAAAATATGAACGTGGCCCTATTTTGGGTCACTTTCTTTTATATATTTTTTAATTTTAATTTTATAAATAAAAATCAAATAAATATCACTTTATTTGAAAGACAAACTCAAATTAATAGATATAATTATTATTTTTTTAAATAAATAATAATGTGGTACTTCAAAAAGAAAAAGTAACCAGCATTAATTAAGCAATGTGACCCAAAAGAATAATAATATTTATAAAAGAGTTGAATTAATATATAATTCAATGAATAATTCTATAATTTAGAATGAAGAAAATTATTAATGAAGATCATATTATGATCAGAAGACCAAATAAAGAACTTTCCAGTGGGTAATTCAAGAGGTGGAAGCAAAAGCAGCCTAGCCCCTAAGTCAGCAGCATCATCAGGAGAATGGGTTCCTTTACCACGAGTCATTGAAGTTTGAGTGAAGCCTGGGCAAAAACAGTTCACACTCAAACCTCTTCCCTCATATTCCCTAGCCAAAACTCTTGTATATGCATTCAATGCTAGCTTTGAAACTGCATAATCTGTCCACAACTCAGGCCAACCTTGCCTCTTCCACCTTCCTTTCTTCACGCTCTCTAAGAACATACTCACCACTCCTTCAATATCTTCTTCACTCACCTTCTCGTCTCCCAATATTTGTTTTATGCTTGGGTTTTTTACTTTCTGCATATCATATATACCATCTCACAATTAGTACACATGCAAAAAGAAAAATTAAATCATCTCATCACAATCAGGAGAAATGAATAATTTGTAATTAAATTTGTCTAACTTAACAAAAGAAAAATTATTTAGTTGATTATATATAATAGATCCATATTGTATTATAACAAGGGGTGATCCTATGTGTATAGCGCTCTCTCAAGCCACAGTTCAGTCTAATTTTATTTTAAAAAAATATATAAATAATAATCATATTTTAACAATATTTTATTGAGCTATTATTTGGTCAATGTAATATTTTGACTTCCTTTAATCAATTAATTTTTCTTTGAAACTTATTTTTTTCAAACCACACTAAGTATTCTAGTCATATATTTTAAATGCATTTAAGGCAAGTTTGATTTTTAAAATATTGCATTAAAAACAAAATTTTTCTATTTTATTTTAATATTTCAGAAATGATAAAAAAAAAAATTAAATTTTTTAATGCATATGATGATCTATTTGTAATATTTAACCAAAAAAATTATTTCTAGCATTAAAGTAAAACTTGTAAAATAAAATAAACTTATTATTTTCTATTCAATAAAAATTAGAACACAATAATCAAACTAATATTTTCTTCTTAAACATCTAGGGTTTTTTCTCACCCTTGTTTTATTATTATTTTAATTTTATTTATTTATTTATATTTGCTTATATTATATTTTTTTTTATTTTCTATTTTTTTAATTTATTATAAATAATGTATTAATTAATTTATCTAACTATTAAAGAGAACTTATTTATAAGTAAATAATATAAAAAAAAAATTAATCAATAATTAACATTATGCATTTTTAAATCTCTAAGCAAAAAATATATTAATATCTTAGCTCTACTAAAAAATATTTTTTTAGATCCGCCGCAGATTATAACTGATTTTATTGAGTACTCTTAGAAAAAGTACATGACATGTAACAGATGTAAAACTTTTTATATCTTTAATTTTATGATAATTTTATCTACAATAATTTAATTTTTATTAATAAATAATTTTATAATTATTTTATTATTTTATATTTTAAATTTTATATTAAATTAATTATATAATTTTATGCATAAAATAACTTAATACACATATCATTACTCTTTTATATATTAATTAGATACTAAGTTTTTAGAAGCATATTAGATAATGGAAGATTAATGACAAAACATATATAGCTTAGTTGGTACCCAATTATGCTTTTTAATTTCGTTTTTTTTTTTTTTTTTTTGGGTCAAAGCTCGTTAATTATTCTCAAAAGTCATAACCATATACAGTAGTCACATGGGCATCTATAAAATATAAATACTTGTAGACTAATTACACAATTAAGTTGCGAAATATTTTATCATAACTCTATTGATATATAATATTATAATGTTTAAAAAATTGCTTAAGTTGTAGAAAAAGCTTAAAATATTAGTTACATTAATTAATGAGCACATATTTTTTGACCAATTAAACTCAATATATAAATATTTTCCATGCATGTGTAGAAATCTTTTTCATTGATTATATAATTTGTATGAATATATTTATTTATATATGGAGGACTTATTTTACGTACATATTAATAATATCAAGTTATATTACATATTCATGCATTTGGCTCATATAATTTCTTTTTTTTTAAATTTAGATAAGTACTAAAATATCTTCTTCAAATTATCAAGATATAACATATGTTTTTATGCTTATATCATGTAAAAGTTTTCGGTGTATATATATATATATATGGGAATTGAAAATGAATGAGTACGTACATTTAAAGAGCCAAGTCTGGAGCTAATGTTAAGTATTCGAGTAGTTGATGAAGAAGAGAGACGAAAGAAGGGGAAGAGAGAGTGAATGAGTAGTTTTGGACCATAGAAGTTGGTTTTCATAACTGTTTCTGCATGCTCCACTGAATTCTCACCTATGCCGTTGAATGATACAGCAGCATTGTTAACCTGTCATTTTTAAATCAATATAATTTTTTATATCATAATTATATTCACATATTATAAATCTAACAACTCTTATTTTTTCAGTTTTATATGTATACAAGTGTTTACTATTTTATTTTATTTTTTTTATCGAAAAAGAAAATTCATTTATTTACAATTATCTAATTAATTATATGGAAATATTAATTATCAAACCAAAATAAATATGATATTAAATCTCAATTATATATATATATTTATAATATAATAACTAGCTAGCTAACTAGTGTATTTTCTTAATTTGTATTAATCATAGATCAGTGATGTAGGCAAACTACACATGCCACAAATTATGCATATATATTTATGACAGACAACTAAAAATAAATTAAGCAAAAAATAAAACTTAATGCAAATCATAAAAAAATTAATAAAATAAAGAAGTACTTACAAGAATATCTAAAGCTTGAAAATTATTTCTGAACCAAGAAGTGAAGGTGTGAATAGAGGAAGGGTCAGACACATCAAGAATAGACAAGTCTACATAAAGACCTTGTTTTCTTAGCTTCTCCACTGCTTCGCGGCCTCTTTCCAAGTCTCTACAAGTTAATACGACAGTGAGTCCCAATTTTGACAGCTTCTTCACCATAGCAAACCCAATTCCCTTGTTGCCTCCTGTTACTATTGCCACTGTCTTCTTCGACCACCACCTTCATTATCAAAACTCACAATTAATTAATTAGCAAAATGATATTTTTCTCATAATTCTCTAATATTTTGTTCTAGCTCCTTAATAAAAGTATCCTGTTACAACGTAAAATATTAGTTCTAGCGACAAGCACTTATTTTTGGATACGAATAAAGAATAAAATTGGTATAATTCGATATTTTTCATTCAAAAGGTAGACTCAAACAATTGTACAATCAATTAATTCCGACGTATACATGTTAAGGAAAATGAGGGATTAACACAAG
Source organism: Elaeagnus macrophylla (assembly GCA_029378325.1). Taxonomy (NCBI): domain Eukaryota; kingdom Viridiplantae; phylum Streptophyta; class Magnoliopsida; order Rosales; family Elaeagnaceae; genus Elaeagnus; species Elaeagnus macrophylla. The sequence goes on from CM055641.1 coordinate 34,934,349, forward strand.
GAGGTTATTATTTACCCAATTACCTGGTTGAGGGGAGAAAAGCTGAAACTTCTTTGGAGTCCATTATTGTGTGTGATATGTGAGAGAGAGGGAGGGGGAATATAATGCAAGTTGTGAAAACATATGGAGGAGATAAGGCAGTGTGATATGTATGTTATATATAGGCTAGGCAAAGCGTGAGGCAGTACAAAGGAGACAATGATAAATAAAGAGCAACATGTATTGTCCTTTTATTATAAAGTCACAGGGATCCTGGACCACGGACCAGTGTGTGTAACGTACATTTATTTTTATTGTCCAACTTGTAATTGTTTTTCTATTTTTACTTTTTATTATGTAAGTTTAATTATATTTATTAACAATATTACAGTCGAGACTTATCTCAAACTTATGATTTGTAGATTTCATCTATGCCAAATATATCACATTCAATACCGGACAGAGACGGATATACATGAATGAATGGAAAGAAGGGTACGTATTCTATCTCAATCTTTAATAAATAAAATTTTAGTTATAATATTTATAAAATTATAAACAAATTACAAGCATAATTATAATTGTGTTCTACTTGAATTTAATATTTTAGACTTTTAACTCGTTACAAATTTAATAATTTATATATTTTTTCATTAAAATGATATATATATAATATATTTTTTAATTAAAAAATATTTAATATTATTTTTTATTGTGTAAATAATATCCTGTTGGTTATACGACCTAAATTCGCCGCTGATACCGTAGCTAGCTTTCGTTCCATCTGAAACCTAAGCTGTGTAGCTGATCAACATATGCCTCACTTTGAATAAGGGCCTATTTTTAAAAAGGAAAATGAGGTAAACGTAATAATTGTGTCACCACTTGTATGTCAAATAATTATTGAATATACGTTATTAAAATCTTTATTTTATTTAATGTTTGATATATATGAATCACGTGTTTTCACCGTATGTCAGTGATGGTGTAAACTACTCAAATTGAGTAGTGGTGAGTGGTGACTAACATTATTCTTTTTTAAAATATTTCATTAAAATTTTATTATTTTTTTTAAATAATTCATAATAATATTAATATAGTTGACTAAAGTTAATATCCATTGTTATCATAACATATTATTTTATACAAATTTTATCTTCTTCTTTACTATATATAATAATAGGAATTTATTTTTGTAATTTATAATAATTTGTCTCATTATTTTTCACTAATTATTAAAAAAAATTCCTTGCTAATAAAAATATATCTCATTTTAAAAGTAATTTTAACTTATTAATTTGAAAATTGCATTTTAAAATTAAATAAATTTTATAATATATTTTTATTTAAATATTAATAATTTTTAAAAATAATATTGAAAAAGTGCCCCAATTTTTTTTTTCCCACATCCGCCCCCATAAAAGCATGAGTTGGTACAACATGAGCCTGCATTTCATGCAATGTTGTGGTATAAGATAATGGTTACGTAAATTTACACTCATATTTATGGTATAACACCTGACCAAACGTTGTCATAATTGATTATCAAATTATCTAACCATAAACAAATTTACTATATGTTATTGTGGAATGCTGCAAAGGCAACAAGTATAGACGGATGGACTCATGAAATTCCACTTAACATAGGATACACTCGAGCAAAAGCACTTGATAATTTGGTCATTAGGGGCATCCCAAAGGCCACATTTGAACTTCCTCTATCTCTTTTAGTTATTTTTTCCTATAAAAAAACAACGAGTTAATATACATTTAAGCTTTGTGCGTAAAGTATCAGTTAAGTGGCAATCTACTCATGTTAGTTGTGTTTGTCTAGTTAGCATATTAACCTTTATGTCTTTATAATTAACATATGAAAAATCCAACAAATTTGAATGTACAATATTTATAATAATAATAATATAAAAAATATACAACAGAGATTGTCACTTTATTATCAACCTTATGTAGTTTAAAACTTTATATCATTCCGATGAAATTTAAGATAATAATATAATATTAGGTGATCTAGAGTTTAAAAAAATACAAGATATTAATTATGTAAGTGTTTTTATATCGAGTTATTTGTTTTAAGTTTACATAATTATTAACATTGTGATTTGTGAAAGACTCAAATTATGTTTCATCAAGTTATTGGTTATATATATATATATATATATATATATATATATATATATATATATATATATGTTTACAAGCACAAACATAACCAATCAATTCTAAACAAAAAGTCAAGTACTATTCATAAAAGCCAAGTAAATTTCCTAAGTAGTTCATTGGTTCAAATCAACCCATTAACAAAATATTGTTTGGTAAAAAGATACTAATAAAATAAAATTAAACAAATATTCATCAAAAACTCTAAATAAAAAAATAATAATATTATCCTCTTCAATTAACAAGTATGAGCTCATCAAAGGGTGGTATTATTTAGAATTTTGGAGTGTTAGATATATTATTTGTTTTTTTTTTTTTTCTCTAATATAATTTGTGTAATGAGTAGTAAAAATTTTATACACCATTTGACACATGCTTTTATTAGTATTAATCATTTATTCAACCCTTGACTCTAACATTTTTTTTTTTCAAAATAATCTAGCATGCTCCATTTTTACTATTTTTATTATAATATGAACATCCCATTTATATTTTTTATACTCGTAGGGGTCATCTTAAAATAGGAATAGCAAAAAAGGGTTAAGTTAGCTTATTTTTCTTTCATTCTTTTTATAAAAATAAAGTACTTAGATAAATTCGTTCTAGTACATGTTAATATCATATTTTACATAATAATAATCTCTCCAAGTGTGGGGGTAAAAATTATCATTCAAAATTAAGCATGTCATAGAGTAATCGTTCATAGGAGAAATGCTATGGTTATATAAATTTATACCAACTTTAGCACTTACATCAATTATAAACTATCTAAAAAATTGAATTATTTTTCTATTTTTTTAAAAAAAATTATCACGTATTACAATATAATTAATGTAAATATAAAAATAAATATACATTGATATATTTTTGACATTTTTCTCGTTCATATTGATCGCTCTTATTTTTTATAAAACGACCTTAAGCATAATGCTGACTTATTATAAAAAGAGAATAATATTTTCTTATCGTTGCTCACATGCTTTGTGTTGATTAATTTAATGGTAAAATGCTTAGCGTGCTTGGACTCCACACAGTAAAGCAAATAGAGTCATGCTAGAAAAGCTAGGTAGGAGTTAGGACTGCGAACCAATAATCATTATAGACATAAACTAACAAACTACTTGGAAAAAATACAGATACCAACCAATCGTTTCAAGCCTAGACAGTGTTTCATCGTATCTTTTTTAACAAAGGCTACGATTAGGCAGTTGATCTCACTGTGGCCAACATTACAGCTTTCAATTGTTTGATTGTAATTTGTCCGTTCTATATTTTAGCAATTCTTTACCTTTATTTTTGGATGACGTGCGGAAATAAAGTTATCGATGGAGCATTTTATTTTCATATCGTGCCTTTTAATTTTGGGACATAAAGTGCACTTTTTAATGTAATAAAAAGAAAAGTGTATTAAATGTTAAGTTATTTAGTTTTTTAATTTAAAAAATATATTTTAAATCTTTTTTTATTTTTAAGACAAAGTGTCATCTAATTTTTCATTTTTGTTAAATTTATCAAAATAATATGTCATATATAATTTACATTTTTTTTTTTATAAATATATACATAAAAAATAAATAATTGATTAAAAAATTACTCTAACTTTTTCAGAAACTTTTTTTCTTTTAAACCGTAAATGTATATATATATATATTGTGTGTGACTTTGAACATAAAAAATAAAATTTTATTTAAGTTCAAAAAAAAAATCTTTTTAAAAAATTTGAATAAAATTGTTTAATTAAATATTAATTTTACATATATATCTATAAAAAAAAATGTAAATATACAAGCACATATGTCATTTCATTAAATTTAATAAAAAATTAGATGAAAAATTAAATTTATTTTTTCTTGACATCTTTTTTCATAAATAAAAAGGCTTAAAAATACATTTTCTAATTTAAAAGGACTAAATAAAAGTACATGTGATTGGGTATAGTAATCTTTTTTTTTTTTTTTTACGTTGTGATCCATCACAGATATGGATGGCAATTTAACCCGACGGTTCAGATACTTGCGAGTATCCAACCCGTTCGGGTCAGTTCAATTCGGAACAAAACGATTCAAAAATGGATCAGAACATTATCCATTTTATTTAAAACAATTCAATTCAGGGCAAAAATCCGTTCAATTCGAGACACCAATCGAATACTCGCTTATTTACTAAAAACATTAATTACATAAAAATTTATAAATAAATAAAAAAAATTCATTTTTTTTTTAAAAAACGGATCAACGGTTCAATTTTTTTAACCCGCGAATATTATCCGAACCGAACTGAATCCATTTTGTTTGAAACGGTTCAATTCAATTTGAACCACGGGTCAAAATGATTCGAGTCAAATCTGACCCAAACCGACCCATTGCTATCTCTAATCACAGAACTGCTTATAGGGAAAAACTACAGAGAACGAAGAAAACCTAGCAAAGTGAATGTCAAATAACCAGGCTCTCATCTTTAACTCTACATAACATGCTTTGAACATTGATTTCCTTACAACTTCATGAGACCTTCAGCTGGTAACGAATTGCAATTTCCAGGAAACTGCTCTCAAAATGTAAAATTGTTATTTCATTTTACTAGGTTTGTCTTGTAGACTCATTATTCGTTAGGCAGAAGGCAGAGTGTCAGAACATCCACAAGCATAACTCGTGATTTCATATTAGAAGCTTTGAAAAATATACACAAATAATTGAAAGAAAATGTAAAAGAAGTGAGATTATGAAGAACAAACAATGCATTTGTGATTTGACTTTGAGGGAGGATTTTCATGGCTCTGGTTGCATCTTCTCACATTCTTCTCGAATCGATTGAAAGAGCACAGATGAGAGGTATCGCTCACCAAAGCTTGGAAAAATAACCTATCAAGAATTCAAATCCCCAGATGAAATTATATCAAGGAAATATAAGCAAACAAATCTTTTGGACGCTTATTTTAGATTGCAAACATGTTGAAAGCCATAAATGAAGTTAACCAGTGGTGGTCTAACCAGCCGCCTGGTGAAAGGCTTGGTACATCCTTAGGAAATAACATGGTTCCAAAACCCCACTCTCAATTATTGTTTGATTAAAAAAAAAAGTTGTTGGTACTCAGAACCATGAATCATGATATTGATAGTTTGTTGAAAACAATTTCTCCTAATGGAAACAACAAATAGCTCAGAGGTGTTCTCATTGTATAAACCATAAAAATTGTGGTCCATAATGTATATGAAATTGAAAAAAAAAAAAGTTGTCAAAACTGAGAACCATAAATCATGACATCGATAGTTTGTTTAAAACAATTGTTTTTCCGAATGGAAACAACAAATAGCTCAGAGGTGTTCTCATTGTATGAACCATAAATAACGTGGATGAATTTTACTCCAATGAAATGGTCCATAATGTATACGGAATTTCTAGCTCAACTTCACAAATAATCCCTAAGTTTTCTTTTCTTTTCTTTTTTATACTTAGGTTACCTTGTTTTTTTTCCCCATCGTGATTTGGTCTCTTTACTTTAAATTTTTACATTTTAGTTCCCTTACTTTTTTCATGCGATTTGGACATTTTCTTCTTAATTTTTACACATTTAGTTCAAAATTTGAGATCAAATTGAAATTGAACTTCAATATTGTAAAAAGTAAGGAGACTAAAGTGTAGAATTTGAAAAAGTAAAAAAAAAAAAAAAAGCAAAATGTGGAGAACTTTAGGAACCATATGTGTAACTGAAAATAATTTTTGTTCTCAGTCTTTTTACATCCTGCCAAGTTCACATTAAACCCATCATCTGCCGATGATTGACAGCTAAAAACTGTGAACCAATCTATCCAATAACAAAATGAATGTCATTTCTTCATTCTTCTTACTACCATATGAAAATGGGAAGGAAAATGTCACCTAACTTTGACTTACACATCAAACTTTGCAGAAACTGAAAGATTAATGGAAAATAAAAGGCGCAATTTTTTTCACTATTTAATATGAGGTCTACTTTGATTAATTGAAACTCCATTGTTTTCAAATCTTGTGTGCATATAATATATATGGGTGAGTGGGGAATCACATACCGCGATGAGCTTCCCTGCATTTTCAGGCCTCTTTCCAACCTTGAGTGCAGCAGCAGTTGCCGCTCCAGAAGATATTCCCACCTAGTATTGAAAGTGCATAACCATTAGAAGATAAAAGTAAACAAAAGCAACAGTAAAAAGAGAATCAGATTACCAAATACAAACATATATGTACGTATGTATGTAGATAGGTATGTATATATGTATAGCTCTACTAATCAACAAATTCAATGATTCAACCACCTTCCTTTTATTTCTCCCGTGAAGTAAGCTGTAACATAAATGCCTATCATATAACTTTATATACATGCCCAACCAAGTGGATATGCTTTTATACTTAGTTTGCCTAAATCTCAATCTATAATTTGTTGGCCAGGGCATGAATGGCACACACCAGCAAGCCTTCTTGAAGTGCTATTTGTTTTGCAGTTTCAACAGCCTCGTCACTGGATATCTGCCAAATGACAAATGCATGAGAACTCAGAACTTAAATGTGGTAAAGCGGCTGGTAAATTTTATTGAAGATAATAAAATAATCATAAATTTTATAGGCCCAAGCTAATACTTATTACATGTTAATCTTATCAGTAAAGTAAAAAAGGCATAGAATCAATTATAGTTTGAAACTGGTAAATCAGGAAGTTATACTAACCAATGGCCTCGGTAGTTTTATTGTTACCAATGTTCTCAGTAGTTTCATTGTTACCAATGTTTTAAAAAGCTTGCCCTAACCTCAATGCTTGCTCCTTCCACCAAGGCAAGGTGTAAAGCTTAAGGCAATATGAGACTTAAGCCTTAAATTAAAACAAAATAAAAATAAAAACTTTTAAATAAACAATAAAAAGACAAATTATCACAAAATATCATAGCAATCCTAATAACCTTACATAGTTCATAATATAGCAATCCAACTATCACTAAAACATCTAAACATGATAAAGTTAAGATTCATAAAAAAGTTTGATAAAAAAGACATCGATAAAATTCATCAACAAGCTAACAGCAAGCAATGGACTAAGATATCTTGTGTTTAGAAAAAAATTGGCAACATAACAACTCAACAAGCAAAAAATGAAAAAACAAAGAAAAAAGAGAGAAAAAAGGAGAAACAACTAATAAAAAAAAATTAAAAACAAGAAAAAAAAAAAAAAAAACACTACTTATGTTTTGAAAATTGTTTGTTGGAAAGAACAAAAAATTGTTGAAAGAATGAACCATGAAGAATAAAACCACAACAGAGAAAAAGGAAAAAAAGGGTTGTTTAAAAGTTCCATCGTAAATACTAGGACCTTTACTTTCATTTTATCAGTAGGATTTTGGTTTTTACTGCTTCTATTTTACTTGCTTAAAACAAAATATTAATGGGCTTTATCTAAGAGTACAAGTGGAGCTTTAATTTTGAATTCAAACCAACCAATTTTTCTTTTATGGTATGAAACAAAGGCTATATGCCTCAATAGCCTTAGTGCGTAGTATCCGTGCATGAAAAAGGCTTAAGCATCAACAATTAAAGGCATATAAGTTTTTCAGTTCCTTAGAAGCTTAAGCATCAACAATTAAAGGCAAATAAGTTTTTCAGTCCCTTAGAAGTTAGCATCAAGGCTGCTCAAGTGAAAAACAAGCCCCCACAACGTTTTTTCAAAATATGACATTAACAAGGTAAATTATGGAATTATAGTGCACGTTTTCACACAATTAGGAAACTATTTGGACCATTTTTCCTATTGTTATTTATATTATAAACAGCATTAAACAAATGGTTTACATCATTACTACCTTCTTTTTAATATTTTATTACATATAAATATAACTTAAACAAGTGGAAATCGAACCCATGGCCAATAAGAGGGTTTTTGGGGTTGGGGAAACCATTGGGTTATAGGCTGATTCCCACATTACGACCTGCTTAATTGGCCATGATATTGAAAGGCTTAAAATCATTATTAAAGAATTTTATATTGGAATTATTAAATTACGCAAAAAAGAAGAGAGAATACTGAAATAGACTGAAAATATTGAAGGGGAAAATGACGAAGACCTCTATGACTTCATCAACAACATCTCGGTCCAAATTCCTAGGTACAAACCCAGCTCCAATCCCCTGAATCTTGTGAGGACCTGTACAATTAATTGCAGAAACAAAGAAAACAAATGGGTGATATCAAGAAGGCATAAAAATATGGATATAAAATATATGTCGTCTTACCAGGCTTTCCTCCCGATAGTATGTTACTTTCTGAAGGTTCTACACCAATAACCTGACACAGAATAAGTCAAACAGTGTCATTCAAATGCAAAAATATTCAAAGAAATTATTTATTCTTTGTGGGGAAGAAAACTGCCAACAAGAACATTCATACACCAAGGTGTAGTTTCAATTGACTTGTAGGCCAGTACATTAAAGATTCTCAGATTGTGTAACAAAATATGGACTTTCAGCAAGAAAACATCTTATGAGGAAAGAAAGAATTTAAACATAACTAGGAAAATATTATCAGGAACGTGTTTACCTGTATTTTAGAATTTTTCTGTTTAAGAAACCGACCAGCCCCAGAAATGGTCCCTCCAGTTCCAATTCCTCCAATAAATATATCTACCTTGCCTCTTGTATCTTCCCAGATCTCAGGACCTGTTGTCTCATAATGTACCTGCATGTGAAACACATACATAATCATAAGACCATAGCTGAGATATCTATAGAGTCCTTACAGAAAAAGTATAACCATTTTATGAGGAAAAATTATACAATAGTGTGCGCTGATTATGATTCTTAACACCCAAGGCCATCTGTTTCCCAGTAAACAATTTCGTCATAATAGTTTTTGAACCTTCTAGAAATGACTCTGTAAACTGCTACTCTCGGCTATTAAATATGTTTTTTTTTCCATTCAATTTATTAGGAACATTAAAAAAATAAGCAGCAACAGAAAGTCAGAAAGTAACTTTTCAGAATATAATAATTATACATCCCTGCAGAAAAGAATTCACTTGCTTCCTCCTTGAGAATATTTTTTAGTGGTCTCAGAAAGCACATGTATCATATAATATAAATACGACTGCGGAAGACACAAGTGACATCCAACCAATACAGACATGAAAGTCTACCCTTCAGACATGAGACTTCCCATACTTTTGGCCAAGTATCTTCTGGAATAAAATGCCAAAACAGTAAAGACATAAGCAAGAGGTTAAAGATTACAGTTGACCAAAAAATAAAACCAACATGCAACCAGAGCCGGAGTTGTGAGCCAAACAACAAACCTTGGGATTGGCAGGGTTATCAAATTGTTGAAGCATGTAAGCATCAGGTGTTCTTTTTAATATTTCTTCGGCTTTCTCAACTGCACCTTTCATGCCCTTTGATGAATCAGTCAAAACAAGCTCAGCACCAAATGCTTTCAGAAGAACTCTTCTTTCCATACTCATTGAAGCTGGCATTGTCAATATTAGTTTATATCCTTTTGAAGCAGCAATAAATGCAAGACCAATGCCAGTATTTCCACTTGTGGGTTCCACCAGAATATTCTAGAAACAAATGGGGAGGATTTGGTATCAGATTGATCGAAAAGCTACAAAAAGGGAAAGGGCAAAAAAAAAAAAAACCATGGCCACTCTAATAAAAAGAGGAGATAATTTGTAGAAGCTTAGTCACAATATCACAAGTTGTAATTTACACTACTTATCCAAGTCCTCTTTGATATAATGAGAAAAAGAACACGTGAAGAAAATGAAAGATAGGTTTATTGCATGCAAGAAATAGAAGATTATTTCATTGCATACAGGAAATAGAATATTGTTTCATTGCATGCTTCCTCAATAAATGTCAAAAGCAATTGAAATTATAAGCTCCTTTGTCATGCTTGGTTAGAAGGAATGGAATGGCAATTTGGAATGAACTTGTGAATATTCTATTATTTGATTTGACAATGCTTTGTCTGACTTTTAAGAGAAAAGGAATCAATTCAACCACTAGAGAAAAACTCTTTCCATCCAACTACCTTAGGAATACCTCGGAATGCTATGCTTTTCTTAGTTGTATTTTTTCCTCTTCTTTTTTTTCTCATTTTTTTCATTTGGAAGACAATAAATGTTATTTCCAATTTTACCACCATTTAGACACAATAAAGTTTTGTTTTCAATTTTATTTTCATTTTGATTGCATTGTTCATACCAAACATAGTAGTAGTATTAATCTTTCCATTATATTAAATTCTCGTAAATATTTTCATTACTTTTTCATTCCACGAACAAAAGATGACCTATTTTCTGCCATTCTAGTCAATTCCTACAAATATCATGAAAATTACTAGTAGTGAACACACTCCAGTATTACCGACACCATAGTTTGAGAGACTTCCAACTACAGAGCAAAAGAGAAGCATGAATCCTAGAGTTATATAAGGCTTTTGTCCTGTTTAATTTAATACATCAGTCTACTAAGTACTAAAACAACCTTTCATTTCAGTCAAATGAAAACCATTTAAATTTATCCCTGCACCAAAATACAAGGCAGCTTGATGGCATAACTTTAGGCATTACCTGCCAACTAAGACAAGAGAGAACTTAACTTGTAGGCATCCGTTGCTCTTATATATGTTATGTTGATGAATCAAATATCTTTTGATAAGACCCATGCCTTAAGCTAAAGTATCCAAATGGATCCAACCTTGATGCAATACAGCCTAACTTTAACATATCAAACACTAACAAGTATAGGAGCTAAATATAGCATTTCTACCTTTCCAGGCGTAATAAGACCTCTTTGCTCAGCATCAACTATCATACTGTAACCTATCCTGTAGACAAAGTTATTGTGAAAATACAGCAATAAGCGACAATTTTTATGCCAAAAACTTTCAAAATAACAACTAATACAATTGGTTTTAGATTTAAAAGAAATGTATACATATAAATATAAATGTTTCAGAAACATCTACATCCTGAGTCAAGACTTTGACATATCTGATCCTCCATTACCTACAATGAACTAATTCCTTTAACACTTGTACATTTATGTATGATGTATGATAGACTACTTTGATGACCTTTCGCAAAAAAAAAAAAAAAAAACCAAAAAAAAACCAAAAAAAAATTCCAAAAAAAAAAAAATTTGAGATGAAATATATGGACTTCTATTAATTCAGAAAATTCCTTTGTTTGAAGTGTGGAAAAAAATTACACCAAAAACCCCATAAATAAGATGTTTAAATTCATTTAGGTGATGTTTGGTTTGAATGAATCAATTAAGGAATGGAAAGAGGATTCCTTATTATTATGTTTGGTTGGATCTAAATTAAATAAAAATGGCAATCCCTTACCAATAAAAGCGGAATAGTCTTTCAGTAATCCCACCATAGGAAAAGTTACTCCTTTCCATCTCTTATTGCTCTCATATTTCAATATTACCTTTATTTGAAAATTTTCTCAATCTCGTAATATTACTTTTTTTCACTAAAATTATATTACTTTTTAACTGTAAATCACACAAATTTTTTATTTGCTTTATTTCTTAATGTTTATATAAAAAATCTTGTAAAAAATATGGAATTAAATTGCTATTAGTAATCATTTACTTTTCAAATAAGGTATATTTTTAGTCATATTTTTAAACAATTTTAATAAGTATTTTTATTAAAAAATAACTATTTTAAGGTAAAATATATATTTTAGTAATATATATATATTTTTATTAATAAAGTAATTTAAAAGAAAAAAAGTAAAAATTAATATTATTTAAAATGTACTTCAGTAGTTTTTGTAAAATAGTATATTTCATTACATTCCACCAACAAACCAAACAATGGAATAATCATTCCTTCTTTGATTCCAGTTGTAAAATCAAACATAATAATAGTAATATTATTTACTTTCCATTCAATTTCATTACTATTACCATTCTGCGAACCAAACGTGCCATTAATACAAGACTACATTTATAGCCTCCTTACCTGTCCTTGACACTGCAGCACGGCTCCATTATCTCAAGCTTGGCAGCAATATTTGCAACTGATCCCTTCACAACATTATTAAGGTAAACCATTGGAGTTTTTCCAATGAGCTGCATCATAAAACCAACTAACATATAAGTCAAGATATTTACATGCATCTGTCTAAGAATTTAATAAGATGCAATCAACCCCAACCCCAAAAGCAGCACAGTATCAATTCAAATTTAAAAATATTGCTATGGGATTGACTGTATGAGACAGAAAATAGAGGAAACACCGAAGCATAAATATCATAACATATAATATTTTCTAAATGAAATAAGTGACATAACTAATTCACTTACCAATGTTTGCAGTTCAATATAGAATTTCCCCCAATGCCACAAGATAAGAATTTTATAGAATGTGAAAAAAGAAAACAATATTGATCGGTTCTTCATCAAAATTTATGACAATGCATGACCAATCATGCAGCGCTACCATGAACTAAGAAGATATTTTTGATGATGTCCTTCTAAGCCACCCAATTAAATGATATCAATACAATATAGAATTTCAGTGAAGTGAAAATGACTCACTCCTCGTACCCTATTGATAAAAACGAAGACTAATTTACAATGTAGCCTTGACAGCCGATCAAAAGGCATAATGTTTTTTTTTTTTATTTATCAAAAGTCATAATCAATGTAGCACGTCAAATAATCTTAGGATTTCGTTAATGAATCTGAGAAATCGAGTCAACGTTTATTGTAATAATAATTAAATCACAGCCCATAATTTTGTACTTTTATATATCTATTTCATATTTATATTTGATTTTCTTGTACCAATCCTAGAAATGTTCTTATTTATTTCTTTTTAGCTTAGTATTTCTATAAAGCAAATAAGTCAACTTTAAGTAATTCAACAGATCATTTCCTGCATTAACAGTGAGAGTGGACAAATCATCACAACCACAAAACCTTTGAGAGTTATGATTGCCAGAAACGAGTAATTTTTAAATTACATAACCGGACTATCACAATCTATCCGCGACATGAATTTTAAATTTTCAGAAAAATCTTGCTGTTCACCTCTGATATCATCACTATAAACACTAAACAGTCAGTACTTATCGGGCGGCTAAGAATTAACATCAAAAGAATAATAACAACAATTTTCACGAAGAAATAAAAATAATCAATTGAAAAAAATTTGAACATAATTAAGACAAACCCGGTTCGTCATCCCTAAAAAGATTCCAAAAATAAAGCAAACCTGAGTAACATCTTCGGCAATATTAAGACCCTCGATCTCTGTTTGGGTCTCAATGGAAACAGCTTTGCATACAACATTGCAAGCAGAGAAAAGCTTCCCGCTATAGGTCGGCATCTTCATGAATCTCAGAGTCGAAGACGAGTCAGAGCTGCCGACCCTTGGAACCAGAGACGACCCTGGGCTGAGGTATGATTTGGTGCTGCAAAGAGAGGGTTTCAACGGAGTGATGAGAGAAGCAGAACCCATTTTTGCTTTTCCTTCGCTGCGAGAGAAAGCTCCACAGCTTAACAATATCAGTAAAGTATGGCTTTAATTCGATTTGGACTGCTTGACGATTTTTTGTGTGTTGACTTGTGACTTGTGACTTTTGATTTTGTGTTATTGATACTGCTATCGATATTTTATACCTATTTAATATTATTTTTTATAATATAAATAATTAAAATTAACCATTTTACTATATTACAAATATAATTATTGTATACAAAAACAAATTTACAGGCAGTTTTGGTCATTGTTCAGAATTGGCATTATTAATTTAAAAAAATATTAAAAATATATAAATTTATATCTATTTTTATATTTAAATTAATTATATTATAATATATAAAAAAATTATTTTAAAAAATAAAAATTAATTCAATTATTTAAGTAATTTTATTACATATTATGAAATAAATTTTGTAACTACAAACATAAACATAAGTATAAATTTATATGATAATAACATTCATTTATCATTTAATGCTAAATTCTAACTCATTCATTTTTAGGAACTATTATAAATATTTTCTTGCTAAATTTAATTTTTAAAAAAATATTTTAAAATATTTTAAAATTTATAAACACAAAAATAACTTATTTTTATTAAATTCATATTTTTTATTATATAAAAAATTTAGCCTAAACTTTTATATAGTACACAAAGCAATTAAACAATATTCAAGCTAACTACATATATTATATCTACTTTAATATTATAGCTTTATTGGTGCATTATTTTTTTTGATAATATAAGTTATATACTTATATGGTGTTGGTTGAGTTAATTTTGTCATGAAAATTACTAAAATTTTTACCTATATTATTTATATTTGTCTATCTATATTATTATATAAAAATGTATAAATTACACTCAAATAAGTTTACACAAAAATATTTTTTTATTTTAAAATAATAATATTTCTTGCATTTATATTTTTTAATTTTGGAAGAAAATAAGATAAGCATTTTAATTCCAAAGAATTGTATAATATTGAAGAGTTTACTCTCCTAATAGGCATGTGATTTTTTAATTATTTATTTATCACTATATTGTATAAAATTCAAATATATTGTAGAATTAAATAAAGATATAAAAAATAGAACAATTTATGTGTAAGACATGTATATTTTTATTAATATATATAAATTTTTAATTACACATGAAATAATTTTAGACAAAAAAATTCTTATATTTTAAAATAATGACATACTTTTGCCTATTTACCTTGCTATTATATTTTATTTTAAATTTTAAAAAAAAATTAAAGTAACTAATTTAGATAAAATTAATTTTATTATTTTTAATAAATATGCTCATGTTTTTCAGAACTTATTAGAAAAAGGAAAGAAAAAAAAAGTATTTACATATTAAAATAATTTAAAACTCAGTAAGAAATGGTTATAATTTTCAAAAGGATTTCCATTACCAAAGACACTATATTAGATATTTTCTTCTTCTTCTTTTTTTTAGACTGGAAAATATCTCATATTATCTGGTCTTCTTAACATAAAAACACATTTTAGCATTTAAAATATTGATGAAAATTGATTTTTATTTTGTTTTTCACGTATGCCAATCTTTTAACCAATTGTACGACAATTAAAATATTCTAGGTGTTCAACTCTAGAACTAGTTATACAATTATATAAAGTAGATATTTATTATTTATTATCTATTATTTATCATCATAAAAATATGAGTTCTATTCTTAAAAAAAAAAAAAAATGCACTTTTATTCTTAATTAAATGCATGTAAAGTTACTTTTTAAAATCTATATTTAATAATTATTTAATTTTTAGACATTTTAAAATACAAATATTTAACCTTTTATTTTTCATAAAGTTTTATTTATTGTATCTTATATTTATATATTAATAACATTTTATTTATTTATTTATATTTAAAATTTGATTAATGATTTAATGTTTTGATATCGTTTTATCTCATAATTACTTATAATTATTGTTTAATTAATAAATTATCATTAATTTAAAAACAATGAATTATATTTTATTATAATAAAGTATTAGTACTTCTTTATTATCTGATAAAATTCTAATATATTCAAGATTTTTAAGTCTAACTATATGTTATATAATATGTTTTTCTTGGAAAATATATTATTAACATGTTATTTAGTAGGTTAACATGTTTTTAGTAAATCAAGTAGTGAATAATTAGATATTCTATCTTTTTCTCCATAGATATTATAAATGTTTTCAAAATTAAGAAGAAGATAAAAAGTTAAACCATTTAAACCGTTATTGGTTTCATATTCTTCTCCAACTTCGTAGATATTTAGCATTATCTTATAGACAATATTTAACTCAATAACAATATTTGAAGTATTTATTCATTTTTATTTATTTTCTTTACTAAAAATAAAGTAAAAGAGGTGGTGATTTTCAGTAAAAAAGGCTTAATGTTGGAAAAACTAGAAGAAGCATGATTAAAAGAAATTAAGGAGAATTCTATTCTTAAGTTTTTTTTTTTTCCTTTGTTTCTTGTTATTGAAAATCAAACATAGGTAATTTTTTTTAATATCTTTAATTTGGATTAAATTAATACATATATGACAATAATTGATTACTAAAAACTTTAACTCTTTTGATTATTTTGCACATAAATAGTGAAATATTTTGTTGATTCATTACATAAGAAAAAAATTGTTTAAATATCTATATAGTTGCTTGGAGATTTTTTTTAATTAGATTAATTAATTAAAAATATTTTATTATATTTTTGTGTTATATTATATTATATAAATATGTATGATGCTTATATTGTGCAATCGTGCTTTTTTTTTTTTTGGAAAAATAACAAAACTAACACCCCCAAAAATTATAATAACAAAACTAGCACCCTTGTGTTCAATTAAAATTGAACGACGATAATTTGGACTCGTTCAATATTGAACGTTCAATATTATCCGTTCAATTAGAATTGAATGACGATAATTAGACCTATTTAATATTGAACGTTCAATATTTTACGTTCAAATTGAATATTGAACGTTCAATATTAAACGTTCAATTCTAATTGAACACAAGGGGGTGCTAGTTTTGTTATTATAATTTTTAGGGGGTGCTATTTTTGATAATTTCCCTTTATTTTTTTTTTTTTTCAGGAAAGGATCAATCTTGGGTCTTTATATTGTTTTGAATGATTTCTTCCTAGAGTCGATATAGGTACGTACTTAAATTTACTTTTAAGTATTAGTAAAAGAAAAAAAATAAGGGATTAATTTATGCACAATTCTTAACATTATTTTAAGCAACACATGTAATTACAATATTTTTTGGGCTCATCAACACAAAAGAACTTGTAAATAAAAAACAAAGAAAAAATTAAAAAGTTATAAAATATGTTTCAAAAAAAAAAATACATCAAATGTTTTAAAATTTTAGTGCTACAATAAAATAAGAAATTTAAATTAATTGTAAAATTATTAATGAAATTAAATCAGATTTTATCTAAATTGATAACATAGAAGAGTAAAAGAAAAACACTTGAAACAAGATAATCAATTTACTCATATCAATTAATTTTTTTTTATACTAAAAATTATGTTGATTTAATTTTTTAATAATTAATAGCAATCTTCTGTGTTTACATTTAGATATATATTTGCTAAAGTTATATACTTTTTCTTAACATATCATTAAATATTATTAAAGTTAAATAAGTTACGAATGAAAATGAAAATTATTTGTATATTATATAAGTAAAATTTTATAAAATCCTATAAAAATTAAATATAAATATAAATAATTAGACTATCACATACATAAGCACGTGCATAAGACTAATATAGGTAAATATTAAGGATATTGCTAGAATATATGGATTTATAAGTTAATAAAATAGATACTTAGTTGTAAAATGCTCGTTTTATTATTATTTTTTTTCTTTTGCTAAGGAAATAAATTTAATTTAATAATCATATTTAAATATTACATTAAAAAATATATTCAAATTTAAAATACATATCAAAGAATCAAATAGGCACCCAAAATAATCATTACATTCTAAAAAAAAAAAAATATGACCTAAAACATTAACCAATGGCAAACAAAAAGTTTTTAAAGTTAGCTCGCAATGCCAATTAGCTCCCAACATCAACAAAAGTTTACCAAAATGATCCAAAAATCTATACCTAAAATTAATACTTAGACAAACATTAACAATCTTTTAAAATTTATTACACGATACATCTACAATTTTTTGAAACATTTTTACAAATACTTAGGTCTCATAAAGCAATAATAGCAAAAACATCACAACAATTTTATACAATAAAAAACCTGCAAGCTTCACAACAAATCAAAAATTCAATACAACTAACAAGATTAAGATTGACCAAATAATCTAATCAATTCACTTAAATAAGGAACTTTGATCTGTCAAATTTGAATTAGATTGAATTCATATATTTTATAGTGAGATCGGATTCAGATTGTGAATTATAAAATTCATTCGGATTTAGATCAGATTCAAATTAACAGATTTTATAATCCACTACAATTCAATTCTGACCAAATTATTATTAAAATTATAAATAAATGCATATTTTATTTTTAATATATTATATTTAAATATTAAACATATCATGATTACATTAAATTACTATTTTAGCTTAAAAATAAATATAAATGCTAAATCTTCTTTTATTATTTTGATTCTCTTATATGTAATTATAAATATATAAATTTACTTAATGATGTACCAATTTAAAATTTAAATGTTAATATATATTGTGTTTTATATATAATAATATTTTTAAAACAAGTTATAATCTCAATCCGACCTTATTCGATCTATTTATATTTGTATTTGTTTGGATTGAGTACATCATCAGATCAGATTCGAAATGAATATTTTTAAATCAGCTTCGGATCGTATCAGATTTAGACCGATGAAAATATGCGATTTTAAATTGTTCCTTAGCCCTAAATAGAATACCACAACAGAAAATACCCATACAACGGGTTTATTTGAAACACTAAACAAAATAGCAAAAAAACAACTAGTGTCAAAGCAGAAGAGGTGAACCACTAGTGTTGGAGCAAATGAGGTGAGGGGTCATTGGAAAGTCAGAAGCAACACCCCCGATCAAACTCAAACGAATACACTCGAGACAAACAAGCCCCAAAACACACCTAAAAGCACTAGCCTCTAGAAGAAGAAAACCAACGCCAACGAAGCCCCATTGGCAGCAAACAACGGAGGTGAAGTGGCCCCAAAAACTGAAACTTTCGTAATCGACTCTCAAAACTTAAATCAAGATGCATTTTCTAGATAAAAGTCAGAGACTCTCTCTCTCTAAACAATGCCTTAGCATGCTTTATGTACAATAAATACTTGTTTTTATTTAAAATAAAGAAGTGATTTTCTTCCATATTTGGTAACTAGATACATGCGCAACACATAAAATGGATCCATTTATTTTTCTATAGCAATCACTTACCATACTTATGTCTAGGGGTGTTCAAAAAATCCAATCAATCCGACCAATCCAATCCGATCCGTTAATTTTTGAACGGTTTCGATCCGATGATCGGATCGGATCGGATCGGTTTGAAATTTTTTCAATCCGTTAGGTTCGGATCGGATGGCGGATTGTACTATTTATCATCCAATCCCATCCGATCCGACCAAAAAAATTAAATACATTTTAAATTTATACACATGTCATATTTTTAAGGTTTATTTTAGCTTAAATATGTTTATGTTACATAAAAAATTTAATTTTTTATTCAAAAATATTAAAATAGAGTTAATTAATTTTATTGATCGGATTGATCGGATTCAATCCGAATAGATTGCGAATCGGATAGGATCGAATTTGAAACATGATCGGATCGGATGCGGATTATGATATTTCAATCCGATCGGATGGTCGGATCAGATCGGATAAGCATAAAATCAACGGTTTCGATCCGATGAACACCCATACTTATGTCTTAGAAGCTGAAGCATTCTTATACCCTTGTAACCAAAACAAATTAAAAAAATTAACACAAATAATACTATTTAAAAATTTTAACAATAAAAATAACACGCATAGCTTTAATTCAATACTAATTTATATTCTATCGATTTAAAAGAATGACACTGTTTTTATTGTTATGAATTTTAATAAGTGTTATTTTTGAAGTAATTTTTTATAAATAAATAAAAAAGTTAATGAAAATACCTGTCAGAACAGAGAAAATATACCATTGATTAAGAAGGGAAGGGGAAAAAAAAAGTTTTACTCAGTTATAGATACTTATTTTTTAATAAATAATGCTTCAATTATTGATCGAGTAAATATAAAAAATTCAGTTAGTGCAGTTAAAAACATATAGATGGTTTTAGACGCTTTTGGTACAAAAAGAAAAGCAATCACGTAATTGACTGAATAAATATATATAAAAGAGGAAACCAAAATGTCAAATGAAAACAAAGCATGAAAAAATTCTCAATAGAAATGTTACTAATTTATTAAGTACTAATCTGTCAATATATAACATGTACTTTCAACTTGGCGATAATTTCTGATTGTCCTAGTTTAGAACTCCCAATTAAAGTACCATGCATGAATTCGGTCTTTGAAGCATAATCACACGACGCATTTCACTATAAAAAACCAACTCAGAAAAGGAATGGTTACCTGCATAATAACGCCCACCAGGCACCACAGTTCAAACGTGCAATTCTTAATGATATTAAACTTTACATGATCATTCTAGGGTTTGTTAACTGATTGATTTTTTACATCGTATGCTATTGAATCTGCTAGTTAAGATTTTTCATTATTTAATCTGCTCTAGAACACACTTTGCACTTGTGTTATTTGTGCTAACATTTCAAGTACTATTGGTGACGTATTCGGTATTTCGCGTGACTCGAAATTATTAAAGTTGACAGGTTTGATTGATCTTGTGGGACTCAAGTAAATCGAAACGTTAATCCGAATCCAAACACCTAGCTTATGGAGGCTATAAAAGGAGCGACGGCTTGTAAGTAATTACATAAGGGGGATTTATCTGTGAAGGGTAATCTAAGACCTGAGTTTGTAATTGAACATTGATTTTCATAGTAGATAGTTAGGTGGTCCGGTGGTTTTCTTCTTAGGTCATTGTTATGTCCTAGGTTATTTCCACCTAAAAATCTCGTATGTTATTATTTAATTTTGCATTTTATTTTTATACGCGATTGTATGTCTAGCCATTGTATTTATGTTACATAATTAAAATTTGGTAAAATTAAAAATAACCTATTCACCCCCCTCTAAGTATATTTGGTCTGTAACTAAAAATTTTCAATTGGTATCAAAGGGAGTCACTAGATAAACTTAGTGCTGCCTAGGACTTTGTTATGAATCATTTGAGAGAGGGTTCTTCTACAACCCGTCCACCCTACTTTGATGAGTCTAACTATCTATATTGGAAAGCTCGTATGAAAGCCTTTTTACGCTCCTTAGATGAAAGTGTATGAAATTCTGTGCTTTATGGTTGGGAGCTACCTACGGTTACTAAGGATAAAGTAGTCACACTTAAGCCTAGGATTGAATGGACGACTAAAGATAAAATTGGTAGTTGTTGGAATGGAAAGGAAATTAATGATATATTTAGTGTTGTGTCGCCGGATGAATTTTGACTCATTTCTGATGTTGAAATTGCTAAGGCTGCTTAGGACACTCTAGTAGTTGCTTATGAGGGCACGTCTCAAGTTAAACGAACTAAACTCCGCATGTTAGCTACTAAGTTTGAAAATTTTAGAATGGAGGAGGATGAAATGTTTTCTAAATTTTATGCTAAATTATGTGATATTGCTAACTCATCTTTAAATCTTAGAGATAAAATTGATGAACGCAGGTTAGTTCAAAAAGTCTTATATACACTACCAGAACGCTTTCAAGCAAATGTCACTGTCATAGAAGAAAACAAAGACATTGACACTATCAAGATTGAAGAACTCATTGGTTCAATTCAAACATTTGGGATGAATCTTCGAACACCCAAAAGAAACACAGGTGTTGCTTTCAAAACCACCAACATTGATGATGGTGATAGTGATGATGTCATGAAGATGAAGATTTACTCATCCTAACTAGAAAATTCAAGAAAATTCAAGAAAATATTCAACAGAAAGGATCTATAAATTAAAGAAAAATCAAACCATATAAAAAATCGTAAGGGAAGAGAACTCGTGCCAATGAGTTCATGAGGTAAGAAAACTAAACCCAATGGACCTAAATGTTTTGAATCCAATGATTTTGGTCACTATGCAGCTGAGTGTGCCAACAAGAAGAAGAAAGTAGGAAAGACTTTCAATACTACCCTTAGTGACTCAGAAAATGATCATGACTAAGCTAGTGGTTCAGAATTTCAGATGATGGTAACACTAACTACATAGCTTTTATTGCAACTGTTGATGGATACTCCAGTGAGTTTGACCTTAACTCAGATGATGAGGGAAGTAAATATATTCTTACTAAATTTAATGTGAACAATTTTAAGGAACTCTTTCTAAACTTAATTAGCTATAAGAAAGAAAAATATAGACTACTCATAACTATAACCAATTGCTAAGTTTCTTCTAGAAAAAATATATAAATTTGGAACATAAACTACTTAATTTTAAAAGAAATTAATTGTTGTGAATTCAGGTACACTTTTATATATTTATTTTTAATTTTTAATAATCTAATATAAATATTTATATATCTATTATTAATGATAACTTTCTCCAAAATATTATTTTATAATAATAATAACTTCTAAATTGCTCGCAGGAACTAGTATTAGGAACTTGGGAGGCAAATTAAGCTCGAAAACATGATCACAAATTCAACAAGATGAACAAAAACAACACAATTGTCATTACCTCAAATAGATTTCTAAAGAACAAATATAAATATGTCAATATGCAATAATTGAATTAGGGGTGTTCATAATTTAGTCCGATTAAATTTTTAGCAAAAAAATTAACCAAATTGAATCTTTTATATGAATTTAACTAAACTTAACCAAATTATTCGACTTATAAAATTGTTCAAATTGGACGATTTTGTTCGATTTAGTTCAATTTGGTTAACGATTTTTCATGATTTTTTATTTTTAAATTTTTTTTCCTTAAAATCATGTTGAAACTTGAATTAATATTAAAAAAAAAATTAATCTAACTAAATTACTTTAAATATGCTACAAATATAAATCATTTAATATCTCATATAAATTAATGATTAAGTTGATAAAATTTATAAAAAAAGAATTTGAAAATTTCTTGTAGTTCAGGTGATAAGACTTTGAATTCTCACACAATGAATCCAAGTTCAAATCTCACTCAAATATATGAGTGTGTTTTTTCTTATTAATAAAAAAGAAGAAAATTTTAGTGCTCTTTTTTTTTTAAGTTGATAAAATTTATAAAAGATAAAATTATTATGATATACATGCAATTGAATAATGCAAATTGTATGTTAAAAGTTGAAATTGTAAAAAAGAGTTTAAAAGTAATATTTAATTTTTAATAATAATATAAAATATTTTTTTAAAAATAAATACTAATATATTTTATTTTTTTTAAAAAAAGATTTTTTTTTTATATATAATATATAACGGGCCGATCCGATTTTGATGATTAAAAATTCATAAAATTAAACCAGATTGTTTGAGAAACGGTTTAAAAAATATAAAATAGACCGGACTATTTGACTTACATAATTGTACGGTCCAATTTAATCTGGTCTAATTTTTCAATTTAATTCAATTTAGTCCAATTTTTAGATACTCTTAAATTAAATTATATATTTTCACTTTTAAAATTTTAATAATTTAATTTTGTATCAATTGGTTCACAGAATCACAACGTCAATTGTGAAGAAAAATAATAAAATCCATTTGTTTTCTTGAATTCACAACTTATTTGTTTTATTTTCTATAGCTAAGGTGTCTTCCACTTGTTTTTAAATCTTAAAGATTTATTTTTTAATCCAATTCACATGGTAAATTTAAGAATATTAATAAAAATATTTTTGGAATATTTTTCTTTTATTCATGACGAACCTACCACGAGCCCCTCTAGATTTTTTTTTCCAAATCGTGTTAATAAATATTTTTGTGTCAGACTATTGTGTCAAGATATTGTATTTATTATGTTGAATTACCGAGCTTGTTAAGAAATGAAAAAATAACAGGACTTTTTTTTTTATCGGTTTTCCTCTGTTAGTATGGAATATTAAGATTTTCATGTTATGTTCGGGTTGTATCGTTTTATATCATTAACAATGCAATTAAGATCAAACAAAGGATATTCTATATTACAAACTTTTTTTTTCTTCTTTTGATAACAATAATAATTAAGTGGAGGAACCATGCTTTTTTAGCCCCTTTTTTTTCGTTCCATAGAATCAATATTTATATTTAAAAATATCAATAATAAACTAACACTAAATATTATCATCAATAATTTTTATTAATAAAGATTAACTCGGCTTTCTTACTATTGGTGGGGCAGCATGCTAAGAAAGTAAGAAAGAAATAAAAAAGTGAAATAAGAAATAAATGAGTGAATTTTTTAGGGTGACCAAGTGTACAAAAGGTATTTATTTCCTTTTTTTTTTTTTTTTTCTTAAGATAGTTATTTCCCTAATTACAACAAAAGGTAAATAAAATTTTTATAAAAATCTTGGGGTGGTCGGGAACCTTTAGGCGAAGCAGAAGGTTCATCGCTGTTGGTGGTTTATCTTGATTTGAACTGTTTTTTCATCCATGATAGACAGATTGAGATCGCACACAGGGAGATGGATATGTTACATGCTTACGTGTACCATCTAATCATCATGAACTTCTTCATCTTAATTCTTTCTCATCTTTAAAAATCTCCACCACCATTCATAAATAGATGTATTGATAAGACTTCATGTTGAATAAAACAATTGCATCTTAACAAATCTTCGCAAATATGAGAGTTATAAAAATACACAAATATCTGCCTATTAGAAGACACCATAACCATACTCAACAAATTGAGAAGTAAAAAATACACTAGATTTAACCTTAATATAATCAAATTTGACAAACTAAATCACTACTGTAATAAAGTGGTAACAAATTATTTATCAACTAAAACTCACCTCTTGTAAACATCTCGTTTTTAAGTACATTATTTCACCACTGCGCTGGTAATAACAATCTCGCACTAAAAACGAGCCAACGGAAGTTCGATGTTTTGCACCCACTGTTTCACTAATGAGCTCTTCAAAATACAGATGAAACAAAGAAGAACAAATTAATAAAAGTGACTGGCATGACCATCTGACATTGGCATGTTTTAATAAGACGTACGATATACACGAATATTTTGGCCTCACAAAACCAATAAGACCTAATGTGAATTGACTCGCTAACAGACCAGACCCCTCTTGGATTATTTCATTATATGAAAACAGCACAATAAAAAGTATTAATGAAATGCCAAATTTAACATGCAAAGTAGCAATACTCCAAAATGGAAGAAGATGTCAACCAGATACTAGTACAGTCACAAGATACATAACAGTTCGATTTGGAAAGTACAATAGTAAACCAATCTTTCAAAACCCGACTATGTTTAACATAGATGCCACACTGAGGAACATCTAGAGTATAACTCAGTAAAACTCAGATCTCCCCCAGATAAATCTGCTTATCACTACTGCAGGATCCAATAATGGGCTCGCTAGGATGGAAGACGCACTCATTGACTGATCCTGTGTGACCAGGGAGTTTATACAAGATGCGTCTAGAGGTAGTATCCCATATGTAAACCATCCGATCGGAACTACCTGCTGTTACCTTGCTTCCATCAGATGACCAGGCACATTTCAACAAGTTCTTTTCAAAGTTGTGCTGATGCCCTTCAAATATCTTAACACATCGGTTTTGTGGCGCGTATGGGCGCATGTCCCAAATGCATAGCTTGCAGTCCATTCCATTAGTCAGTAGATAGGATCCATCCGGACTCAATGACATACCTGTTATCATATCTTGATGACCTTGGAGAGTCATAGTAACTTCAGACTTGCGCAAGTCCCAAACCTTCACATCATTGTCAATACCGCCTGTGAAGATTTTATCTGATGCATCAGAGAAGCTAACAGCTGTAATTTGGTATTTGTCTGGAAATGTCTGGATAGCACCCCTTTGACGCATATCCCACAGTTTTGAAGTTCCATCATCGGATCCACTGACTACAAGAGGTGGTCCACGACGTGAAGGACAGCATGAGTTCACAAATGAAGAGTGTTCAGCCATCTTTTTTATTTGTTTCCCGGTTTCAACATCCCATGCCCTTAAAGTTTTGTCTGGACTGGCTGATATTATCTGGGACCCATCAGTTGTCCAATGAAGATCCAGAACAGCATTCTTGTGCCCCTTAAGAACCATAAAGTTCTTGCACTCTCCATGAACATGCCACAAGAAGATTTCTCTGTCATGTGAACCAGATGCAACGACTGTTCCAGTTGGATTAAACTTCATTGTGTAAATGGCACTTTGGTGACCAACTAACAGCATGATTGGAGATTCTAAGCTTGAAGTCCTTTTCTTTCCATTCTGTCCTGATGCTTGAGGAGCGTTATAAGGTACAGTAGACCACTCCATTGGCCTTGGACCAACCACAGACAAAGCATTCTCACCCTCACTGGGAAAGACTTGCATTTTGGTACTGCTTAGTATTTGCAAAGATACTCGTCTCTAGGAGTTCAGTCCTACAATATAAAACATGAACTAAGCTAGTCGGCCAGAAATTAAAAAGATTTGTGATACTTAAAAGCCCATCACGAAGACACAAACACAACCAAAAATATATCATGGCTTGCATAACCAAACCGCAAAATGTACGGGTAAAACAAACCATCTTTCAAAACTTCAATTTGACCAAAAAGAAATTGAGAAGTCATGCTAGTTTAACCCGGGATGTGAATCAAAATTCCCATATCTACAAAATGCACGACAATTTAAAACCCAGAGATACCAAAAGGAACAAAACCTTGTCAAATCAAAACATAGAATACATGTGAGTTATAAAGAGTTTACTTAATAACATACAAAGAGATTCATTCCAGGGAATTGACATGAATTACGCACATAACCACCCAAATCAAGGCAAGCTACCACTAACCAGCAAAATAACAGGTGCTATTAAAGAGAGTAATGCATCTACATGAACACTATGTTATCATTCATTACAAACGACAAATGCAAAAAG
Organism: Elaeagnus macrophylla; assembly: GCA_029378325.1. Lineage (NCBI taxonomy): Eukaryota > Viridiplantae > Streptophyta > Magnoliopsida > Rosales > Elaeagnaceae > Elaeagnus > Elaeagnus macrophylla. Next base: position 34,961,262 of record CM055641.1, read on the forward strand.
AATATGGAGTAAACCCAATGAACAACATAGCAACAAAAAAAAAAAACACACACACACACACAATGAACTACACTCAATGATCATATTGTTCTCTCCTTCTACAAAATATTGAAGATTACAAGAAGCAGTTATCCCCTTCACAAATTTTCTTGTCCTGCCCTCCTCTCATGATTTTTTAAGATGATATCAGAACTATTATCTTCTTTGTCCTAGATTAATTTATTGAGATGAGCATTTCTAATATTTGCCTTTGCAAATTTTGACATGTTACTAGAGGTTTATCTTTTTTGCCTTTGAATTATAACAAAAAAAAAAAAAAAACAGTTTGTCCTTTCGAAATTATAGCTTGCAGGCCACTGTATCCATTCAATGAATTTGAAGCACGATTAACAAACCCAAAGACCACGACATACATTTCTTTATAAGCTAAAACAAATCCAAAACAGAATTTCAAGCATATTCATCTATTTCAATAATTTAAAAGAACATAACAGAGAATAGAACCTCTTAGTGTTCCGCTAAATTTGCTAAACGAACGTTTTATTTACTATGAGGCACACTGGGTTTTAAAAAAAGTAAACCGAAGAAGTATAATGGGGTTTAGCAATTATCAAACGAGAGACGGAAATCCTAATCCCAAAACCCATAAAGAAACCGATCCAAAAACTTAGACATATAAAATGCTGTTGGATAACAAAACTGACCCGAGGGAGAAAGAACTACGGAGTTTCGGCCAAAGAAAAAGAAAAACCTTCCGAGAATAAAGCTAGTAATCGCCGAACAACACTGGCGATAGAGGACGCCGGTGACGGAGCGCGCTACTTTAGCTGTAATGGCGGAGGAAGAGACTAGGTTTTCAAGAGAATGTAACTATGCAAGCAGTAAGCATATTGCCATTAAGTAACGGACTTTTCTTTTTCTTTTATAAATTGCTAAAATATATTATTGGTTCTAACTTTTGTTTACATTTACACTGATGATTTATTCATTAAAATTTTAAACTTTACAAATAATTTAATCTTAAATTTTTAAAACATGACACAAAAATCCTAACTTTACTAATAAACAACATATTTATGGTTCAAAATTTATAAATTTAAGTATAAAATTTTAAAAATTTAAAGACTATTATGCAATTTAAAATTTGTGACCAATGTATACATCTAATAAAAATTTAAAAACTAGTAATATAATTTAACCTTTAAAAAATTATATTTTTTTAAATAATATTATTCTTTTATATATATATATATATATATAATTCTTTAAATTTTTATTTTTGAAATATTTTATATCTATAAACTCTCATGTTTGAATCTATATTATTATAATACTTATATTAACCCAATAACATTTCATTATAAAACAAATGATAAAAAAAATTATGTTTTAAACTTAGGGTTGAAGTATCAATTTATTTCAAACTATGCTCGTACTAGGAGAAATATATGAATAAAAAAAATGTTAAAATTAAATAAATTTATATTTAAATTTGAAAAGTATAAAGTTATTTATTTAAAAAAAATAAATAAAGTTTAAATACTAGGAATATTTTACCAACATTTTTGGAATATTTGTCAAGAAGATGTTTATAACATAATTGTTAGTTTCTTTACCCATCGTAGAAATGTCAATAAAGTTGTATGCATTTTTAAAATATAGAATGCATTAACGTGAGAGTTTATCGGTGGATGTAACTTCTTTTTCATGATTATAAAGAACATTATTAAAATCTCCGATGCAAGCTCATGGGAGAGCACAATTGGATCAAGATGAGACAAGATTATTCCATAATTAGAATTATATAAGACCGAGCAACGGATCAAAATTATTATTTTTTCACTAGCTTGAATCTGAGCCAATCAAAAGTAAATTTGAAAATATATGAATCTGATCCGATGATGTACTTAAATCGAAACAATATGAATTCATGTAAATTAAAATTTTCAGATCAAATAAGGTCAGATTGATATTATAATTTATTTTTAAATTATTATTATTATATAAAATATAATATATATTAATATTTAAATTTTAAATTGGTACATCATTAAGTAAATTTATTTATTTATAATTACAAATAAGATAATTAAATTCATAAAAAGTATGCCCTTCAATATTATTAAATTATTATAGAGAATTTAATACTTATTTTTATTTTAAAGCTAAAATAGTAATTTAATGTAATCGTGGTATGTATAATATTTAAATATAACATACTAAAAATAAAATATGCATTTATTTATAATTTTAATAATAATTTGATCTACAGCAGATTATAAAAACTGTCATTCAAATCTGAACAGATTGTATATTTTATAATCAAAATTTGATCCGACTATAAAATCTATCAATCTTATCCGATTCGAATATGACAGATGATCGAATTTCTTAATTTAAGCAGATTGATCAAATTATTTGCTCACTCCTACATGTACATCATGTTACAATTTTAAATAATACAACACCAGCTTGAAATAACATAGTTTCAAACATTTTTATAATTTATACCAGACGTAATACTCTTAATTTCAATAGATCTATCCTAAAATAGAGCAAGTCCACCAGACAAACCAATAACATCAACTACATACAAAATACTAAAGAAGGTGTGAAGTAAATTGTGTTTGTGATATAAATATCAAATTCTACATTCCTTAGCTTTTGCTTCAAGTAGACAAACCAACGGAGGCAATGTTGAATCACCAACACTCAAGGCATGAATTGTCTTTATACTTCTTAGCTACTTCTTCGCAATTTCAATTAGGGGTGTCAATTGTATCGTGTTAGTCGTGTTCGTGTCGTGATATTCGTGTCATATTTTCTTGTTGGTTGACACATTAAAAAATTTACTTGAATTTTTTTTGTGTTACCTATTTATAATAGTAAGAAATAACAAAAACTTTAAGAACATGAAAAAAATTATTGATTAATTCTTAGTAAAAAAAATTTGTGTCGTGTCGTGTTCGGATCGTACTATCGTGTCGTGTTAGAAATTTCCACCTCTAATTCCAACATATAAGCTCCATGGTTCGTCACTGAAATAGAGAGCAACATCCTCAAGTTCAATGGGTAAATCATCTTTACTAGAAGCCTAGATTTCTTTGAGGAAAGATCATCAATTATAATTTTTTTAGCAACACATGATTTTTCCTTAAATCAGTAAGCTTTGGTGGTAATTTCAAATAATTTTCCTTTTAATTTTTGTTGTGCTAGGAATTAGAGTTTCATGTAACGAAATGTCATCAACTATAACTATTTTATAACTTTAAAGTTTATAAAAGTCAGAACTTATTTATTTATTCTTATTAATTAAAAGACAAATATAAATTATTTTACATTTTTTAATTTTCCCTTTGATTAATACAAGATATTTAAAATATAAAATGTATAAGTTGTTATAATATGTACAATATGTTAAGTTTTTCAAAATAATAATAGAAATTTTCTAAAATGGATATTATAAATAAATAAAATCTATTTTTAATGAAAAGTATGACACATATGTACAATTTTTTTAATGTCAAAAGTCAAGTTGTAATTCATGTCAAGATAAAATAAAATACAAATAAAGTTAAAAGCTTAAAGCATTTTAACCATAAAAATAGACAAAGTGAACAGATATTGTCTAGTGTTCAAGTCTAACGTATTGAAATGCAATAAACAACCGCACTATCGACGTAACAAAATCCAAACAACATTAAAAATTGAAACAATCTCAAAACGAACACAAAACACCTTATGCTTACCGGTTGAATCCTTATGAAACTATCCATTAGAATAATAGTCATATCTAGCAAACACTTAATTGAATTGGAACCTTTGAGGTACTTACTCTCAAACGAACTATAGAAACTATAAAGGTGCTACTCACGTAACACTCAAAAAGTTAACAGACTTACAAAAATCACGAACATCACTGAACGGCACAATAGGAGGTCTGTAGAACAACCACCACACAACTCCAGACGATATTGCTACAAATACGGCCACAAAGCATGTACTTAATTTCAAACTTTTGATGTAATGAATTAGTTATGTTTAGATGTAGAAAGCATTCAAAAGCCAATTTTAAGTTAATGTTTTTATATAAAAATCAATGATTTAAAGGATTTTCAATCAATGCATTCCATTATCAACCTATAATAGTGTAACAAAATGTACTAATCATAAAATATTTGCTAAAAAAAACTAATAATGCATTAATAACTTGAATGAATAGGCCATTTTAGAACCTACCAAGCATTGAAGCTCTAATAAACCCCAACACCAAAATCAATCTTCCCAAAAACTCCCTATCTAAAAAACTTAATTTTCAGTATGTCCCATGATGTCGAATCAGCATTAGCTGGATCCATTTCCTCTAGTGGAGACTGGCATCGCCCATCTTCCACTCGTTGAAATCCAAAAAAAAAAAACCCTAAGATTCGTCTCGAACCTTGGGATCTTCTCTCACTACCCTCCTATTTCAACGCCACTATTTCGTCGGGCTCATTCCTGCAGCTTAATGTCGGCTAATACCGGCGCTCAATCTTCGAGTTCAATTTCAACTCCTGAGCTCTATTTCAACCATGGAGGGCTTTGCCGCAAAGCTTGCTTCTCTCGTCAGACCGATGGACTCCAAATAGCAATAGCCGATGGCGATTGTGTATCACTTGAAAAATTTGAGACCTCTGGCAGTGTTTTAGACAATAGAGTCTCTATCGCAAAGAAGCTTGTGGATTCCATGCGTCAGGGTTTTAGAATTCGAGTTCGAGTGTGTTTTCCCAATTAGATTTAAGGTGTGGTTACCACCAAATTAGAATTAACCCAGATGATGAGTAGAAGACATCCTTTAAAATATGAGAAGGTCTTTATGAGTGAAAGGTGATGCCTTTTGTATTATGCAATGCCCTAAGCACCTTCATGAAGCTTATGAATCAGGTACTTAAAATTTTATTGGTCACTTCGTATTAGTATACTTTGATGACATTCTAATATTTAGTCAATTAGAGGAGGAACATTTTAAACACTTGAGATGTGTGTTGGAAGCCTTGAGTTCTAACAAACTTCATCTCAATCTCAAGAAATGTGATTTTTTTACCGAAAACTTAGTCTTCTAGGGATTTGTCATCAGTTCTAGAGGTATTTCAGTGGATGAAAGGAAGGTAGCAGCAGTACAAGAGTGGCTAGAATCAAAGAGTGTGCAATTATAAGTTTTCATGGTTTTGCAACCTTTTACCGAAGGTTTATTCAAGGATTTAGTACACTCATGGCTCAGATTACTGAGTGCTTGAAGAAAGATAAATTTCAATGGGGAATAGAACAGCAAAATTGTTTTAATTTAATTAAACAGTTGACTATGCTTCAATCCTCGCACTTCCCAATTTTGACTTGACATTTGAGGTGGACAGTGATGCCTCAGGTGTAGGCATTGGTGCAGTGTTAATGTAAGAGGGAAGGGTGATTGAATATTTTAGTGAGAAATTGAACGATACTAGACAAAAATGGTCAACATATGAGTAGGAATTTTATGCTTTGGTTTGAGCCTTAAAACATTGGGAGCACTATTTTATCTAGAAATAATTTATCCTTGACAGGGACCATCATTCCCTATAATTCATCAATTCACAAAAGCATTTAAATAGAATGCATGCTAGGTGGGCAATGTTTTTGTAAAAAAATTTGTTTTATTTTCAAACATAGAAATGACAAATTAAATGTTGCAGCTAATGCACTTAGTAGACAAGATCACATCTTCATTATCATCCAAAATGGGATTACTTGCTATGACACCCTCAAGGATGAATACCAAACTAATGAGGATTTTGCTAAAATATGGTCATAATGCATCCAAAGAGAATATCCAAACCATTATTTCTTGCAGGAGGGTCTCTTATTTAGGGATAACAAACTTTGTATCCCTAAAACTTCTCTAAGGGAACTTTTATTCAAAGAGTATCATATGGGGGAGACTTACTGAACATCTAGGCAGAGATAAGACCTTTTCTAATCTAGAAGAAAAGTTTTACTGGCCTAAATTGCGAAGAGATGTCACCAGGTTCATCCAACGTTGTCCAATTTGTCAAACAACCAAGGGTGGCTCCCAAAACAATGGCTTATACTCCCATTACTTATTCCAAAGAATATTTAGGAAGATATTAGCATGAACTTCATTCTGGGACTTCTAAAGACCGAACGACATGTTGATTCTGTCATGGTTGTGGTGGATAGATTCTCAAAGATGGCACATTTTGTCGCTTGCAAAAAGACTTCAAATGCAATACATATAGCACAGTTATTTTTTAGAGAAGTGGTAAGGTTGCATGGTGTACCCAAATCCACTATATCTGACAAAGATGTGAAATTCACTAGCCATTTTTTGCGTGAACTTTGGAAGAGGTTTGACACCAGTCTTAAATTCAGCACCATATGTCATCCTCAGACTGATGATCAAATAGAAGTGGTGAATGGAGCACTCGGTAACATGATCATGTGCAGTTCTGGTTCTAGACCCAAATTGTGGGATTTGGCTCTAGCTCAAGCTAAGTTTGCTTACAATGGAATGGTTAATAGGTCTCCTCAGAAAAGTCCTTTCCAATTGGTGTATACTAAGATGCCTAATTTCACTACTGATCTCACTTCCCTTCCAATTTTTAAGAGTCAAATGACTACCAAAATTACATAAAACTTTCAACAAATGCTGGAAGAAGTTAAAACCAATGTGGAAGCAGCTAATCAAGCTTATAAGCTCAAAGCTGACAAGAAAAGAAGGAAGAAGGAATTTGATGAGAGAGATATGGTGATGGTTCACCTTGGTAAAGGAAGGTCATCTACATGAACTTACAACAAACTCCAAGACAAGAAACTAGGACCATTCCGAATCAACTACAAGATTAACCCCAATGCTTATGTGTTGGACTTGCCAGAAGAACTTGGTATCTCCAACACTTTCAATGTAGCTGACATGTTTGAGTATTTTCCCTCAAACGAGGGTTTTCCTTCAACTGTCGACTCAAGAGTCTCATTCTCAACAGGGAGCAACTGATGCAGGAGTTATTGTTTGTTTGTGTTTATTCAAGTATTGTCGTTTCTTTTATTTGTTGCAGTCTGAATATGTGTGGTGTCATTATTGTGCTTTATTATTGTGGTTTTCCTTTTCCTAAATATTAGTTACACAAAGCTATGTGTTTTGTAAAACTAATATTTGTAATACTATAATTAGAAAGAGGTCAGAGGAGTAGAGACACTTTTGGCTTGAATTGTAAGCTTTGATATTTCTTTCATCAATGAAATCCTACAGAGACAGATATCTGCTAGCTAGTTAATTACAAATATTTGAAGCAGGTTGGTTGGTTCATCCTAGCACAATTAAGATTGAACTTTCTTGCTTAAACTGTTTATATGGGTGTCAATCTTGGGATGACATTTATTTTATATTTCTTTTGCCTGAAATTTTTATTTGATTTTTGCAGGATAAGCTCCTACCAATGGTTGCACAAGCTCATGGAAGAAGCTTTTCACAAGATTCTTGAATAGGAGAGATGCAACAGGACTCTAATAAGTTAGTTATAAAAAGTGAGATTTTGGACCCAAGGACTAAAAATCTATTATCCATGTCAAAGATCAGTGATTATGTACTCTCAAACAAGCTTGTGAGCATGGCATTGGCCATGGTTGCAAAGGATCGACAAATAAATGATGTATTGGAAGCGCTCTTTGCAGATGAGGTACTTTTATGTTATAAGATGGTGTTTTAGGTTTAATGTCATGGAGTGATAGGACCAGAATAAGGCTAGAGATGGAAAAGAAAAATTCTAATTAACTTTTCATTTATCCTCATGTAGTTTATGGTTTTCTTTTCTTTTCTTCCCGAGTTAAATATATGCCGTTAAGATGCAATACAGTATGCTATCGGTATTTTTCATGATGGTTTCTTTTGTGCAAGAGTAGCTTAAATAGAAATGCTAGGACATATGATGAATACGATGGCAATGCAAGAAAGATAGCGATATTGAACTTAGTGGAAAATCATAGTTCAAGGTTCAGGATAGCACAAACTGAAGAGTTGAAAGATCAATTTTGATTAGGTGTGCATAAAAAATATAAGCTCTATCTCCATGAGAAGGTATTCAATTCAAGTATGAAAGTTTTTAGTTGTAGACCAAATATACCTAAAAGAGGGGTGAATAGGTTATTTTAAATTTTGATAGATTTTAATTATGTAACCTAAATACATCGACCAGATATGCAATCTCGTGTAAAAATAAAATGTGAAATTAAAGAATAACACATGAGATTTTTAGGTGGAAACAACCTATGTCACAACAATTACGTAAGAGAAAAATCACCGGTCTACCGGACCACCTAATTATTTACTATGAAAATCAATGTTCAATTACAAAGCCAGGTCTTAGACTATCCCTCACAGATAAAACCCCCTATGTAATTTACTTACGAGTTGTTGCTTCTTTCACAGTCTCTACAAACAAGGTGTTTGGATTTGAACCAATGTTCTGATATACTTGAGTCCCACAAGATCAATCAAACACGTCACCTTTTGTACCTAAAACTTTAGCACAAATAATACAAGTGCAAAGTGTGTTCTAGAATAGATTTAATAATAAAAAACTTTAAATAGCAGATTTAAGAGCATATACTATAAAAACTAAATCAACTAGTAAACTCTAAACGATCTTGTAAAGCTCAATTCCACGAAAAACAAATTAGACATATGAATTATTCAAATATAACCACACAATATGTTTAAACAATTAAATCAAGAAAGTGCTTAAGATTAATAGATGAATAGAAGAAGATTTTTTTTAAAAGCTCAAACAGATGTAGAAAATATTATATTCAGTGTGATATCTTTTTCTCCAACAAAAGTTGTTTATATAGAGTCCAATTTGACCTAAAAAAGAATTAATAATAAAGAAAAATTCTACTTATACAAGAATTTTACTTTTACAACAATTCTACTCATATAAGGATTCTACTTTCACAACAATTCTACTCATACAAGGATTATGCTTTTAATATTAAATGAGATTAAATTAATAAATAAGAAAAGTATAATAAATTATTAAAATACCTCGATGGATCAAACTTGTGATAACTTCTCAGCAAACTTTTTCACAATGTGCCATAAACATGAACGATGGTGGGTCTGAGGAAACACTTTTGCAGCCTTCATTGCTGGATCTTGGTATGTTATAATGCAACTTGGAGATTTTCCTCCTATTGCATCAAGCTATGTTTGGAATAACCATAAAAAAGACACCTGTCTCATCTTGCAATAATGCACGTTCATATTGTATAGTCTGATAGTGGTGATTTACTACTGTAAATGGCATATCATATTTATTAGTTCTATAGGTTGTATCAAAAGTAACAACATGTCCAAAATATTAGTATGAAAATACGTGATTGGTAGAATTGTGGATTTTCAGCTTGCCTTTTTTGAAAATAAGTAAAAACAGATTGTGGTTAAGCAAAAAAAAAAAAAAACAGTATCTTTCACTAAATCCGACCATTATCTCCAAGTATCGAAACAACTTTTCCAACTTACAAATTTTCATTTATAAAATCTTCAATAAGATCCCTTGCTGATTGAGGCATGCTCTTGTTTGACCTCATCTTCATTCGTTTCAATGGTGAAACAAATTTGTGATTATGAAAATCTTAAATCCTTTAACAACCCAATTTTCATTTTCAATATCATGCAAAAGCGCATGTGAGTCTTGCATCCCACTTTTAATAGTTGAGCAACTTCTTAAAGTTTTTGCACCCTCAACTTTCTCATTTATTTCCTTTCCGCTCTCTTTTTTGCTTTATTATTATTATTATTATTATTAATTTTATTTATTTTTTTTTTTTTTTTGGGTACGTTGGACTAACATACGAACTTAAAAGACGAAAGTGTAAAGGAGCTTAATGTAATATGCTAGCAAATCATTAAAGCACGTGAGTATATACATTTAAAAAAATTGAATTAATAATTTAAAATTAAAGAATAAATATTATATATTTATCGTTTAGAAAAGAAATAATTGGAACTCAATTAAATAAAACTACAATTTTCATAAAAGCAATTGTAATCATGATTCTTATATACTTAGCTTTTAGAAGAGCAGGAATTTCAAATGAGTGACATGGTGTCAATTACAGGTACATGGAATATTGTATCCAGTCATCACAAAATTCGCGTAATGCTAAAAAAGTAGTAGTATGAAGACACAAATAATCTCTTCATTTCGATGACAAAGTCGTCTTTTTGTTCACACAAACAAACATTACACACAAAAGTTCAAAATTCAACCAAACATACACAAATTACATAATCTTACTAAAAGCATAAAATACTTCCAACTAGACTAACCCTGTTAAACAGAGACTACATCTTTCAGAACCCATGAAGCAAGGGAAAACCAAACATATTGAGATTAACAAACCACTTAGATTCACGCACAAACTCCTTTACTAGGCTTCATAGTAAAGGTGGGCTAGGCGCTTATGACCAAACAGTAAAACTGCATACCAATGACACCAAGGACTCTTAGCTTCTTCAATGCACCCAAAGAAGAACGTGTCATGCTCTGGCCTGTCAAACAAAGACCATTGCATTTTCCACCTCAGCGTGCAATTTAAAAAATGCTTCATTAACAGAAGACAATGACAACAATCCAAGCGATGATGATAGAGATGAGGCAGAGGATGCAGATGTAGATGTTGGAGATTGCCCCTCTATCACTGCTTCATAGTACAATCGCCCTCTGTACGCAACAAGGTCAGCATAGTATACCGGTGGGACCAATGACACAGGTTTAGTACAACGAGCCATAGTGAAACACATGTAATATATAAGCTTCTGCAATTGGTCAGAAGTGAAACTATGCTCATCCCACAAAACATGGTAGTGTGTAGGCTTGCTTGTGCCGAGGCTTCCATAGTGACTGCACAGAAAGAAGTCAAACTCAAAGGGATGCACAATGTCTTTGTCCACAACTGTGCCGGGGACCACATTGCCATTATTATTATTCTCTGGGAAAAAGCGAGTTTGATGGCGCTTCTGTGCAACAATGAGTGTGATGCTTGGAAAGTAATTGACAGTTTGAAATGCCCTCTTGAGATCCATTAACTCCTCATTAAGAACCATGTCAAACTGACCCTCACTGACTCCGTCGCGGAAGACAATTATTTTTTCTGGCCTGGCTTTATTTTGTCCAGCATATGCATCAACTAGCTCCAGACAAATGTCACCAAAATTCACAATCTTCTCCTTTCGATGCTCTTGAGGTCGAACACGCATAGCATAGCGAGTTGCAGTAGGCCAATTCATAGAGGCAACAACAGCTGCTATTGATGGGCTCGTTTCATTATGAGCAGCAGGATGATTCACATCAGCTCCCACAAACATTGCATGGCGTGCATCCTCAAAGACGGGAAGACGGTCAATTAGCTCAGTATTACTGCCTCCAAGCTTAGCATTCATCTTAAGAGCAAGATTGGCAAGATACTGGTCTTTTGCCTCATTTGCGAGATTGGACAAGCAGCATTGTGTCACTAAGCCAATTTTAGTTTCAGAGATCCACTTGAGATACTTGTAACCAGGATCCCTCCTCGACATTACGCAAATAAGAAGTTGTAAGCAACCCCCGCCCCTCTGACAAGCCTCATCATAAGTTCCTTCCAGCAATTCTAGAAGTCTATCAGGTCTTGACAAATGTCCCATTGTAGCAGGTTGATATAAGAGAGGTTCTTCCATTCTAATTCCCATCCGCCTACAACGACTCATGAGCTTACTAATGAAGGAACGATCGTCTAGTTTGAAGAAACCTCGGTCAGAGTTACTGAAGTCAAGTACAGCCCATCTTTCAATAGACCGTCCTTCCACAACCAATTTCTCATTTAGGTTCCACTGGCGTTTATCATTGTCCACCCTCAATCTAACCATCTGTCCATTTGAAGCCCCTACCTTCAACACAGGTGGCCCAATTACTCGTCCTGTTACCATTTCCATATTTTTTTCAACTTCAATCCCAAAGTTTTCTGTGACTTTTCCACTGCCATTTAAATACAAAAACAAAGAAAGTGAGTTTTCAACATGAGATTTATTTCAATTAGCAAAAAATTATAAATTAAACTGAAGGAAAGAAGCCTCAGTCTGTCTCCTTTATTTGGCTAAATCAATATCATTCAATTAATCCAATTAATGTAATTATAAGCATCCAAGAGATTGTATATATTTTGAACCATCAATTAATTTTTTTACATGCTCTTTCATTAAAACAAGGCTCTTAAAGATATCAACCTTCAATCATATGTCGCATCGTATGATATTTTACATAACTGGATGTGACCAATAAAAGAACTTATTGACAAAGAGCATTAGGTATTTGTTAAACCCCCTATCAGACTGCTAGAAAATATAGACAAGCTAAATTTTTACTGCAAAAAAAATACAATATATATGCAAGTTAAAAGTTAAATATATAATATTCAAATGCTGATGGTATTCACAAAAAAGGTGTATGAATTTTTTATTATATTCCTATAATTAATTACACTTTATATTGCCACTATTGTCAAATAAAATTGTCATTAATGAAAATAGTAGTGGCAACAACTATTTGGTTTGTAACAACGAAACTATTGAGAACATCTAACAGCAGATAAAGAAATAACATGCGCTCATGAATCTTAATATATGTTTCCAAGAAAGAAGTAATGAAGAAAACATACCCACAAGGTCCGTCATCCGAATTTACCATGTTGCATATCATCATCCTTCTGTTTTGAGGTGAAACTAGGGATGTATCCTTGAATTTTTTGTATGCTGTTCGATCCAAATTCTCCTTTTGGTACCTTTGTCCTTCAACAAGGACACAACACTCCATTGGCACATCAGTCCTTTTATTGTTCTTTCCCAAATCTAAGCAAGGGATATTATGATCAATTATTTTATTGTATTTTTCCCCAAAATAATCAACAAGTCGAACTCTCCTAGGTGGGTTCTGACTATCTGGGTCTTCAGCCATGAACGTACAATCCCGTGCATTCTCTTTGGTTAATCCTCTTATGTTGTATTTTTGTTTGGTTCGACGATGAGTGACATAAACTTTCAAACCCTTCAAGACATGCTCAACATCCCTCCTAAACCTCCTAAACTCTTTCAAATTAAAGCCATGGATGTGTTCTCTAAGAAAATCTAACACTGGCATACTCTTTCGAAATGCCAACACTGAGTAGTCCAAACACAAGGCCAATCCCAGAGAAGTGGTCTTTAAACCGTGTTGGAACCCTTTGAACATGGCAATTCCTCCTCCAAGGTAGTCTTCTTGACTACTTTTAGTAGAATAAAAACTTCTACCAAAAGAAATCATCTTCTTAGTAGGGTTCTCCTTAAAGACAACATCCATCCCTTGCAATATATCACGCGGGATGGATGTAAGGTGCCCCTTTATATAATCATCCAACTTGCAGAGCTTAAGCATTTTTACAAACTTTAGAGTAAATATATAAGTGCGGACCATTGTGCCATCTCCTTTGGGAATTTCTACTCTAAATTCTCCTTCGGGCAATGACACTGCACTAAATATATTCTTCTCTCCATCATACGCTGTCTTTGACAGAGGAAGTTTTGCATCAGAAAATAGCTTATTCCTAATCAAAGAAAGATCTGCCTTTGATATCCTCACTGGCCTACCATTCATTGGGGACACTTCTGGTTTGACAACAATATCATAGTGCCATATGATACTCTCCTGGTTGTACTTTACAGGGAAATAATTAACACTAAGCTTAACAGCTTGGATTGCATTGATGCCACCTTCATCAGGTCGCTTTATGGGAGAAATTTTGTCTGAATTTTCTGAAGCAAAAAAGGAAAAGCATGGTTAGTAATTTCACATTAGGAGCGATAAATATTCTAGTAAAAGCAAGCAATATTTCCTTAGTGCAAACAAAAGTGGTATGTATGAAAAGACAAAGAAACTAAGCAAGAATCCAATGCATTTATCTGTTGTTAATGCAAATGAGGCATTTTGTGCTACAAGTCCAAGCTTTGAGCAATCCACTTTCTCCTAGTGGAGGATATATTGGACTATAGTATGATAGGGTGCACCAACACTTAGAGGAGTGTATTGTGTTGGCTAGTTTGTTGTATAAAGTTGTTAGTAGTACTAGCACAGTATTGGTCAGATATGATTACATATACTAGTATAACGAACCGAATAGTGTATTGTACTTTTCATATAGTATCAATCAATAATATCAGTTCTCTCTTCTCTTCTTAAAGATCTGCAAGGTATTAGAGCACTCAATTGATTTTTTGGGATCTAAAGCCTCGTTCAAAGATGTCCTATCATCTTCGCCAGTGTTTTCACCATCCGTTAGACCTGCATCAAATTCGCATGATTTTGGTGATGTTATAGTGACATTTCAGGCAAATAGAAGTGCTGATCCTTGTGATAATGGCAGTTTGCCTTCAACGATTATGAGAATTGGTAACCCTAATGTTCTTGAAATTACGTCGCAACCTTTTTCCTGCAATACCACCAAACAACATTTCTTCATCAATAAAGCTTGATAACAATAATTACCTAGAGTGGTGTGAGCAATTCTTGTGTTTTATAATGGCTTATAGACTTGAAGGATTCATCAATGGCACTTTGTTGAAACCCTCTCTCTTTCTTGATCTTGAATGTGCTACACCCAATCCACAATTTACCACATGGGTTCAGTATGATTCTCTAGTGAAGAGCTGGATATATGGTTATGTTCCTCAAGGGATGAATGTTGTTTTAGTTGGCAATTTATCAGCCAGAGAACAGTCGATAGCACTTCAAGAACGAGTCGGTTGTATGTCTCAATCTCGCGTTATGGAGTTACGTAGTAAAATATAAGCCTTGTCCAAGAATGGCCTCACTGCAAGTCAATACATGTTACGTGCCAAGGCTTAATTGATCACTTGGCTACAGCTGGAAAAGTTTTACCAAAGAGGGAGTTAGTGTTGTATGTGCTTAATGGGCTTGGACCACACTACTTGACATTTGTCATTATTTTAACATGATGCAAATTGGTCCATCCATTGGTGTGTTACACAGTCAATTGGAGAATTATGATCGCATAATCAAGATCCTTTGGTTCATGCTCATCTTGCTCAGGGTAGCTGAGGCAATTAGTCTGGTAAGCACAATAATAGCAAGAATTCTCATAACAATGGTATGCCCTCTCAATGGAATTTTCAACAATATTTAAAGCAATAATCAAAAGCTAATTCGGTGACCCCTCAGAAGAATAATTCTAGCAGCAGTTTTGGTGGCAAGAATTTCAAGAAAAGTGGTTTTAATCATCCTATTGTTAGATATGTGACAAGCCTGGACATGTAGCATCTTATTTCTTTGTGATGCTTTTTTGGGAAAATCTCAAACTTCTTCATTTACTCCAATGGCAAAGAGTGCTACTACTACAACCTCAGATAGTGACTTGGTTATGGCTAGTACCTGGCTTTTGGACACGAGTGTCGGTCATCATCTAACACTTGATCCCAAGTGCCCAATGCTAATTTCTACGTGGTGATGAAGGTATTCTTGTAGGTTATGGATTTGTCCATAGATAGTGTTGGATCTGGTGTGTTGCATGCAACTCCAACTTGCTTTCTTTTTGTTAATAACATTTTGCATACTCATCATACTAATCTTTTATTGGTTCAAAGACTTTGTACTGATAACTGTGTTTTTGTTTAATTTCATGCTGATTTTTTGTGTGCTAAGGACGCTAATTCCAAGAAGGTTGTTCTTAAGGGCAATAGCAAAAATAGCTTGTATGCTATTAGTGGAGCTATTGGTGATTCATGCGCAGATAAGCAAGGTGACTTGTCTTCCATTTCAATCTTCAAGGCTTCTACAGATCAATCTGTTGATACATATTAATAGTGGCATAGAAGGTTAGGGCATCTTTCTTTTGATACTACAATTCAAGTCTTGAAACTAAATGATATTAGTTTTAAGGGTCTTACTAAGGACCCTGCACTTTGTGCTATTTGTCAAACTGCTAAGACACATAAGTTTCCATTTAGTCATTCTCATATTCGATGTGACACTATGTTTGAACTTGTATACCTTGATCTTTGGACTTCTCCAAAGTTATCATATAATATAATTTCAATCGTTTTATTTGGATGTTTCCATTGCATATAAAGAATTAAATAACATGTGTTTTTATGACCTTCAAAGCTATGGTTACTACTCAATTTTCAGTTCCTATTAAGGCACTTCAAGCTGACGAGTGGATTGAATTTAAACCCTTAGTTAAGTTTTTGAAAATGAGGGTGTTGTTCATAGGGGTACATGTCCTTATTCATCTACACAAAATGGTGTAGCTGAGCCAAGGCATAGGAGAATTGTCGAGCGTGATCTAATCTTGTTGTTTGAGTCTCATGTTCCTTTAACTTTTTGGGTGTTTGCATTTAAGACAGCAGTTTATTTACTTACTAGGACACCTTCAAAGGTGTTGCATGGTCTATGCCCTTATCAAATGTTGCATCGTAAGAAGTGTGACATTTCTCAATTTAAAGTGTGTGGGGTCCAGCACTTTCCATGTATAAGGGATTATAATACTAACAAGTTAGAACCTAGATCAATTGAATGTGTTTTTCTTAGTTATGGAGCTTAGCAAAAGGGGTTCATTTGTTATAATATAGCTAATGACAAGTTCTATATGAACAAAAATGTGGTATTTAATGAGTTGGTTTCCCCTTATAGTTCAAATGGATTAAATCAGATTGTAATGACTCTAGCTAGCATGTTATCTCAGTATTGCATGTGCCCAATTGGTTGCCTAGTTCTTTGTCTTTAGTTCCAATGGATACAAATGTGTCTCCATCACCTGTTGTACCGCTTGATAAGACCCCATCTTTATTGTCTACCCCAACAATAGCTTTATCACCTTTTCCTTCTCTCCATGATGAGTCAAGTCCTATTCTCGCACCTACTCCCATTACTTTACCGAGTATGTCTCCTTCTGCACTGTCTGATTCCTCACTGTCACTTACTTGAACTAGGCCTGACCTTTCTTTGTCACATTCCACTAATAACCCTCAACTTCTTGTTGACCTTCCTTTTGGTCCCTTACTCTAAGTTACTACAACTAATATTCATGGCATGATCACCCATTCAAACGCTGGTATCTCTAAACCAATGGTGGTTGCCTTCCCAATGCATGGTACTTTTATTTTGCTCGAGCCTCGTTCCTATAAGAAAGCCCTCACTATTGCAGAGTGGAGACAAGCAATGGAACATGAATTTCAAGCACTATTAGCCAATGACACATGGGAACTTGTTCTTTTTCCTGGAGGGAAGTTTGCCATAAGTTGTAAATGGTTGTTCCACCTGAAACTTAAGGCAGATCGCACTCATGACAAGTATTTATCGTTTAGTAGCCAAGGGTATTTTACAAAAGGAGGGAGTTGATTTCTTTGAAACTTTTTCTCCTGTGGTGAAATTTACCACTATTCAAGTTGTCCTAACCATGGCACTTTCTAAGGGTTGGTTGTTAAGGCAAGTGGATGTCAATAATGCCTTCTTAAATGGTGATTTGGATGAAGAGGTGTATATAATTTAGCCTCTTGCTTAGAGAATCGTGATTACGTTGTATGTAAGTTGAGAAAAGCTTTATATGGCCTTAAACAAGGCGCTCTTGGTTTGCTAAGTTGAGCAGTTGTTTACTTCAATTTGGTTTCACTCCTTCTAAATAAGATTCTTCTCTGTTTGTTCAAGATACATGTAATGTCTAAACGATGGTCAATGTTTATGTTGATGTTATTATCATTACTGAACTTCTGTTGCTATTGATTGTTTGGTATTTTAACTTGATTCTAAGTTTGCACTTAAGGTTCTTGGCCAACTTCATTATTGTTTGCGATTCTAGTTACTTTGTGCAATGATGTGCTTTATCTTAATCAACAAAAGTACATTAAGGAGTTATTGGATAAATGTAGCTTGTAGGATACTAAGGATATTGACACACCTATGATTGTTGGCAAAGGTCTTAGCAAGGCTGAAGGTGAACTTTTATCAGATCCTACTACTTACAAGAGTTTTGTTGGTGGTTTGCAATATTGCATTCACTCGTCCAGATGTCTTGTTTGTTGTAAATAAGTTGTATTAGTTCATGGCTCAGGCCCTGAACACTCATTGGTTGGCTGTAAAGCCCTTACTTCGCTACCAAAAGGCACCATCCTACACAGCTTGGCTTTCTTAAAGTCTTTACCTTGCATCTAATTGCCTGTTGTGATGTAGATTGGGTATCATGCTTGGATGATAGGAGGTCTACTAGAGCTTTTTGTGTATTTCTTGGCGACAATTTAATTTCATGGCAAACAAAAAAGTAATAGGATGTGGCTCATTTAAGCATAGAATCTGAATATCGTGCCATGGCTACTATTGCAGCAAAGTTACTTTGGCGCAAGTATTTGTTCTTTGAACTTCATCTTCCTATTGCTATTCCTTCCACTCTCTTTTATAACAACTTGAGTGCTCAAAGCTTAGCTAAGAACCCTATGCATCATGCACATACCAAACATATTGAGTTGGATCAACACTTCCTTCGAGATCAAGTGTACTTCCTTCGAGATCAAGTGTGACAACGTACACTTACTTCAGAGTATATCCCCACTCATAGGCAAATTGCTAGGAATGAGCATTTTATCTCATTTAATCCAACAGATCGATTAATACCTGCTATATTTGAGAACAGGGACGATTTTGGGAGTACTCGAATATAAATTATCAAGGACAGAGCATAGACGATTATATGTAAAATTCTACCTATCCGTACCTGAAATACATTTATCAATTTAATTTAATTTAAATATATACAAAAAAATTGTTAAAATATGCAGCTATTTTTTGGATATTGAAATATGTATGCATTGAAATAGGAAATTATGATGAATTAATTTTTTTGATTAAAAAAACTGGATATTGAGTGATTATTTTTTTGTACCCGTCCCCGCCCGATCTTCGTTCGATTATATCCTTCTCCGAACCAGAGCAGTTTTCAAAAGATTTTGAATATATAATTACTTGTTAGATTTTGGGAACGAATATGGCAAAAATATTCCCGTACCCATCCCTACAAATTACTTATATTCTTACAAAGTCCATTCCCTCTCCTTAATTTCATTCTCTCAAAACCAAGCTTATGACTCTTCCACGACCAATAGCTTGAAAAGGGATATTGGACTATAGTATGATAGGGTGCACCAGCACCTTGAGGAGTGCATTGTGTTGGTTAGTTTGTTGTATAAAGTTGTTAGTAGTGCTAACACAGTATTAGTCAGATATGACTATATATACTGGCTTAAAGAACCAAATGAACTCACCTATGGTTGAAGTTGAGTTAAAGCTTTAAACTCATTTATTTATGGCTTATTTACATTTTTTAAAAATAAAAATAATAAACAGTAATTTTAATTTTGTAAAAGTAAAAAATATAAATATAAATATTTTAAATGTGAGTTTTTATAAATACATTATAGTAATTATTAGTATTAGGAGGGATTTAATAAAAAAAATCAGAAAATCAATGATATTTTCCATACCAATAACAAGGTGAGTTGTCGGGGACTGGAACTGAGGACTAATAGTTGTTCCATGGCCACCAACACCACTGTTGATCGACCTAGTATCAGACTGAGTAGGCATCGATCTCACTTGAGTGGGAACCAAATCCGGCTGGGTAGCAATTCTAGGACTCCAAGCTACTCCAGATTGGTTATTTTGATGCGGTTGATACTGATTTTGATCTCTTTGACGATGATAGTGATCATCAAAACGACCACCGCCTCTTCCTCTATCTCCTCCTCTACCACCACCTCTTCCTCCTCTTAGATCATAGCCACCACCTCTTCCTCTTAGATCATAGCCACCACCTCTTCCTCCTCTTAGATCATAGCCACCACCTCTTCCTCCGTCTCCTCTTCCACTTCTTCCATCTCTTCCTCCTCCGTCTCCTCTTCCTCCTCTTGCACCATATCCACCACCTCTTCCTCCTCTTCCAACATATCCACCACCTCCTCTTCCACCATAGCCACCATCATTACGACCTCTTTCCATTGGGATCAAACGGGAGCAAAATACAAAATAAACTATCGCGCAATCGTCTTTGTGTGAGCGCAGAAGAAAATACAATTTTATAGGAAAACCCGGAAGATTATAAAATATTATTTTAAGGTAAGAGGAATTAATAATCTATTATTGCAGAGCTTAAAAAGATTTTACATAATAAAATTAGGAAGTCGACTAAATTAAGCAATGGGTGACTTTCTTAAAATTACGGGAATAACCCTATGTGTTGTCTGCAAGATTTCAACAGTGCTATGAAGCGCTTTCTCATTTGTCCAAAAAGAAAAATTGTTTTATAAAACGCGTGGGTCCGTGCGATCAAGTGAAGGAAAGAACGTGGAAACTGACAAGTAAATCAGCGGAAAGATAGCGAGAATATTTTGTAAACTCAGAAATTGTCCGGCGTCTTCAATGGTCAATTAAATGATAAAGCTACCTTATCGTTTGAACAAAAAAAAAAAAATTAAATGATGAAGCGAACAAGTTTGTGAATGGCGGAGCATTCGATTTATTGACTAAAGACATTATTTAAATTAATTTTTTATTAATTATATAAATAATTTTTAAATATTTGCGGGTTTTACCCTTACATTTTTCTTTATTAGTTATAAATACTTGCATTATAAGTATGAATTTATATTTATTAATTAAATAAATAATTATTTTTATTTATGATAATTTATTTATATTATAATATTTTAAATAAATTATAAAAATAATTATTGATTTTATAAATATGTAATATGTAGTTTATTTTTATTATTATATAATATTTGAATTTCAAATTTTTGTTGGACACAAAGTAACATTGGTTACTAAAATAATTAGGTATGCATAGGATCATTAATAGTTAAAAAATTAAATGATATAATCAAGTATAGTCAAAAATTTTTATTAAATAATTTATATTAATTAAATAAGTATTTATATTATTATTTAATAATTTATATATTAATTAATATAAGTTATTTATTAAAATGTCATCTATCAAAAAATTATAAATAGGTATCACAACTTGAAAAGGTACTTGTACTCGTAAGCTCTTATATAAACCTCTCAAATTCTCTCTAATTTTAACATTTTCTTAATAAATTGACTTAAATATCGGAATAAATATGACACCTATAGTATTGTACCTTCTGACATGAATTTTTAGTAATGTGCAAAATTGACTTGCAAAGGAACGCGATTGAACAAAAATTGACTTCAATATTTGGCTCTGTCTGTAAGAAGAAAATCTGATATTCAATCAATTAAGCTAACAAAAACTCAAGAACATTCATTATTTTCTTTGCATTTTTCATCTTTGTTCGTCGCATTCTTCATATACTTTTTCTCCAAAAGCATGTTCAATCTATCAAACCACTATGATGAGCTCTCAATTAAGTTCTTAAAACTCTTCTCCTCCCCCACGGGATGAGAAGCATGTAGAGATTCAAGTGAGCGATCCACCGCTATCTAAGAAGACCAATAAGGTCATTAAGCCTAAAAAGCCAACCATGGATCAAAGGTTGAGCAAACTAGAGAATATGGTGGAACGACTCACCAGTTAAAGCTTCCAGCATCTACCTTAGACCCCAAAGTTCCAAGATCAACACTGTAGTTATCAGCAAACTTAGTCAATCTTGCCTTTGCATGCTACTATGACTTGGAAGAAAGCCTTGGCCCTCATTTGAACTTAATAGTTGTACTTGGTTTGAGTTAGGATTTAGGTGCTATAACAGCAGAATAAGCTTCAACAACTAATTCAACCAACTCCAACTCTGCACTATCGTATGTTACCACACCACAAGAGCGATCATTGGCCTTCTATGAGGCCTATTAGCCACGACTAGCCAGAGTTAGGACTTAAGAAGCTTCACTACCCAAAGTTAGGGTTTAGACTTGGATCAAACTTGTGAATGAAGTCTTACCACATTCACACTCAAGAACACTTGGAGCTCAAGACTTAAAATCAATAGTGACTGTGACCATCCCTATCCTGCATGGATCAAGAAGGCCACTACTTCCCTCGAGCCATGCACTAGACACACCAAAGTAGGAAGGAACTGTAACCTTCCACTGGACCAACACGTTGTATTTCCCTAAAAAAATACTTAAGGCTCCAAAAGCCCCTTGTCACACTTGGAACAATAAGACCACTTACCCAAGACCAAGTGATGGTTAAGTCTTACCCAAGAACTGGGCATCATTACCATCCATAACACCCATGATCCAAGATCCAAATAATGGCCAACTAGTGTCTCAATGGATTGAAATTTACGAGGAAAATATGTAAGGCACTTAACCATTGGCATCTGTAAGGATTTCATCCAGGATCTAGACATCAATTAGATCTAGGTAGTTATCCACATGATAGCTACTTGGAGCCATTAAGTTCTATGTTGGATCATGAAGGAATCACCTTCCTAATAACCATATAATAACGATCTATTTTACTGGGCATGGATTAGGAAAGCAGCATGTTCCACAAAACCATGTATTGGCCACTGCCACACGGAACCGGCACATAGTGCCAAATAACACACTATGATAGGAGGGTACCAAAACATTCCACCAAATATAATGCGTGGTGCTCCTCAAAAAAAAGACTTAAGGCCCCAAAAGCCCTATGTCACACTTGGGATAGTAGAACCACCTACCCAAGACCAAGTGTTGTCTAAGTTTTAATCGGGAACTGGGCACCACAACCTCACCTGCCCATTGTCTCAATGGAACTAGTGTTGTGCAAGGTCAAAGCGGGCTCACAACCCCTTAGGCATCTACAACACCCTTGATCCAGGATCCAAACAATGCGAGGCACGCACCCATTGGAACTTGTAAGAAGTTCATCTAAGATACTAACATTAGCTATGTTTGCATAGTTACCTTTAAGATAGTTACATGGGAACTCCTTGTCTAGGTGACGAGTGGCACTCGGAACCACCAAGAATAGGGGCTTGCATATTGCTCCCCTAGGAAAAGATGGAGGCCACTTTTAAAATAAATTGGACTCTAGAAGACAGTCATTACTTGTCGCACTAAAAAATCCTACCAAGCAATGGGCTGGCAGGACTTGATCATCGTACAAGAATTTTCAAAAAATTTCCTAAGGTACTCGGGGAGAACATCAAATCTTAGGAACTTGGGAACCACTTGAGAAATTAAGACCTTGGATTCAGGAAAATTCAACCAAAAAATAGAATTGGGAATTTAGAAATTCAACAACACAATAAGGCATTCAGAAAAAGAACGGTATCAACAAAAAAACTTGGAGTTGGTAGAAAAATGATCAAACTCAAAATATGGGTAAGTCATGTTGGGTAACGTCGTAGTGCCAACAAGACGGAATCACTAATCACTCGACTCCTCTTCGGGATTTGTGACTAGTAGGAAACCGTCGCCATGGCCGTAGCAAATGCAATCCAACTTAGATGCAGACAAGCTGAGGTGCTTGGACATCACCACCCATGTGGGGCCCCCGGACCACCTAGCTGACCAGTCAACTGGCAGTCCGCCAGCGGCACTGTATCCTCCCCACTCTAAAGTACCCACACACCCTATCGCATGCACCTCTCAGGCGCCAACTCGCTGTCAACTTGCCAATTAGTCAATCACACCGTGGTTCATCCTCATTTCCACATCGATCACATTTGGTCCTACTTCTTCCGCCATGTGTACTGTCGATGCCCTACGAAACCTTTCTACATCCAGGCAGGGGGCTGACGCATGCTCATCCTGGGTGACTGGGGCTGATTCACTTTGGTCTTGTCATCTTGACTTCCAAAGAATTCCGCAAAAATGTAAAATATTTCTTGAAAAATCTAAAAGTTACTAAGTGGATGTGTGCTCTCCCAACAAGAATAATTTACTACACGATCAGAATGAATTTAATAAGTCATATATGGTTTAAAAACATGTTTTTGTCAACTTTTTTCCAAGTTGACAACACGGTAACATGGTATAAAACAATCTGAAAAAAAAATAACTTGTTATGAAATTTATGGGTCGAAGCTAATACACAATCAAAGTAAAATTGAGATAATGAAGATAAAATAGACACAAGTATTTACGTAGTTTATCTAAAATGATTACATGCTACTCTACGGGCAAAAGCCGAAAGGAATTTACTATATCAAAAGATTTACAACTTCTCTCTAAATATAAGGAGAGAACAATATATATCTATCTCTTATAATAGAAGAATACAATTAATCTCTCTCTCACAATGAGGAAAGAACTCTTTCTAAGTGGGAAAGCTTTGAATGCTTAGAATATATGAGATTTTGGAATGGGAGATAGAAATGAGTAAATGATCTCTCTATTTATAGAGAGAAAAATGTTATTATTTGGAGAGATAACATATGCGTTTACATATGTCTCTTCTTACTATTTGAAGAGATGACATATACACTTACATATGTTTTATTTTCCTATTTTCTATGATAGGTGAGCAACCATTAAATTGCAATAATATTCCATCAATTAAGCCATCTCTTTTGACATTGTTAAAAGAGTTTCACACTTGTTTTTCAATCTCCCACTTGAAGTCATCTTTCACTGTTAGTTCTTCCAACTGTCTTTGCTCAAGTCTTGCTGCTTACGTCTTTGCTAGGCCATATGAGGATCGACACCATACAAACTTGTCAGGGTTGATTGATTTTGTCATAACATCTGCTAAGTTTTCATCGGTGTGAATCTTTTGCATATCCACACTTCCTTCCTCCACTACTTCTCGAACGAAGTGGTGCTGAACCCTTATGTGCTTTGTCCATGAATGAAAGGCTGGATTTCTTGCGATATGCAAGGCACTCTGACTGTCACAAAACAAGACAATCTTCTCCTGCTTGTGCTCGAGTTCTTTCAATAACCTTTGAATCCAGATTGCTTCTTTGCAAGCTTGTGTAGCTGCCATGTATTCTGTTTTCGTTGTAGATAAAGCCACAACAGTTTTCAATTTAGAAACCTAACATACAGCTCCTTCCTGCAAGTGTAAACACATAACCCATACTGGATTTACTTTTGTCGAGATCTCCTACAAAATCTAAATCTACTTAACCTCTGATAGTTAATTCTGATCCTCAAAAATATAATGCAGCACTTGAGATTCCTTTGATGTATCTAAGGATCCTCTTTACAGTGTTCCAATGCTCTCCACCAGGATTCGCCATAAATCGACTGACCGCTCTCACTGCTTGTACAATGTCTGGTCTTGTACATATCATAGCGAACATCAAACTTTTCACTACTAATGTATACGGTACTCGAGACATTTTCCTCCTTTCTGCTTCATTGCTAGGAGACATACTTGAGGATAACTTGAAATTATCAGGAAGTGGCGTAGAAATTGGCTTATAGTCTTGCATGTTGAAGCATTGCAAGATCTTATTTAAGTAGTTCTTCTAGGAAAGCCAAATCTTCTTGTTTTTCTGTCTCGGTGAATCTGCATCCCTAGAATCTTGTTTGCTGGTCCCAAGTCCTTCATATCAAACTCCCTAGCCAATTGAGCCTTTAATTCTTGGATTCAATCTTTGTTGGGTCCTGCTACCAACATGTCGTCAACATATAACAATAAGATAATAAAGTCATCATCCACATCAAACCTTTTATAGTATGTATAATTATCTGAACTGAGTCTATTGTATCTAAGGCTAATAATGAAGGAATCAAATCTTTTGTACCAACACCTCAGCGCCTGTTTGAGACCGTATATAGATTTGTTCAACCTACAAACCAAGTCCTCCTTGCCTGTTTCAATAAAACCTTCTGGTTGAAACATTTAGATTTCTTCTTCAAGTTCTCCATAAAGAAATGCAGTTTTTACATCCAACTGCTCTAGATGTAAGTTGAACATAGCACACATAGCCAAAACTATTCTGACTATTGTAAGTCGTACTACTGGGGAAAATATTTCATTGAAATCAATACCTTCTTTCTGAGCATATCCCTTCACCACTAATCTTGCACGATATCGTTCTACTTGATCATTGCTATCTCGCTTGATCTTGTAGACCCATTTGTTACCAATGGCTTTTCTTCCACATGGTAATGGTACAGTTTTCAAGTCGTGTTCTTATATAGAGCTTCAATTTCTTCCTGCATTGCTATCATCCATAGAGATGCATTTGAACTACTTGTAGTTTCATGAAAAGTTGATGGCTCTCTATCCTCCATTAAAAGACAGTACGCAACATTACTCTCAGTAACATACTCCAAGTGCCAAGTTGGCGACCTTCTTTCATGAGTTGACCGACGTACTTTTGGAATCTCGAACTCAACTGGTTCTTGTACCTCATGTTGTGGTGCTGCTTCAGTAGAATCTAGAATTTCTTGTATTTGATTATTTTCCACCTGAACTGTTGCAGTCTCTGAATTCTCATTCGACGTGCTACCGTCTTCATTTTTTCTTTGTAGTTGATCTTCTGCAAAGATCACATCCCTGCTGATTATAAGCTTGCGGGTGGTGGGATCCCACAAGTGATACCCCTTGACACCATCGACATACCCCAAGAACATACACCTTTTGGATTTTGGATCCAACTTTGATCTTTCTTGGGCATTGTACATCACATACACATGACATCCAAATGAATGTAAAGTAGAGTAATCTGCTGGCTTACCAGTCCACATCTCCATCGATGTCTTTAACTCAATTATCTTTGATGGCGACCGATTTATCATATAATATACAGTTTTGGCTGCTTCTGTCCAAAATGAGTTAGATTGACTTGCAGTCCATAACATAGCTCTTATCTTTTCTGCAAGAGTTCTGTTCATCCGCTCTGCCACTCCATTTTGTTGAGGCATGTATGTGATTGTGAACTGTCTTTTCATACTTTCTTGCTTACAAAGTGCAAGAAACTCGCCGTCTATATACTCTTTTCCATTATCCATCCTTAACCACTTAATCTGCTTCTCAGATTCAAGTTCCACCTGCGCTTTGAAGTCTTTGAATACTTGAAATACATCTGACTTCTTCTTGATTGGATATACCCAACACCTTCTGGAGTAATCATCAATGAATGACACTAGGTACTTTGCACCTCCTAGTGACATTTCTAGTGATTCCCATACATCATAATGAATCAAGTCTAAAATGCATTTACTCCTTGCATCAGATCTGCTAAACTTCAATCTATGCTGCTTACTTGTAACACAATGCTCACAGAAAGGTAGATTTACTGATTTGAGCCCTGGAAGCAGCTTTCTGTCAGAGAGAATCTTCAAACCTCGTTCTGACATGTGACTTACTTTGAGATGTCACATCATTGTTGATTCTTCTCCTTTACTGGTTGACGCGACACACACATCAGCTTCCTATAGTGTTTCCCCTTTAAGCATGAATAGATTTGATGCGATCTTTTCTGCCTTCAAAACCACAAGTGCACCTTTGACAATTTTCATGATCCAATTTTCGACATGAGTCTTGCATCCAAGACTGTCTATTTGCCCCAAAGATAATAGATTCTTCCTCAAGCCCTTCACGCGTCGTACCTCCCAAATAGTGCGAATTGTACCATCAAACATTTTTATTTTGATAGTATCAATACCAGTGATTTTCAAAGCATGATCATCACCTATGTGTACATAACCTCTTAAGATTGGTTCATATTTGTGAAATCACTCTTTTTGAGATATCATGTGCCATGTTGCTCCTGAGTTTAATAATCAGACGTTAGAAAACTGCTTTCTACCTTCAACTACTACTGTAGCCTCTCTGTATAATACTTTACCATTATCATAGATACTTGCTACATTCCCTTGAGCATTTGGTGGCTCAGGGTCTCCATTCTTTCTTTTACTCCAACAATCCTTTTTGACGTGCCATTTCTTGCCACAATTATAGCACTTAAAATTCTTCTTACTTCTTGATTTTGATCTACCATAATTTTGACTCCCACTAGAGCCACGTTCTGTTGATCTTCCTCTCATCACCATCAAAGCTTTCGCTTGCTGCGAACCTACTTATCTGTCTTCTTTGTTTTTAAATCGAATTTCTTCTTCCAAAATAGCAGCTGTAATTTCGTCAAAGACTAGCTAGTCCAAAGGATGTTTTTCATCAGGTTGATGATGAGTTGATCATACTATTCAGGTAGACTTTGAAGTAGAAGCTTCGCATGTTCAACTGTCTCTATTTTGTAACACATTGATGTAAGTTATGAAAATAGAGTATTCAAGGTATTGATATGGTTAGTCACCAATGTGGATTTTGCCATTCGAAGAGTGTAAAGTCTCCTCTTTAAGAAGATCTTGTTGTGAAGTGACTTGGCCTCGTACAGTCTTGTTAGAGTATCCCAAATCTCCTTTAATGTCTTCTTTTCTGCCACACTGGATAACACTCCATCAGCTAGTGCTAAGTGTAGATCAGCAATTGCATTGCCATCCATTTCGTTCCACTTGCCATCATCGATTATTCCGGTGGGCTTATCTCCAATCGCTTCCAAACAATTATCCTTTCTCAAAATTGCCTTAATTTTCATTTTTCACAATGAGAAATTGTTTCCATTGAACTTCTCAACATCAAACTTTGTTGTTGTCGTCATTTGGATATGCTTCTCACTTGAACTGGCTTTCACTATGTCATGTGAACAGTAACCGTATATGTGAATAGTATTCGTGAACAGTACCCCCACAACCAAAGCTCTGATACCACTGTTAGGAAATTTATGGGTCGAAGCTAATACACAATTAAAGTAAAATTGAGAGAATGAAGATAAAATGGACACAAGTATTTACGTGGTTTACCCAAAATGATTACGGGCTACTCCACGAGCAAAGGTTGAAAGAAATTTACTATATCGAAAGATTTACAACTTCTCTCTAAATACAAAGAGAGAACAATATACATCTCTCTCTTATAATAGGAGAATACAATTAACCTCTCTCTCACAATGAGGAAAGAATTCTTTCTAAGTGTGAAAGTTTTAAATGCTTAGAATATATGAGATTTTGGAATGGAATGATAGAAATGAGTAAATGATCTCTCTATTTATAAAGAGAAAAATGTTATTATTTGGAGAGATGACATATGCGTTTACATATGTCTCTTCTTACTATTTGAAGAGATGACATATGCACTTACATATATTTTATTCTCTCATTTTCTATGGTAGGTGAGCAACCATTAAATTGCAATAATATTCCATCAATTAAGTCATCTCTTTTAATATTGTGAAAATGACTTCATACTTGTCTTTCATAACTCAATACGATAAAAAAAATGATATTAATGGATTGATCCAATACAACTTATTTATCAAATGATTAGAACATATTAACATGATTTGCCAATTTTATTTGTATCATTCCAAATATTACGTGACATATTATCGTTGTTTCATTTCATATTTTATTTGTATATGTTTTGAGATAAGTGTGTTCTTGTTCACTAATGAGTTGAAAAAATGAATAAAATCTATCCGAATTTGGAGATATTTATGAGGTTTAAATAGTTTGGTGAATTTGATTTCTCAATTAATCGGTAATTATCTCAATTTGGATTTTAGGACTAAGAAATGATAAAATCAATTTAAAACAAAAGGATAAAATCAAATTGTCAAATTATATATCAATTATACATATTTTTATATTTATTTTATTTACAATATGATTAATTTTACTGTTTTTAAAAATAAAAAAAAAATCAAGTAATGTTATATCATATATGTATAAAATAATATGTTAATTTAAAATAAATTTAAAGATTAAGGTGTTGAATATTAAGTCATATTTTATTTGTATATGTATTAAAGATTAAGGTGTCATTCTATGTTTACTAATGAGTTGAAAATAATGAATAACTAATCTATCCCCTAATTTGGAGATATTTATGAGGTTTAAATAGTTTGGTGAATTTGATTTCTCAATTAATCGGTAATTATCTCAATTTGGATTTTAGGACTAAGAAATGATAAAATCAATTTAAAACAAAAGGATAAAATCAAATTGTCAAATTATATATCAATTATACATATTTTTATATTTATTTTATTTACAATATGATTATTTTACTGTTTTTAAAAATAAAAAAAAAATCAAGTAATGTTATATCATTTATGTATAAAATAATATGTTAATTTTAAAATAAATTTAAAGATTAAGGTGTTGAATATTAAAGTAATTGTAGTTATCTATTAAAGATTAAGGGTCATTCTATATTTTCTTTACCTGTAGGTACTGGGAATTATAAATTTAGATTGAAAATCAATAATAAATCTTGACCATCAACATTATTTGAAAAATGAACCGGTCACCTGCTAAACTAACATTTTTTTTAAGCTGTAAAACTAAGTAAGATATATAAGTATTATAACTATCGAAATTTTCGATAGAAAAAAAAAAAAAAAAAAACTTTATTATAGATATTGTGCTAAATAATGTAAAACATGATAATTGTCATTTTAGTTCTTTTCTAGAAATAATTGTCAAATTTGTGTTTTAAAATAAGAATTGAAAATTTTAAATGTATTTAATTTATTTATTTATTAATAAACACTCATGTTAAATGTAAAGAAAGGAGGTAGATACTTGAACCCATTATTCTTTAAATACATGACACTCATATTATTACACATGAACAATGAGCTTGAGGCAAACATATTTCTTTATATATATATATATATATATATATATAAAGAAATTAAAAAAAAAAAAAACATAGTTATAGCCACTGTTTTATTTTCTTGGCATCAATTTTTTTTGCACTTCTATCCTTTCCTTTTTATATTTATTTTTTTTCTTTTAATTTTATATACTTTTAAATTTAAACTTACGTTATGACACAATTTATTTTATTAATGCTATAATAAAAATTTATGAATTATTTATTATATTACTAATTAATTATATTTAAATGTCACTTTTTTAGTTGTTGACGAATTTGTTATTAATAAATTATTTTTATAGTAATCACAATTTAAATTATGACAATTAAAACATCTTAAATTTATGTATATTTTATTTTTATAGCCATTTAATTATTTTCTTTTGCATCAATTTCTTTGCACTTTTTCCGTTCTCCTTTTACATTTATTTTTTACTCTTTTTTTTTTTTTTTCATTTCTTTTAATGTATAATTGTATATACACTTTTAAATTTATACTAATAATATTAACACAATTTATTTTGTTAATATTATAATAAAAGTGCATGAATTATCCATAATATTATTAATTAATCACATTTGAATGCCACTTTTTTTTTAAATAAAGTTGTCATTAATAAATTATTTTAATAGTAATAACAATTTAATTTATGTCAATAAAAATACCCTAGATTTATGTTTAATTTATTTTTTTTTATTGGTAAAGCAAATCCTAAAAGATGAGAAAACTTGATTGATAAAACAATTTAATATATAATTAGAAGTAAACATGACTATATCTTTTATTTTTAACCTTAATTTAATGTAAAAATAAAAAATTCAAATGAACTATAAATTATTGCTGAGGTTGAATATAAGCTTTGGTATTTGTTACATTTGACTTGCTTTTGTTACGTGCTCTTTTGGCTAAGTTACATGTTTCTTTGTTTGGTATACCTACGTTATGGTGTGACATTATGAGTTCAATTGCCTTAGCTGCTAATCCAGTTCCTCATACAAGTACAAAGCATGTTGAACTGGATCTTCACTTTGTACATGAAAAGGTTTTGGCTAGTCAGCTTGTGATTCACTATGTTCTTACTTTTGAGCAGCATACATATGTTCTTACTAAGCCTTTGTCTCAGCATCTATTTGAAATTTTTTGGAGCAAACTCAATGTCATTCCCTTGCCACTGAGTTTGAAGGGGGTGTTGAAGATATAGGTGCAGAAGAGGCTAAAATAAATAGTATGCAACCGATTGGCTAAGTGGTGTAGTTGATTTG
Organism: Elaeagnus macrophylla; assembly: GCA_029378325.1. Taxonomy (NCBI): domain Eukaryota; kingdom Viridiplantae; phylum Streptophyta; class Magnoliopsida; order Rosales; family Elaeagnaceae; genus Elaeagnus; species Elaeagnus macrophylla. Next base: position 34,993,215 of record CM055641.1, read on the forward strand.
AATTGTTTCGTAAGACTTACACAGTTATTGTAATCAATAAGGTTGTAAGGTTGCTACGTTTGTTAGTCAGTTTGCTAAGTCAACAATAGTAGTTATGTAACTCCTATAAGTCTTTTTGTGTTTTTGTTGGTGTTTCCATATGCAAAACATGAAATTTGTTTATTTTACTTAGTGTTTTGTTTACCTCTATATACGGTACTTTGCTTGTGATTAATATCGCACACATTCACAATGATCTTAATACTTTTCTATGTGTGTATGATACACACACCACTGGGTGGTTTGAAGCATGTAATGTGCATGTTTAAGTGTGTTTTTATCCTTCATTTTGTTTTTCTAAACTCTGGGTATTTATGGTTCTTTCTCTCCTTTTGTTTTAATCTTAAAAATTTATTTATTTTAAGCTCGCTGAGGTCCTTGGTGGGTGTTCCACGTGGTAGGTCGGCGAGCAATCGCTGATGTTGTTTTGTTCATTTTTCTGATCGTTAGACCTTATTGAGGATTCGTTGGTATCTCGTTGAGGTGTTCAGCGAAGGTGTCGCGAGGGATGACAAGGGTCTTGTGCTTTGAACTTTCTCTATAAATAAACATTAATTTCTTTATTTTTCTTAAGGATTTTAAGTAGAAAAACTTTGTCAATTTTATAACTCCTATCTGAAATATTTTAGTTAGGTAAAAAATATTTTTACATTTCTTGTATCACTAATACGTTAAGTATTTTTTTACATTAGTGATTCAGAGGTGATTATTCATTTGAAGATTTTCATGAACTAAATATTTTAAAAAAGGAGATTTTGTATTTTGAATACATTGAATGTTGTTTCTGTATTAAGATACGAGATAGTGATGAAGTTTATTAAACTCTTTTATAAACGGAGTTTTTTGTAATAATAATACATCGAGTGTATTTCTATATTGTTATTATGAGGTGAAATTTTCATATTAACATACGTCGAGTGTATTTTCATATCGTTGATTTGAGGTATTTTTTTCTAAAATCATATTTTGGATAAATTGCATATATTGTTGTACACACATATTAATTGTAGGTATTTGCATCATACTGTGTGGTGGTGTGACTCTGAAAGTGAGGCAAATCCCGTTAGAATCGAAATAGCTGTAGAGACAGCTGATGATATCAACCTAAGTAGTTATGATAGGTAGGGATGAACATAGGTTGATTTTTAGTTAAAAAACTAATCGAACCTACATAATCGGTTAGACAATATTATAAACAAAAACTGACCTATAAATAAAATATAACTGATCCATAGACCAACCTACTTAGTAGGTAGGTTTGGTCGGTTTAGACCTTTAACTTAAACAAGTATTCCATCCAAAATCAACTTAATTTAAAGCTAAACAACAAACACATATAATAAGCAAACTTAATTAACTTACAATCCAAAACATAAATGTTGAAACACTACCATAAGAATTAATCCTTAAATTACATATAATTAATACTTAATATCCTAATAAACAAAAATAGTGGATTACAAGTCTATTACTAAAAAATAAATATGATACATGCTTCATTCCTTTTAACTTCAAAATATATTGCATTCATTTTGTATATCATCATATCTAATGCTCCATGAAACTAAAAAGAAAATAAAGCAAATCACATTAAATTATATTATAAAATAGAAATACAATACAAATATTGAGCATAATTATTAGAAATTTAGAAAAAGCTTATAAATTGTGATTGAACCTTGGACTCATTCAATAGAATGCATTGAAGTAACATGTGGATGTCATTTCTCTAAGAATAAATCTGTAATAAAAAAGTAAAACAATATTAGCAAATTAAATCATTAAAGAGAACAATAAATACATACAAAATTAATAAAAAGATACCTTCAAGACCCTCTAAAATGATTGTATTATCTTTCACAATTTGAACAACTTCGTCAATTATGTCTTCATTCTCAACGGACAAATCACAAATTTGTAACCAACTTTGGCAACATATCAAAGCTTCTACCACATTTGGATGCAATAAACTCCTAAAAGGGTACAAAACACTACCTCTGATATTGAAAGCTGATTCTGAAGCTACTGTGGTTACTTGCACTGCTAATACATCTCGAGCCATTTAAGAAAGAATTTTAAACCTAACAAAATTTACCTTTCACCACTTCAGAATATCAAAGTCATCTTTACTTTGTTTATGTGCCTCTCACAAGGCTCATTCAAGTAATGGTCTACTTCAGTTAAGATATTCACATTGCTTTCCTCCTCTAATTGTTCAAAAAATATCATTTTTTCTCTACTGAAATATTTAGTACGCTTTCCATCTTGTTGAAGTATTGTTGACTTTTTTGAATGACATGTTGTTGAATTAAAATATTGTGAACCTTTGACACTAAGATTTTGAGAACTATTATCATAATATACATAGAATCTCACTAGTGTATCCCTCACTCCTACAATCTTTTCAACCACATCAGATTCATGGGTATATTTACACACACTCAAATATTTGAGATTGTAGTGAGGATCAAGCATTACAACAATATATATAAGCTTGTTCATGGCTTTCGGATCACCTCAATATTTATCAAACTTTAATTTCATGTTTTCAGCCATCAATTTCAAATGATTATCAGTAGAAGACATCATATCAATCAACTCAACCTCAATACTATGCAAATAGTATGCATATCTATGAGACGTGACATGTGTGGAAGCACTAAGATTCAAAGGTGCATCATCAAAATTTTTAAGAAACTTTACAAATACTGTTGCATTCTTCCAATCAATGTCCATTGGAGGACCCTCATGATTCTCTTCATTACCATTAAGAAAATAACTAGTATGTCATCATCAATAAAGTTCAACCTATCAAAAACTTTTCTAAATTTTACTGCATAATTTAACATCAAATAGGTTGAGTTCCATCTAGTGCTTACATCTAAGGAAACAAGACTCTTAATATCAATTTATTAATGTCTTGCACATTCTTTAAATTTTTGTAAACGGTGAGGAGAGGATCTCACATACCTAACTGCATTCCTTATGTGCTTAACTGAGCCATGTAAATCTTTCAAACCATCACCAACGATAAGATTCATTATGTGAGCAGCACACCTTACATACAAAAATTCACCACCCAAAATCAATCAACGCCAAGTCTTCAATCAATTTTTCAACCATTTAATAGCAATTAACTTTAGAAATCAAAATTGTGTGTTTTCTCATTAACCTAATAGGTTATATAAATACACATATTAATCTCAATTAAGGAAAGATAATAAATACAATATATTTACAGAATAATGATAATAAGGGAATATTATAACTTATATTCTAACTCTCTCCCTCAAGTTGGAGCATAGATATCACACATGCCCAACTTGGATAGTGATGTATGAAAGGAACTTCCTGTAACCGCATGGGTCATAATGTCAGCTAATTGATCAGCACTCTTAATGTATGAGACTTGAATGATGCCAGCATCCAAATTGTCTTTGATATAATTTCTATCAAGTTCAATGTGCTTAGTTCGGTCATGTTGCATTTGATTATTTGCAATTTCAATTGCTGCAGTATTATCACAAAATAAAGTCATAGACTTTTTAGGACCAAAACCAAGCTCACTCAACAAAATCTTTAACCAAGAAAGCTCTGTAATACCATGGTGAAGAGCGCGGTATTCAGCCTCTGCACTGGACAATGACACCACGTTCTGTTTCTTACATCTCCAAGACACTAAATTTCCTCCAATAAAGGTAAGATATCCTGAAGTAGACTTCCTATCCATCTTGGATCCTACAAAGTCAGAATCTGTGTAACCAATAATGTCAAGATGTCCATGTTTTGAGAACAAAATACCCTTGCCTGGAGAAGACTTAAAATAGGCTAAGATTCGGTTCACAGCTTCCATGTGCCTGTCACTCGGATTATGCATGAACTGACTAACCACACTAACAGCATAAGATAAATCAGGTCGAGTATGAGTCAAGTAAATCAATTTTCCTACTAATCTTTGATATCTCTCCTTATTAGTTGGAATTTGATCAGGATAAATGGCTAAACCATGATTTACCTCAATAGGTGTATCTACAGGAGCACATGCAGAGTTGCCAGTTTCAGTCAAGAGATCTAGTATGTATTTCCGTTGAGAGAAGAAAAGCCCTTGCTTAGACCTAAAAACTTCAATACCCAAGAAGTATTTCAAATTTCCTAAATCCTTCATTTCAAATTCTTCTGCCAAGTAACCACGTAATTTCTTTATCTCATCAGAATTACTACCTGTAACAATCATATCATCAACATAAACCACAAGTAAGGTGATATCATTACCCACCTTTTTATAGAAAAGAGTGTGATCTACTTGGGCTTGTTTAAAACCATATTCCTTCATTAATCGGCTCAATCTGCCAAACCATGCCCTAGGTGACTGTTTCAACCCGTACAAGGCCTTTTTCAACCTGCACACCTTCCCATCTTTTATTTGAAAACCAGGAGGAGGATCCATATATACTTCCTCTGACAGATCTCCATGAAGAAATGCATTTTTTACATCGAGTTGAAGTAATGGTCAGTCTAGATTCACGGCCATAGAAAGTATAACTCGAATAGTGCTTATCTTAGCTACCGGAGCAAATGTCTCTTGGTAGTCAATTCCATAAGTTTGAGCATAGCCCTTAGCCACTACTCTGGCCTTATTCCTCTCCCATGTTCCATCGGAACGAAACTTAACTGTAAACACCCACTTACAACCTACTGTCTTCTTTCCCTTAGGTAATTCGACTAACTTCCAAGTACAGTTCTTTTGGAGAGCATTAATTTCTTCTATCATAGTAACTTTCCACTTAGAATTATCAAGAGCCTCCTAAAAATGACTAGGGATAGGTACAGAAGATATCTGAAGAGCAAACGCTAAATGAGCTTGAGACAGACGGTGATAAGAAACAAAGTCAGATATGGGATAAACAATATTAGATGAAGACTTAGAGAAGCCTAATCTATCAGGCTGTTTACGACTTCTAAGAGGATATCTCCTATCTTGAGCATTACTCAGTGGATCTAAAATTGTAGGTTCTGTTACTACATGATCAGATGGTACGTCAGAAACAAGAATATCATTAGTAGAAGATAAAGGAGAAACATGTACCTCAGGGTCAACTTCAGAAGAGTCATTTGAAGTCATGGTAGTATCATCAAGAGAAGTCTCCACATTAGAAGATGGGGTCATAGCAATAACATCCTTGTTTTTTCTACCAAATTGTAGATGGAACATATGAGGTGGCCTCAACTCCTTAGTTGATTCCTCTTTTCCAAGTTCGGGTCCTCTCAAAGGATTTGAGTCATTACATTCTAAAGAAGGAGAGTCCTCCCCCTTACCAGAAATCCACAACTTCTTTTCTTCTAACCACAATGTTTCCTCTTCCTTACTATGAATCTCCCCCGAAAGAGGAATCAAGGAGACATCATCAGAGAAATAAGACTCATGTTCACAAAATTGAACATCCATAGACACAAAGTATTTATTTGTAGGTCGGTGAAAGCATTTATACCCTTTTTGTGTATTAGAATATCCCAAAAAAATACAATTAAGAGCACGTGGATCAAATTTGTCCCTATGAAGGGCATGGACATGAACATAACAGACACAACCAAACACTTTAGGACATATATTAAGTGCAGAAGATAACGGGTGAAAAAGAGATAATTTTCTCAATGGAGTATGATAGTCTAGAATACGAGCAGGCATGCAGTTTATAAGAAAGGCAGCAGTCATGACAGCTTCAGCCCAAAACTGTTTAGGAACGCCCATAGTAAAGCATAGGGCACGCGCCACCTCAAGAAGGTGTCGGTTCTTACGCTCTGCTATGCCATTCTGTTGAGGTGTATAAACACATGTCGTCTGGTGAATGATGCCATGAGTTTTAAAAAAATGAGTAAGTGATTGATTTACGAACTCACGACCATTATCAGAATGAAAAACCTTGATAGATACCTGAAACTGTGTGACAATCATATTATAAAATTGAGGAATAACATGAGAAACGTCACCCTTAGATTTCAACAAATAGAGCCAAGTAACTCGAGTGCAATCATCAATAAAAGAAACAAAATATCTATGTCCAGAGGCAGTAGGGGTAGAAAAAGGACCCCACACATCAGTATAAACACAAGCAAAAGGAACAAGACTTTTATTAGAACTAATTTTGAAAGTAGCACGATTATTTTTTGCAAAAATGCATTGTTCACAAATTAAACTTGAAACAGAAATATTCGAAAAAAGTTTAGGAAACAAACGTTCCAAATAAACAAACGATGGATGCCCTAAACGACAGTGCCATAACATAATTTTTTCTTTATCACTTCCTCTATCCACTTGAAAACCACAACTAGTATTGCCAGACCTCTTCTCTAAATAATAAAGACCTCATCTTTCTCAACCAGTGCCAATCATCATCTTCGTTTGATTGTCCTGAAATACACAATGAGTAGAATAGAAAGTTATAGAACAATCAAGATTCTTAATAAGTTAACTAATTGACAAAAGATTATTCTTAAGAGTAGGTGCAAATAAAACAGAGGACATGGAAAATGTGGGTGATAAGGAGACATTGCCAGCTCCCAAAATTGACATTGGTGCCCCATTGGCAACCTATACAGACTTAACATAAGAGGGTGTTAAAGAATCAAAGAGAGAGGAATTACTAGTCATATGATCAGTGGCTCCTGAATCAATAAGTCAAGTGTTAGAAGAAGAAGAAATAAAAGCAGAATCAAAATTACCTCCTTGAGGAGTTATGTGAGAAACCTGAGAGGCAGAAGCAGCAGTTTGACTAGATTTCTTTTTTCGTTTCAAAGAGAGAGGAATTACTAGTCATATGATCAGTGGCTCCTGAATCAATAAGCCAAGTGTTAGAAGAAGAAGAAATAAAAGCAGAATCAAAATTACCTCCTTGAGGAGTTATGCGAGAAACCTGAGAGGCAGAAGCAGCAGTCTGACTAGATTTCTTTTTTCGTTCAGCTTGCTTAAGTTTGTACCACTCTGGATAGCCATGTTTCTTCCAACAAACATCAACAGTGTGATTGGAATTATTGCAATAGGTACAGAAGCGAGAACCAGAATTTGCAGATGGAGTATCCAAACGTGGTCTACTTCGTTGAACAATGAGAGCTGATGGTTCAGGATGGTCCTCAGTACCCATTGTAGCCTGCCTTTGTACTTCACGACGGACTAAAGAATATGCTTCTTCTAGACTTGGTAAAGGAGAAGTAGCCAAAACCCGACTGCTCACTTGATCCAAACTTCGATCTAAACCAGCTAAAAACATGTAGACTCGATTTTCAGTAGTACGAGTTCTCAGTTTCTCAATATCAATAGCACATGTCATATCATTAGGTCTGCGATAATCCAATTCCATGTAAATAGAATTCATTTCATTGTAATATTCAGCAAGAGAGCGACTATTCTGACGAAGCTGAAATGACCTCTTCATTAACTCATACACTTGTGACGAGTCAGAAACATCTAAATAACTTTGTCTTACTGCATCCCAAACTTCCTTGGCAGTGCCACATTGAACAAAGTGAGACATCAACTGATCTGTCATAGAGTTGATGAGCCAAGATTTTACCATGGCATCTTCAGCTTCCCATTTATCATAAGTTGGATCATCTTCTTTAGGGGCAACTTTTCTTCCTATGATATAACCTTTCTTTTCCCTACCCGCAATATGCATTTCCAAAATCTTGGACTAAATACGGTAATTGGTGCCGTCCAATTTAATATTAACAGAGGATGAACTGTCTTGTATGGTGGTAGAAATAATTTTACTGGGAATTTGAGGTTGAGTGTGGAAGGTTGATTCCATTGGATCCTTAGACATAGTGGTAATGGGTTACTTTTTTTTTTTTTTTTTTAAGAAAAGTGGATCGAAAAAGGAAAAAATGGATATATATATATAGGAACAGTACTGTTTGGATCTGAAACAGTACAAGAGGAAAAACAGATCTGGAAAAAACAGATTTGAAAAACAGATCTGAAAAATAGGAAAACAGATCTGAAAACAAGAAAATAGATCTGGGTAGGCCGGCGATGGGTAACGGCAACTGCAGGAACTGGCCAGTGACAGAACACGACGACGGCCGAGAAGCGCAGAGAAGGATGGCAGCTTCTTTTTTTTTTTTGGGCTGCACAAGGACGACGGCGGCGAGGCAGCGGCAGTGGATAGGCAGCGAAAATATTTTTTTTCTTTTTCTCTAAGCTCTGATACCAAATTAACTTTAGAAATCAAAATTGTGTGTTTTCTCATTAACCTAATAGGTTATATATATACACATATTAATCTCAATTAAGGAAAGATAATAAATACAATATATTTACAGAATAATGATAATAAGGGAATATTATAACTTATATTTTAACTATAGCAGCCCCATTACAGTTTGCATTGTCAAGTCTTATGATGAAAACACCTTCAACTCCCCATTCCTTCAAACAATTGTCCATTGACTTTCCAATCGATTTTCCTTTGTGGTTGGAGACTTGAAAAAAGTTGATATTCATGTTTGTAATTTTCAATCATCATCTATAAAGTGAGCGTTGACAACCATATAATAATTATTTACTAATGATGTCTAGATATCATAGGTTAAAGAAACTTTTATCTTACTTCGACTCAATAATGATTTCAAAGATTTCTTTTGCTCCAAATAAACTTCCATGACATCTCTAGCAATTGTCTTCCGAGAAGGTATCTAAAACTGAGAAATATCGACTTTGTAAAACTTTTGAAATCCTTTTCCTTCAACAAATCTGAATGAAAGCTCATTTGTAACAATCATTTCAATCAATACTCGTCTTATTGCTTTTAGATTAAACTTCCATGATATTAGAGTGTTGTTACCATCCTCGGTAGCTTGAAAATTCAACAACTTTTGTTTCTTAAGCTCCGCTTGGTGAGAGTTTTTTTTGCATTGATTTTTTAGATGATTCTAACAATTTGATGTCCCATTTCTCTTATGATGAACTATATAAGGACTCCCATAATAATTGCATGTTGCTTTTGGATAATCAGGATCACAATTTGGAACATAAGTAAAATAATTCCAGATTTTTGAAATTTCCTATCTTTTCTGTGTTTACAACTCTATTTGTTGATTGTGGTAGTTTAATACTATTTATTTCAACTTTAGGTATTGGTGGAGCTTCATTGTTAGTTGTTTAATCCTGTATTTCGTGATAAGAATTTAAGACAGCTTCCGATGGGATTACAGTAGTATTCTTTTTTGATTTCATGGCAAGTGGCAACTTACAAAAAACGTAATACACAATGAGATGTGCCCAGAAAAAATAAATAAAACAAACAAGACAAATAAGAAAATTTGAATAGTAACATTATCAATTGTGAATTATATTATGGATTATATATATATATATATATATTAGTATGTAAATAACTAAATATAAGTATATTATACTGTCTCATGTAAATGTGCAATATATATCAATTTTTTAATAATAAGAAGAATCCAAACAAGCATTTACTAAGCCGAGACAAAAAAGACTCAAATTAAGCTTTTAATCTTCAAACAATACTTTTAGAAGAACCTAAACAAGCATTTACATAGAATATATGAAACTTGAGATACGAATCCAAAGTCATAATAATTTCCCAATTAATTGAAAGAGGGTCAGAGATTATATATATAAAGATCCTACCTTTATTCGCTTCTTCTAATTAGAAAGAAAGAAAGTAAAAAAAGAAATACATATATGAAAGAAAAAGAGAGATCAACGAAAAAGTTGGAAGAACCAAACCCATTTACCACCGAAAATTAAAAAAAAAAAATGTCATTTAAGTTACACAATTAACAATATAAAAAAGAAGATAAATGAATTCTCACCTGATACTGATAGAGACTGAGAAAGTGGAGGAATGAATTGCCGCCGCTGTGCAGTGTGAACATAGTTAAAGTGAAAGGTGAAAGTGAAAAGTAGGGTTTACGGTTTACGGTTTACACTTTACACAACAATATGTAATTTTTTTTTGAGTCTTTTATTAGCTGAAAAATTTATAATATAAAAATATAAGTTTATATATATAATTAATATTAATAAAAATATATTTTTAATATAAATAACCGACTCGGCTCGATTTAAACATATTTTTAATAAATCGAACTGAGTTGAACCTCTTGAATCAACTAAAATTGCCTAAAAGGTTTGATTTAAGTTCGGACCGATCGATTCGATTGATTTTTAATATTTTATGTCCATTCCTATTCAGAATTACAAAGGATACGAAGGAGTCTTACAAACCTATTGGGTAGAGGAATAGGGTAGGGATTGCGGATTGGGCTGGGACAAAAAGAAAAGTTTATATGACGGTCAGTATCATTCTTATATAATTTAACCATTTTTTTTTAATAATTATCCTATAAATTTTATAAGACAGTCACAAACTTATGACCGCCTTATTAATTTTTATACTCTATATTAATGGTCGTCTTATATTTTCCAAATTCTTCCATTTTTATTCCAAACATTACAATGAACTCACATTAATGCATTCAAATTAATAAAGTGATTTGAGAAAAGCTTAGCTGCAATCGCGAGATCAGAGCTACCTTTCTCTTTCTCAATTGGATTTCTTAGATTACTGAGATTTAGGCTATCAACTTGAGCACTCCGATCCTCCATTCCTTAAGATTGATTAAAAAAAAATACAAAATCAATCTTATAAATCAAATTTGAAGGAATAATTGGAGTGGAATAAATCAACATACAACAAAAGACGAAGAATTGATTAATAGAACGAAGAACTAAAGAGGGTTAAACAAGAGAAGAAGCAAATCAGTGAAGGAATTGGAAAACCAACACGAGTGGTTAGGAGGGGAAGCCAAAGAGAAAAACACAAGTGATTAGGGCTCACGGAAAAAATTTAAGATTAATTATATTTTGACATGTCTTAAATTTGGTAAAATAATATTTTTCAAAAAATGTAACTCGTAAACTTAAAATTCAACTTCTTTAAAATTTTAAAGATTTGTCTTTCATGTTGTCATTTTTTTATTATTTTTCATTTTTACATGTTAAGCTTTGAGTTGATTTTTTTTAAAACAAGTGTTATTTCATTAGTTATAAGAAACTACAGAGCTTTAAATTCAAGCTAATTATTTGAATACAAAATTTTGAACAAATAAATAATGAATCAAAACTTTGACCATGAGCCAAAAAAGTACTATTTGATTAGAAAATCTGACACAATATTATAACTTTAAAACTTGATAATAATAAGTGTGAGTTAAATTCTAACACAATTAATAAAATATGTTTTTATTCATAATAATTTTCATTAATTTATTATCAAACTAAGTTATTACTCGAACCAGATCCATGTGAGTTAGAGTTTGCGTACTCCATAGATGCCAGTTTATTGAACTCATCAGTGTCATGAGACTATGAGCATGTGACTTTGACAAAATTATAAAAAATTAAGTGATTGGTTTATTATTTCGGCAAAATGTTGATAAAAAAAAAAAGTGATTAGCAATATTAACCAGACAAAGTTAATAGTTAACTTTTCTTTATTTTAGAAAATAAAATTCAATGTGAATGATTTTTTTTTTCCTAAGAATAATATCACATTTTGATCACTTTAATTTTATAAATTAAATATATTAATTATTTTTTATTAAATTAATATACATTAACCTAATTATTATAAATATTGATATTTTAATCTCTTTTTTTTTTTTTTTTGCAATTTTAATTTTTTAGATAATTTTTTTAATAAAAAAAACTGAATTAAATGAATATATTTTTTTTTATAAAAAATTGAATTAAATTTTAATAATAGAGAGCTTACATATATTTAAAGAAAAATATTTCAAAAATTAAAAAAATTAAAAAATAAAATATTTAAAATAGGCTAAAATAATTAAAATGTTTTTATTTGTATTAGTGATGTAATTAATATGTATTAATTTTAAAAAGACGAGTAATATGTATAATTTATAAAAATTAATCGATCATAATTTGTTTTTCTTTTTCTAAAATGTTTATATATGAATATATGAATTTTTTTTTTCTTTTTCCTTGAGATAATTCAACGCTGATACAACGTTATTAAGGCGACAAGTCTCCGATCGCAGAGGATGCGAGAACAGTATTGATCAACGATCGGTACGAAATATTGTGTGCAAAGCAAAATATTGAAAACAATTATTTCCAAATTAGCAAGGAAAAAGGAAATGAACAAATAAATGGAAGGAAATTTTTTTGCTTCTTTAAGAAAAAATGGAAGTGTTGTCGAGCAGCTGAGCGTCGAAGGATCCAAATAAAAGATTGGAAAGCCTACTCTATAGTTGCTTTCAGGTGCCTTCTATTCATCCTATGAGATTTGGGGACGATTGATTGACCTCCTCAGACTTCGTAACATCCTATTTGGGCGTTGCTTTTGGTGTCAAATCGCGCAAAACCTAGCTATTTCCTTTTGATCTTATTGTTTTCTCAGGTCTCACTGATCTGCTTTTTCTACTCAGCCTGCGAGCACATGGCATCACCAGGTTAGTTATTGCTTTATTGGGTTTTCTTTGATTTCTCTACATATGCATGTTTCATAGGAATTATAGGTGCGTGATTTGTCGTTATCAGATTTGGAATTGTTAATTATCTATTTTAAAGCGACCCATCTCAAGTTATTCTTGGATCTTCGACTGTCATATTGGATAAGTTAGCATCTTCGGTTAAATCCCATCTGACCAATATCTTTTGGCTGCTTCATTACTATTTCATGTCTGATGTTTGACCGAGTTTCTTGTAGCGCTTATTATTATCCTTGATTTCTGGATCCTCAATTGATTTCCAACAATATTAATGGACGTAGAGAGATATGCTCATTACTAATATATATATATTTTCCTATTATGGAGATCATTTTTCTTATATTTATTGCAGCTGGTGGATCGAGGGACACGTCTGTAGTTGTTGTTACACTTAATACTGGTGAAGTGTATATTATTGTAAGCTTGTCTTCTAGAATAGACACTCAGGTGATATATATTGATCCAACAACGGGCGCACTTCGCTATGATGCAAAGGTAGGATTTGATGTTTTCAAATCCGAAAGTGAAGCTTTAGATTACATTACAAATGGATCGCGATGGCTATGTAGGAGTACGACTTATGCCCGTGCAATATTGGGGTATGCTGCCCTTGGAGGGTACAGCCTGCTTCTTATAGCAACAAAATTAACTGCAAGCATACCCAGTTTGCCTGGTGGAGGGTGTGTATATACAGTGAGTGAGAGCCAATGGATCAAAATATCACTTCAAAATCCTCAACCCCAAAGTAAAGGTGAAGCAAAGAACATTCAAGAATTGACTGATCTCGACATTGATGGGAAGCACTACTTTTGTGAGACTAGGGACATCACACGGCCCTTTCCGAGTCGTAAGTGTTTGCATGAACCTGATGATGAATTTGTTTGGAATGGATGGTTTTCATTGCCTTTCAAAAACATTGGACTTCCACACCATTGTATCATTCTTCTACAGGTTGCTTAATTCTTCTTATCTTAAAATTAAATGTTTTTCTTATTAAATATCTTCATTTACCAAATCTTTTACTGTCTAGAGTCCAATTTTACCTCTTATAAATGCAGTTGTTAAATAGAAATCTTCTAATACTGTCATCTCTTTATGTTATGTTTTTATCTAAAAGTAACTTTTTGTTCTTGTTGTGCAATTACATTTTTTCTTGTTATGTCTACAGTCCAGTTCTACCTCCTGTAAATGCAGTTGTTAAATAGAAACGTTCTAATACTGTTTTCTCTTTAAGTTGATTTTTTTTAAAGAAACTTCTTTTTGTGTACCTTCCCTCCCCTCTCTTTTGGTGGGTACAATCTTCTTTACTTTTTGTACATCAAATATCAATATGTGGCAAAATGTCTTCCTCATTTTTCAAATTTTCTTGATTCTGTGGCTTCTTGTTGCTCGATCTACTTGCTATTAAAAAATCTGCTATGGTCAAGAAGATTCTCCATTGTGTTCTTTCAATGACAAAAAACTAGTAGTAGTTTGCCTTTACTCTTAATCATGCTCTAGGCCCCATGTTGCATCAGTTGTGCTGAGATTGTTATTTCGTTTAGCTTGTACTGATGGTTTTCAATATATTTCCTTCTAGCTTGTATGCAACCCTGCAGCAGTTAAATAGCATGATAAGCTTTTCTAATTATCATACTCTTACTGTTCCTTACATGTTATTAATATGTAGGGTTTTGCAGAATGCCGGAGCTTTGGAAGTTCAGGGCAATTAGAAGGGATTGTTGCTCTCATTGCTCGACGGAGCAAGTTGCATCCAGGTACTAGATACCTGGCAAGGGGATTGAATTCATGTTCTAGCACGGGTAAGATAACAACTTATTTTCTGAATTCTTTGTTCTTCTTGAATAACTTACACACTATTCTTAAATGGCAGTTTTATCATATTATACCTCTTGTGATTTACTGTTAAAAGTATCAATTATTTGTATTTTTCTTTCTCATTTCTTGGTTTTATATGATATTTTCTCAAGTTTTGTTTTTCTCATTTTATCTTTGCCATTTGTTATTTTTTTGTGATCTTTATGAACTTATTATGAAGGTGACATTGACAGGAAATGAAGTTGAGTGTGAGCAACTTGTATGGGTTCCTAAAAGGACTGGTCAAAGCGTTCCTTTTAATACATATGTCTGGCGCCGAGGCACAATTCCAATCTGGTGGGGTGCAGAATTAAAGATTACTGCTGCTGAAGCAGAAATATATGTCTCAGATCGCTATCCTTATAAAGGGAGTGCTGAATACTATCAGAGGTTAAGTAAAAGATATGATGCTAGAAATCTAGATGTGGCTTTTGCGGGTAATCAAAGTAGAAAAGCTTTGGTTCCAATAGTATGCGTCAACCTGCTGAGGAGTGGAGAAGGAAAGTCGGAATCCATTTTAGTTCAACATTTTGTGGAATCTATAAATTTCATAAGATCTACCGGAAAGCTTCCCTTTACTCGAATTCATTTAATAAATTATGACTGGCATGCTAGTACTAAGTTAAAAGGTGAACAGCAAACAATTGAAGAATTGTGGAAACTTCTAAAAGCACCAACTGTATCTATAAGCATTTCTGAAGGTGATTATTTGCCTTCACGACAACCAGTCAAGACTGCAGAGGAGAGATTATCTACAATGACAGCTTGGAAGGTGTTTTCTGCTTGAGGTCACGTCAAAATGGAGTCATACGTTTCAACTGTGCTGATTCTTTAGATAGGACCAATGCTGCTAGTTATTTTGGTTCCCTCCAAGTTTTTGTGGAACAGTGTAGGCGGTTGGGAATATCACTTGATAGTGGTCTGGCATTTGGCTATCAATCAGTAAATGATTATGGTGGATATACTGCTCCATTACCACCTGGATGGGAGAAAAGATCTGATGCAGTAACAGGTAAAACATATTATATCGATCACAATACTAGGACCACAACATGGAATCATCCATGTCCAGATAAACCTTGGAAAAGGTTTGACATGACATTTGAGGATTTCAAGAGGTCAACAATTTTGTCACCTGTGTCTCAGCTTGCCGACCTGTTTTTGCTTGCTGGTGATATTCATGCAACACTTTACACTGGTTCTAAAGCTATGCATAGCCAAATCCTAAGCATCTTCGGTGAAGATGCTGGAAAATTCAAACAATTTTCCGTTGCTCAGAATATGAAAATCACTCTGCAGAGGAGATATCAAAATGCAGTTGTAGACAGCTCTCGTCAAAAACAATTGGAGATGTTTCTTGGAATGAGACTTTTCAAGCATCTTCCATCCATTTCTATATTCCCTTTAAATGTATGTTTTCCTTGGATCTCTTGTCATTTGGACCTGTTTGAGCACTTTATTGCAAGCATCTTCCATTTCTGTATAGAACTGAATTTTCCTAGTTAGTTGTGATTATGTCTACATATTTAAGCTACCTACTTCTCCTAGTTATTTTTTTCACTATTGAAAGTCAGTGCTCTTTGAACTTGTAATATTGTTTTCTTTCTTTATTTATTTTCTGAACAGTTGAACTTTTATTACCTATCAGAGAGTGTCGATAGTTGGTCTAAATTAAAGAGTTGGGCTTTGTTTCACTAGCTTAGGCCTTCCTTTAATTGTTAATTTTAAGACCATTGATTTTGGAGCCAATCATAATTTAGTCATGGCCTGAATTTATTTTTATTTTATTTTACTGAGTAATTTCCTTTAATACATGTTACTGATTATTTATGAAATGTTTTCTTTAGATAAAATTTCTGTAAACCTCTTTGTAATGCACTGATCGTTGCAGGTTGTTTCTCGACCTAACGGTTTTGTTATCAAGCCAGTTGCCAACATGTTCCCAGATTCCAATGTTGGAGCTAGTCTTCTAAGTTTCAAAAGAAAAGACCTAATATGGGTATTTAAAACATTCCCTATGTCACTTGTCAGATAGTAGTGTGCTAAAGATGATGGCTGACTTTTCTTGGACAATTTTAACTCATTCTTTTATTAATGCTTCTTATTGGAATGTATGCATTATTATTGCACAGGTTTGTCCTCAGGCTGCGGACGTGGTTGAACTTTTTATCTATCTTGGCGAGCCTTGTCATGTTTGCCAACTTCTTCTCACTATATCCCACGGTGCAGATGATTCAACTTATCCATCAACAGTTGATGTGAGAACGGGACGCTATCTGGATGGGCTTAAGCTTGTCCTTGAGGTCTGCTTTATCTCTTTTATTTTGCTCCTAGAAATTTTCTTTTAGATTTCCCGTTGTAGCTTAATTTGTCTGAGATATACTCAGTGGCTATGAAAAACCAGTGGGGCTAGTCACGTAGGTATTATGTTTGGTAGTTATTTTTGGACAATGTTTAGTAGTTATGGGTTTGTAAATCAAAGAAAAATAGAAGAGATAAAGAGAAGCAGCCCCAATATTAAGAGATATGACCATCTAGGATTCTCTTGCAGAAGATAAGTAAATCTATTATTTGCTTGCAGATCAACGTTGTTGTGAAAATCCAAGGCATGCTATTTTACTGGGTGAATGTTAATCTAATTAAGATTACATTCCTATAAAAAAATCTTAATGTTGCATAATAAACCGAAGCAATTAATTTCTAAGGGCCTTCCTTTTGTTTCTTTTAACTTCTATGAAGTGTTTGAGCTATTTACTAATTGAAAAGGTCAGGGATGAAATCTAGGGAGAGGGAATATTTATCTGTGGAGAATGTTCCTACTCATTTATCTTGAACTATGGAATTAAAAAGGATTGTCATAGTAAGCATGAAATCAATATGTAACTAATGCACAATCTTTTGTTCATATTGATGAGTTGGTGACCTAGAACTAGAAGTAAATTATTGACTGATCATAGAATGTTTTAATAAGAATAAGCGGTTGACAAGAAACCTCTATGGAACGTCAAGCAGATGTGTTACTTATTACAGAATAAAAATGTTTATCACTCTCGTAACTCTGGCTGTATTATTCTTGTTGGTTGTGGGGGTTTATAATTAGCTGTATATTTTTCAATTTTTTCCTTCTTTAAATTGGACAAGCTATTCAATTTAATTGCTGTAATAATTTTTCTCTAAATGAATTATGTATCTTATCCCAAAAAATATAGTTTTTTCAACTCTGGTAGCAAGTGTACTTTATAGTAAGTAATATGATCTTCAGAGTTTCTAACATGACACTGGACTCTGTTGATAGGGAGCTACTATACCCCAGTGTTCAAATGGAACAAATCTCCTGATACCCTTACCAGGGCCAATTAGTGCAGAGGACATGGCCATCACTGGAGCAGGTGCACGGCTTCACGACCAAAAAGCGTCAACTCTTCAATTGTATGATTTTGAAGAATTGGAAGGGGAGCTGGACTTTCTAACTCGTGTGGTAGCACTTACATTTTATCCTGCTTTTCCTGGAAAAAGCCCTATGACTTTTGGTGAGGTAGAAATCTAGAAGGCAACCTTTGAATTGATGTTGATATGTCTTTGTCCTTATATAGTATTAATGCATTTATTTTTGTGTGAAGTTTGTTGTAGTTTCTTTGTATTTTTAGTTGTCATTTTAGTTCAAATATTAATCATATTTGAGTTAATAAAACCTGTTATTGATTTTATTAATTGAAGAAACGGTCAGAAATTTATTACTCTAATCAAAATATAAAGGCTGAAGAACCCTGAGATGACAAACATGTGTGGATTAAATTTGAAAGCTGTATGATGGAGATCATCCTCTAAGAGTGTAGTTGTGTAAAGAGAAAAGAGATCGGAATGAGCTAAGCCTAGGGTGCTGAAATCTAGGTCCTGAATATAATGGATATTGTGATATTTGCATCTGGGTGCATTTGGTTTTGGAGTTGGTATTTGCTTATAAGATTTCAGTTCTCGATACTTAAAGGACTTGAAGAAATGCCGAGGGTTTTATTTTGTACTTTGTTTTCTTCAATTTCAGTTCAATTCGATACGGTGTGCCAAATACGGCCTTGGTGTCAATTTGAAGTGTATGCTTAGTTTATATTGATGTAAGCTTTTGGGCATTTTTTTATTTTTTATTTTTATAAGTAAGCTTTTGGGCACTTGAAGTAGCAGTATTAATGCTACGTTTTTCTATTAGGTTTGCAATAAGTTGGGCCTCTTTTCTTCATTTGCAGTTTGCAAAATGTCTAGTGTTAGTTACCTGTTTATGTCTATGTACAAACTAGATGCAATCTTATTAAAAAACCTAGATGCACACGGATAATCTGTGCATGTGTAAATTTAATATGCAGATTTTATAGAGATATGTTAGAAGACTATTAGCACCGATTTTCGTAAAAGCTCAAGTTGTTGGGGTGGGTTAATAATCTTATACATTATATTTTGGGTTCTAACTCAGCTCACCTGAGATGGGATTTTGTACATATGGGATTTTTTTTTTTTTTTTAAAGTAAATATATGACACTCCAAAGATCTCACTTATGAGTTGAGTAGGTATCTGTGATAGGTTCTCATATGTGGGCTGAGCAGATAGTTTTGAAGGCCCATAATCCCATAAAGTGGAGTTAGAATCCAATCGACTGAGTAGATGGTAGATTATTTTGAACGGCCCATGAAGTAGATATAAACATGAATACAAAGGAAAGAGAGAAAGGCTCAAAGATTAACCATACCAGTAAAAGTATTGCAGTTGGATAGATTCAAACATAGGATGCTACACTTTGATACTATGTTAGAACTTAGAAAGTGTTAATAACGAATTCTTTTAAAAACTCAACCTATTAGGAGGTGAGCTAACAATTTTTATAAGTCATATTTTGGGTCTTAACAGGCCTATTACAACTTGAGTTATTAAGAGGAAAGGGGAATATACTGTCTGTATGTACGTGTCGTCGGTAAATATGGATGATAGTGGCATGAATTAGTACCTGCATGTGCATGTTGCAAACTTTGTGGTAGCAGTTGGATTATTATTTTTTCTTGAATTTTGTTACAGATAGAAGTCCTTGGAGTATCCCTTCCTTGGAGGGGCATGTTAAGTAGTGAAGGACCTGGTGTTGAGCTTGCCAAAAACTTTCTAAAGGAAAATGTTCCACACTCCTCTAATTCAGATGTCATTCAAAAGGAATCCAATTCTTTCATGTCTAGTTCAGTAACCAATCCATTTTGTGGAGGTTTATCCAGTGAAGATGTGTCAGCATTAACTCAGCCAAGTGCTTCTAGCAACAATTGGGTTGACCTTCTGACAGGGGAGGTGGCAGTCTCAGGCAACAATACTCAACCATTGTCAGGAAATGAGGTTGATGAAAAAAGTGACATGCTTGATTTCTTGGACCAGGCAGTTGTTGAATATCATGGTGACTCTGATCACAAGTTACCACAAGATGGTCAAAACTCAGAGAGCAGTTCCCAACAGTACATTAATTGTCTCAAGTCCTTTGTCGGGTCAAAAAAGGTTTGTTATTTTCTGTTGCAAGTTGCTTCCAACCAAAATATTTCTGCATTTTATGAAGCTAACACCATGGGTTTATATTTGTAGCTGTTATCCAAAAAAAATTATTTTTAAAATTATTGCCGTTATTCTCTATTGTGTAGGTTAGTCTGCTACATTTACAAAGCAATGTACCTGTTGACTTCCATTTTTGACCCTTATTACTATCTTATTCGAAGGTGCATGGCTTTTACTTTTATCCTATTCTATGTAAGTTGAGTTGCAACATTTCATGCAGGAAACAAAACTTGACTTCACGAAGGCACTGAAACTTGAAATTGAACGCCTTCGGCTGAACCTTTCTGCTGCTGAAAGAGATAGAGCTTTATTGTCGGTTGGTACTGATACTGCTAGTATCAATCCAAGTCTTCTACTCGATGAACATTACATGGTAAGATTGTGCAAAGTTGCAAACTCCCTTGCAGTGCTAGGACAAGCTTATCTTGAAGACAAAATTACTGCTGCGATTGGTCTAGAGACAACCGAGGATGATGCAATAGATTTCTGGAACATAAGTAAAATTGGGGAGAGATGTAGTGGTGGTGTGTGTGAAGTTTGTGCTGAAACAGATGCACCTAGATTTGCATCCTCAATGGCGTCTTCTTTAGGAGTTTCACAAGCTGTCTTTCCTTGTTCCCAATGTGAAAGAAAAGCTTGTAAAGTTTGTTGTGCAGGGAGAGGAGCTCTGCTTCTTCCATGCTACAACTCAAGAGAGACGATAAATAATAATGGTATGACAAGCCAAGGTGGATCAAGTCATGGCAACCAAATTGATATCTCTACCATTCGTTCTGTAATGCTTGATAGTGTCATTTGTAAACAGTGTTGCCATCATATTGTGCTTGATGCATTGGGATTGGACTATATCAAAGTCCTCATCAGCTTACGTAGAAGTGCCCGTGCAGATAGTGCTGCATTTAAAGCCTACAATCAGGTGATAGGAGCATCCTTAAGAAGTTATCATTCTGAAAAAGGTCAGTTTTCTGATGGTCAACCAGCTGCCAAAGTCCTAAGAAAACTACTTAAAGGGGAAGAATCGGTTGCTGAATTCCCATTTTCCAGCTTTTTACATCCGGTACTTTTTTGCTTATTTTATTTCTGGTTTCAGTGTTTCTCTACTTTTCATGTACATTCATCTCATTTGAGTTACAAGACTGTCGTGTATATTTATTTCTCTCAACTTCACCTTCAAGTTTTACCAGCTCAGTGAGGTTGAGGTAAAAGTTAATTCGCTTTATTGAGTCCTCTCTTTTCCATATTACCTTGGCAGACCATTTGGCACATGTTTATAACAGGAAAAGAAGATCATTTAACTAGAAAAAAAAGAAGCTATTGGGAATTCATGCAACCGTACCCTACATACAGCACTAACAAACTAAAAACAGCATTATTCAGTGACTTTTCACCCACAAGTGCGCTGCCCATCCCTCCTATCCTTTTTTTTATTGGCCAACCCTCCTACCCAAGACTACTTTTATAACCCAAATTTAGTAATTATGTTCCATTCATCTCAAATCATGTTCCTTTTAAAGCAAAGAGGTAAATGCTCAAAGAGCAGCCAGACTTGCTAGATCTATCCGTGGATGTTTACCATATTCTTATTCTTAAAAATTCTCTTTTCTCATTTCAAACCAACGAAAGCAGCTCTATTGCAGCACATCTCCAAAGTATTTATGTATCTTCTTAGATCTCCCAGATGCATTAAAGTAGATAGTAAGTATTTACCAAACAGATGGAGAGGAAACCGAGTACTCTGCTGCTAAAACATGTTATTTATTCCAAAGGATAAACACCTGATTGCACTTTATGAAGTGGTGAAACTTGTTTCTCACTGTTTGGCTAGCATTAGCTATTGATTATTAGAATTGTCATTTTCTTGTAGTACAAAATATACATGGGAGGACAGAAATGTGAATAGTGGTCTATTATATTTTAACGAAAATTGGTGGTTCTGCAGTTATGTGATCTTTGTGGAGGCTCCTAATACTTGTTCTTTTTCCAATTTTTTTTTTGGAAGCATTTGGATGTTGTATTGATCAGTAAGATGTGCTATTTGATGCTGTTATAGGTTGAAACTGCCAATCATTCAGCACCGTCCTTGTCATTGCTTGCTCCTCTTGATTGTGGAGCACGGGATTCGTACTGGAAAGCTCCTCCTAGTTCCACTTCCATTGAGTTTGTCATTGTCCTAAGTGCCCTTTCTGATGTCAGTGGGGTTATTTTGCTTGTTAGTCCATGTGGTTACTCCGAGGTTGATGCTCCTACTGTGAGTGACCTATACTATTTTCTCTTCTTGTGTATAGTAATAGAAGTGAAGGCTACGTATTTTTTTTCGATAACCATGCTTGGTTTTGTGTCCTTTGTTTTGGAAAATATAAATTTGAGTAGCAAAAGTGGGAGAGGGGGAAGGAGGTCTTTTAGCATCTTGAAATATGTATTATTTTAACACTATGGATTAAAAAACTGCTTTGAAACAGAGAATTGAGTGTTTGAAAACCAAACATGCAATGTAAGTGTCAGATTACTTTGGCAAATACTCATAGAAGTATGCTTTTACTCCTTTATGGAGGTTCACGTTCAGAAAGAAAACCCCCCTCTCGTAGGCTATTAAAACCTATCTACTCTGCTATTAAAATAAGTTTAAAAGAAAAATCACTTAGAACTATTTTAAGCAACATGAAGTCGATTAACTTTTCTATTCATTTTCTCTTTTGTTACCATAAAGAAAATTCGGGAAAAACTTATCCATTTCTTTTGATTTTTAGTAATATCCATTGAGAATAAACAGCTTCATAAATCTCATGACTTTGATTACTTTATTCTTGTTGGTGGTACAGGTGCAAATTTGGGCTAGTAATAAAATACAGAAGGAAGAGAGGTCATGCATGGGAAAATGGGATGCACAATTCCTGTTAAAGTCTTCATCTGAATATTCCGGACCACAAAAATTAGTGGGAGATGATGAATTACCTAAGCATGTGAAATTTTTATTTAGAAATCCAGTTAGATGTCGCATCATTTGGATAACTTTAAGTCTTCAAAGACTGGGTTCAAGTTCTTTCAATTTTGAAAACATGAATCTTTTGTCCCTTGAGGATAACCCATTTGCAACAGTCACTAGACGTGCTTCATTTGGAGGACCTGAAAGTGAAACTTGTCTTCATGCAAAAAGGATACTAGTAGTGGGGACCCCGATGAAAAAAGAGCTTGCTCAAACGCAAGGCACTGACCACATTAATATGAAAAGCTTGTTGGAGAGAGCTCCACGGTTAAATAGATTTAAGGTAACTAATGCTTTTTGTAATATTTTTTTTAATCTATCTCTTTTACAGATTTGATTTGTTCTATTTGTGTGTTCATGGTTGTGACTTTGCTTTTCCAGGTTCCAATTGAGGCAGAAATGCTTATGAACAATGATCTTGTCGTGGAACAATATTTCTCTCCTGCTTCACCTTTGCTTGCAGGATTTCGTTTAGATGCTTTCACTGCAATAAAGCCTCGTCTTAGTCATTCACCATCCTCACATGCACATATCTGGGATACATCTGGGACATTATTGGAAGACAGACACATATCTCCTGCTGTTCTGTATATACAAGTATCTGTTCTTCAGGTAATTGATGACATATCTTCTTTATTAGTCAGCCACCTTCTTGGGATAATTGCATATTGTTCTATATTGACTCAGCGTGTGCTTTTTACAAAGGAGAATAATAATGGGTAGTAGAATGAAAAGGAAGAACATAACAAAGATTAGTATTGGGAATTAGGGAGAAAAAAGACATGATTTGAGAAGAATCCAGAAACTCAATTCTTTCAATAGTCAAAATCTAACGATTGTAATAGACTCGATTGAAATATCTTTCCTTATTGACAAAAAGGAAGGGGGAAAAAACGATAATAATATTTGACAAGAGTAGTGATGGCAAAGGATTAGATTCAATTGGATCCTCAACTGATTCTTTCCAATATGAAAATTATCCGAATGACGATCCTTTATGTTTTGTCTATCAAAACTGATTGGACCTAGAATTTGATCCATGGATCAATGGATATCCAAATTTAAAACCAGTGATCTGGTGATCCATTTACTCTAATATATTTTAAAATTACATTTCCATCAATTTGCTTGTCGATTTGTTTTGATCCACTCGGACCTGTTTTTGCGCTGATCAATCCGAATTGTTTTAATCCAATTGGAATCTGATTTGATTCGATTCAAAGCTGATCTGCAAATTGGATATCTGTGCAGCTCTGCTCCAACATATTTTTTTGCCATCCTTGGACAAGAGGCATATTTATAGGCAAAACATAAAACATAAAGAGCATTAATTAAGTAAAAAAATAATAAAAATAAAATTCTAAATATACTCGAACATCTTTAATTATCAAATTCCAAATATTTTTATTTACATCAGCTTTGCTCTTGGATTTCTATTTTGACCTAGAAAAAAAAAAAAAAAAAAGCTTTGCTCTTGGTCATACTACTTTTCCACGTTTCATTAGCCTCTTCCAGTCAGAAAATTTTGGCCTGATTTTTGACCAGCAGGTCAGTCATTCATTTAACCTGTACGTGCTTATACAGGCACACACTTTAAACTAACCGGCTTTCATTTACTTGTAAAATTTGTTTTACTTGCATAATCTTGCTTTATGAGTAAACTCATGTAGCAGCAGTTGTGAAGTGGGCTCAATCATCTGTATGACTGTATGCTTCCTGTGTGATTATGTGAATTTCAAATTCACTAGAACTCATTGTTAAGACATGCCACAGGAACCTCATGGCATGATAATCATTGGTGAGTATCGCTTGCCAGAGGCAAGGCCGGTAACAGCAATGTACTTTGACTTCCCACGAGAGATTCAGCCACAAAGAATTACATTTAAACTTCTTGGAGATGTTATGGCATTTGCAGACGATCCAACAGAACAGGATGAATCCAATCTTAGAGCTTCAGCTGTGGCAGCAGGGTTGTCTTTGTCCAATCGAATCAAGGTATATTACTACGCTGATCCCTATGAACTCGGAAAATGGGCAAGTCTTTCAGCAGTTTGAATGGAACTATTCATGGAAAGTGATTTTGAAAATTGGTTTTGATCATATCTGTGTCTTTTAGTTTTAGTTTTTAATTTTTGTAAAGTTGGAACATAATCATTCATTCTTGTAACAATGAATTATGTTATTAGCAAAATGAAATAGTATGTGTTTGTGAGAAAATTAGAAATATTTTGGTGGGTTGTTTAAAAGTAGTTATGTAATTCTTCTATTGATAATCTGGACGGGTTAGCTAATTATCTATTATGCAGACTCTCTCATATAACTCTTATTTTATAGTAGAGAACTTTATCATTGAATGGTGTTGGAGAAACATTGATGTAATTTATTACACTTTGAAAGTGAATTTACTAATACAACCTTACTATCTATAATTTACAAGTTTTCTATTTCATTTATAACATGCATTAAAAAAAAAAAATACTCCACTTTATGATTTAGTTACCATTATAATTATTAATATTACAATTTATGAAATAACTCTAAAATAATTCGTACCGTATATGAATACCCAACTTTAATTGCAACTTTAAGTTTTTTTTTTTTTTCCTTTCGACTTTACATGTATTAAAAATAAGAATGAAGTATTTATTATCATTTGATTAGTAATTTTAATTTTTCACATCTAAAGTAGGTATTATCATTTTTAAGTTAAAAAAGATAAAATAAATAATTGTAATTCAATATGAATAATCATACGTATTATTTTTATTATTACTTCAAAAATGAATAATGTTGTAAAAGTAAGTACCATTAATGTGACGGAAGGAAATATTAAAAGCCAGTGTAACTATAATATCTTTCCGAATTTAAATTTATATAAAATATGAGTCAATTAAACATTTTTTTGGTATTCATATGAACCTATTTTTTTTTGTCTTTGCTAATTTAATGGAAAGCGTTAATGTGAGATAATGATAATAGATATTTAATTTATCTTTCCTTTATCACTATTAATCATGACCATTTTGAGAATTTAAATTTGTTTTAAAAAAACAATTATGGCCATTTATGTGATCTTAGCATTTTTATTAAATCATAGAAAAAGTTAAAACTATCTTGATGCAAATAATACAATTTACATTAAAAAGCGAGCATAATTATTACACATAAATCGATAAAGATTTATACTAATATCTAATTCTGTTTTAAAGATTTTCTTAATTATGAAGAAAAGTGTAATATCTAAAATATAGATCGAGAGATTCCAAGAGCTTACTAAACAGTATCATAGTTCCCACCTAAGTTCTCACAGGACTACTAATACTAATTGAGTTGAGAAAGATCATAGCAACTTATATAGTTTATAGTGGTATTTCCTTTAAAGCTACTAATTAAACCTGAAGGAGAGTACAGAACAAAAACATGTTCATATTTTTACATAAATAGAGTAATAGAGGCAGAGCATGCACTTTAGCAAAAAATAAAAAATAGCATTTGCCTGTGCATGAATTGGTTGAGGAACATTAACCAAGCGCTCCATTGTTTGCAAAGAAAATATATATATATTTGCTACCAATAAAATATAATATATATATATATATATATATATATATATATATATGTGTGTGTGGCGCGCGCGCGCGCGCATGCGATACAGTACTATTGTACTATGTTTAATTAGGTATATACATGTTGGCTATTGTACTATATTTCAAGTACAAGCAACTATTTGGCAGCACAAGTCAAAAGCTTTTTCTATCCACATCTTGAACTCCTTGCTCTTCAAAGTCCTGTTCTAGGCTTCCTAATCTTGTGAAGTAACAATAAAATCACATACAAGTAATTAGTATTCACTTTTTACAAAGTAAATAATTTTAATGAAATTTTACTTAAATATTTTTAAAACTTACCTAATGCCATTTCGATCCAAATTTGTCAGTGAGTTACAAAATGATTGAATCTTGAACCGCCAACAAAATTTAATATAACTAAGCATGCCAACAATACATAATAAAAACCAAAATCTTAAAATTATAACATGTCAATAATCAATGATAAACTGATAAACATAAACATATAAAAACTTACAACATTCAATCAACAGTTAAATCCCAATATGCAAAGTGTTGAACGTCTTCTTCCAAGTCATGTTCGTAAATTTGTTTAGGCATATCTTGCAATTCTATGCAATCATTTCAAAGTTGGAACAACAGTCCAATCCTTCAAGCAAACTAAAACTTCTAATGTATCATCCCTTAGCTGGCTTCTTTTCGTATCTAGTGTCCTCCCACTTGCACTAAAAGCACTCTCTAATGGTACGGTAGATATCGAAGGAGTTAGTAAATCTCTTGCTATTATTAATAGTACAAAAAATTGCCTTTCACGTGACTTCCACTAATTAAGGATGTCAAACTCTTGATCTTCCATAATAGCAAAGTCACTCTCCAAGTAGCGAGATAATTCAGTGTTGGAAGTACCATCAAATCGTTGTTTTTCACATTGTGACAAGAGAAGAGCCATTGAACTTAAAGCATAAGTAGAATTAGAACTAGAACCTTGTACTCATGGATTGGAAGATGTAGAACTCTTCTTCCCAAACTTCTTTTCATAAATAAAAAATGTAGAATTCAACAAATGCTGAATGTTCTCAAAAGTCCAAGTATTAGAATATTTCATACCAAAATTAACATAATAAGGATCCAATGCAGTAACCAAAATACTTTGGTTTCATTTTAGGATCCATACAAGCAACTAAGACGAAAATTGTAAGCAATTCCTCCCAATATTTTTTGAATTCGAATTCCATAGCCAAACACACAGGATTAAATGTTTCGTCCTCACGATACTTAGCAAACACAATAGACATAACATATAATTGTGAGATAGCTAAATGAGAAGTGGGGTAATACATCCCTGACAATTCCTTAGTAGCATTATAAAAAACTTCCATGAAAGCAAAAGCAATGTTCTAATTTTTAGTTGTCAACTTTTGAATACCATCAAAAACTCTTCTATTAAAATAAGAAGTAATAGCACCATTATAACCTACACATGACTTAAGCATAAGATAAGTGCTATTTCATCTAGTTGCGATATCAGTTTGAAGAGCTATTTGTTTCAAATTATAAGTAGCAAGATGACTCATATATTCTTGTGTCCTAACACTCGATGAACTTATAAAATTGATGACATTTTTATGGGCTCTATGTGATTTTTAAGGAGTTTGAATCCATTTTGCACACATAAGTTGATTATGTGGCACATGAATCTCATATGAAAAAATAAATCCTTACTATCATGCAATAGTGAGATGATATCCTTCAATGAATTAAAAACAACTTTGTTGACAGTAGCATTGTCAAAAGTCATGCAATGAAGTTTTCCATTAAGACCATGTTCTATAAAGATACTGCTCATTAAACTAAAAATCTGATCAACATTGTGAGGATATTCAGCTAACCTAAGTGCAATGATCCTCTTCTCAAGTTTTCAATTAACACTTATCCAATGGAGAGTGACACAAACATAGCCATATTTATTGCATCCAGTCTATAAATCAGAAGTGATAGAAAATTATGTATTCATTAAATTATGAAAATGGGAAATCAAGGTCTTTTTCATGTCACTATATAGTTTCATGCAATTGATTTGTGCAGTGTTTCTAGAAATATGTACCCATTATGGCTGAATACATGTTTTCATAAATGCTCTAATCTTGGATCTTTTGCAAAATTAAAAAGTTGTTCTGCACCAACAATATAAGTTGCAAGCCTCTCTCTCGTTTTTACTTGATTGTATCTAAAGGAGGTAATTGAACTTCCATGAATATTTAACATTGATTATTTCGACTGGCTACCATCCATGGGTCCCCCACCATGTTTTAGCAAGCAACCAGGCCAATGGCTTTTAAGATGTCTTGTTCCACCATCCTTTTAGCTGTATAAATCTTCTTACAATAATTACATTTGGCTTTATTTTTAGGGGTGATAATTTCTGACACGACTCGATAATACGAACCGGACACGACACGACACGAAATATTTTTTACTAAGAATTGATTAATAATTTTTTCATGTTCTTAAAGATTTTGTTATTTCTTATTATTGTAAATAGGCAACAAGAAAAAAAGTCGAGTAAATTTTCTCATGTGTCAACTGACACGAATAACACGAACCGAACTCGGTACAGACACGAATAACACGACATGGACACGGCTAACACGACACGATTGCCACCCCTACTTATTTTCACTTTTATTAACTGGAGACTCTAAAAAATCAAAATGATTCCACACCTCAGAAGTTCTTTGTCTTTTTCCTGATTTAGAAGCTTTTCGTTTTTTCGCAATACGAGCTTTATTAGATTGTGTCTGCATTTCTGGATTATCTTGCATCTCACTAATTTCATAATCAAAGTCGCATGGCAAATTCACATCATAAGCTGTATTTTTCATTTTGAGAAAAATCTACAAATAAAAAAAAAATTTAACTTGATATACAAAACAAAAATTAGATAAAAAAAAAATTAACAATTAGCCAAATGAAATTAACAACTAATAATGTGCTTACTAATGTGAATATTTAAGTGAATAATTCATGGTAAGTTATATAAATACATATAGAATGTAATCAAATTATTTTTTTTTTTAGTAAGCATCACATAATATAAAAAAATTAACAAGTAACCAAATCAAATTTACAACTAATAATGTGCTTACTAATATGAATATTTAAGTGAATGATTCTTGGTATAAGCTATATAAATACATATAGAATGTAATCAAATTATTGTTTTTTTTTATTAAGCATCACACAATATAAAAAAATTAACAAGTAACTAAATCAAATTTACAACTAACAATGTGCTTACTGATATGAATATTTAAGTGAATGATTCTTGGTATAAGCTATATAAATACTAATCAAATTATTGTTTTTTTTTTAGTAAGCATCACACAATATAAAAAAATTAATAAGTAACCAAATCAAATTTACAACTAATAATGTGCTTATTAATATGAATATTTAAGTGAATGATTCTTGATAAGCTATATAAATATATATAAAATGGTTCTTTCATAATTTGAATTTAGACACATCAATGTTCAATAAAACATGTCATTTATTCAAAACACATGTCAGTTCAATAAAACATGTCATTAATATAATGATTAATTGATTATACTCAAC
Organism: Elaeagnus macrophylla; assembly: GCA_029378325.1. Lineage (NCBI taxonomy): Eukaryota > Viridiplantae > Streptophyta > Magnoliopsida > Rosales > Elaeagnaceae > Elaeagnus > Elaeagnus macrophylla. Next base: position 35,023,399 of record CM055641.1, read on the forward strand.
AACAACAAAAAAGAAGAAAAAAAAATGCACTAGTTTGTTAGTTGTCCACAAGTTTGCCACATAACCAAATCAGACAATCAGCATTCATCATTTTATACTTTTATAATGTATGTCACTTTACACCTCTCTTTCTCTTTATGCATATTTTACTAGTTTACTTTAATAATAACAAGCTTTCTGCATAGAGAGACAAACATAACAAGACAAAAGAAAAGTACAATCCAAACATTTAGTAACAAATACTCCAATTTATTAAGCCATATGATTATATAATTGGTAGGTGTTTTCTTTCAAAATTTGTATATTAATAATTAATTATAATGTCATGGGCCATGACGCAGTCACTTGTGTACAAAATTAATAACTATTTTACTTTCTCAGTATCCAAGCAGCCAAGCTTATTAATTATTATCCACTTTCAAAAAGCAACAAATAGCTTTTAATAAATATTACTTACCACTTACCAGAGGTGGGAGGAGATGACAAAGTCAGAGAGGCGTCGAGCCGTCAACTTGCACTGTGGGAACTGGGAAGACCCCGGCGATGGAGGATGTTTCTCATGCCTCACCAGTCGTCAGTTTGTTGTTCATCATTCGCCATTCACCGTTTGCTGCTCGCCTTCACGGAAGTTCACCTTCATCGTTCGGCCGTCAAGCTTGGCTCAAGAAGGATTCAAAATTTCAAATTTTAGACAGCCCTAGGAATTATGCGAAGAGTCATAAGAGGTAAGTAAATAAAATAAGTAATCAGTGAAAATGATATGTAAAACAGTAAAAGTAAAATACAAATTAGTAATTTATTTTATAAGATATTACAATTAAATATGATATAAATATATTTTACGAAATCATATAGCATAAAACAATTTGTAGCTCAGTGGTATATGAAGTTTCCTCTAAACAAGAGGTTACTGGTTCGAAATGTGGGGTTTTTATGTGTTATGTGCACTTTTTGAAATTTGAAGCAAATAAGTTATAAGGCAAAACGGGCCACGGGCCATAATGGCCCATTAAGACTAGATTTAAGAACAAAGCATGGCCCAAAACGCTAAAGCCCATGAGTTGAAAATGACGGCACGGCACTGTTGCACGAAAACCGCAAGCGCACGGGTCGTGTACAAGTGATAAGTATTTTTAAGAACTGGGTTGTCGTACCCACGAGGAACTTATTATGGCGTGTATTAAAATTAAGTACCGAAATATATACTTTCCCTTTCTATTTGAACTATCAATATTTAGTGAGACATTAACATAGATAAACTAATTTAATTAAATGAATAAAAATCTAGGAATTCAATTTCCCCCATTCTATTTCCATGATTGTTTTTATATCGCATTAATATTGAATTAAAATGCACAAATTATTAATCAACTCTACTCAATTAATTACACCCACATGTCTATGGTCATGTAATTCTAATCCATATAAACCTAGCCCACATCTCTATGGTCATCTAAGCATACATGGGTCATTAAGAACCTAGAGTTTAAAAATGATCATATACAAAATAATAGAAATTTCTTCCTCATTACATATATGTCAATTTAATGCATGTTCATAATTTCATATCAATCTTTCAATTGCACACAAAATTAACATATCACCTAATTAAATGGCCAATTTAATTAAGAGCATTAAGCACATTAAATTAGATAATCCACACATTTCAATAATATCAAATAAATATTACACAATCATTTCCATAGAATGGGTTCCATCAAAATCCCTAGAACAAAATTACTACTCCATAATCAACATTTTAGAAACTAGAAATTCAAGAATAAAAACAAAATCAAAACATAAAGAAATACAATTAAGAGAGAAATTTATTACACCCTTAAGAAGAATTCCCCCTTCAATTGCTTCTTGATGCTCCAAAAGTGCTTCCAAACTTGCTTCTAGCTCCTAAAATGGAGAGGGAGCTCCAAAAACCTCTAAAAACTGTGGAAGAAAAATGGAGGCTGAAAAATTGTGTTTGGGAGAGGTATAATGTGGTATTTATATGATAGGGTTTGAGAGAGGGGAAAGAGTGTGTGTGTGTGTGGGCTGAGAAGGCTGAGGAGCAATTTCTGCGCGCGCGCGCCGCGGCGCGCGTTTTCCATGCCGCGGCACAGCTTGATTTTCTGATCTTCGAACAAAAACAGAAACCTCCCCGCCGCGGCGCACAATACTCATGCCGCGGCGCGCCTTGTTTTCATGATTTTCCCAGTTTCAACTCGAGAGCCTCTCGCCGCGGCACAGGTTTTTCCCGCCGCGACGCGCCTTGTTTTCTTGCGCTGTAAATGCCCTTACATAGTATGTTGATTCTCGATGTAAGGCTTACGTAGCTAAGCCCTTGTTTGTCCTCCTTACATAATGAATGACATCCAATGTAAGGCTTACATTTTTAAGCACTTTTGCTTCACTTTTGCTCTCTTTTTCCACATTTCTTCCCAAACCTACTTTAACCTACAAAACACAAAAATACCTTCCAAAACATAAATTTATTAAATAAAACAAGAAATATTAAGCATAAAAAATGATATAATAACTCTATTTTCATAGAGTTATCAGGCACGCTTAAGGGTCACGTGCCAGCACGACTCATTTAACAATCGGGCTGATGATTGATTCGGCATGTTAATTCATGGGCAGGGCTATGTCGTGCCTAGTCGGCCTGTCCCGTTTGACACCCTTATCTTTCGTAGGTCCTCTCTGTCGCAAGGTTTCCAACCGTCGCTTGGTTTCGTGAGGTTCTCCAGCTGATGCTCAAGCCATCAACATCGTGATCTCCAACCGATGCTCCTCTCACCGTAGGTCCACATTACTCTCACCATTGTCATTATGGTCCAACTGTCTCTCCTTTGCACTGCTCGCGTTTCACCAGCCCATTTGGTGGTCCAATCACCAGCCCAATCTAGTTATCAGCCCAGTAAGAAATCTAGTCCAATCAACAGTCCTTTCAACAGCTCTCCTTAGGCACAAGCAGCCCTAAAAAAAAAGAGGTTGATCTTTATTCCACTACACATTATTTTCTGTTTCAATTATCTATTTTAATGGAACATTCGAGAGAAAATTAAGGTCCTACGATCACTACAATTCCAAAATTTGAAGTATCTGTCAATAGCAGAAGGTGGCTTTTTTGAGGGTACCAAACTTAATGGTACCAACTTTCGAACATGAAAAAGGGTTATGCCCGTTTATCTTCGTGGGATGCACAAGAGGGGACATGTGATTAGAACAATCAAGGCTCCTTGTGAGGATGATGTGGAGGCCTATGCATAAGTAGAAGATGATGATGACCTATTAATGTCAATTTTATTTAGAGCCATCATTGATGATGTATTACAAATGGTGGAAGAGTGTGAAACATCTGAGGCCATATGGAAGACTTTGGGGGACCTCTACACTAATGAGTCTGACTTTATACAGGTCCACGAATTAATGTAAAAAGCTGTCGGCATGCAACAGAATGGACAACCAGTATCTATGTTTTTTACTAAACTAAAGAATGTATAGGCTGAAATTGATTAGAAGCGTCCGTGCAAAATTAAAAATTAAGAGGACCTTATATGGTACTAGAATTAGAATGAGCTTGAACAAGTTCATGCATTCTTGAGAGGACTTGATGCGAAACATAATAGTGCCAAGGACAAATTGCTTCGAATTCCAGACTGTTTGAGCTTGACCACAGCTTTTACATACATCTGTAAGGATGAATCTCAACAGGAAAGTCTTAATCAAGCACAAGTTGAAGTATCTAGCCTAGCCATTCAAGCCAAATTAAAAGTACATTTTTCTCAAGCAACAGAGTTTAGTTCCATTTCATCAACAAGGGCCTCCACCAGGCTTTGCTAATGGTCCTCATCCTCAATAATCTTATTGCAATGAGGTTGGCCATCTCTGAGAGACTTGTTGAAAACTAAACCCACACCTGAAATCTAAAAGGCAGAATTTATCGTCCTAAAGCAAAAGAAGTTGGTGTGCAAGTGGTCCAAGAACTAGAATTCTATGGAATGGCTGGAGAGGATCGTCATGCTACATGTACAGGTACTCCTATAGTTTCAATAATTAGTCGTGGTAAGATTGGTATGGCCTTAAACGTTTATCACTTTGTTGGATCTAATACTTGAATTATTGATTGTGGTGCATCTGATCATATGACTTATAATAAATCTTATTTTACTGAATTATCTTTCCCATTAGTGTCTTATATTACAAATGCTAATGGTGAGGCCTTTCCTGTCTTAAGGATAAGGTCAGTCCGTATTACTCCAACTTTACAACTCCATAATGTTTTATATGTACCTGACTTATCTCATTACTTAATATCTATCCCATAGTTAAATATTGAGTCTAGATAATTTATAACCTTTTATCTTATGTATGTGATTTTTTAGGGTCTTCTTACCAGGAAATAATTGGTCGAGGGTATCTGAGGGGCAAATTGTTCTGTCTAGATCAGACCTACTCATGGGAGAAACCAGCACCACTTTGACTTCGAGTTCTGACAAGCTAAGTGAAATTTTGTTGTGACATCTCCACTTAGGGCATCCGTCTTTTAGTCTTATGAAAGATTCACGCTTACTTTGTTTATTGGTATGAGTGAGTTTGTTTACGTTGTGAGATATGTGTATTGGCCAACAGCCATCTTATTATTTATTCTCCTAGTATTTCTAATAAAAGTACTATTCTTTTTGAATTAATTCATTTTGATATTTGGGGACCGTCTAAAGAGCTCATTGTATCGGGTATGAGGTATTTTGTCATGGGTTGCTCTTCTTAAAATTAAAGATGAAGTTTTTTCAACTTTTCAAACTTTTCGTACCCTTGTTCAAATACAATACAACAGTATCATTAGGATCCTACGTTCTGATAATGAGGGAGAATATGTTAATAATTTTTTCCAAACACATGAGATTGTTCACCAAACTACTTGCCCACAAACATTAGAACAAAATGGGGTGTCAGAAAGGAAAAATCATCACTTATTTGATATGGCTCGTGCCCTTCTATTTAGTGCTCATATGGCGATATATCTTTGGGGCGATGTTGTACAAGCTTTCTCATCAATCGTCTCCCATCTAGTGTCATTCACGAAAAAATACCATTCGAGGTTCTCGCATCTTATGTATCATTGCCATATTTTCATAATCTTCCTGCCCGTGTTTTTGGGTGTGTTGCTTTTGTCTATGTTCCTAAAAATCAAAGATCTATGTTAGATGCTCTAGAAATTAAGTGTGTGTTTGTTGGTTATGGAGGTTATCATAAAGGATACAAGTGTTTCCATCCACTGACCAGAAAATATTATGTCACTATGGATATTACTTTCTTTGAGGACATGAGCTACTTTTCCTCATCTGATAATGCTCTTTAGAAAGAAAATTTATATTTCAAATAGTTGTTTCATGGTGAGGGGGAGGAATTAGAAGGAAATGAAGAAGTAATGCAATCACCTATGGGTCCAGTTGAGATTCTTAACCCATTGAATCCAGTAGTTGAAGAAGCAGATGCTTCAATTATCCAAGCACTAGTTTCGATCGCTGAAAATGAAAATGAAGACACAATTGTTCCCTTAAGCATCACTCCTACCCTTGATCAACAACTCCATAGTACTGAAGGTCGCTTTTCTAAGGTATGTACATCTACTGATACTAATAGCATTAAGTTTAGTGTTGGACAATATATGCTACCAAATAGGTCTACTTGGGATCAACCAACCAAAATGTATGAACAAAATATTCATGCAACATCAAAATATTTAGTAGCCAACTACATGTCTGTTAAAAGATTGTCTAAGTTATATGAATCATTTGTAAATCAAATATCTATTGTATCAGTACCTAACAAAGTTCAAGATGCGTTGAGAGATTCAAAGTGGAGGAAGGCAATGGAGGAAGAGATGGAGGCATTACAGAAGAACAGTACTTGACAACTTTGCCTCCACCACAAGGCAAGAAGGCAGTTGGTTGTTGTTGGGTGTTTACTCTGAAATATAATGTTGATGGATCTGTGAATGGGTATAAAGCCCGCCCTATAGCAAAAGAGTTTACTCAGATGTATGGTATAGACAATGATGAGACTTTTGCTCCTGTTGCCAAAATAAATACTATTCGGGTCCTACTCTCGCTTGCTGCTAGCTTAAACTGGCCACTTCGACAGTTTAATGCCAAGAGTGCATTCCTTCATGGAGAGTTAGTCGAGGAGGTGTACATGAGTCTTCCACATGGGTATGTAGCTGCTTCTTATGGTAATTTTGTATGCAAATTGAAGAAGTCTCTGTATGGTCTCAAGAAATCCCATCATGCCTAGTTTGAAAGATTTTTACAGTTCATGCAAAAGGTTGGTTACAGACAGTAATTCAGACCAAGGGAAGGTAACAACTCTAATTATTGTTGATGATATGGTGATTATTGGCAATGATACTGTTGAGATGAATAGATTATAGAGACAACTAGCCTCTGAATTCGAGATGAAAGACTTTGGTGAATTGAAATACTTCTTAGGAATTGAGGTAACTAAAGGGAGAGAATGAATTTTTCTGTATAAGAGAAAGTACATTCTTGACCTGCTAACTGAGACAGGTATGTTGAATTACAAACCTATTGACACTTCTATTGAGCAAAATCATTGTTTAGCAGAGTATCCAGATCAGGTACCAACTGATTGAGCTCGTTATCAGAGGTTGGTTGGACGCTTGATTTATTTGGCGCATACTAGACCTGTTGTTGCATATACAGTAAGTGTGATAAGTCAGTTCATGCATAACCCAAGTGAGAGTCGCATGGCTGATATTGTGAGAATTTTAAGGTACTTGAAGTCAGCTCCAAGAAGATGAGTAATGTTCTCTAAATACAACAACACTCTTAAAGTTTGTGGCTTTACAGACATCAGGTTACTTCACCTTTGTAGGAGGTAATTTGGTTACATGGAAACGTAAGAAACAAAAAGTTGTGGCGCGATCTAGTGCTAAGCCTTAGTATAAATGTATGGCTCATGGGGTGTGTGAATTATTGTAGATAAGAAAGTTGCTATTTGATTTAGGTTTCGAACTAAAAAATGCTATGCAGTTGTATTGCGACTACGGAGTAACCATTGATATATTATAAAATTCAGTACAACATGATTGCACTAAGTATGTAGAGGTTGATCGTTACTTTATAAAAGAGAAGCTAGATGCCAAACTTATTAGCTTCCCTTTTGTTCCCAAGAGTAACTTGTAGATGTGCTCATCAAAAGAGTTTTCAGGAAAGCGTTTTATGATGCACTAAGCATGTTGAACATGGTCGATATGTATGCTCCAACATGAGGGGGAGTGTTAGCGTGAGTCGTGTAATTAGTGTGTGATATGATGTAATTAATATTTACCTATCTTGTTATAGTTAATATTTATCTTTAGGAGATACCTAAGTTACACAAGATTAGATTTTATACTTGTAATTTCTTATATATATCTCCACTATGAAGTGTGTAATTAATTAATAATACGATTCATTTTCGTTATATTTAACTAAAATCATCATCCTTCATCCCTGTGCCCATCCCTAACATATGTTCATGTCATGTAAAAAAAATGAAAATAAAAAGTACAAGTAACATAGCTTTTAGGCTAGACAGGTTCCATAAGAAACAATAGATCCTTTACGATATAAATTGTAAATTCTGAAACATGATAAGCAAAACTAACAAACAGAAATAACCTACAAAACAGAGAAATGTATCTACTTTAATTTTGAATAACTGAACCAAACAAAGATAAGCACACACTTATACTGGGGTTCATGATTACAACTTTAGAATTATTTTTTTATTGTGCTTGTCCTCTTACAGGCAGAGTAACAAGGAATGCATACATTATAAATTGATGTGAATAAAATGATTAAAACAAATTAATACAGCAATTGTTTAAAGACCACAGAAGTTTTTAACAGAAACCCTAGAAGTCTGACCCAGTTGGGTTGCCATATATTGAAGATGATTGAGAGGTTTATAGAGTAAAGGGTGTTTGTCATCAATTAGCTCTTCTGGGACACTTACTATTCCATTGCTGAATGTGGAGAGCAGAACAGAGTACCTGACTTCTTTTCCTTTCATGATCACTCTATGCATACATGGTTTTATTCTGTCATTGCTCCATACCTGCAATATTAATAAATCAATGCACCTTATGTATCATGTCATTTTCATTTGAAATCACAACCATGTACTTTTATCTCCATTATATAATAAGATGAATCTAAAGCAATTATAAAAAGTACTATTTAAAATATTTATGCATTAGCTAATATAATATATCTTTTAAATTTGGCAAGCAGAAACAATTACAAATTGAGGCTTCTAATCGAGAATAATACAACAAATAATACCCTCACTATTTTGAACACATTAAAAATATTTTATTTTCAAAAGCAAAAAGGAACGGCTACCGAGATACTGACACAGACTAAAAAAAAAAAAATTAAATTGTGAATGCTACGTTTTTTTATTTTTTCAAAATAATTATATTACTCATGCAGAGATAGAATTAAGAATACTTTAAAGAGGAGGTGAAGTTTTTAATTTTGATCATGTTGTGTTATAAATGCAAAACTAAAAAAATTATTATAATCGAACATATAACTTAATTAAACATATCATGCTAAAGAAAAACTAAAAAATACATTAAAAAAGGTAATATATAATTAATATTAAGTATGAATTTAATTAAATTTTAAGAAATAATGGAATAGTTAAATTTAAAAACAATTATAATATAATAGTATTATTACCCTAATATATATACATGTAGAGCCCTGTCTAAGAATCCTATATGCAATTGAGCCAAAAATTTGATGACAATAATAGATAAGGCACTTAAATATGTATGCATATAAGTGTTTAATTTTAAGTATAAATTAATTATGTATTAAAAATGGTAATTATTATATAAGAGTAAAAAAGAAAACTGCTCATATATATTAAACCTCTATGATTGTATTTAATTTATTTAATTAAGCGATTATTAGCAAGTAGTGTTATCAAACCTGGAAAGCATCTCCTGTCATGAAAATGAAGGATGAAGGAGAAGCATCAAATCCAACCCAATCACCATCCTTAGTTCTCACCTCCAATCCATTGACATGATTCTGATGGATTATGGTAGTGAGGTTCATATCTGTGTGCTCAGGAAGTGCCATTTGGTTTCCTAGTAATGACTCTTTCGGCTCATCATATTTATGAAGTCTCAAAACATAATCAGTTGATCCAATGTGAGACTCTGCGTATTTTGTTGCTCCATAGTAATCAAATATCATCTTTGTTATCATTTGATCAATACTCACAACTAATTTTGCATATGAATCAGCAGTTTCACTATAAATACATAACAAAAAATAAATAAATAACATTGCACATAATTAAATTATTAATTAATTAATTATAGAGTCTAGCTAGGAGTAGTTGATAATGAATTGGTACCAGAAGTGGCTATTTCCATTGGGCCAAAAGAGGGTTGTGAAGTTGCGAGTTGATTCTGGGTTTATGGCATTGTCAATTCCAAAGCCTTCATGAAATGGAAAAGGAGAGTGATAACCCCTAAATGGCTTGTCATACTTATTCTCAACTTTAACTTGTTTTGGGAAATTAAACAATTCATCTAAAGAATCAAAGATTTTGTGATGAAGATCTAATAAGCAATCTTTGTTTTGGAGTGAGACTACAAAACAACCGTACTCTTCCAGGGCCTGACATACCTCTTTGGATATTGAGACCCAATTAGAGGATGTTTCGGTCTTCTTCAAGCCTTGTAACTCCGAAAAATCTATAACTGGAATTTTAACCTCTTTTTCATTACCCATTTCTTCTTCCTTCGTTTTTTTATTTTGCTAAACAATGCCCTCAATTAATTCATTTAAGGGCTCCTTTTACTACAATGTCCAAAAAAAAAAAAAAAAAATTTAATTATTTATGCGGTGACTCAACTTGTAGTAGGTGACTAGGTGTACACTTTACTTTTTTTTTTTTTTTTTTTATAACTAATATATTTAAGTCACCATTTTTTTTTTATAAGAAGTACATTTTAATAGCTTTAATTAACTAAAATATCCCTTTTAAAGTGCACTCTAATCAAAGCAAAGTTTTTAAATTTTGAATTATTTTTTAAAAAATAATATTATATGAAATTACCTCTTCAAAAATCCTTCAAAAAAAAAATTATTTTTATCTTTTTATTACTTTTAAATGCATATTTAAAAATAATTTTATTGTGTACATATATTTAAAAAAAATGTTTTAATAACTCCGACAACAAACAATTATCCAAAAAAACGATCAAATCATGCTTTATATGTTTTGAAAAAAAAATTAATTAAAAATATTATTTTTAAATATATGCTCAAATAAATTTTAATTTTACTTAAATGTTTTATTTTAAATATAAATTATTTAAAGGATAAAAAATTTAAAATATTAAACAAAGGAGATAACGAAAACTACCCCTTAAAAATTTCTTTAAAAGTGATAAATATAAGTGAATTATAGAGTTGGCCACCATTTCTTTTTGTTTTTATCGAGATTCTAGAGAGTTGAAAAAGGATCTGAATTTTCAACATATTCATTGGTTGGAATTTTTGACTTGTATTAATTTTGAAAATATATCCTTCGTTTATGTTGAAAGCATTTTTTTTTATTATTATATAGTATTCTAAGTTAGAAGGGCAGATCTGAAGTGATAAGGTTTCAGATATTATTAAAGAATTATTATACAACTCGAAGACCGTCAATATCACAATATGCCACAACTTTAAGCCAATTATAAAAGCACGATGTAATAATTTTTTATTAGATATAATTACATAAATTTAATTATATTTATTAATTATATTATATTATTTATAATTATTTATAAATTTATTATAAATAAAAACTTTCAAATATATTATAACCATCAAAATTGACTACGTACGTTCTCGTCTAACGAGAACACGTCCGCGCGATATTGAATATTCTACGCTGCTTAATTTCTTATCTTATTCTTCTTCTCATGGTGACTATCTTCAAAAAATAATATAAATGACGAATGCAATGTAAATTTAATAGTTATCATTGCTAAAAAAAAAAAAAAAATTTGATAATTTTATTAAATATGAAAAAATTATTTCTTAAATAAAGATAACCACATTATTAATAAATATTTTATTACCTCTTATATATTTTATTAACTTAAATTTCTTAAATATTAAAAATATAATTATTATTTAAAATATATGAAATTAGTAAATATTAAAAAGTAATCCTTTGATTAAAGTGAATGAGTTTAAACTCTTAAATTCATTTTTAAGAAATTTAAGTTTTTAATTTTTTCAGCTATGTAAATTTTGAAGAAAAAAATTACACTATCTATAAACTATAGTATAAATTTTATTAATCATCTAAAATTTATTATATAATTAAAATTTAAAAATTAATTAAAAATTATTAAATATAATATATAAAAAGGCTCACAATAAGTCTCATCTAGGTGGCTCTAATTCAACTCAAAGTTTTATTAGGTTTGAAAATTTTTATAGCAATCCGAATTTAGACTGAATTATAAGTTTAAGTTTTATTAAATATATATGTATATTTGATAATTTTATGGTGTTCGGTCTAAGGTTTCAATCAAAAAGTTAACCTATTAAGAGAAGAAACCCCTGTTGGATTCTAATAAAAACTTTGCGATTGTGTTCTCACATTTAACAATCCTCCCTAAAAAAAAAAACATATTTACCCCTTAGACTCCAACCTTGTCTTAATACCAAGGACCAGTCCTTTAGCTGTATCTTTCAAATGGGCATTTATATTCTATCGAGTTCAAACGTGTAATAAATGGCTAAAGAATTCAGGCCAATTTAATCAAACATCAAGAATTCAAATGAGTCTAGAATAATATCTAGAGTTTTCATTAGGATCCAATAGGAGACTTACCATTCATTTAAACTTGAATCACGTACATAACCTTCAAGAGTTCACTTTTACCTTGGGGACCCACCTTGTGCGCTCCCTAAGTAATGTAAATTAGATTTTGGCTCTGATACTACTTGATGAGCCAGAGATTCTAATCCAAAAGATTAATCTATTAAGAAAAGTAGCACAATCTCACTATATATCAAATGTGTTATTCAATGTGAGACTTGTTTGCACATATAATATATGACATTATTTTATAATTTTTTGTCTTATTTAAACTCGAACATTAACTTAAATTAATTTAAAATTTAAAAGAATTAGCACGAATATATGAATATTTTAAGGCATAACTTTAAGCTCACATTTAATTTAAAAAACTAGATCAAACTAAAAAATATTATACATAGATCCATGAAGTTCGGGCCAAGCCCGACACAAACCAAAGTTTTGAATTTGGGATACACCGAATCGATCAAATTTACATTGCAATATAAAATCTTGCTCTGATGGGTTTTTTTTTTTTTTTTTTGGGTCAAGTTGCTCTAATGGTTTTTGTCTGTGATACTTTGTGAATGTCAGCGTTGTTAACACCATTTTTTCTAATTAGATAAGAGATACAGATTTTTGAACATCTAATCCCCTAAATCTCTTATTTATTTATCTAATCTCATTCTTTCGAAGACCAGCCCAATTTATAAAAGTTTTGACTAGATTTGTACCTTCGAACTCATGTTAAAAAGTGAACATGTATTCAAAAAGGGATATATAAAAAAAAAAAAAATGAACCCTCTCTCATATAATCACATGCTACTTCAGTGTTATTTCTTAGCTGCAGAAGGCAGAGATTGTATAGATTGTCTCGCAATAATCTCTCCTTTATTGTTTATCTGAACATGAGATGGTTTATTTGGTGATGCAATAATAATTTAAATGTCAATTACAATTGTAAACTGAGACTGAATGTTATTGACCTCAAAAGCCCAAGTAATTCTCTCCCATGCATTGACAAAGAAATTTTAAAAAACTGGGTTGTGCTTTATATGTCCGACCAACATTAACCAAAGACAATTAACTAACACTATTGAGATGGTTCCTTAATTGCTTTCCCCCTTTCTCTCATTTTTGACACAGCTTCTTTCATAGCTTCCTTCCTTCTCTTGCTGGCAAGTACCTTCGCCTGAACACCACTCACATTTGGGTCCCTTTTCTCTTCAGTTGGACTTGGTGGCGGCCTTCTTGCTGCAGCATTTGCATTCCGATCACCAACAACACTCCAACATAGTACCACCCCAGCCAATCCCAAGCTCAAATTCCTGCCCACCAACAACGGATCACAAGAACAAGCTTTAAATATTGATAATGCTGAAAATATCAAATGCCATTCATTCTTTTAAGTTCTCCAAAAGATAAATATGCCAAAAATATTAAGAGTTTTTTTTGTTATATGTGGTTTCAAATGAAAGTGATTCTAAGAAGAAACACAAATTATATGTTTGGTTCTGACGCACTTTTACAAGGTCCTTGAAGCTGAAACAAACAGGCCCTCAGTATATAATTAAAAGGATTTGGCAATGCATATCGGTTGAAGGAAAAAAATAGTTACCTGCGTTGGACTATGTTTCGGTCATGGCCGCCAACTAAGTCCGAAGTTTGATGGCAAGCGTGGACCCTTTGGATGTAACTTATAGTCGTTAAATGGGTACTAGTCCTGCTTCTTGCTGCTAAGATTGTTGTTGCCGTAGCTGGTGCTGGGTTCAATGAATAATAAGCCATAGTCAATCTGCAGCTTTGAGGTTCTTTGAGTTCTACTGTTTTCTCAAATTACCTTTCATGCTCAGTAAGACAATGGATAGTGTTCCGAAGGATTTCTGATATTGTAAACCAAAAGGGAAATTCATTGGCTCCAACCAGATAAGGTCATATCTTTGTGGACCCTACCTTTAGCTTATTCTTTAAAACTAATTTCGTTCACTGCCAAAAAAATATTTTATTTGTTACAAATATATCCATAATATTTATAAAATAATAAATATATTAATATTTATATTTAAAATTTAAAATTTAATTATATTAAAATTTATAATCGCATCTTTATAACAAAAACTTCAGATTATTTTAAAATTTTAAATACATTATTATAAACATATTTATTACTTTATAAACATTTTCACGTGATCATAAAACTTAATTAACCCAATTCTATACTGCCTACAACTGGCAACACATTTCCTTTCAACTTGTCTTTGACCTTTAGATCTTACTTCCTCTCCCAAGATCCCAACACTAAATTTTTCAACATGGTTGAAACTAAAAACGAATGAACTTTAAAAAATTCTAACTTACTGACTATATTCAAGATGAAGAGTTGTACTCTACAGCCGACCGTTTGTACATTAGGACTTCAAAATATATAATCCAGTTTCCTTTCTATTACTATTATTAAAAGTACAAATTGTGACAAAATTGTCACAATGGAAACCTGTTGATCAGATGGAACCTTATTAGTAAATCCCAAGCACTAAAATACGTTCATTTTGATAAAAATGTAAATGCAAGGTCAATTTGGGTAAAACTTGTGCTAAGAGAGGGTACTTATACTATTACTTATTGTTCATAGAAAGATGACAGCTTATTCATGGGTATTCCGCTGAATATACTAATATATTCCTAAATAAATTAACTGTAATTATAAAATAGTTAATAGAACACCACAGTAAAAGAAGCAAGGTTGACTCCTCGGTTCAGAATTTTCAAAACTAACTTGAGCCAAATATCTGAAAAAATAAACAAGCTCAAACTTAGGCTGCAAAAACACAGAAAATGTTCCAAGAGAGGCAGCAAAAAATTCATGAACTAACAAAAGATCACTCATCATCATCCTCGTCATCAGCCCCAGCTGCTGCATTTAAAGCATTCAATCGTTCGACCAACTTGGCCTTTCTCTCTTCATAAGTAAGCTTCTTCAAGTTGTACCTGCAAAACAAGAAAGTTGTAACTCTCATTTAACAACAGAGTTCTAGCATAGAGGAGCAAATACACTAAAAATTAACACTTCTCAAAAGAGTAAAGCTCATGTGCAGTCTTTCTAATAAAAGATTCTATCTACAGTAAACTAGAAGATGTTATCCAGGACCATGTCAATGAAAGAATACTGATAAATGATAAGAGTGATAATCAAATGTACATATATACAGGCTAATCGAACCACCAAAAAGAAAAAAAACTGACAAATATAAATAAACATTAGAGTGCAAATACAAGAAACGTTATAAAAAACAAAGAGTAAACTATAATCACTAAGAAGTAAAACAGTTACCTCTTATGTTCCTTAGGTGGCTGCTTCTCAGATTTCTTAATAGTCGGATCTGCACGAATTGAGGAGTGAACCTTCTTATAGATTGCTTCAATGTAGTCGGGATCAATTCGTCTCTTAATGTATTCACTGAAGTGGCTCCGGTATTTCTCAGGCTCATCTTCCATGAGCATCTAGAAGCCAAATGCAGATTTAAAGACATTTAGGACGACTCAAACATAACCAAAGAAAACAAATAAATATGGACATAACAAGAGTTCTCAAATATTTACCCTCATGTATGCAGCAACATGGCCACCATAAATGTATTTGCGGTGAACCTCAGCATCAAGTTGCTTAGAGTCTTTGCCGAAACCAGCAAACCTCTTCTCACTGTGAGGAATATCCAATCCTCCATCCAGAGCACCCTGTATGAAAGTTTGAATTGTTAAGTTTTCAGGACAAAAAAAATGGACACCAGTCGAACAACCCCGTCCACATTATGGAGCCATTGCCAATAGATTAGATTACAAATCAAATAATGAAATAAAAATGGATTAATAAACTTCATCAGAACAATCTACAACTTAGAGAACGATTCCTCAATAAAACAGCACAGAAAATCAATAAAATACCTTAAGAGCACCAAAAACACGGTTTCCCGTGGTTGTCCTAATCAAACCAACATCCAAAAGGGCTCGGAAAGGCCTTCTGGTATCAGCTGGTTCAACAGAAAAATCCTCTCCTGTGGCCTGCAAAATAATACTTTAGTTAAAGCAAAACAATGGAAAACGAAAAACAAATAATGAGAAATATTAAAGATCAAAGAGACTTATACTATATACCTCAACATTGCCCTGATATTCTTCATCCATTTCTAAAGTCTTCAGGACACGCCGAGCCAAAAGAAGCCCAGTGCAGTAAGCTGACATTACAATAACAAAAAATATTCATTAAAAGAGATGTAATAGAATGTACAATAAGAAGTGGACGCCAATGAACAAAGGGTTACCTGCAGCATAGTTTGTTAAACCAACTTCAAGCCCATATCGCGGGAGTTCATGTGAATATGCAGCAGCAAGAACCAAATCACCAGCAATACTTGCAGATACTACTTGAGCAACAATATCTTTGTTGGTCTAATGGAAGCATTAAGGTCTAAGCATAAACAATGTAATGCAAACCAAACCCTAGAAATCAATGCATAAAAGCCAGATTTCTCAGTCAGCAACTCGAGCAATATGTAGCCAATTAATCATACGAAAGAAAAGGTTCTGCCTTCAAATCGAACCAGAAATTCCGAGGAAAATATCAAATGCTCATGACATACTAGAATTAACCTGCTCCCATCTACCTTTATACACAGCAGATATAAATGAAAGCGGAATAAGATATCGAAAAGGATACGAAACGGACAACGAATCGATACTTTGGAGTGTTGTACTTGTTCTTGTCCTGATTAATTAAACGGATCCGAGCCCGGTAATCCGTCTTTCCATCTAAATAATTTTCAGCAAGTGAGATAAAAATCTGAGTCCAAAACAAAACTGTACTAGAGATCTAGAATTTCCGTGAATTAAAAAGAGCATACCTCTTCTTCTCTTGAATTTGACCTGGAACCTCTTGAAGTAAGCCCTGCTCTTTTGTGCTTTGACATATACCTGCCGGAAAAAAAAAAAGCAAACCACATTAGCAATAAATGGAAGAGTAAGAAAAGAAGAAATTCCGTACGGAAAAAAGGACTCACCATTGCTGCAACCGAATACCAAGGCAGCCCCAAAGACAAGAAGGAAGTAGGGTTTTGAAGTTTCCGTATAACTTAAAAATATAGCAGGCTCTAGGGTTTTGGTTTCATTGGGTCGAATTTCATAGCTCGATCGTTATTATTTCTATGTACATCCGTATTGTTCTAAAAACACATCCCACTTAGCGAAAAATTGAAATTCACCACTTCTCTTTTTTATTTTTATTTTTCCTTTAAATAAAACTTTAATTCACCACTTCATTATTATTATTATTTTTTTGTATCTTGAATTTTCTTTTTTATATTTTTATTTTACTTGAAATAATACTGTTAATTCACCACCTCCATCAAATTTAACTCTGATATTTTTTATGAAAACACGTTTACATATTAGAAATTGAAATTGTAAGTATTGATAGTTATTTACTTTAAAAAATTAACCAAATTTTGATAATTGTAATACAAAAAATAAAAAAAATTGAGCTTGTTCATACATTAAGAACAATATTAAAATAATATTTATAGACAATGAAGAGAATTCAAATTAATCTATTCCTTACTTTAAGTATCAAAAAGAGTTTATTGTGTGATTATATGTGATCTAAAAAATAAGTTACCAATATTTTTTTTAGTTTTGATTAATTTTTTTTTTTTTTTTACAATAAACTCAAGCCTAAATTGCATTTATTTTGAAAAAAAAAAAGACAGATTAAATTTTGGTAACTAACCTAAATTTTGAGCATCACATATAAAATACTCGACCCTAATACAATGAGTAGTCCCACAAACTAAAAAAACAAAAAATGTTACAACAGATTACCATTTATAAAGATCTTAAGATAAAATTATACTTAAAATGAAGTGAAACTAATACGAGAATTCTAAGTATATAAATAAATGATAAAATATTAGAGAGATTATAAAAATAAAATAAAAGAGAAATCAACAAAATTAGCAAATTTAAAATATATAATAACAAAATTAACACTTTTAAAATTAAATTGTATTTTATTTATTTATTTTTTATTGAAACTCATATCTTTATTAATTCAAGATGATTATACTATTTTTATTATTATAAATTTTAACAGTGATATTTCAAGTAATTTCCTAACCCAAAATAGAACCATTAAATTTTAAATAAAAAAAATATAACTTAATAATATTAAATACTGTCAAATTAAATGAATTCAATATTAAACAAGTATAAATAATCGCAATTCAATTTAAACGTCATTTAATATAAAATAATAAGTTAAACTTTTTTAATAGTTAAAATATTTGAATTAGACATAAATTATTATTTTTATAATTATAAATTTTTAGTATAAAATTTTGTTATTTTATTAATAAAAAAAAGAGTGATAGTGTCACAATTTATTAGCACATAATATGAAAAATTTCTCTCCCTTTTATCTAATATTTCTTTGTTTTATTTATTCTTATGGCTGTCATTTTACAACATTATTTCTGAGCACCTTTTTTATAGAGAGTGATACAGATATTTTATTTAGATCGAAGTTTATTGATACATTAAAGCAGTCATGATAGTGCAAAATACTTAGAGAAAAATAAAATGAAAAAACTCATATGGTTCTCCATATATATAAAAAAAACCTCATATTTTGTTTTTTAATTTTTGAATATATATAATGAATTTTAAATGATATTTTTGTTGTATTTTTTAGATCTGATTTTTAATAAAATATCCTACCCTTTTTATAAAAAGAAAATATAAATAAAGAATATAATAAACATTTCTTACGCTTTTCGTACTGCACCACAAAAGTAGTTTTTTCCATATCAATATTCAATACCGTAAAAAAGGGATAGAAAGCAAGAAAGTGAAACCTCAACCATTTGGAGAAGCCGAATAGATCGAATAGGACAATTCGAACAGGAGCGAAGGATGATACCCACATGTTCTATTTGGACCAGCGATGTTCAAATCTTCCAGAGCTTGAAAGGGCTTCAACAGCTAGCGGAGACGCGCCGTTTCAAGGTACCCAGTAATCAATATTGCCTAATTTATCTTTCCTTCTTGCAAGATTTTTCTTTACTTAATTTATAATATAATTGGGAGCTTATTAACATGCTCAAGCAAGAATCCAATAAATTATAAAAAGTGCTGAAATTGTTGCTTATCTAGTTTACTGATTTCCCAGTCGGCAATTTTTTCTTGGGGTTCATAAAGATACCTCCTTTGTTTGACAACAGTGGTGTTTGTTATTTGGATAGCTGGTTATATCTTCCATTTATTCGCATGATAGCTGGCTATATCCCTTTGGTATCAGAGCCACCTAGTAATAGTTGAAGTATAGAAAATTTTAGATTTTTCGACGAGCAGTCATTAGTAAGACCCAACAGATAGGGCTATAGAGACGTGAGACTTTCTTTGACTTCCATTTAAGTAAGTATTCTCTGATCTTTCAAGAATGGCAGGACCGGTAAGAGCTTTTTCTAAACTTTCTAGACCTTCATCTTCATCTAGTTCAAGTTCTGAAGCCTCTTTGGCTAAAAACAAAGAAATAATAGCAATAGATAATGTTGAAAAACATTTACAAAATTGGAATGTAACTAAATACGGAGTTTCACAAGTTTATAATAACGAAAGTTTTTCATTTACTTCAAATTATATAATTAAAACTATTGAAGGAACTCTACCTTTTAGAGGAGAATCTTTAGATATAAGCTTATTATCTCAAAATTTTATAGATTTCTTATAAAGAAAAGTTTAACTACTTACATATAGGATTGGTACAAATTGTTGTAAAACCTCTTACAAGGGAGGGATTAAATAACTATGTTCTCTTATGTGTTAGAGATAAAAGACATAAGATGTTTAAAAACTCACAGTTAGGTTGTGTAGAATCTTCATTAAATGTTGTACCTATTTATTTTAATTGTTTCTCCAAATTTCTCTATTCATATTAAAGATAGTAATATTTTGAAATCTTTGAAAGTAGATGTTAAAACCCATAGATTTGACATGGAAGAAGGCACTAGCAATATTGCTCTTATTTATAGAGTATACTTCAAGGTAATGAACACCATATGTCCAGATATAAATCTAAAATCTTTTGTAAAAGACGAGAGGTGAAACTACTCTATTTCAAACAAATATGTTTAAATCCAAGTTAGTCGTACCTAAAAAGGTATTGTGGGATGAAAATTTTTCTTCCTGAGTCTTGGTCTTTAAATCAAGATCAACAACATATTCCAGTACCTCAAAACATGAAATTGGAACTGATGGTAGAATATAAGGATGGTTACATTGAAATTAGTTTTGACTTAACAAGAAAAGTTAAAATTAATACTTAACTCCAATTTTTAGAAAAGGAAAACAGATCTTATTTGAATGAGTTAAAGACTTCCTATTGGAATAAGCTTACTAGTTTATCATACAGAAAGATCTGATGAACGATTAGAATGATCATCAAGCCCGACCTTATCGGATATGGGCTATGGAAGCTCTAACTCAAGATTCTCAAATGTTTTAATGATGGAAGTCTCTAAAAGAGATTCAATTAATGAACATCATAAATAGATGTTTTTAGATCCAAAAAATTCAGAAAAGAAGCAGATATTCTATGAACAACAAAAGATGTTTTATGATAAATATAAAACATTCTTAAAATATGCAAAAAGAAATGATATAAAGTTATTTGATTTTATTCAAAAATATGCAGCTCAAAAAAGAATTGTTCTTCCAGAGGTTCATAACCTCAAAATAGTACATAAAACCTACTCCTTATCTGCAGGAGAGAAGATAGTTGCTATTCATCAACCAAAAGCAACTATAAATCTTACAGATAAAGTGAAAGTTGTTCTTTATAAAAATAGCTCTTCTAAACCATAAGCAATAGCAACCGATAACTTAGTCAATCAGGTGCTGGAACAAGTAAACTATACCAATCTATTCTTACAGACGATTGGTAACTAATTGACATGAATAGAAAAATTTGTTCAACACACTGATATACCATCTACATCAAAACAACCCTTAAAAGAGAAACATATCCACCTAGCATTTGTTAAGCCACTCCCTAACTTATCAAACTTTAAATTAAGAATGATGATAGCTCAGAGTTCTTGAAAGAGCTTTTGGATAAACTATCCAAATTAGAAACTTCAGATAAAGGCAAGTTCATTAAAATGATGGAAGAAAAAGATATAATTCAACTCTCTGATCAAGAGATAAAAGATATACTTAAAGTATTCCAAACATCTAATACGATGGATTCTCCAAAGATCAATAAATTGGATAAACCAATCCCAGTTTATAAATCTAAAACTTATTATCCCAAGCATTCCCCAATTGATTTGTAATATGAAGAAGAAATCTCTTATAACACAAGATACGATGGAAATTCAATTCAGGAATGGAGTATAGCTTAACAGAATATCAAATTATTTGAGTCATTAAAAATATGCTAATGTTTATCTCAGCAACTAAAATCCATGGCAATTTTGACATAAACTTTGCTCTTGCCATTGTTGCTAGTTTTGTTGGCCAATTACAAGGTTAGTAGGATAACTATCTCGGGCCAGGAGAACGACACATCATATTAAACACTGTAAAATAGGAAGTTAATGATAATGGTGATCTTCTACAAACAGAAGATGCAGTTAATACATTGGTCCACACAATTTTATTACACTTCGTGGGTAGTACACGAATTCAATTAGATCGAAGCCACGAACAGTTAATTAATTTAAGATGTCCAACATTATCCCATTTTAAATGGTATAAGGATGTCTTCCTAGCTAAGGTCATGTGCAGAGGAGATTACAATGGATTATGGGAAGAAAGTTCATTTTAAGATTACCAACTTTATTTGCTGATAAAATTCGCACTCGTCTCTGTACCAAACATCTTGGAATTGTTCTTTATAATATGTATACATACGAAGAACTAGCAACTGAAGTAGTTGCTAAATGATTGGTGTTATATAATGATATGAAGCTTAAACGCCAAAGGGAGAAAGAGAGGACTCAAAGCAAAAGAGCTCTAGAAGACTTTTGTGAATAGTTTGGTTATCATGATATTTTAAAAGATTCTTCTCAGATCAATCAAGAAGGCTTGGTTTAAACAACCACTACAAAAGAAATGGTCACCCCCAAAAAAGAATTGGTCTAAGAAACCTAAAAGAAAAGAAGACCCTTTTACTAAAAGTAAAACAAAAATACTAACTTGCTATGAATGTGACAAGAAAGGGCATTATAATACTAAGTGTAGAACTCAACAAAAAATAAACAAGTTAAATATAGATGAAAAGCTCAAAGGCCAATTATCTTAAATGACAGAAGAATCTGATAAAGACGGCGAAGAACAAGATTATCTCTATGAATCATCTTCCATTTCATCTGAAGAAGAAAAAGATAATTATGAATACAGTTGTGAATGCAATTACTACAAAGCCATTATTAAAATGAATGGTTTAGACTTAAATATCTTAATCAAAGAAGAAAAATCTTATTTTAGATCTAATCGACAAAATTATTGATCTAGAAGAAAAGCGAAAAACCTTAACAAGGTACATAAAAATAGCAAAAGAAGAAACTCCTACTTCTTGCTGAAGAGAAAATAAAGGTTTAAAAAATTACCTAAAAAATCGCGAGCAACAATATTCATTTAATGAAATCATAAAAAAGATTAAAAATGCACCTGTAAAAAAGGAATCTACGATTAATGACCTTAAATAGGAAATTAATCAAATAAAAAAGGATCCTAAAGATCTTAAAATTAGAGTTCAAATACTCGAACTCCAACAACATTTCAAAACTCCTCAAACCTTTGACATTGAGGTAGATAATAATGAAGAAGATTTTGAAAATCTTTTAGGTGAAATTCCTAAAGACACTAATGATATATTACAAGAACAAGAGGGAGAGAATCATGAATTTGCTAATATACAATTCGTTAATACTCTTGACAAAGTAATAAATTATAAATGGTACTCAAAGCTTACTATTGTCATAAACAAAGAATACTTCTTTACAGTAGCACTTATTGATTATGGAGCTAATTTAAATTGTATTAGCGAAGGAATAATACCTACAAAGTACTTTTTTAAAACTACGCAAGTACTAAATATTGCGAATGGAGGACGAATGCCTATTAATTACAAACTTTCGAATAGTAGTTTGTAATAATGGTATTTGCTTAGAAATTACTTTTTTACTAAGTAAAGAATTATCTAGAATGGTAATATTAAGAACACCATTCTTAAGTATGCTATATCTGTTTAAGGTAACGGAAGAAGGAATAGTAACTAACCTTAAAAAGCCATGCTATAACTTTTAAATTTACAAAAGAGCCACAATGGCATGAGATTAACAATCTCAAAAAGTAAGGTAAATGAAAAAGAAAAATTTATTTATTTCTTAAAAGAAATAAATTATAAAGCAATAAAAGAAAAATTAACTCTAAAAGAGAAATTCAAAAAGAAATATGTGCTGAAATTCCTAATATATGTAGGCCAATTCAAATGAATGAACAACATTTGAAAATTTGTAAAAAAGAAATTGAAGATTTGTTAAAGAAAAAATTAATTAGAAATAGAAATTCTTCTTGTTCATGCCCAACATTTTAGGTGGAAAATACTGCAGAAGTGGAACGAGATGTTCTAAGACTAGTAATTAATTACAAGTTCTTAAATAAGGTATTACGAAGGATAAGATATCCAATCTCAAACAAAAAAAACTTATTAAATTGTCTTTACAAGGCTACAATTTTTTCAAAATTTGATATGAAAAATGGTTTTTGAGAAATTCAAATTGCTAATAAAGATAAATATAAAACTGCTTTCACCGTTCTATTTGGCCACTATGAATGAAATGTAATGTCATTTGAGCTTAAAAATGCCTCATCTGAATTTCAAAAAATTATAAACGAAATATTTAATTCTTATATTGGATTTATCATAGTCTATATTGATCTACTCTAAATCAATAGATCAATACTGGAAACATTTATATATGTTTTTTAAAATTATAAAAGAAGTTGGATTAGTTGTTTCTGCAAAGAAAATGAAATTATTCTAAACTGAAATCCGCTTATTAGGTCATAATATTGGATAAGGGCTCATAAACCCAATAGACTGGTCCATAATATTTGCTGAAAAGTATCCTGATGAGATTAAGTACAAAAAACAATTACAAAGATTTTTAAGCAGTCTCAATTATTTAGCAGATTTTTGCAAAAATCTGTAACATGACACCAAGCCACTCAATGAAAGATTGAAAAATAATCCTCCTTAGTAAAGCACAACCTGTACAACAGTTGTCCAAAGAATAAAGCTAAAAGTTAAAGAGTTGCCATGCTTATTCTTACCGGACCCCAATGCACCTAAGATAGTAGAGACAGATGCCTCTAACATTGGCTATGGTAGCATCTTTAAGCAAAAAATGGGTATAAAAGAACCTTTAGTGCGCTTCACTTCTGGAGCATGAAAACCCCTCAAAAGAACTATTCTACCGTAAAAAAAGAAATCTTAGCAATAGTTTTTAGTATATCAAAATTTCAAGATCTTCTTAACTAGAAGTTTTTATTAAGAATTTATTGTCCGTCAGTCAAAGAAGTTCTTTAAAAGGACATTAAAAACTTAGCCTCAAAATAAATATTTGCTAGATGACAAGCAATATTTTATCAGTGTTTGATTTTGAAATCTAATTTATAAAAGGAGATACTAAATCTCTTTTTGATTTTCTTACAAGAGAATATTTGCAGGGTCATGAAGTGATTCGACCAAAAGAAGTGCTACGCATTCAACTTTAACTAGTAAAACTTCTCCAACAAAGCTTCCTAAAAAGAAAGATTTCAAACATGTTCGAACAAAGACTATTATCTGCATTAAAAATGAAGATAGTCACAAACTGCCTGACCAAATAGCTTCTATTTATCTAAAAGATAATTTACAATTATTCACTATCCCTAAAACTAGGGATTACTATGAATTGATTATAAAAGAATCAGACTTAATAGAAATAAATCATAATGTGCGCAATAGAAAAGAAATTGCTTTTTTTTTTTTCACTCTTAAAATAAAGAAAATAATTTTAGAATGTGACTAGAATTATAACTTATATACTAAAGAAAGATTTAAAGATCGAAGAATGCAACTAATTACTTATGATTATTTTAATTACATTCAAGCTTGGGAACAAGTTTTTTATTATTAAAACTTAAGAAAAACCTATACTTGGAACATCCAATTTAAAATTGATGATTATTATGCAGTTCATGATTTTCCTAATTTGTTTTCATTGTTTGGACCCACATAGGATATTTATCCAAAAATAGTCTTACAAGCTTATGATTAGTTTGAACAGTTAAACAGAAACTGCACTCCAAATGTTGATCATGCATTGTTATTTTTCGTATCCTTATATAATATAATTACGATGGATCTTTGAATAGGATTATGATCTTAAACATTATGATACTTTCTTTTGCCTTATAAGGCGAATATTCGCTAGATAATGGGAAAAAATGCCATTAGATAATTTTCAAGACTTAAAATTATAGAACTATTTCATTCCCTGAAAATAGTCTCGACTAATGAAGCTAAAGATAAGGGAAAAGCAAAATAGAATCACTAATTAAAAAACTTAAACGTTAAGGAAAAGGTGAAGAAAATATATCTAAAAAATTAGAAAAATTATGCACCTTAGAAAATTCGAATGATTCTAATGAGAAATTAGATCTTGAATCATCTCAAAGTGACATCCAAATAGAATGATCAAATGGAAAGAAAAATGCACTACTTAAAGTAGAAAATGACTTGCTTTGAACTATTCTAGTCCATTCTTCTAAAAGGAATCTTATCCAGGATACGTCTCCAGACATGTGGGTCCTTTAGCATGTGTTTAAAGTAGTTTTAATTATTTGTATTTTGTTTTGTAGTGCATCTGTTCTGCTTATATAAAGGTAATACTGCTCAATTGTTAGGCATTGAATGTTTTTTAAGTTTTTTTTGTATAATAATTTTGTTTCTGTGTGCTCTTTGTAAACTATCTCTCATGTAATATATACTTCATATTAATAACAATAATATTCTTAAATCTTATATTAATTTGAAGGATGTATTATATAAAAAATAGTTTACAAAGAGTGAGCACACAAAAGCAAAATTATTATATAAGGAAAACTTAGAAAACATTCAATGCCTAACAATTAAGCGGTCTTACCCTTAGGCTCACTACAAAACAAAACTTAAATAATTAAAACTGCTTTAAGCATGTGCTAAAAGGCCTGCATGTTTGGAGGCGTGTCCTGAATAAGATTCTTTTTAGAAAAATGGGGTCGAATAGTTCAGAGTAAGTCCTTTTCTATTTTAATAGTGCTTTTTCTTTTAATTTAATCCTTCCATCTGGATGTCACTTTGAGATAGTTTCCGATCTAATTTCTTATTAAAATTACTTTGAGCTTTTTAATGTGCTTAATTTTTCTAATTTTTTAGAAATATATTTACATTTAAGTTCTTTAATTAGTAATTCTATTTTAACTTTTCCTTATCATTAGCCGAGACGGTTTTTAGGAATTGAAATAGTTCTATAAAGTCATGAAAATTATCTAATGGCATTTTTTCCTACCATCTTGCGAGTTCGCCCCTCATAAGACAAGAATGTATCACAATGTTTAAAATCATTATCCTATCCATGGTAATTTATATAGAGATACGAAAAATAATGTGTGATCAGCATCTTGAGTACAGTTTCTGTTTAACTCTTCAAACGGATCATAGGCTTGTAAGACTATTTTTTAGGAGTGTCCAAAAATCGGACTGGTCCGAGTTAGACAGTTTTATAAAATATATGATCCGGTTAAAAATAACTCAAACCATTAGTGTAATGGTACGGTTCGATTTTATAAATTTTTTAACCAGTCGGACCAAACCATTATAAATAAAATATATTATATACATTATAAAAAACAAAATTGTTGTTACTTCAATTCGGTTTTATTCAGCTTTTAATTAATTTTCAAAATAGCTTGTTTTAAACTGTTCCTAACTAATAATAATTTATTCCTGCTGAAACGTTTTGCTACTGTTTGACTTCTTTAATTTGTAACTAAAAGCTGGTTTCAAGACTTGAGTAAGAGGGTAATTTGATTACTATTATTCATATTCCTATATCGAAAAATGTGTTGATACTCGGTACTGTCGCTTTAAGTTTTACTGGAATAATGTCACATTTGAGTATACATTTAAAGTGTACTGGTTTACTAATAATATGAGTTTACTAGTTGAGATATTTAATTTGAATCAGTTTTATATAACCCATTTAATAAGCATACTGCTTTTTGTACTATATGATGCATGTATTGGTATTATTATGTACATGCTATAATCAAGTATTATCATTAATTTTTTTTTTGAAAACCGTTAATCAAATCGGACTGGACCGTTCGATTTCAAAATTTTTATTAGCTAAACAGTCCAATCTGGTTTGGTTAAATTTTTTTTTACTACAAACCAAACCAAATCGGACCATGGTCACCCTATTATTTTTGGATAATTATCCCTTGTGGGTCCAAAAAATGAAAACCAATTAGGAAAATCATAGAATGCATAATAATCATCGATTTTAAACTGATTTTACCAAGTATGGGTTTTTCTTAAGTTTTGATTGTTTCCAAGCTTGAATATAATCAAAATAATCGTAAGTGGTTGGTTGCATTTTTCGATCTTTAAATATTTCTCTAGCATTTAAGTTATAATTCTAGTCATCTTTCAAAATTGTTTTCTTTATTAAGAGTGAAAAAAAGTAATTTCTTTTCCATTATGCTTATTATGATTTATTTCTATTAAGTTTGATTCTTTTGGAATTAATTCATTGTAATCCCTGGTTTTAGGGATACTGAATAATTGTAAATTATCTTTTAGATAAATAGAAGCTAACTGGTCAGGCAGTTTTTGATTATCTTTGTTTTCAAAGTAGATGACAATCTTTGTTTGAACTCTTTTTAGGAAGCTTTATTGGAGAAGTCTTGCTAGTTGAAGCTGAATGCGCAACACTTCTTTTGATTGAATCTCTTCATGAGCATGCAAATATTCTCTGGTAAGAAAATCATGAAGAAATTTAGTATCTCCTTTTATAAATTCGATTTCAAAATCGAAAACTGATAATATTGCTTGCCACCTAGCAAATATTTGTTTTGAGGCTAGGTTTCTAACGTCCTTTTTGAAGAACTTCTTAGGCTGACCTACAATTGATTTTTAATAAGAATTTCTGGTTAAGATCTTACAATTTTAATATACTAAGAACTATTACTAAGATTTTTTTTTTTTTAGGGTGGAATAGTTTTTTTAAGGGAATTTCCATGCTCCATAAGTGAAGCGTACTAAAATATCTTTTATACCCATTTTTACTTAATGATGCCACCATAGTTTTTGTCAAAGGTATCTGTCTTTAAGCATGACAACTCTTTAGCTTTGTACAGGTTGTTCTCTAGAGTGGAGGATTCTTTTTAAATCTCTAGGAGTGGCTTGGCGTCTTGTTGAAGATTTTTGTAAAAATTTGCTAAATAATTAAGACTGCCTAAAAATCTTTGTAATTGTTTTTTATCTCTAATCTCATTGGGAAACTTTTCAGCAAATATTATGGATCTATCTATTGTGCTTATAAGCCCTTATCTAATATGATGACCCAATAAGCGGATTATTTTCATTTTCTTTGCATAAACAACTAATCCAGCTTCTTTTATAATTTTAAAAACATATATAAATGTTTCCAATGTTAATTTATTGATCTAGAATATATCAATATAGATTATGATAAATCCAGTATAAGGATTAAATATTTCGTTCATAATTTTTTGAAATTCAGTTGGAGTATTTTTAAATCCAACTGGCATTACCCATTCACAGTGGCCAAATGGAACAGTGAAAGTAGTTCTATCTTTATTAGCAATTTGAATTTTTCAATAATCGCTTTTCATATCAAATTTTAAAAAGACTGTCGCCTTGTAAAGACAATTTAATAAGTCTTTTTTGTTTGGGATTGAATATCTTATTTAAGGGTTTTAATTAATTACTAGTCTTGGAATACCTCGTTCTAATTCTACAATATTTTCTACATAAAATGCTGGGCATGACCAAAGAGAATTGATATTTTTAATTAATTTTTTCTTTAATAAATCTTCAATTTCTTTTTTGCAAATTTTTAAATGTCGTTCATTCATTTGAATTGGCCTAGCCTTAATAGAGATATATAAGACTCTTTAAAGTCTGGTCGTAGGGTAATTCTACCACATGTTTTTCCTTTGCCAAAATACATTAAGAATTTTGGCACATATTTCTTTTTTGAATTTCTCTTTTAGAGAGTTTATTTTTCTTTGTACTTCATTTGATGTAATTTTTTCTTTTATTGTTTTTTAATTTGAATTTTTCATTTACCTTAGATCAACTTTTTATGCACATTCTCTGTATTTTGTACAAGAACATTTCGTTCGTTATCACTTGAAAATTTGTTAGGCCTTTCAGTAAGCACATACACACATTTTGTATGCCTAACATGTTACACTTGTAGTGAAGAATGTATATGCAATTATTTCTTTTACTTGTGTATGTCTTCACAGGCATGGTTTCTAGATCAATTTGGAGTCCTCCATGACGGGAAGCAACCTTACCCAGGTTCAATATCTACATGTATGGTTTCATCTGTTATTTTTGGCATTTGGGTAAGCTTTGTATGTAACTTTTTATTTTTTTCTTATAGCAAACGGTATTTGGTGTAATTCGAACATAGGAATTGAAAAACAAGTAATATCACTAAGTGAATCACTTAAAATAATCACTAGGTGAATCACTTAAAACAATTAAGTTACACTCAGTGGGACCTGACCCAAGCTTTTTATTTAACTTATTATCATAAATAGTATTATTTACTGTCTAGCAATGTGGTCGGGTATGTATGTACAATTTTTTTGCTTGTTTAACAGTAGAAAGGCTGGCAAAGGCTGGTGCAAAGATGGTCATTATAAGTAACTCCTCCAGGCGATCGTTTGTGACCATTGAGAAATTGAAAAGCCTTGGGTTCGATCCCTCTCTCTTTCTGGGAGCCATTACTAGTGGTGAATTAGCACATCAGAACTTGCTAAGGTGTACTATTATTATCATTCAAGTTACAGCAGCTAGTTATATATATGATATCAAGTTGTGAAGTGATACATGCTTTTGTGTCTCCAGTACATTTCTAATCTTGTGGTGGTTATTTCCGTAATTGTAAAATTAGGAGAGATGATGCTTGGTTTGCATCACTTGGAAGATCTTGCATTCATCTCACTTGGAGCGACCGGGGGGCTATATCTCTCGAGGTATTCTAATCCTCTGTTTGATTGTTTTAAAGATCAAACAAATTTCATCTTTTCCCTGTAAAAAAATTTATGCCCTTTAAATTCTAGATGTAAAAGCTCTTTTTTTTTTTTTTTGCCAAGCAACTCTTTGATTATTAAGGAAGAAGAAATTTTGCATCCTCAATTACTTTACAGCGATGCTTCAAAATAGCTTGACCTTTGTCAACTAGAATATGTCAATTTTTATACTAGGGGAAAATTTTCAAAGCAAAACAAAATTTGGAGGGAAGGGGTCTGGATAACAGTATATGGCTATTAAGGACTTCAGGTATACCAGACCACCAATATGATGTTTCTTATAAATAAATTAAAAAATATTAACATTCAGTAATTGTCATGCAGTCTAGTTTGAATTGAGTTTTTCTGTATGCTATATTGTTTTCATTTTATATATGCCAAAAAGAATTTTGGGGCTCATCGAAGCAATGGAAAACTCCAAGAAAGAAACTTGAGTAATAAGCTAAACACCGAAATGATAGTAGACTCGTGGCAGTTAATATGATACACTTCTTTATTGGTCTTGGTTATTGTCTTATAGGGTCTTGGATTACGAGTTGTTGATAATGTTGATGAAGCGGAATTCATCTTGGCCCATGGCACTGAAGCCTTAGGGCATCCTTCTGGGGATGCATGCCCCATGAAACTTGAGGAAATTGAGAAAATATTGGAACGTTGTGCTGCTAAAAATATTCCTATGGTGGTAGCAAATCCAGATTTTGTGACTGTCGAGGCCAGAGCTTTACGTGTAATGCCTGGTAAAAATGTTCTAGCCTTTTGAATCTTTGAACCCCCTCTCTATTTTGTGTCCATGCAGATTTTTTGTGGATTCGCTCTTGTTTACAGAGATGTCTAACATATTAAACTGGTAAAAAACAGGATGCAAAAGTTTTGATAAAAATAGAAGTAGATATA
Source organism: Elaeagnus macrophylla (assembly GCA_029378325.1). Lineage (NCBI taxonomy): Eukaryota > Viridiplantae > Streptophyta > Magnoliopsida > Rosales > Elaeagnaceae > Elaeagnus > Elaeagnus macrophylla. The sequence continues at coordinate 35,054,614 of CM055641.1, forward strand.
TTAACATCCCGCTGTGTTTGTTATGTCATGAGCAAGATCTATGTATTAGGCTTGAAATCTTCAAATCACTCTTTGTATTTTGTGTGCATACTTATCAAACTTTCTACTACTATTATTTTGCTCACGCCTTCAATATTTATTTTAAATTGTAAACAATTGTATATTTGTATGTTTAAAACTATAAGTCCTGTATCTGTAACTACTCTACTTCATTTCATTGGTTTTTACTTTAAGATGCTTCCATGATTGTGCCCATTTCTACCTCCACTTTGCTCACCTAGGGCATTTCTCAGGAAATGACTTATAAATTAAAATCAAAATGTTAAATTTAATCTAAGCGTCTATCTCATCTTAGATCACATGATCTTATTACGGACATAACTTCATGAAGTGAAGCTTGCTTTCTAGTTGTGAAGTATGTGCAATGTCTGGTTTATTTTGTGATATTTCATTGCTTCTTTTTATAATTTATCAGGGACCCTAGCAGCTAAATATGAAGAACTTGGAGGTGAAGTGAAATGGATGGGCAAACCTGATAAGGTGATCCAACCACATCCTCATTACCAAATTTTTCATTGTCGTTATCATGTTTGTGTTTGTCCATTTTGCATGATGTCATAAATCATAATTGTTGGTCAGTAAGCCAACATCCTGCCATGTGTAAGCATGCCACATGCGAGTTGGGGTCGTGGTGGGCAAGCATAGTTGAACCATGAGTGCGTGTGGTTGACCACTTTATGGAATTAAAGCAATGCCCTTGCAAAAAGCTTAAACTTTTGACAGAGTAGTAAGCACTTGATTCTTTGCAATTTCATTGTGAGGCTGCAATTTCTGTCCTTAATAGGCCTGTAATATAGACATTTTGTATGAATTGCTTTTTAGCTATTTAAACGTTGTTTGTCTCAGGTTATTTACGAATCAGCTATCAAAATGGCCGGTGTAGATGCTTCTGATTGTGTCACAGTCGGTGATTCTCTACACCATGATATCAAAGGTGCAAATGCAACTGGAATCCAATCAGTTTTTATTACGGGTGGGATCCATGCATCTGAACTCGGACTTAATAGTTTTGGAGAAGTTGCTCCTTTATCTTCGGTGCACACACTTGCTTCCAAATATGATGCTTATCCATCATACGTGCTGCCTGCATTTCAGTGGTAGGATCTTACCAAGGGTACGAACTGATAATTCTTTAGCTTTATTGTTATTTTCAAGAAAGCATGAATTTGCTGTGAAACCTGGAGCAAAAAATTTGCCTGAATTTCTAGATCATTAACTAGTTTGCATTTTTATTTTCAGGATTATTATTGGCTCATGGAGTTTATCCATTATTTATCTGGTTCCGTATTTTAAAAAACAAAAAAACCGTTTTATAAAAGCAATAACTACACCAAGTGTTATTTTTATCCAGTGTTTTGCCACTTCAGGTCTTTAAACCGAAATGTCTGAAGAAAGAAGGGTATTTAGATCTATGAGTTAAATGACCAGGACAAAAGTTGAACTATACATTCATTCTAAAGTTGCATTGAAGTTGTTTCATGTTTACATAATGTTTTCTGAGTATACCTTGAGAAATGAAGTTGGTTACCATAATTAATTATAAGGTTAAATTATATCATTTGTCCCAAATTATGAATAGATTCAAACATTTGTCCTCGAATTTTTAAAACGTATAATTTAGTACTCGGGATTTTAAAACTTTACACATAAGTTCTTAAACTTTGAATTGTATAATTTAGTCCTCAAACGTTTAGAACGTCACATGTATGCTCCAAAATTGTAAAACACAAATATATATGTTAGTTGAGTTCTAAATCATACAATTTAAAAGCTTAGAAACTTATATGGGAAGTTTTAGAAGTTTGTTGACTAAATAATACATTTTAGAAGTTTAGGGATAATAAATAGTTAAAACTTAATTATAATTTGGCTAGTAACTTGTTGAAGCAAACCTATTAGTAGAAATAGGTAAACGATTAGACAGCCATGTTTTTCTTTGATGATAACAAGTTTTTAACATGTTTGATTTTTCCTAAATCCCAAATTTCCATGGAACACTGGATTGAACTCTAAAATTGCGTTTCAAACATTGTTTGTGTTCAAATTCTCTTCCAGCTTCGCCATAAAAAAATAAAAATTATCTTCCAGCAGTTCAGGACATAATATGTAAATAATCAAATTAATTCTAAAATAGCATGTTAAGTTTATATAAAATGTATATAAATTAAATATGTACACTTTATATATAACTTACATAGGGCTTCCAAACGTTTTTCTTTGAGGGAAATTGGAACGGATGTATCTCCTTGATTTCATGAGATGCAGGTGCAATGATAAAACTATCTACATGATGGTTATTATCCCATGAACCATGAGCGTATTATCCCATAGTTTAACTTGTAGTATACAAATATTTATATAAATATTTTCCAGTTTTATGTACAATTTCATGACTCTTTTTTTGACATATAACATTGTACAAGTCACACACTAGTAATGGGTATTGAGCCCTAACTTTGGATTTTGGTGCGTTTTTGGTGTCGTTGTTCTGCAACAACGCAGGAGACAATTTCATGACTCTACTTTTAATACACCCCATTTAAGGACTATGTATGATTGTAGAACGGAGAAGCTACTTACGTGTCTTTTGCAAGGTTGATAAATAAAAGCATTACTACAAAGTTGTGGTATTTGTAAGTACAAAATTATTTAGAATTTTTTTTTTTTTTTTTAATTTCCTTGAAAAAATCATATACAAGGGTGAAGGAAGCTAGTAAATAGCTGCAAGCGACCCGCATCCTTGACAAATGGATGCATGGATGGGGGAAAAAAATGTGTTATTTATGCCATAAGTAAACACTTAAATCATAAAATTGGCTTAATGGTATATTACTGTTTGTAATATTTACCAAGTTTTATAAATATTTTCAAATTTGAACAACCAATTCTACAATTTTCATTTTCTTCAAATATTAATTAATATTTATATAATATATAAAACTAAAATTTTGATATTTTTATCGATAGTTATATTTTCGTCCATAAAAGGATGTACGAGTGTTGAAGAAAGGAAAAACTTAAGGTCGGTGCATTTTTTCGAAAGGATATATGTGTAATAAGTTTTAATTTGATAACAAATATAAACTTATATCTAAAAAATTTGATTTTGAAACATGAGTGAAAAAATTGTGTAACTCATTCTTTCACATCAAACAATATAATAAAATGAATGTACAGTTGCAGACCAAAATACTAAGCCTATTAGATCACTTTCGTTAATAAAAAATAAAAAATTTGTTCTCCTATGATATCTACAAAGTTTGCCTAAATCCAAGGGTTATTAATGATTTTTAATCCGATGGTTCTATTAGATGATTTTTTTTTTTTTCTTTTTTTAAATTCGTTGGTATAGATCAAATTACAGATTGATCAGCATTTGTTAAAAGTATTAAGGACATTTAGATTACTCACTCAAAAAAAAAAAAAAAATTTACTCATTTTTTTAACAATAAAATATTATTTTAGTAGTAAATTTTTTTGATATAATAATTAAGTGCATTTAATGGGGTAAATTTTTCATTTTATTTTAACAATTTAAAATTAAATTTTAATAATACAATGTTTTTTTTAATTTTTTTATTAACTGTTTTTGTAAATTTATATTTTATATAATTTTTTTTTGTAATTTATCCTAATACTTTAAGTTAATGTTCCGAATACTTTAAGTTAATGTCAATTTTTTATTTTTGTAATTAACTGTCTTAAATTTAGGTGTTGAATGAATATACATTTGATTTGTGAATCAGTTTCCATAATGAAAAAACGAATGTTAACCAAGTTATAAAAACTACTAGAAGAAGCTCAATTATTAAACATATATTAATTTATCAAAATCTTAGCATATAATAAATGCAATCAGTTAATATCCTTCCTTCTATTGCTGCATTACTAATGAACATATGTAGCAAATAAAAAAAATATTTTAAACATATTTCTAATGAATATGTTTTTGGTAAATAAAAAAACATATTCTGTAGCAAAAAAATAAAAAAATAAAAAAACATATTTTATAAAAATAAAAAATATATCTATATCTCTATATATAAAAAGAGTAGTAATTATAGCATGAATTTTTTTTCTTTTGCTATTTTTTTTTTCCCTTTTATCTTCTTTTACTCTTTTTCCAAGTTTTTTTTTTCTTGAGTCCCAAGCTATTAATTTGATTGCTGATTTTATTTTTATTTGCAAACACTTACATTCTTTCATTTTTTATGCTTTTATATTTTTTACTATTATTTTTATTTTATTTCTTATTTATCTATTATTATTAATAAAAATATATAAAAAAAAGAGTTGGTGATTATATATTTATAAAAAGAGTGATAATTATAGTTTACATTTTTTTTTCTTTTTTCTTTTTATCTTCTTTTATTGTTTTTTCCAAGTATTTTTTTTTTTAAATCCCAAGCTATTAATTTAATTGCTCATTTTATTTTTATCTATAGACACTTATATTCTTTAAATTGATCATTTTTTATGCTTTTATATTTTTTACTATTATTTTTATGTTATTTCTTATATATCTATTATAGTATTTTATTAGTGTGTGTGTGTGTGAAAAGATTTGATGTTTGATGATTATGTATTTATTTGATAACTTTTTTTGAATTTTTATTTTTATTTTTATATTTGATATACTTTGTTGGATAATTTATATTTCTTTTAGTAGATAATTAGTGTATTTATATTTATTTCATACTTTTAATTTATTTGATAATTTTATATTTATTTTAAGATAAATAATTTTTTTTTAATAATTTTTATTTATAGGTATATAATATAAAATATTGTCACTCACATGTCAATGTTATTTGGTATAACTATGCTTGCTTTCAAACTCAGAAAGTTTTCACACAATAAATTCAAATATAAATATAAGTTTATTTTCTTAGTGTTGAAATTAAATTTGAATTGTTCTAAACTATTATGCCACATTAATTAAAAAACTTTAGTGAACAACTTCAGTTTTTATTAATGTAATATTATATATATTATTTGTAGTAGTTATAATTAAAGTTTTTATTTGAGTTTGAAGTATTAATTTTAATAGAATACTCATTTTTTTTATTTTTAGATTATAAAATAAAGATTTTATTTTGTAAATTCTTAAAAGTTATTCAAAAATACATGTTTTAAATACTTTTATTATTGCTTACAAGTTATAGCATAAGGGTGCCAAAACTTGTTCTATATTATGTAATATTATTTTTTAAAAATATATTATTATCATTATTGAGATACAATCACGTGTAATATTTGTGACCAAAACTAATATTTTAATAAATTCTTAATGCATGTCTTTTCCTAGTATATATATATATAAACTATAAAGTATGTTAATTATAGCACAATTTTTTTCTTTTGTTTTGTTCATTTGATTGTTTTTCTTATCTTCTTCGTCTCTTTTTTCTTTTATTTTAAATTTATATATTTTAATTAATATTTCATCCACACAATTTTATAGCTTACCAACAATATATGAGATTAAGTTATATGATAATTAACAAAATTTTAATATTTTAAATATAATAATTTATGAATTTATTGAGTATTTTATTATGTATAATTCTTTATGTATAAATTATAAATTAAAACGTGAACAATAATTAATGTGACAGAAAAAAAAAAAAAAAAACTAAAATTATACCTATAATAACAAAAAAAAATTAAATAGTTTTACATGTTTATAGAACAACAAATTATAGTGAAATAGATTAATTTAATTTACTAATTTATTATTTATTAATGATTAATAGACTTGATGGACCTTTTATAGGTGTCAAAGGTCGAGTATGTCAAATTAACGTATCGTGCTGACTCGTATACGAGTTATGCTTTACCTCCATTCTTGACCTGTGAGTTTTGTCGTATCATACACTGCTTAATTGGGCCCATTTATTTTATCTTTATCATATTTTTATTTATTTATTTAATCAATTATTTAGTTAAAAATTAATAATAATGTTTTAAAAAATTAAAATTGGGAGTCGAATCTCTAACATCTTCTTTGATAGATAGTTATAAATTCATTAAATTATGTTCAATTTTCATTAAATGTAAATATTTTAATTTATTTATTGATTTTTTAAAATTAATTTTTAAAATAAAAGGGCTTTACATGATGGCTCGGCTCAGTCCATTATAGGCCTAGGGCCACGAGTAGTGTCGTGCTACTTTTTTTCGGCTAACAGGCCGTGCTGTGTCATTTGAATATTTGGTAGGTTGTACAGTGTCAACATGATGGACCAACAAGCTAAGTATTTAACAAGTCATCTCGTATTGTGCTAGCCCGTTTGATACCCCTATTTTTATGTAGTTTAAATTATTTTATTTAAGTGTCTATATCATTAAATATTAAAACTTTCAATTATTTTGATATTTACTTATTTTTTTTTTGTCTTCCAATTTTTTTATTTAGTTAATATATTTAAAAATAATTATAATTGCATTAACATGAGATATTAATAACAATAATTTTTATTTAAATTTTATATATATGCTATAAGTATAGTTTAATTTATTTTGAATTATAGCCATTCTTTTTCATAATTATAGCCCCCAATTAATAATATATTTTACATTTTTTAATAAATTTTAATTAAATTATTTTTAATTATAATTATGTGAAATCAATTTTAAATAAATGTAGATATTACAATAATTTAGATTATTATTCTAATAATTATTATTTATTAACAAATAATTTATCTAATAATAATTATAACAAATTATCATTAATTATAAAAATATAAAATATAATTTATATATTTTTTTATTAAAATAAAAATTAATTATATATAAATAAATAATTATTCAATAAATAAAATAAATATACGTGCTTCATACCTAGTAATAATAAAAAGAGTAAGGAAGCACACAAAGACAGGTGGCGGTATAAATAGAAAACTGAATTCAGAACCAGTAAAATATTGTACGACGAAATAGATCTGCAACAGATGTTTGACCAAAATGGCACAAAACTGTAGACAACATGACTTATTTGTGGTTGATGTAGGTGAAGCTAGCAAACATTATTCAATAATTAATAAATAAAATTTACCCAAAAAATTTATAAATTATAAATTTGACACTAAAAGTTATTAAACAAATAAGCATCGTTATGAGACTGGTTATAATTTTATTGACTTTTGATTAAAAATTAATCAGGTTTATATATACAATTAAAGTAAATTTTTAATTTAAAATGGGATAATTATGCTAAATATGATTAAATTTTTATAAAAAATTATAAAAATTTAAATATAATATTATATTTTGATCATATGAACAAGGAAACGTACATGTTTTATTGTTTAGTACATTATTTATGCTAATGTCTTATAAATTTGTATAAGAATTCATACTACATGTAATGTATAATGTATGCATAATAATAAAATTATTTAATTGTAAAAAATTTATATGAGTATATCATAAATATTGAGTAATTTATATATATTTTATAAAAAAAAATACTATATGTTATTATTAAATGTACTATCGAAAAGTAAAAGTACAACTTTCTAACGATGTCAACATGTGGAAGGAAGTTATGGTAAAAGTCATTCTACTAGAAGGATGACTTTCTTACTAAGTTGATATATATTTAGTTAGATAATATCTATAATTTTTTTAATTTTTATTTTAATTATTTTTTTCTTAACATTTTAAATTTAATAATATTAATTTAATTATTAATTTTTTTTTTAAAAATTTAATGTCTGATTTTTTTTAACTAAAATAACATATTTTTTCAAAAAAATTCTAAAACTATCATACTATCTCAAACTTATTTTTAAATAAAAAAAATAATAAAAAAATTAATAATTTAATTAATATTATCAAATTTAAAAATTATTAAACTAAATGTAAAAAAAAACAGTTAAATAATTGTTTGGTTTATAATTTAAATAAAATAATTTAATTAATTTTTATTATTAAAAAAATTTAATAATTACTTTATATTTTATATTTAATTAATAATTAATAATTAATATATTAATTTTATCTTTAACTAAAAATAAATACATTAATTAATACATATCACATAAATTTAATGCACGTTTCACGCTTCTTAAAAATAACTCATAAAAATGTCAATTGCTTTAACCACTTAACCATCTTAACCTACATGACCTGACCTGACCCCTGAGTACGAAGAACAACACAAACGGAGAACAGAGACAAAGACAGAGAAAAGACGAAAAATAAAAAGCAGAGCTACAGAAATGGACGGAGGAGGAGGTCTTTCTCAACCTGCGGACACCGTCATGTCGGAGACAGCGGATGCCCAACATCAACAGCCTGTGGCTGGCTTAGAGAATATTCCGGCGACGCTAAGCCATGGAGGTAGATTCATTCAGTACAACATCTTCGGCAATATTTTTGAGGTCACCGCCAAATACAAACCTCCAATCATGCCCATCGGCAAAGGGGCTTATGGCATCGTCTGGTTTGTTTCCTAACTTTCTCCTCAAGTTTTCTTTTTCTTTTTTTCCCGAAAATTTGGTAGAGTTGATTTTTTTGAAATGAGATTATTGTTGAATCTGATGAGAGGAATATGAAAAATAATTGATTTTTGTGTGTGGTTATTACTTTAGCTCGGCCTTGAATTCGGAGACGACCGAGCACGTGGCCTTAAAGAAGATAGCCAATGCTTTTGACAATAAGATCGATGCCAAAAGAACCCTCCGTGAGATCAAGCTGCTCCGACACATGGATCATGAAAACGTCAGTTCCAAATTCTTTCTTTTCCAATTTTCTGTTTAGAGGGACTGATATTCATACATCCCTTCATTTCATGTTAAATGATAAGCAAGATTGAGATGGGCACCGTACACCTCTATATGGAATGTAAGACCCAAAATTCTTAAATAATTTGTACCCGAAAAAGTTCAATAAAATAAAAAATACATGGGAAATTACATAAATAATACGGTATTAGACGGAGTTTGTCATCGAATTGGTCTGAATGGATTTCAACTTGAATGGCATCCAACTAGACATGTTCAATGTGAAATGGTTTGGCTGTACTTTTTTTTAATAGTAAATATATGAGATAGACATGAGGTTCTATATTTGTGGTTACCAGTTTTGAGGTTGTTGTAAATGTTTTTTCTTTCTTTCTAAATACATTTGCTTTCCTTTGTCATGTTATCTAGGAAGAAGCCTTTCCAATCCATCAGCTTTATTGAGGGATCAGTTTAATATCGCACTGTATCTGATACCTACTATTTGGCTTAATACTTATTGCATTCTTTTGGTGGAATCCTAGAATAAAAATAGGTCTTTTACCTGAAGATACAACTTATATGATTATATTATTTTCTTGTTAACCTGTGTAAGGTTGGCATATCTTAATAATTGTGCTTGTTTCAAAGTGTACCTGTTTTAGATTAAGACAATGTCATTTGATTATAACACAAGTGACAGGTCCCTTTCATGGCTGTTCTTGTATAAGTTTTAATTCATATATAGTTTGTGGATGTTATCTTTGTTTTCTATCCACTACACTAGGACTTTGGACTAAAGGATGCAGTAGAGATAAAAGAAAATAAATAAAACTGGAGCTGGCATGCTGCTGGGCTGATGGAACATGCAAATTCCATTGTCCTTTTATTTTTCATATTCTTTTTTATCACAAGTTTGCTTGATTGTCATGCAGGTTGTAGCAATTAGGGATATAATTCCTCCACCTCAGAGGGAGATATTTAACGATGTCTACATTGCATACGAGCTGATGGACACAGACTTGCACCAAATAATTCGTTCCAACCAAGCCTTGTCAGAGGAGCACTGTCAGGTTCTAATATATAAAAAAAAATAACTATTTTATATGTCACTACTTAATTACTTGAGCCTTTGTATGTTACCATGGTTATTTGTATATGCCTGAGGTGCAGCCTGAGATGCAGAACTTGCGATTGAAAGCTCTATTGTTGAAATAGGGTACCTCTTGTTATATAAAGTCATGGTTTGCATAGGTTAGGAATGGGACACTTGATAATATGATATCGTGAAATGAAAGTTTTGAGAATTCTTCTATCAGTTATCTAATCAGCGTGGAAGAAAAGCAACAGACACCTTATTGCCATGTTAGGAGCAGGGGGGTTTGATTGGAAGTTCATTGATCTATTTCTCGCTATTAATGTTACTGTCTTCTGGATTTTTTTTTTTCCTTTTCTTTTGGGAAAAATGTTCTGGAATTTTAGGATCAACATTGTTACAGAGACATCGTTGGATTGTATAGTAAACGTTAATTGCTTTTACATATGACAATCCCTTGAATGAAGACTAATATGCCTCCAAAATGACAGTCAATAAGGTAAATATGTTGTTGCTCCCAGCCATTTTTATGCAGACAAGGATATCATATTTCAGACAGTTTGGTGTCTTTTCTCAAACATATTTGAGGTTTTGGTGTCATAAACCCAGTGGAAGAAGCGCTCAGCTTAACATGAATGTGGGGGTAAAAAGTGTACATGATTTGGAGTCTTAAGAATTTGAGTAGCTGGATTTTTTTTTTTTCACTCTATAGCCTGTTCAATCCGGACTTGAATATTTGTTCTTTTTGTCCATATGCAACTTCCTTCTTTTGTTTATTTTAGTCTTACTCTCTTCATGGGCATCTGTTAATATTATGAATACGTTTCTCTCATTATTCTTATTTTTTCTTGTTTTTGCAGTATTTTCTTTACCAGATCCTGCGTGGATTGAAATACATCCATTCTGCAAATGTCCTACACAGGGACTTGAAACCTAGCAATCTTCTCCTAAATGCCAATTGTGATTTAAAAATATGTGATTTTGGGCTAGCTCGTGTTACCTCAGAATCTGACTTTATGACGGAATATGTCGTCACAAGATGGTACCGTGCACCAGAACTGCTGCTAAATTCCTCTGATTACACTGCTGCTATTGATGTGTGGTCAGTAGGCTGTATTTTCATGGAACTGATGGATCGGAAGCCACTATTTCCTGGCAGGGATCACGTACACCAGTTGCGTTTGCTTATGGAGGTAAGTTATTGTTTTGATATATTTTTTGTGTTATGGAGTTGGTATCATCCCGCATTTGATAATGCTAATTGATTTTCACTTTTGCTAGTTTTCTTTTAAATTATCTGACTACCTGTATATTTACCCAAGTTCTTTGTTCTCAGCAAAGTTGTTCTTTTGTTGGTCATATGTTTTAGGCAAAGTTGATATTGCTAACATATCCTTCGCTGTGTTTAGTTTGAGTGCTTATTAGGAGTCTTACCTTCAATTTATCATTTTTGTGCATTCATCCAAAAGAAATTCTGTTCAATTTAATGTGACTGCCAGTTGCATAAAAAGCTCATTGTTACTGAACAGTTGAATGCTGCAAATTAAAATTGCACCATAATAATATTCTAAAATCCATGCTTTATTTATGCCCATGTTCCAGTATAATAACTAGAGTAACACTTTGCAGCTTATTGGTACTCCGTCAGAGGCTGACTTGGAGTTTTTGAATGACAATGCAAAGAGATACATCCGTCAGCTTCCTCTTTACCGTCGGCAGTCTTTTATTGAAAAGTTCCCTCAGGTCCAACCTTTAGCAATCGATCTTGTTGAAAAGATGTTAACATTTGATCCAAGGCAGAGGATAACAGGTGAGTATACAACACTCGATGCAAAACTGCCCTTTTTAATACTTCTATACAGCAATGTCCAATGATGTCTCTATTAATCAAGTATTTTGAGAATCTTTGTCATTCGTGGGCTAAAAGTTCATCTTTACCCAAGGGAATAGGAGATTAATTTATTTTATCTTGATCTTGTACGCGTTGCAGTTGAAGATGCACTAGCTCATCCTTACTTGACATCTCTGCATGACATCAGTGATGAGCCCGTATGTACGACTCCATTTAGGTTCGACTTTGAGCAGCATGCGCTGACTGAAGAACAGATGAAAGAAATGATCTACCGAGAGGCACTTGCATTTAACCCTGAGTATCATCAATAAACATGGGATTCACTATTATTCTATTGTGGATTTGGTTAGTGTCTCATCTCTATTTGATGTGTTTGGTGAGCTAGATGATCTCTTAGTGTAAATATGTTTCGGATGGCTCCAGAAATGAATTCCTTCATCTTGGTCAGATTCGGACTGATTACAGTCATACTTTTGTATCGGCTATTTTCCTTATAATTTCTGTTTTAGTGTGAGCAAATCTATGAGGTAACAACTTTTCTCATTCTTTGTAAATCGTGCAGCCTTTACGTAACCTTTCATGAAAATGAATGATTCAAACATTCAATTATAAAAACCTCTCTTGTTTGCTGAAACAGCAAAAAGAAAATCTACGACTCTTTTTCCTCTTGAAGGAGGCATTTAAAAAAAAAAAAAAAAAGAATCTACGGAGGGATAATGTTATGAGAGTGATTTGCCTAAATAGCTTCAATTTTGATTAAAAGTTAAATTTTTCAAAACTAGCAATAATAAGTTCAAAACTGTGCGTTTTAGTTATAAAAAAATTAGATAAATTACAGAAATATTCTTTCACTCTAATTCATATATGTTACACTGCGCAGTATATTTAAAAATTACGTAAAAATAAGATTATGTAACTGGGAACTATTCTCCTTTAGATTTCGTATTTGAATATTTTTCAGAAAATATATAAACTGTTGGGCATGATATGTAAACTATTTTACATTGTATGTAAATAAGTTTACTTGTTGTATGTAAATCAGTTTACATACCATGTAAACTGGGTTTACATACTATGTAATTCAGTTTACTTGTTGTATGTAAATCAGTTTACATACTATGAAAATCAGTTTACATACTTGTGTTACATACTATGTAAATTGGGTTTACATACTATGTAAATCAGTTTACTTGTTGTATGTAAATCAGTTTACATACTATGTAAACTGATTTACATACAATACAGTATGTAAACTGATTTACATACAACAAGTAATGGTTTCAATAAAGTGCACATAAGAAACGAAAAAGAAAAAGTTAAACATATACATAAAAACATTAAACTAAAAAGAAGTCTCTAACTAAAGAAATTAAGCAACAATAAAGTTTAAGATAATTAAAATGATGTTTTGAGAACCCAAGTTAAATCACAATCAATGTTGTTCCAAATACTAGATGGATAATCTCACTTGTAAAATATAAATATAGAATAATTTTCAATCACTCCTTTTTTCTTTTTTTTCCTCAAATTAAATTTTCTAATCACTCCTTTTGTGGAGAACTAAAAAATTGAAGAAGTATTGTAAATCTGTTGGTGGTATAATTGGATTTACATAATATGTAAACTGATTTACATAGTATGTAAACTGTGTTACATAATATGTAAATCAGTTTACATAGTATGTAAATTCGTTTACATACTATGTAAACTGGGTTTACATACTATGTAAATCAGTTTACTTGTTGTATGTAAATTAGTTTACATACTATGTAAACTGATTTACATACAATAAGTAATGGTTTCAATAAAGTGCACATGAGAAACAAAAAAGAAAAAGTTAAGCATATACATAAAAACATTAAACTAAAAAGAAGTTTATTACTAAAGAAATTAAGCAACAACAAAGTTTAAGATAATTAAAAGTATGTTTTGAGAAACCAAGTTAAATCACAATCAATGTTATTCCAAATACTAGATGGATAATCTCACTTGTAAAATATAAATATAGAATAATGTCCAATCACTCCTTTTTTTTTTTCTTTCTCAAATTAAATTATCTAATCACTCCTTTTGTGGAGAACTAAAAAATTGAAGAAGTATTGTAAATCTGTTGGCCGTATAATTAGGTTTACATAGTATATAAACTGGGTTTACATACTATGTAAATCAGTTTATTTGTTGTATGTAAATCAGTTTACATACTATGTAAACTGATTTACATACAACAAGTAATGGTTTCAATAAAGTGCACATAAGAAACAAAAAAGAAAAAGTTAAGCATATATTTAAAAACATTAAACTAAAAAGAAGTCTCTAACTAAAGAAATTAAGTAACAATAAAGTTTAAGATAATTAAAATGATGTTTTGAGAAACCAAGTTAAATCACAATCAATGTTCCAAATACTAGATGGATAATCTAACTTGTAAAATGTAAATATAGAATAATGTCCAATCACTCCTTTTTTTTTTTTTTTTCCTCAAATTAAATTTTCTAATCACTCCTTTTGTGGAGAACTAGAAAATTGAAGAAGTATTGTAAATTTGTTGGTGGTATAATTGGGTTTACATAGTATATAAACTGATTTAGATAGTATGTAAATTTGTTTACATACTATGTAAACTGGGTTTACATATTATGTAAATCAGTTTACATAGTATGTAAACCCAGTTTACATACTATCTAAATCAGTTTACTTGTTTTATGTAAATCAGTTTACATACTATGTAAACTGATTTACATACAACAAGTAATGGCTTCAATAAAGTGCACATGAGAAACAAAAAAGAAAAAGTTAAGCATATACATAAAAACATTAAACTAAAAAGAAGTCTCTAACTAAAGAAATTAAGCAACAACATAGTTTAAGATAATTAAAAGTATGTTTTGAGAAACCAAGTTAAATCACAATCAATGTTGTTCCAAATACTAGATGGATAATCTCACTTGTAAAATATAAATATAGAATAATTTCCAATCACTCCTTTTTTCTTTTTTTTTCTTCCTCAAATTAAATTCTCTAATCACTTCTTTTATGGAGAACTAGAAAATTGAAGAAATATTGTAAATCTGTTGGTGGTATAATTGGGTTTACATAGTATGTAAACTGTGTTACATAGTATGTAAATCAGTTTACATAATATGTAACACAGTTTATATAGTATGTAAACTGATTTACATAATATGTAAACTGTGTTACATAGTATGTAAATCAGTTTACATAGTATGTAACACAGTTTATATAGTATGTAAACTGATTTACATAGTATGTAAACTGTGTTACATAGTATGTAAATCAGTTTACATAATATGTAAATCAGTTTACATAATATGTAAATTCGTTTACATACTATGTAAACTGTGTTACATACTATGTAAATACAGTTTACATAGCTATGTAAATCAGTTTACTTGTTGTATGTAAATCAGTTTACATACTATGTAAACTGATTTACATAGTATGTAAACTGATTTACATACAACAAGTAATGGTTTCAATAAAGTGCACATAAGAAACATAAAAGAAAAAGTTAAGCATATACATAAAAACATTAAACTAAAAAGATGTCTCTAACTAAAGAAATTAAGCAACAACAAAGTTGAAGATAATTAAAAGTATGTTTTGAGAAACCAAGTTAAATCACAATCAATGTTGTTCCAAATACTAGATGGATAATCTCACTTATAAAATATAAATATAGAATAATGTCCAAGTAGTTAAAGCACAAGCTCTAAGATTGTCATAGCTGGTGATGCATACAGAAAATAAATTCAAATAGTCATCAAGGAAGAAAATATTACATATGTTCTTGATCTAAGTTAAACTAGCATAGCATAAGATATTAAATCCAATCTAAATAACATAAAAGCTGCAATTTTCAGTCAAATGCATTTTGGAGCAGAAGGATTCTGTACAAGTATATGAGAAATTTGAGTATGTAACACAGTTTACATACTTGTATATATACTCAGTTTTGCCTAGCAAAAACAGAGTATAATCAATTCCTTCCAAATTGTTAATGCCCAATATGATTTACAGTAAAAAACTAAACGATTGTCTGCACCAAGAAGTATTCATATGATTTACAAAAGAATGATTTTTTTTTCAGGTTGTTAAATAAATAAATTTAAATGCCTTGGTGAAAATGAAAATGGTGTCACTGATATAAAAATTATTAACATAATTTTTAATCCATCAATGAACGATTCTTCATAGTTTTAAGATAAAAACTAAACATTTATTGGACAAACTCTTGGTATAAAAAACAAAGGGGCGTAGAAGAAGTTTCGATGCCTCAACCTGTTTCATGTGAGAGGAAAAAATGGCTCGTTATGCTTAAAACCCCAGAGGGTTAAAATCGTAAAATAACATAATTCAAACGATGTCGTAAAGCGATATGTGAAAAAATTAACAATCAGCCCAAAAACAGGCTACAATGGGTCATTAAATCAATGTTATGATGGTATAATTGCTTGTAAAATAAAAAACTTGAGATTTTTGGTATCTTATTACATAAAATAACATCATTAAAATTTATAACAATAAAATAGTTTAACTTTAATGAAATTTAATATATTTGATCCAGGAGGATTTTCATTATTATAATTTAATTATTAAATAATAAATTAAATATTTTACTATTTAAAAAAACTGATTGTTAGAAAATATTCCATTTCTAAACTATTAGAATTGAATGGTTTCTACTATATAACCATTAGTGTTTAATGATTCAAATTTATTTTTGTATTTTTGTTTAGTTATTTTTAACACCAAGGAAAGTATAAATATGTATATTTTCAATCAAGTAGAACTAAAATAAGTTTAGGCTGATTCTAATAACATCCCACATGCGATTTTCAAATACATACTCTATGGGTATTTTTTCCTTTTTCAATTTTTCCCTTAATGTTATAAAAGGTTTACTTCTTTATCCAATTGTTTTAGTTTTAGGATTTTTGAGTCAAAATTTATTATTTTTGAAAATAATTTTTTACCCAAAAATTTAGTAATTTTATTTTCTTTTATATTCTGAAATATTTATTTATTAAATGTTATCTATTAATTTTTTTAAAATAAAGTTCATAAAAAATTTCTTTTGTTTTTATGTTTTCTAATTGTTCTAATTTTTCTTTTAAGATTTATGTTTATTTGTGTGATAAAATTATATTATTCATTTTTATTTCTATACATGCTAAAAACATTTCTATAAAATCCTTATTAAATTTTTTTTTATTTTTTGTATTTCAGATCAGATTAATTAATTCCTTTAAGTTATTGATTTGTGCTTGTGTAAGCATTTCTATTATTTATGGTGTAACTAAGTTAATTATTTATTCCAATTATAGAGTATTTTGTAAATTATTAATTGTGTTATTTCCTTAGGTAATCATTTAGTTATTTCTTTAATTTGTAATATTAATTCTACTGTTTTTTTTTTATAATATTTTAAATAATTCATTTTTCTACTTGAATTTGGTTGAGGATCTTATTTTATACATTCTATTTAAAGTTTTCTTTTTAATTTCTAGGCTCTGATACCAACTATTATGGCTGAATTTTTTAAATTTAAGTTTCAGTTACTTATCTTTCAATTTGTTCCTTAAATAGATAAAATCCAAAGATTAAATTATCAAATTCTTCTTTATTTACTTGTACAAATTTCTATATAAAATAATTTCTTAGTATTTTTTCTACAGGATGGTCTATTAAGAATAATATGCTAGAAACATAGTCTGTATAATAATCTAAGAGGGTGCCAAACATTTTAAAATTTTCTAAACATATTTCATAATCTTCATTATCAAAATATTCCTCTAATAATTTCATATATTTATCTTCAAAATATTCTATGCTAGTCATAATTTTCTTGTTAAGTTCTACAGTTATCTTCTTCTAATTCTTGGTCTATCCATCGACTTACTTCTAGAATTTTCTTATTTTCCTCTATGTCCATTTTTACTAGTTCAAGACTTGCTTCAAGGTCTAAGTGTTCTTTATCCTGTCCTTTTATTAAATCATTTCTTTTTTCTTGTTTGGTAAAATAATCAATTAGTCATTGTAAGTTTTTCATTACTTTAGATCTTCCTGTACTTTTTTCAAAATTTTCTTTTATAGATGTTTTATAACAGATAAGAGATTGTTTAAGGTATATTGCATCTTTTAAATTTTCTTGATTTTCAGAATATTTTCTGCTTTTATTTCTATAGAGTATAGTTTCATATTTCCTTTTCATGCTAAACTGGTTATCATTCATAATCTCATGCAGTATAAACAAGATTTTATTAATATTAATGAAGTTTCAAGGTATACTAGCCTCTACCTGCAAACTAACCTGTTTTTGAATATGAGTCCACCGCGTTCTTCTGCTTCGTAGCTATCTTCTTTGCTCCAAAAATTAAGCCTCACTCCAGATCCAAGCTTCCAATCCTCCTGACTCTGTTGATCTTATGAGATCCGTACTTAAATTTAATGAAAGTGAGAGAGATAATTTGGAATTGAAATGGACTTTTTATTCATTAACAGAAAGTTTTTACAAGCTAGAGAACTAGTAACCTTGAAAGGGTTCTTAGTTCTTACTTATTACAAAAGACCTAGCTAAAGCTTGAAAGTAGAAAGATAGATAGATATTAGGTTTTCGTGTTGTGTCCCTTGAGATCCAAAGAGTTCTCTTTTATAATCATAAGAGTTCTCTGTTTATAATGGAGGGATTTACACTATTCCTAACTTTTCTTATTTGGCGCCAAGACGCCTACATTATTGATGCTTACATTATTGGCTTCAACTGTTGAGATGGTCCTACATGGTTGGCTCTACCGACATGGAACTGGTGGATGAGCTTGAGTCCAAGTGAACCTTGTCTTTTATGCAATAATTGCATTTGTGGTCTGATGATTGCTGCTTGGAATAGTAACAAAATACCTTTTTTGTTTCCTCACTTATCTCAATTTCATTACAATTGAAGTTAGCTTCGAAGGAAATTACTTTTTCACTGTCTTCCTCAGTGATAATCATATTACTTTGGGAAGTAATAATAGTCTTACTTGTACAATAATTTACTTTTATTTCTGAAGAGTCATTAACTCTTTTTATTTCATGATAAATCTGGCTTAGCATTTGTTCTCTTTCAATATATAATTCCTCAAGATTAAATTCCTTTTCTGGTAAGCCCTTTGGGCGAGTTACTTCTCTTTTGTTGCTTGATATGCCAAGCTTAATAAAATGATAAGGATTTACTAGTATATCTTGGTTCCAATCCATTATTGAACTGAAACATTTAGATAAATAGGCTTGTCTGTAGCCTTAATTTTTCTTTTAAACTTTCTGATAGATTTCTTGAAATTGTCAGGAAAATATACTAATTTCTTTAATTCATTTCCTGAATATATATTTTCTATTAATCCTGCATGAAATGCTTTATAAACAAATAATGGATCAGCTCCTTCTAAGATATTAAATTTACTTCCTGATGAAAAAAATTTTTCTGTAGTGTAAAACTTCATATCTTTAAGGTGTTTCTCAATTATTTTTCTTGCTAAATTATATAAACCTAGCCATTCTTGTTTTGTCAGATTTTTGTACCTTTCTTTTTCTTCTTCAAAAAGTTATTAGTTGCTTCTTTAAAAATTACTGGTCTTTGGATTTTTCCAAGATTTCTCATCCTACTAGTTCTTATTGCTGGTTGTTGTACTATTTGAAAATAGTTTTTGGTTATTTCTGCTGGTATTAAAAGCTTAGGAACTCTAAAGTTCTTATAACTTCCTTCTGCTTCTATCCTATTTGTAAAGGATCTATGAATGACTCCACTAATTCCCATTACTACTTTGCTTGCTTCAGGCCAATTGGTGTATATTCCTAATTTTGGTCCATTATATACTACATAAATCTTTTTTAAAATCTTCCTTTTCAGCTTCATTTGCCCAATTTATTTTTTGTTTTTTGTTTTCTAAATTTCTACTTGATTTTGGGTTATTACTGCCAATTTCTTCAATTTCTGTTCTTTGGTTTTTTGTTCCTATTGAATTTTCCTCTTCTCCTGAGCTTTCCTTATGTAACTCTACGTTAGTTATAGTTTGCCTATTCTTTAATTATTTTTTAAGTTGTAATACCTCCAGTTGTTCTTTAAGGCATTTGATTTCTGTTTCATGGATCAAAATTTCTTTCTCTTTGATTTGTATTTCTATGTCGAGAGAATCCATTCCTATTATAAAAAACATAGTTAGAGGTGCTAATTCTCTAGTTAAAGCATCTACTAAACTATTTTTCTTTCCTAGTAAATGTTCTACATCAAATTTGTAATGGTTAAACCATTGTTGCCATCTTATAAGTCTTCATTGTTTGTAATCACCTGCAATATTAGTCCTTAAAAAATGTCCAAAATTTTAATTGTCAGTTCTAACAATGAATTTTGAACTTATAACATATATTGCAAATTTCTTTATAGCTTTTTTGACAGCCAAATATTCTTTTTCATTGTTATGGTAATTTAATTCAGGGCCTTGAAAAGATCCTGAAGTAAATCTGTAAAGATATTCATCTTTGTCATCAACTTTTGCTTTTAATACTACTCCCCAATATTCATGTGAAGCATCTGTTTCTATTATCATTTTATCATCTGGTCCTGAATGATATAGAGTTGGTAAATCTTTTACCTGTGCTTTTACTTTATCCATATATTTAGTGTCCTGATCAGTCCATTGCCAGATATAATTTTTCTTAAGTTTTGTTTGTAATGGTTTTCTCATTTATGCTAATTTCTTTATATATGCTTCTGCATATGTTAAGCATCCTAAAAATCTTTGTAATTGATTCTTATCTTTGATTATGCTAGGAAAATTTTGTATATTATTCAAAATATGTGATTGTAGATGATGTTTTTTGTCTTCTATTTCTAACCCTAAATGTTTTATTCTTTGTTGAGCAATGACTGCTTTCTTTTCTGATAATATTATTCTTAATTTTCTACATTCTTGTAGGACATTAATAATATCCAAGTAATGTTTTGATAATTCATTACTGAATATTAAAATATCATCTATATAAATATAACAAAAATTGTGATATTTTTTAAAAATATTATCCAGTATCTTTGAAAAATACTTGGTGCTTGTTTGAGTCCAAATGGAATAATTGTCCATTGGAATTGTCCTTGAGGGCAGCTAAATGCTGTTAATTTTTGTGATTCATTATCAAATCTTATTTGCCAAAATCCACTTTTGCAATCAAAACTTGAAAAGTATTTCTTTCCTTTAATAAGTGATAATAATTCTTCTTTTTTTTGTATAAAATAACCATCATCAATAGTTTCTTTATTTAAAGATTTAAAATTTATTACCATTCTCTTTTTTCCTCTTCTTTTCTCAGCTTCTTTTTCTACTAAAAATGCTGGACTGGAATGTGGTGAATTACTGGGAATAATTACTTTTAACTCCAAAAGTTCTTGGATTTATTTTTCAAATTCCTCTATGTCTTCTGGGGTATAAATCATTGGTTTTACTCTTATGACTTTTAAAGGGTCTTTTAATTCTATTTTTGCTATTTCATTGGATCTATTGATATTTAAATCTAAAGGATTTTCTGAGCATACTGTTTTTAATAATTTTCTTATTCTTGTTAAAGCTTTTTCTTCTTGAATTTCATTTAGAAAGGGATTTTGGTCAACCTCTATGTCTAAAGAAATATTTTCTAAGTATGGTTTTTGTTTTTCTATATTCTCACCACGTTTTCGCTTTTTATGTTGTGACATAAAAGTTAGTGATGAAACAGTTAATGCTTTCCTAATTTTTGACACATAAATTGTTTCTCCATCTAAGGTTGTTATACTGATTTTATCTAAGTATTGTGTAAATGGTTGATATAGGTTTAGAAAGTTATTTTCTAATAAAATATCAACTCCAGTTTCTTGTTGATAAATTGTAGGTATATGAAAGATTTCTTCTCTTATTGATACATGTGTATCCTTTAGTACTTTATTTAAATTTATTGTAGTATTGTTTGCTATTCTTACTACTAATTCTTTTGGTGATTGTTTCCAAAGTTCTTTTGGGAATACATATTTACTAGCTACACATATACTTGCACCTGTGTCAATATATGCATGTAAATGATAATTTTTATATCCCTTAAATTTTAATCCTATTTTTATATATGTACTATTTGGATTTGTTACGCTTAATATTTCATCAATTATTCTGAATCAGAATCATAATCAGATGTTTCTGAATCTGTTATTTCTTCTTCGGTTTCTTCTAATAGATAAATACTATACGTATCATCTATGTTAGATTCTTCTATTGGTTCTAGTTTCATTTTAAAAGCTTCTAATATTTTGCTTTCTGTGGAATTCCTTTCTAAATTCTTTTTTATGTTGAAGTCTATTTGGGCATTCATTTGCGTAATGTCCTTCTTCATTACATATCCAACATCTACACTTCTTTTTTCCTGATGGACAATAATTTTTCTTTTCAGATGTATTATATCTTTTTCTTCTAAAATATCTCTTTTTATAAGGTTCTCTATTATATCTTCTTTTATATTTCTGGAAGTTTTGTTTTCTAAATTTATATCTCTTGAATTTTTTAAATTTCTTATGTTTCTTATACTTATTGTAGGGCCTTATATTACAACCATATTTTCTGGTATTTTGAAATCTCTTGAATCACAACATATTCTATCATTTTCTTTTATTTGTTTGAATTCTTTTCTTTCTTGACATTTTATTATTATCCAATTCTTAATACCTCTTATTCTTCCTCCTAAAGTATCAGGTATAGTTTGTCTATTTCTATTATTTCATTCTTCTGTCATGATTTTATGTAATGTTTCTGGTAGTTTTTAGTAAAACATTTCTTTGTAGGTTTCTTGTATGGATGGTGGTAATTTATGACACATTTCATATTCACATATAAAAGAATCTATATAACACATATCACATATTTCATATTTGTTAAGTGTCCATTTGGCTTCATTTATTTCAATTTTCACTAGATTCTGTTACATTTCTTCCTTTATCTTCTCCTATAAATTCTTTGTATATTTCATTTATTACAGTATCTAAGTAATCTTTTCATGTTGTAGCATTTCCTTGTATTTTTTAATGTTGTTGTTCAGTTAGGTTTGAAAACCAAACTTTTACATTTCCTGTCATTTTGTGAGATACTAAAACTTTACAAACTGAAGGGTTTGTATTTGTAGTTGAGGATGTTTGTATAATTACACTCATTCTACTAGCCCATTCATCTAAGGCTTTTTTCCTATCTCTTATGCAGTTTAGATCTAAAACATCAGTTTTATAATTTTCATGTGGTCTAAATTCTGGTGGAATACTTCCTCTAGTACCCCAATGTAGTACTTCTTCTATTTTAGGTGGTTGACTTCTTCTATATATTGGGTTAAGTTCTTTTGGTCTATACCTTTTTTCTCTATGTGGGTCAGTCGTTTCTCCTCTTTCTGGGATTGGTCTTTCTGGGTTATTTAGGTATTAATACTGGTTCCATATTAATTCTTTGAGTTGTATTTTCTTATTTAGATTCACTTTCATTTATTACTGTCATATCATCTTCTTCTTTATTTGTGCAAAGTTTTTCTTCATAATATTTTTCTAATTCTTCATTTGTTAATGTTAATAAGCTAATTAATTTTTCTATATTTTTATTTTCAGGATTCATGAATTGTTCTTTTAAGTTTTTTCTGTATTCTATTAAATCCATTAGATTGTTATTATTTGTTTAGATTCTTCTGCTTTTCTTTTTTCATTTTTGGGTATTAATGCATCAGATCTCCTAGGGAGTTCTTCCTTTAATCCTTTTAATGGATCAAATCTTAATTCATTTCCTCTTGGTATGTTATTAACATCCTTTTTTAATTCTATGATTTCTTTATACATGTCTAACTGTATTCCTTTTAATTCTTGAATGTTTTCAATTGTAATGTTTATTTTTTTACTATAAGAATTAAGGCTTCCATTATGGATATTTGATTTTTATTTACACTTGTTAGACTATTATTTTCTTTTAATTGTATTTCTAATAGTTTTTCTTTTATCATTATTATTTCATTGTGTAGACTAGTTCTTTTACTTCTTCAATCTCCTCTTTTAATTCTTCTATTTCTATATTTCTTTTACTGACTTCTGCTTGGGTAGCTAAAATTTTATTCTTTGTATATTATTTCTTTTTGATGATATTAGAGGTTTTTCTTTAATATCTAAATTTCATTCATCAGGTACTTTATATTCTGATAATTTTTCTAAATTTTTTATTACTTATCCTATATCCTTGAAGGTTTTGTCTATTTCTATAAATTCATTTTGTCCGTATATCAAACTATTGTGGTTGTTTGTTAATGAATATCCTACTAGGTAATGAATTGAAAATGGGTGGGTTTCATCTTTCATTAAATTTCCTCGTTCAAAGTCATAGGCTAGACTTAATACTTGGTTTAGATTTTTATCATGAATATTAACAGCAAATCTAGGATATGCTGTAAATTTTAATTTTTGGCATCTTAAGTTTCCATTAATCATTCCTAGCAAAGCATCCTTTTTGTTTATTATCCTGTTATCTAATAATGCTAACTTAATTAGTGTATCTATTTATTCTCTCAAGTGTGCTTTTATTAGAATTTGTATTCCTCCTAAATGGATATATCCAATTTTTTCTCTATCTTTTTTAGGAATTTTTGATAATTTTTTCTATAATTGTTTATTTATCAATTAATGGTATATTAAACCTTCCTTTTGCATTAGCTATAATTATACTCATTTCTTTATTACTTATGCCATAATATATTATATCTTTTCTTGGAAATAGTTTTCTTATTTTAGAAAATATTTCTTCCCTAAATCCATCTTTTTCTTTAAGATTTAGTTTTGATTTTTAAATTTCTTCAAATTTCTTTTTGTTGAATATCATTTCTTGTGAAAAACATCCAAAAATGCCTTGTGTTTCTACATCCATTATTTCTTGATTTTCTATTATTTCTGACATTTTTAAGTTATGTATGTTTTTTTGTATTATTTGTAAGTTTTTACAGATTTTTATTACTTTTTGTAAGGTGTTACAAATTTTTCTATCTTGTAAGGCATTACATATTTTTATTGTTATGTAAGGGTTACAAAAATTTAGGGGTATGAGTTTAGTGTTTGGTGGTTGATGTTAATAGTATTCCTCTAAGTTTATTTGCTTCAATTCAATTATTCTCTTCATTTAAAGAAAGTCACTTCCAAAGAGAAGTATGACTCCATATTCCTATAAATTGGGAAGTTATAATTCTATTGCCTAAAAGTTTTGGATTAAGTGGTATCAAAGCACAAGATTTGAAAGGGTGATGATGGTTTATGGTCCTAACTTGAAGCTAACGTAAAACTTTTGGAGAAAAATTAGTAGGTCCTTTGCTTCGTCATAGAAGGGCAAGGTCAAAAGGAGATGCAATGATTGGAGGAGATAAGGAACAACCAATTATTGATGATGGTTAAATTACCAAACTAGAGGAACAAGTTCAAACATAGTCGTTGTCAATTTTTCGGATTGTCGAGGAATTAAAAACTACAAAGTTTTTACTTTAATTATCCTCAAAAAGAAAGATGGACGATGAAGTTGAAAAAGAAGACAAAATTCTTATGGTAGAAGATATGAAAGACGATATGAGTAAGAAAAATAATCCCTATTTATCATGAATGTTAATGTTGAGATGTTAGATAACTGGATAAATGGATAGACACGTTAGAAACTTATTTCACTATATATAAGTATTCTAATTATGAAAAAATTCAATTTACAAGCTTGAAACTTTCAAGCCATGCACTTAGATGGTGGAAGTCAAACTGCAAATAGTACGACAAATCAACCTTGACTTGGAATAAGTTTACAATGATATTAAGAAATCAAGTTTATCCAGTTGGCTATGAAGATGAAAGATGGTATAAGTGGCAACATTTCAAACAAATGTTTGGGCAAATTGTGCAAGAATATACTACAGAATTTCATAACCAAGCTTTGGTTTTGGACATTAATGTAAATAACTATGAAGTATTCATGAAGTATAACGGAGGTCTTTCTAATTACATATGGAAAGAACTTAAATTGTTCACCATAAATACCATTGAAGATGCCATTGTAAAAGCTATTGCCATTGAGGCGAAGAACAAGCGATTTGATAAAAGAGACGACAAACAACCTATAAGGAACCATGATTGGAAGAGTAATGGGAAGCAGAGTAAGGAAGGCCAAACACAGAAGAACTACTGTGACCACTGTCATATCAATGGACATGTCAAAGACAATTGTTGGATACTACTGGGTTGAAACTAAAAATCTAGAGGAACCAAGGTAGGAATGACAGAAAAGCCACCTTGATTGTACAAAAGGTTGAAGAGTTTCTAGAGATGAAGCAACTTGATGGTACACTAGGCCTTATGAAGAAACCAATAGATGCTGAAGAAGTTTATAATCGAGAAGATTTTTTTCATTTGACTATTCAAGTCAAATAAGCTTTAACTATTGGGTTGGATACACAAAGATATTGATATGCAAATTACAAAACAATGTAATTTCAAATTTGCCATCACCAATCGTTATATTGATGATGTGACTTGTGAGATGGTTCCTTTGGACGTATGCCAAGTGATATTAGGCAATACATATTTATGGGAGCGTGATACCATTCATTACATAAGGTTACACAAGTATCGTCTTATAAAAGACAGAAAAGAGTTCTTCGTTAATTCTTGCAAGTCTCAAGTAACATATAATCTCTTGACTGTTAACGAAGTAAATTAATAAGTTAATTCATGCGAATGATTCGTTTTACTAATGATTTAACCCTCAAATTAGAGTTCAGAAGTTGTTACATTGACTTCATTTACTTTATCCCCCACACAATTTTTTGAAATTGAGAAATTGCAGAAAGAATCCAAGGACTTATTTGAAGATGTGCAAGAACTGCAACCTCTGAGAGCTATAGAACATGAGATCCATTTAGTTGGAGATTCACCTATACCAAACTTAGATTTGTATCGCACTTCTTTGATAGAATATAAAGAAATCAATAAGTAGATTCATGAACTAATTGAAAAAGAAGTTATCAAACCTAGTTGCTCACCATGCGGTTTTCCAATATTGCTTATGGCTAAGAAAAATGAAGGGTGGCAAATGTGTGATTTCAGGGCACTTAACAAAATAACAATCAAGAATCGATATTCATTATCGAGAATTGATGATCTTTTGGATTGTGCTCGTTGCTTTATCGAGCTAGATCTCAAGTCTAGGTATCATCAAGTGAGCATCAATGAAGAAGACACTTGAAAGACTGCATTCAAGATAAAACAAGGACTTTTTTAGTGTTCGGTTATGGCATTCAGTTTACGTAATGCTCCGGCTACCTTCATGCAATTGATGAATGACGTGCTTTACCCTTTCATTGACAATTTTATTATTTTTTATTTGATGATATATTAATAGTTAGTGTCACATAGGAGGACCATCTTCATCATATTGCTCAATTTTTGGGCGTTCTATGAGCAAACAAGTTATGATTGAACAAAAAGAAGTGTGAATTTGGGAACATCTTGTATACTTGGAATTCATTGTTGGTGCAAGAAAGCTAAAAGTGGATCTAGAAAAAGTACAAGTTATTTCTCAATGGCCTACAACCTGATATGTGACTGAAGTTCGAAGCTTTGTGGGAGATTGCTAATATTTGTGAAAGTTTATTTGACATTTTTTACAAATTATAGCACCATTGCACTCTCTTACAAAGACCAATAAAAAATTTGAATGGTCAAAGAACCATGAGGAATATTTTCAGTTATTAAAACGAAAAATTACTAAGACTACAGAAAATTACTAAGGCCCTAGTATTAGCATTACCAAATTTGTAAAAAGCATTTGAAGTTAAAGCAATGCATCAAACTATGTGATGAACACTATTTTGGACCTATTATTTGTTAGTTTTTAAATATTTATTTCATGATTTATTTCGGTATTACTTTTATTTAGAGGGTATTTTCATGTTTTGTAGGTTCAAATAAATGTGAAGTGAATTGTGGATTTAAGTGATCAAAGAGAGCTAAAATGGAATAAAAGATCTAAAGCATATAAGCCTTATATTGTACACCATTTATTACGCAAGGGGTAACAAAAAGATAGAAGAATGTAAGCATTACGTTAGGAATCAGCATTTCTGTAAGGGACCCTTACAAGCCATGCATAACGAGTTGTGCCGCAGCGGGGAGCCCTCAAGTTTTGTGTGCCGTGGTGGTGAGGTTTCTGTTTTACAATGGAGCCTAGAATTTCTAGGCGTGCCGCGGCAGAAGAAAACGCTCACTTGTTTGGCCCTTAAATGCCCAGATTTCCACACACTCCTAACCTAACCTATAAATACAAAACAAAAATTCATCCAAAATCCTACAACCCTTCTCCATTTTTAAGAGAGAGAAACCTTCCATTAATGCTCCATTGAAGCTTCTTCAAGAACCAATTTGGAGAAGGTGACATCCAACTCCAAGAAGGACATTGCAAGAGTGGAAATAAGGGTATTTTCATTATTTGTAATTTCTTTTTTCTCTTGAATTTTAAAAATGCTATTTGTAATAGAAAATATTAATTTAGATTTTATTATGAGTAGCTAAACTTATTGTGTGGGATTTAGTGATGCTTCCATGAATGGATGAATATTTTTATGATTTAATTTAGATTAAAGTGATTTATGTCTTGTTCATTTTTGTTAATATATTTGTTCATGATTAATCTTGATTATGTTAATTTATGAACATTAGAGCATAAATTAGAATTAAGTATTAGAATTATTATCTTTGCTTAATTTAGAAATCTTGAACAAGAACCTAATCAAAGTACATTAATTTTTCATAGGTTAGGTGGCTAATTTGATTTTCTAATAGTTTATGCTAATTGATTAATTAACGTTTCGGATCAAAGATGTTAATTAATGAATTAAGAGAAATTCTCCATTGATTTGGAAATTTTTAAGGTTTATTAGGAAAAGTCAATAAATCCAACTTTTCGTGCTTAATTGTAAAACTCTCGTATTCTATCTACAATTGGTTAGCTAGTTAATTTTCCAAGCTTTTCATCATATCAATTCGCCTAACTTTTTGCTTGTCTATTTAATTCTTGTGAGAAATTTTACAATTTTAATATTCGTTCCATCAACAAACTTTATTAGAGTGTTTAGGCTTTACTTTTGTAAATAATTTTTAGAAAATAATCGACACTTTTTAAAAATCACTACAATTCTTTGAAAGATCGACATCAAAATTGCTTATCACTTGCTACGAGTGATTGGTACACTTATGAGTATTATAATTTGCACATCACTATGCCATGAGAACTATTGTATTTTAGGATGGAAAACCAGTTGTATACCATTTTGAGATGCTTAGTGGACCAGTGTTAAGTTATCCAACTTATAACACGGAGCTTTATGCATAGAGCATTGGAGAACATACTTATTAAGGCAAGAAGTTAGGGTCACTCAGATCATAAACCTCTTCAATTTTTGACTTAACAGTCTAAGTTGCAGCAAGCTTGCCAAATGAATGTCTTATGTACAACAATTCAATAATGTAATCAAGTACAAGAAAGGAACAACACCTCAAAGCCTTCCAACAAAAAGTTAGGATTGTATCTACGATTGCCAGTACCTAGTCGACCTTGGGAGAGTATTTCAATGGACTTTCTTGAGGATTGCCTAAAACCAAGTAAGAAAATGATTACTTGTTTATAATAGTGAATTGCTTTAGCAAGATGGTGATTCTTATTCCATGCAAGAAGACCGTAATAAAAAATGGACCTACTAAGTTGTTTTTCCAACATGTATGGAAGTATTGTGGCTTGCCTACGCCGATTATTAGGCCATTTTTGGAGGCTATTAGAATTGAATAGTTCCTACCATATAACCATTAGTGTTTAATGATTCATATTCATTTTTCTATTTTTATTTAGTTATTTTTTGGCATCGAGGAATGTATAAATATGTATACTTTCAATCAAATGGACAAGTAGAACTAAAAGAAGTTTATTTTCTTCAATTTGATTGTTCTCTCCTAATTGTTCTCTTCATTTTAAGAAAGTCACTTCCAAAGAGAGTATGACTCCATATTCCTATAAAATTAGGAAGTCATAGTTCTATCGCTTAAAAGTTTTGAATTAATATTGTACATATTAGCATTTTTGTTATGATGATATTGATTTTAAGTAGGATTTAGACTTATTACCTTAAGTTTGTAGCTAAGGACTCATATTATTAAGCTATTAGGCCATTGATTGTATAAAAAATGTTATTTTTGTTATTTTCTTAATAATTTTTATGTGATAGCCTAAGCTCTAAAGCAACCCGAGAACCTTTTGTTTTCTTCAAAATTTGTCCACATGAACCACGAAACAAAAAGAAAGATGATGTTTCTTGTTGTCAAGCATTATATATTTTAAATTTATTATAGGTTAGTTTTGCACAATTAGTTGAACTAATAGACGTAAGGGTATAAATTCGGGCGATATTTTGGACAACTATTTGAGTTTAATCCCTGCACTCAAGTACAAAGACAACTATTTGAGTATAATCCCTACACACAACTACTAGATGATAGTGCTCTTATCATACTCTCTGCATGCAACTATAATAGATGGATCAAACTAGAGGTCCTAAAACTCGAAGTAAGATAAAGTAACTGCCTCTTCTTAACAGAGGTTTTTTCGTTGAAAAAAGAAAAAAAGAATAAAAGATTGTATATTTTGAAAGAGGTATCAATATTGAAAGAAATTTTGGTACAATTAAAAAAAAAGGAAATACGATATGACATTGAATAAACAAAGTTTACAAAATTTAGATGAATGATAGCCGCACTTACTCATGCACTCCCAAGCTTAATAGGATATATATCATGGTAAATATTCTAAATAACAGCAAATGGTAAAATTTTAATCGAGTTAAAATTGATTTATTATTTTTATCATGACGTGTCATTCTATTAATAAGAGAGTGCACAAAGTGCTGCAGTGGGATCTTAAATTTAACAGTTTTGAGTATCTTAACAATTTGATCACAATTCTATAGTTTGAAGATATTTTCAGAAAAAGTTAACTTGATAGTTCCATATAACGGGAGCAGATATATAGATGATTTTAAGTATATCCAATGGCCGTGGTTTAATAAATTTGTACCATAATAGCAGCAAAAATAATATAAGGCTTGTACCTGAGAGAAAAGGATTGACTTCATTATTCTTTTTCTTTTGTTCAGCTAAACAAATGAAACATCTTACTCGGCTAAACACAAAAAGAAGAAAAGTCCAGAAATAATCGAAAACATCATATAGTTCTACCAAAGGGGAACATACTCCTCATTGGAATAGCAAAATCATGCGAAGCTTATGAAACAAAGAACAATGACAATTCTTACAAGCATAAGGAAAACAATAAAACATCTTACCACCTTTTTTTTTTGCCGAACTGATTGTACCACCTGTATCTGAAGAGAGAGATTTTATAGATGCACAACAATTACTAGATTCCCGTTAGCTCTTCACACTCTCAAAAAATCTCGAAAGAGGCACTGGACCATCAGCATCTTCAGTACCACTACTTGAGCGCTTTGTCTTTGACTTGTGCTTCTTATCCTTCTTCGATCTTTTAGACTTTGATTTGGATCTTCTTGATTCTCTCTCTTCTTCGTCACTGCTGGAAGATTCAGACAATGAGCATGAGGACCTAGACTCAGATGATGATCTCCTCCTTGAATGCTGCAGTAAGTGAAAACAAACAGATTTGAATTCCCATTATTGATACTTCAAAGTTGATTGAAAATATTGCTAACAATATAGTAATACTGGCAACTAACACTACAAAGATTGCAACTATAGCATGGGACAGACTCTGCAAATTTATTGGTAAGCATCAGTAACTAAATTTCAGCTATAAAATTAAACACGGTTAAGAAGCTTCAATTCCAGTTTAAAACTTTCAAATATAGAAGCCTCACAATCTAACAAAAGTCCACAGTGATTTAAGATTTCAAGCCACAGCACTGATTCCATTTTATTTTCTTTTCCCAGGATGATACACTTGCGTTTGAAAGTCGTATGCTGTTTTCAGAAAAGATATTAAAAAGCCTTAATAGCTTCCATAGTAAAATAACAAAGCTTCAAAGTTCAAACTATTGTCTGCACACGTGAAGTTTCAAATTTTGAGCAATAAGTACATACTGAATGTAATGGTTTAAACAACAAAATATTTGCTGGTGATCCTGTAATACAGTGCGAGAATATTTAGTAAAAACCTTTTATAATCATCCAGTGGTTTTAGTTATACAGGCAAAAGGAGAATCTAAGGAACAGTTCAAAACAATTGAGAGCACCTTTCTCTTCTTGCTGCTGCGTTTCTTTATATCTCTGTCCTTCCTATCTGCAAGGATGCATACTATCATCTTCACAATAGGCTAATAAACAAGGCAGATCATGTGGGGATCTTGTTTCTCATATTACCTCTTTTGCGATCAGGCTTACTACCAGAGTGGTTACTTCCATGGGCAAGCTTGCGAGCCCTTTCAGCATCCAGCTGCGCTCTGTATTCTCTCATCATTCTATCTGTATCTTTTTCCAGTTCCCCTTTTCTCATTTCCTCATCCTTATATATCAAGTAGAGCAGAAGATGAACTTCATAAGAGTCAGAGAATCCACAGTCGAAAATTAGCATGCACGAGATTTGCAAGCAGAAAGCTTAAGATCACATTGTAAGCCTGACAAATCAGTAAGTGAACAATAAACACACTTCTAAAGGCCTTAAAAAGATGGAAAATCATTTGAACTATAAGGACAAGAAATTTGGCAATATACAGGATACTGCTCGAACAAAACTTATGTAACATTAGGCATAATAAAAAATGATTGTGGAAGACACATGAGCAATCATATACTTTCCAAGTCCCCATCTCAAACTAAGTCTAGTAAACACTCTACTAGTGCAACAAGAATTACTGTAAATTAGGAGAGCCAACCACACAAATGAAGGAACAACATGAAATGATATTAATCATCCCAACAGAGAAAAACCAAATGGGAAAAAACAAAAACACGAATCCTGATACGATGCTAATAGGAGGACAATATATACCACTAAAACATCAACAAACCTAAAAAATATTTGTGTGATGTGGCATGCTCTTGCAAGCCCTTGTAGATGGTTGCAATGATTTCACAATGTGAGGGTAAATTCCTTGTTTTCATATCAATATGAAAAGTACGGGTTATCCATATTCCTAATCATCTCCATGGATACACTGAATGCCATAGATGGAAATATATAGTGCAAGGTATTATTACCTTTTGCTTCCTTTTATACTCTTCCCAGGTTATTGTGTGGGAAGTATTCAAACTGGCCAAACGGGCAGCATGCCACTCTGGTGTATGGAATGAACCATCCACCTGCGACTGTCCTCATCAGTAATGTACAGGCAAATGGAAATTCACAATATAACAATTATAATAGACTGTCATGTGTCAACCAAGAGAACACTACAGTGAGAAGAATCATACACACGATCCTTTCGATGAAACAGAACAGAAAGACTGACCTGATATCATTCATTTCACACTGAAAGTTCATTTCCTTGTCGTATCTTAAGGTTAAGCATAATAACTGCCCATCATTTTATTATAACATTTAAGGGATAGCTCTTAACTTACAAAGTTTGTTCCTTGCCCATGAATGCTAAGTAGTTATTGAAATAAAAAATTTCTTTTTTAAATAATTTTAAAGGATGAGATTGAATTAAATAAATCTAAAGGCTTATAGGAGTTGCCAGTTGAATGTATCTTACAGATTGTGTACTATAGAACGACCCTAAGGCTACCCTCAGTTAAGGACAACAAGTTAAGACACGAATCCTGCTGTAAAGAGAGAGCTAGATATAGGATGACAATCTTTAATTTCATAAATCAACGAAATATAAGCATAATAGTCTAATAATTTATTCATCAAACGACCAATTAATACCTGACGTATTCATACATATCTAATAAAAAAATAGTAGGTTAGGTTATACACAATCACGATGCTTACTGTTCGATTAAAAAATTAGAAACAATACTAGTACAGAAACTCATCTAAACGCAGGATTCATAAACTGTGTTCTTAAAAGGGAACATCAGCTCCTGGTAAAATTTGAATCAAAGGCTTAATAGTATGAAAGGGTACGAACCATGCCGTCTTCGACCTCCTCGGGTCCGGCAGGGCCAGATCCCAACCTGGCTCTTTGCATAGCTTTGTAGGTCTGGTTTTTCCCCATTTTGAAAGAGACAACTAAATTTGAATCCGAGGCAAAAACAACGATAAAATCTGAATAAGCAAGGTATGAAACCCCCTCAAGAAACAAAATGAGAGAAAGCCAAGAAAAATATTTGATTTAGGGCAAAAAGGGTCGACGACGAGGACCCATGAAAATTTGTAAGAGAAGAGAAAATATAGGAAACAATAATTGGAAGAAAAACAGAAAAGGTTGCGTTTTGGGTTAAAATAGTGTTAAGTGATAAAAATAATTAATTAAGTCCGATTGTTATAAGAAAAAAAAGCAGTTATCTCTCTTCATTTTTTCTCTCCTCTTTCTCTCTAGGGTTTCAAACTGTGCACTGCTCGTTTGGCCGCCGGCAGGCGGTTTCGGCTGCTGGCTGGCGGCCAGTCTTCCCTTTCTCCTTTCCTTTGGTTTCCTTCCTTTAGATCTATGGTTTGTGGGCATTTGTCTCGCTCGTTTTTGTCTCCGGCGGATCTCGCCATTGTTGTGGCCGTTCGTGTCTCTTCTTGGTGGCTGCTCGGAGTATTTGTTACCGGTACCTTCCCCTCTTCCTCGCGTGGCTCTGGGTTTTACTCTGTTCGGCTCTGCTGCTTCCGGTGGCGGCTCCGACAGTTTCTGGACAATAGTGGGGTGGAGGACATTTTGGTATTCTGTGTTTATTTTAGTATGGTTTTAATAATGTTCTGGTATTTTTGGTGTACCTTAAATTATCCAGATATGGTTTGTCTTAATTTTGTTGTTGATTACTTTCTTGTTACATTTTCTGATTTTGGGATGTATTCATCGTTTTATTTCAGTAAGTCAGGCAGTATAATGAGTCGAAATTATAACGAGCTAATGTTGAAAGCTCGCAAGTATTCACTGTGTTTTCTTGCTTCTAGCTAGTCCTGACTATGTTATTAGAATGGTGATGTATTTCTTAGAATCGATGTATCTTAAGATTGTATTTTGAATCCTTATTTAATGAAATTTACCTTTTATCAAAAAAAAAAAAGTCCGATTGTTATAAAACTAATTAGAATTTAGAGAAAAAAAAATAGAAAGAAAACAAACATAATTTTTATTTATTATTGTCTATATAATAGATTATTAAAGACTTTAATTATAAAATTTACAAGATATAATATAATTTTCGCAATATAAGATACATAGATGTTGAATCTTTAATTTTTTTTAATTAAATATAAATTTATGATACAATAAAGATAAATCTTTATTTAAAATAAATCTAATTATAAGAAAGATATATCATATTTAAAATTTGACATCTAAATTATAACATTTTTCTTGAATGTCAAATGCATTGAGAATATACCTCTTTAAAAACCTTACTAGAAAAACTTAATAGGATAAAAGCTAACAAAGGGAAAAAGAATACGTTATTCTCATGTAATACGCTTAAGTTGTTTCATTAAAACCTTTTTAGGAAAATTCAGTAGAACAAAACCGTAAAAAGGAAAAGAGTACGACGCATATGAAAATGTGCTCTCCCTGATGATAGTAATCATTCAATATGAAATGTCCCTTTAATTGACACATTTTAATATCACTATGGCAATATCTCAAATGTTAAAGTAAATGTAATAATTCATATAAAGTGAGCTTATTTAGTTGTCACTTGATTTCATATGTAATACAATTTCATAGTTATATGCTAAATGTATTTACTTTAATAACAATAGTACATTTAAATATTAATTTATAAGTTACATGTTATTTTACAAAATAACTTATTTTTTCAGTCATTACAAAATTAATAAAAAAAGCTTACACTTATATAACATACTGTAGTAATGATAATAATTTATTTATCCAATTTATAATAAAATTTATCATTTTATTATTCTATAAGATTTAACATTTGTATATATTTTGATAACATTCATCGATGTTAATAAATACACTAAGTATCAATTATTTTATTAAATGGTGCCAACTAATTATAAAATAAAAAATAATATGAAATAATTTTCATATCATGCAATCAAATAGTAATTGAATATATAATATGCATATGTTTTATCCATAAAAAATAAATCAATATAAGTTTATCTCTTTTTAAAATAATTATTTGTTTTGCCATATTTTTAGGAGCACATAAAATAAATTAACATACTTTGTATCCTTAACAAAGTCATGTAGCTTATAAAAATATTAAATTTTAATGCTAATGTGAATACAGAAAATATGTATTAAAACTCATGTAATCATTTACATTATTTTAATAGTACATGCCTATGAATTATAATAACAATATATAACATTAGAAGTTAAGGTTTTTATAAGCAATAAATACTATTAATTTATTCAAATCAGTAACTATTTATGAGTAATATTATATGAGCATTAATCACATTTTAGAGTCATCTTATACATACGGAGTAAAATTTTGTATCTCACAATCTCATCATATTTTATATAAATTCATATATTTTCAACACATTTTACATATCTAAACACTTGGACAACTAGTCCTTATAAATATCTAACGAACAACTCAAGTACTCATATTATATCTATTTCACTTTGCACATAAGTATATGAATATGTACTTGAAATAATATTTTATATTTGGTTAATACTTTTTTTTGTCAACATTTAATAACTTTTAATATTATTAAGGATTCTTATCATCTCTTGCTTATTAAAGAAAGAATAAAAGAAAATATGTTGTACAACATTAATATATTAATATTTTATTCCTCAAGTTATATCAGGTATCTGAAATTCTATATGAGTCAATAGTTATAATTTTTTTCGATATCATTTCTTAGAGTATTAACACATTTATTCCAACAATAATAATATTATTTTTGCACCAATATAATTAGCAAGCTTTAGATAAATTATGAATGTTTGCTCCTATTTCATTGTCATATAGGGACTTTAATAATCGTTTGAGCATTTTACAGCTAAATTTTTCACTTTCTAAAAACATATATAATATATAATACTGTACTATCAAGCAATTTTTTGAACCTTATATTTTATAAAATGTATGCATTTTTATTAATTTCACGTCATTATTTTTTTCTCTCCCTCTAATGACAGAAATTATTTATCAAAATTATATAATAAACTGCTTACCCTTCAAAGGATTCAATATAAATGAAACTCAAAATATATATTTTTTAATTTATTAATGGACTCATATCAATATATTGAATCGGTGCAATATGATTAAAGTAGTCTCAAATATCACTATCGCTAAATATATTTAAAATATTAAGTTTCTTATCAATTTTGAGGAATTTGAGCACAATTATATACAATATAATTTATTATACTTTAGTTCTTTAAAATCTTTTATTAGATTATACATGAAATTATGCTAACTTATATATTATGTAACAATAATGAATATTATTGGATTGTCTTTGAGACACATAAGTATTAACTATTTAAATTGATAGGCAATAGTTACAAGCCCACTTTATATTTCTTTATCCATAATTATCTATCATGATCAAAATGAGAATATATACTAGATAATATTGATAAAATATTAGACCCTAATTAATATTCTCTTGTTCTGCTTCTTTAGGAAGCTCATGGTCCATTTTAAAATTAGAGCTCAAATACGTCATGATATAACAACTTCAAAATAAATTTTATTTATATGTATGAGCTTTTAATAATACAATAAAATTGTAACTAATATATTGACAATATTAACATAATAGCTTAAATCATGTACATGATCATTATATAATATTAACTTTTAGTAATTATATGATCAAAATGTCTTTATTTTCTTAATAATTAATACAAGTACATAATATTTAAATATATATATGTTTCTCTATTACTATTTTATGAACAAATTTTACTGATAGAGATAGCATATGCATAATTCATAATTATTGCTAATTTCACTCTCAATGTTGCTAGGTAAGCATACACGAGATCTATATATATATTTCTTTTGGCTCTCAATAAAATATATGATTGAATAACCCTTCTTTTTTTCTCCAAAGTTTTTTAAATAAAAGGTTAATAATATTGAGCACTTAAAAATCTTGAATGATTAAGATTGGATAATGATTGTCAAATTAATCACTTGCAATTCTTCAAGATAAATTTTTCTCCTTTGATTATATTCAATTCAATATTAACATCAAATGATATTCATTTCAAAGATCATGTAATCAAAATGTCTTTATGTTCTTAGTCATATTTATGATATATACTGTTTATATCGATGATATTATCTTGGTATTTTAACAACATATTTTACTCATAAAATAACATATAAATATTTTTATGATGTTAATTTTGCTCTCATAATTGCTACTTAATAGCATACACGAGATACTGAATTTACTTTATTATATACTATGTTAGTATTGTAGCATTTGAGCTCTCAATCAATGACATAGATATAATTCTAAAATATTCTATTTTATACTTTCAAATATATATTTCTATTAGCATTATAGAATATGGGTTTTCAATCAATAACATAGATGCAATTCTAAAATATTACATTTTTAACTTCAAGGGAATAATTAAATCTCTTATTTTCTTTTATGCATATAATTTTTTTGGAATATTTTAGCAATATAGTAACATAATTAATATTCATTAAGAGTACTCCCAAAAAAGAATGATGGGATAATCCTATAAAAGACTAGTGATACAAAGGCTTTCAAGAACTAACATTCTAGACAGAACTTCCGTAGATTCTATTATTAAATAAGATTTTAGTCAATTTATTTCCTATTTAAAATTTCACAATCAATAATAATATCAATTTAGCATGAAAATTAACTCAAAATTTATGTGTATTTAATTAATAAATATAAATAAATAGATACACATAAAAAATTATAATTAAATTATATCATGAAAAATTATTTAAGTAATTACAAATTATATCAAAAGTATTATCAGGAAATGGCAAAACATGGATTTGAATTACATTTAAATAACTTTCATGTAATTTACAATTAATATCAAATGAATATTATTTAAGTTAGATATTATGGACATTACATTTCAAAAGCCATTTTTAACTTTTTTTTTTTTAAACATAATTATCATATATGTATGCTACATATATCATTTACTAATTATAATAAAAAAAAGTACAAATAAGTTATTTATTTAAAATAAAAGAAAATACTAACAAATGTTCGTGACACATTTCTATCTATCTATTTAGTACAAAATATTCAAGATTTGTAATTTTTTTAAAATAATAATAATAAATATTTATTTTTATAAACTTAAATATATATTTATTATTATATTCATAAATATATTTGCAAAATATTTATTTATAATATTCAAATGATTGCAATATATTTAACAAGAAAATAACAAACAAAAATTAAATTTGCTAATAACAAGTAATATATTTAGTATCTTATAATAAATTAGTTTCAAATTTTATTGGTGACCACAACACTGAGTTTAACTAAAAAAATATATTATTAGATAATATTCATCTTCATACCAATATTAAATTTTAATCTTAAATAATTTGTAGTTTACGATAAATAATTTGAAACATTTTAGAGTATGTTGATAAATAATCTGAAACATTTTTAGAGTACGTTGGCTTGCCAACATAATATAGTATATGAGATTATTTTTTAGAATTTGTTGACTTCCCAAATTTGTTGAATTCCTAACCTGGAGTGATATATGAAACTATTAAAAATAATACTACAATATATATATATATATGAAACAACTTAACAAATTTTAGTCAATTACAATATGAATATATAGAGATATTGATATATAAATTAAACAACATAACAAATTTTAAAAGCTAAATAAATCATAAATATTATTGATTATGATACCTAATTAAAACGATCAAGAAATAAAAAAAATCTTGATAGATTTTTAATGAAAATAAGATTTTAGTTTAATAATAAAAAATAAAAAGATTCAAGAACTTGTAAATTTTGTGATCTGACATTATACTACAAAAAATTTGTTGTATATTATAGTCAATGTCATTTCACATGTACAAAATCACAAGTCTTGAAAGTTTTGAATAAATGTTGATAACGTGTTATAAAATTAAAAGAATTAAGAGAAAAAAAAAAAGTAGAGAGAAAGCAAACAATATAAGTAATTCTCATTTATTATTTTCTATATAATAGACTGTTAAAGACTCTATTTATAGGATTTATAAGATACAATATAAATTTCGAATATAAGATATGATAAATATTGAATCTCTAATTTTCTCTAATTAAATACAAATTTATGATACAATAGAGATAAATCTTCATTTAAAATAAATCTAACCATAATATATATATGACATTCAAATTATAACGTAAATTTTAATTTTTCTTTAGGGATAAAATAAAAAATTCTCTATTTTCTTTCTCTCTCCTATTTTACTCAAATCTTTTTTTTTTTTTTTTTGAGTTTATTTATTGAAAATTTTTGGATAGAAAATTGTTCGAGAAAATGAAATCTTGTTGGCTTTGATACAAAACTTATGTAAAATATGAAGAATAAATAAAAGACAAATTAAGATTAAAGATTTAGTAGAATAAAAAAAAGATAAATAATAGATAATTAGAGAATAAATTAACATTGTATTTAATATTAAATAATTTATTCTGGTATATAAAATAAGTAAAATACTATATTTTACTTATGAAATTGAAATAACAAAGTTAAATAATTCATTAGAAAAAAAAACTAGATAATTAAAATTTTAAAATTGGAAAGAAGGAAGATAAATAATTTTTTATTTTTATTTTTTAAATGATTTATTTTTTAACTCCTAAAAAAACTAATTTTTAAAATTTGTTTGATCCACCATTTTTTTAAATTATATGACTAAATTTACCTATCATAATAATTAGGGGTAGTAAATTATGTCAATTAGTCGTGTTAACATGTTAATTAACACATGAAGAATTTTTTTTTCTTATTTTCATATTGTTTATATAAAATAATAAAAAATAAGAAGACTTCTAAGGATATAAAAAATATTGATTAATTATAACTAAAAAAAATTTGTATCGTGTCGTATAATCGTGTTATGTCATAAATTGTCACCTCTACTAAAAAATTATATGATTAATATATCACTTAAAAGACTATTTCAACCCAATGGGTTTGAATTTGGGAAAAAATGAGCTTACTCTCCCAAAAGCACTCAAGATTATAGGTGTTAAAAATCAAACCAAATCAATTCAATTCATACAAATCTACTCAAACCAATCTATCCCATATTACACAATTTAAACATTTTGATTAGGTTGATTTGAATTCAAATTTTACAGAATTGATTCATTATGGGTTGGATGGTTCTTGAAGCAAAAAAAAATTCACAATAACCGATCCAAGTCATACATATAATATATTATATATTTTATTTTAATATAATAAGTTTATTAGATAAATAATTAAAAAAATATAAAATTAAATTATCTCTTATCCTAACCTTATTACAAATTTCTGACTCTCTTGATTTATTAGTTTTATTAAGATATATTTAGGATTGTCCAAATAACAACCCATGAAGTCTTTACGTTGATACTTGATAGGTTATTAGTCACAAGTAATTATTTACGATGAAGTAATATTAATGCTCTTTCTTTTTCCTCTCAATATTATTGTGTAATACAAGAATAATTAGCATCAAGCATGAATGAATAACTTTTGTGGATGACTAGTTAGTTGCATTTGGAGATATTATATAAAACACATGTAAGTCACGTTATTATTTATTCAATTATATTTATATTGTTTAAATTAAATACTTATTCGTACATATAATCTATGCTTAAAATTGATACAAAATTAAATAGTAAATATTTTTGTTAGTTTATAAGCTATGTAAAATTTAGAATTGAGTACATGATCTTTATTTATTATTTGAAAAAAATTAAAATTCTTTTAGGTATTAATTTTAATTAGTTAGCATAAAATTTAATGTAATAGTTGTTTATATATTAAAAACAAATATTTTTTTAAAAAATTTCAATAATAGAAACAAAAAAAAATATTAAAATACAAAATTCGATACACTCAATCCAAAGGGTTCGGTTTAGATTGATTTTATAATTTTTTTTGGGATCAAATCGATTCTTACTTTCAAGAAACAAACATTGTTGATCCAATTTTGATTTTAGCTATAATTCAAACCAACTCATAGTATGCTCATCCCTACCCAAGATTATGCTTATTATTGCTAGGTTTCCTTATACCTAATATGCCCTTGTGATGTGTCATATGTTAAGATGATAACTAAAACTAAGATATTTTTATAATTTGGATGTCAAATCGTAAATGTAATATTATTATCTCTTATTATTTAAAGTTTAAAATGTAGATTTAATCTCATTTATATCTTAAATAGAGATTTAATATTATTATATTAAGGATTTGAAATTTATATTGTATTTTGATAACTCTATAAATAAAACTCTTAGCAGTGTATTGAAAATACACAAAATTTGAATTTTTTCTTTTCTTTGTTTTCTTTATTTATTTGTTCTTAATTGTTTAGTTTTATAAGATATTATTAGTACGAAAATTTTTAAACTTTTAAACTCTTGATAATTTTTTTACTAAATTATCTCTCCTATAAAAGATCATATTTTTTCGTTTTATTTCTTTGTATACATGTATATTGTCATTTCGCATATTATATTCTTGAAATAATAATAGCTATTTGTTTCGATATATTATTGTCACCACAAATTTGTTTACTGCATATCAAATACGACTCTCTTTAT
This sequence comes from Elaeagnus macrophylla, assembly GCA_029378325.1. Taxonomy (NCBI): domain Eukaryota; kingdom Viridiplantae; phylum Streptophyta; class Magnoliopsida; order Rosales; family Elaeagnaceae; genus Elaeagnus; species Elaeagnus macrophylla. Next base: position 35,097,370 of record CM055641.1, read on the forward strand.
TATTCTAATATTGCTTTGTGAAATATCTAATCTATATCAAATATGACTCTCTTTATTATTCTAATATTGCTTTGTGAAATATCTAATCTTTCTTACTTTGTTTCGAAGTATATTCATATGCTAAATACGATGAATAATTTTATTTAATTAGTTTTTAAAGTTTTTGTTATCGCATCCTAGCTATGTTTTGGATAGTATTCATTTGCTATTTCTTTGATCTTATTGAAATTTGTTACTTCTTCCTGTTGAAAATTTTCTAAAAAAACTTTCGTCAGTTATTTTAGTTTATGATATGTGATAGAAACATTGATGTTTTGTTGTGCTTTTAACTGTTTATTTTGTGAAATTCAGCTTTTTTGAAATATATTTAAATATATAATATATATCTGCATGCTGGCTTAAAACATGAACAATAATTATCCTTTAATTGTTTATTTAATATTATATTTAAAACATGTTAAATTGTTTTATCACCAAATTATCCAATTAATTAATATATAATTATACTGAAATACAATTAATATATAAATGTGTTGTTATGAACAATTTTTTTAATTAATATTCTTATATTTGATTATAAAACTAACTACATACTTAATATATGATTATATTTTTTTTATTTGTTAATATTATTAATAGTTATTTACATAGACTAATAAATCTCAATTAATTGTTAACCTACACTACTTAGATACTACCATACTAAATTGTTAACAAATAATTCTTTAGTTAACAAAAAAGAGTAGTAAGTGCTTTTTAGTTAACACAATTCTTACCGGTCATAATGAGATGAATAATTATTGAATTATTTAACTATTAAATTAACAATTGAATTATTTGTGGAACAATTTCATTAACATTCTTATTATTTATTGAACAATTAAATTTAATAATAATTTTTAATATTATATATAATCAACTGATTGGTAGCATGAAAAATAAGATTTAAGAGAGTTTTTTCTAAGATATTAGTTCTTAAAAGCCTTAGTGTCACTAATTTTTCTTATAAACGTTACTCTATTTAAAATGATAGTTTTTAAGTATTCTTTTCTATGAGTACTTTTAGTGAATACTAATTATGTTGCTATATCATTATTGTTATTATTATTTTTAAGGAAAAAAGAACTTTTTTAATTAAACATAAACTAATTATATTATTGTTTTAATAGCTATCATGACAAGTCTTTACGAAATTGAAATGTCTTACTCTTGATATTACTGGAAAAAATTATTTGTCATGGATTTTGGATGCTGAAATAAAATACTAATCTTTTTTGGGCATCACCTCGATGAAAGACTGAAAGTCTAGTATTTAATGGTGAAAGATCTGTTAGTCCTCTAGAAGTCTTTAAAAGAACGATATGACCATCAAAAAACAGTCATACTTCTTAAAGCTTGTTATGAATGGATGCACATGCATCTATAAGATTTTAAAAGTGTTAGTGAATATAATTCAATACTGTTTAAAATTAACTCTCATTTACAATTGTGTGGAGAAACAATTACTAAAAAAATGATATGTTAGAAAAAATATTCTCCACTTTTCATTAATAACTTATTATTTTGTTTAGCTACGAGAAGGCACAAGATTAGCTCTGAGTATGTTTTAAACATTCTCTCTCTGTACTGCTATTGTAAGTCCACACCATTACCTGAGGTAAATGCCATTGTATCTAACAGCTACAATCATGGGCAAAAAAAGGGCGTAGTTGTGATCGTGGCTGTGGTAAAAATGATAGGCATGGTGGACATCGTTCAAGTTTTAAGAATTCCTCCACATACCACCAAAAATAGAATAAACATGAAAATAAATCAAAAAAAGAGAAAACCTCTTAGGGTAATGGATAATCATATTTCTGTTGTGGTACGAAAGTACATTGGGTTAAAAATAGTCGCACCTCCACCCATCTTGTGGATCTCTACCAAGCTTCAATTAAAGGAAATGGGAAGCAAATGGAAACAAATTTTGTTTATCTTAATGATCAACAAAATACTTCCACCCACTATGGAAAAATTTGATCCAAATGCCTCTAATCAATTAGACATTTTAGATTACTTTGAAGATCTAGAAAATATTGTCTAAGATTTATTTATTTACTTTTATGTTAACATTTTTTTTTCTTCAATAATTGGTATAACTAAATGTTCTATAGTATTTTTGTTTTCTTATTATTATTTTATATTAATAAAGTTTTATGTTGCATTTCTATAATGATTATAATTTTTTCATTAATTCTTCAAAATAATAAAAAATAATATCTTATTTACTTTATTTATTTTTGCATGTAAAAAAATGAATTTTCAAAGCAAAATAGATTATTTTGAGAAGAATGATAATATATGCTTGGTGGATAGTACAACAATTCATACAATTTTACGATATGTAAAATATTTTTACTCTTTGAAATTTGTAACAACAAATGTGAGCACAACTTTGCTGCAACAAAATTAATAGAAGACTCTGAAAGAGCTAAGATTGTCCTTTTTAGTGGGACAAAATTGAAAATAGATTGTGTTTTATATTCCTCCAAATCTAAAAGAAATTTGTTAAGTTTTAAAGATGTCCACTATAATGGATATCATATTAAGACAATCAATAAGAATAATAGAGAATATCTTTGCATTACATCTATTGTCTCTAATTATAAGCTTGTTCTAGAAAAGCTCAATCCATTCTCTTGTGACTTATATTATACATTTATAAGCACAATTGAATCATATGCTGTAATGAATCAAAATAACTCAGAGTTTCAAAACTTTGGTCATCCGTGTTCCACAATGATGAAAAGATTAATAGAAAATTCAAGTGGACATCAACTGAGAGATCAAAATATTCAATTGTCAAGTGATTATCTTTGTATTACATGTACAAAAGGCAAAATAATTACAAGATCATAAGTGGCCAATGTTAATGTCAAATCTCCTTCATTTCTATAGAGAATTCAAGGAGATATTATGAACTTATTGATCCACCATGCAGCTCATTTAGATATTTTATGTTATTGATAGATGCATCAACACAATGGTCATATGTTTGCCTTTTATCTACTCATAATCAATAATTTGCTAAGCTTTTCACTCAAAATTTTTAAATTAAGAGTACAATTTTTGTAATTTCCTATTAGGAAAGTTTGTCTAGATAGTGTTAGAGAATTCACATCCCAAGTATTTAATAATTATTGTATGTCGATCGGTATTGATGTTGAATATCATGTGGCCCATGTACACGCCTAAAATAATCTAACTGAATCATTTATTAAGAGTTTCCAACTAATTGCTAAACCATTGATCATGAGAACGAAACTTCTTTTTTAAGTGTGCAGACATGTTATATTATATGTTGGAGCCTTGGTCTGTGTCCTACCAACATCTTTTTATACATATTCTCCATTACAACTAGTGACCAAACATCTCTCATTTAAAAAATTTTGGTAGCGTTGCATATGTTCCAATTGCACTTCTACATTAAACTAAGATGAGCTCTCAAAGAAAGCTAGGAATTTATCAGGCATCTAGAACTTTTAACAAATGATATTTTCATGGCATGTTTTGCTGACTGTAAATTTTATGGAACAAATTTTCCTACAATAAGGGAACATAAATCAAAACTTAACAAATATCGTCCAATTTGTTAGGATGTATCTTCTTTATCTCATTTTGATCAGCAAACAAACCCATTTGAACTTGAAGTTCAGCAAATTATTCATTTACAAATTTTGGCAAATAAATTGCATAATGCCTTGATTGATTAAAAAAAAAAGTAACAAAATTACATATACTAGTAGTAAATGCTCATGAAAAGATAGATCTCCCTAAAAGTTGTTAATAGGCTCTAATAGAGCTCTTACAAGACAATTTATGAACCCAACTTCAAATGAGTCTCAAGTTCAATTAAAACATGATCGACCCCTTAGTGCAAAAGATAAAAATCTTCGCAAAAAGGAAGATGCAAGTAATTGCCACCAAAGAGGATATAAGAGAAGAAATGGACACTAATGATTAATTCAAAATTATAGAACAAATGACTCATATAGAGTGTCAAGTACTCAAAAATATTGAGGTCTTTGTAAATTATGTTGATACAGGAGAAAAATATGATAGAAATAAATTTTTTTGTTCACAATACTTTTTGCTTTCAATATGGCTCTTAATAAGAATCCTGAATCAAAATCTATCTTTTAATGCCTACAAAAAAAAAAAAAAAAAATTGGCCAAGATGAAAATAAGCAATTTGGGATAAATTAGAATCACTTGCAAAGCGCATAGTCCTTGAGCCTATAGTCCATACGCCTAAAAAAATTAAACTTATAGTATACAAATTATAAGAAGCAAAATGAGAAAAATAAATTTATACAATACAAAGCAAGACTTATTACACATAGTTTCTTTCAGAGACCAGGAATTAATTATGAAAAACATATTCTCCTGTAATAGACATGATCACATTTTAATTCTTAATCAATCTTTCAGTTATGAAAAATCTTGATATGCATCTTATCAACGTAATGACTTCTTATTTATATGGATTACTTGATAGTGACATATACATGAAAGTTTCCAAAGGCTTTAAATTACCTAATGTATTCTATTAAATTAAAAAAATAATAATTATAGGGGTTAAAGTAGTTTGGTTGTATGTGGTACAATCACCTTAGCGATTACCTTTTAAAGGAAGAGTTTATGAATAATGTAATATGTCATTGTACATCAAAATATCATACATTAGTTTTTCTATTGTCGCAGTATATGTTGACGACTTGAATATTATTTGGGACTCTTGAGAAGATAAATAAAACATGCAATTATTTGAAACTAGAATTTGAAATGAAAGAACTTGGAGAGAAAATTTTATTTGGGATTACAAATTGAACATTTATCAAATGAGATATTTGTACACCAATCGACATACATTAAATTTTTTTAAACAATTCTACATGGATAAAGCACATCCATTAAGCTCTCATATGGATGTGACATCACTATATATAAAAAAACGACCCATTTTGCCCTCGAGAAGATGATGATAAAATTTTTGGTCTTAAAGTACCACATTTAGGTGCTATAAATGCCCTTATGTATCTTGTAAATTGTACACGATCAAGTATTGCATTTTTAGTGAATTTACTTATAAGATATTATTTAGCACCAACAAAAAGGTATTGCAGAAGGATTAAGCATGTACTATGTTACATTCATGGAACAATTGATATGGGCTTGTTTTACTCAAAAGGATAAAAATTGCAATCGACTAGATATGCAAATGTTGGCTATCTATATGATCCATATAATGCAAGATCACGAACTAGATATATTTTCACATGTAGAAATTATGTCATATCATGGCGATATACGAAGCAAACTATGATAGTTACGTCATCAAATCACTCTAAAATACTTGCATTACATGCATGAAGCAAGTCGTGAATGCATATGGCAAAGATCTATGATCCAACGTTCCAAGATACATGTAAATTACCTTTAATTAAGGAAAAATCCACAATATTGTATAAGGATAATGTTGCTTGTATTGTGCAGGTTAAAGGATGTTATATTAAAAGCGATAGAACTAAAAACATCTCACCAAAGTTTTTCTACACTCATGAGCTTAAGAAGAATGGCGACATAGATGTTCTATAAATTCAATCAAATGATAACATAGCTGATTTATTCACCAAATTTCTTCTGACAACAACTTTTGAGAAACTAGTATAGAAGATTGGAATGCATAGACTCAAAGACATTTTATAATCATCAGGGAGAGTAACTCACACATGCAATGTACTCTTTTTCCTTCACTTAAGTTTTATCTCATTGAGTTTTCCTGACAAGGGAGTCCTTATATTTAAGAGTGATTGTGCAAACCTTACGAATGGGATAAAAGTTGAAAATGGATTTACAATGGTCAATCTATGAGGACAATCACAACATGAAAATAACCCTTTCATTTTGGTATCCCAAGACAAACAAGTATTATATTGTAGCGAAAATGATGATTCATCATGGCATGTTGTTCTAAAAGCATCACCAAGGAGATTTCATGATCTTGAATCTTAAGAAAGTGAATATATACTACATGCAACACAAGATACATCTACTCTTGATTTGGTTGAAGATGATGATGATGATGAACATTTCCATCATAGGAGGAAGGATTGCAATGGAACCCTCGTATAATTTGTGTTGTAGGAAGAAGATATATTACTTTAATATTTTATTGACTTTATATTTGCTCTTGTTTTATATTATAATATATTATATCTATATTTGTTCTTTTATAGTCCATAATATCCTTTAGTTAATCCTCAAGGCTGCCCTGTTCTTTGTGTTTTGATTAGTGGATAATAAGTAATTTGTAAACTTTCTTTGTAAAATATTTTTTCTCAAACTTGATTTCATGATAAACAAATATTGTTTATGACTTTTTCAAAATGAAAATAAATTCGACACTTAAATTGTAAAACAAATGTCTTGAAATGCATCACAATTACTATAAATAAAAGCAATGCGCAATAATTTGTGGCATTTTTTTAAGCTTATAAATATATAAAAATGGCATTTTATGCTTGTCAAAATAACCTTATTTCTGGCGTTTTAAAAATTCCATAACATACTGTATGAAGCATTTTATAAACGCCACAAATGGATGCTCTCTTTATACTGGCGTTTCAGAAATGCCGTTAACCTTATACATCAGCTTTTGATAGTGGTAATTGTGGCATTTTTTTTAGTGCCGTTAGCGATCTAGATTGTTGTAGTGTAAGAGAACCATAGAGAAATCTAATTAAAAAAATCATATAAGTATAAAAAATAATTAAAAAACTAAGTATTACAAGTAAAATTACATGCATTATTATAGTGTTAAATTTTCTTTTTGTTATTATACATATATTATAGTTTATGAATTATAACCAAATATAAATATTAAAGTAATTGTGATTTTTTATAATAAAAAAAAAAAACAAAATTTGATTACATTTACATAAATATGAGCTTATACTTGATAAAAATGATTAGTTATGTAGGTGTATATATTAAAAAACCTTAATAAATAAATATTTCACAATTATATATACTAGTTATGTGCAGGTGTTGCACGTGAAAGTAACAATTATAATTTTATTTAAACTATAAAATAAATTAATCAAAAATAATTGATGTATAAAAATAAATAAATACTTTGACAAACATATTAAAAATCAAAGAAGCACTATGAAATATATCTTATTTTACAGTAATTATGCCTTTTGAAATTATGTTTATCTTGTTTTTCTGCTATAATATTGAATTATAGTACTATGTACATATGTTTCGTTGGTATTTTGTTATAGCTAGAATATTGTTAATTAAAATTCTACTTTTTTTTTAGAAAATAATTGAAATTCTAACTTAATATTTGAAAAGAATAAATAAAGATTTTTTTCAGGGAAAGAAAAGTCCATAATTTTTTACATTTTCATGAATACTTAAAATTTAAATTTATTTTTCAAAACTAATTATTATAATTTTTCATTTTATCTGTTATAGTTTAATTAAGTTGAGAGTTTAGATAAAAAATAATAATATAAGCAACATGATGTGTATTATTTTTATAATCTCTACGATAATAATAATTACCTCATTTAGATAATTTACTTCCTAAAATTACTCAAAAATGTGAGTAATGTTTATCCATTTATCAACGTGAAGACTAAAATAAATTATAATATGAGACCGGATCTAGAGATTAATGTTGTTAACTAATAAATCTAATTAATTATAAATTGTTTGTTTAATTTAATACATAACTTCATTTTATTATCGTGACTAAAATAAAATGAAAAAACGAAAAAGATGAAAAACAAAATAATTTGTAGCTATAATTAGATAAATGTAAGTATCGTTTTAGATGTAACAGAATTTACGAAAATTCCATATATTAGGTGTGCTTAAGATCAATCTGATTAATTAATAGGATGAACTTGTCTAATTTAATTTAATTAAAAAAGTTATGCTTTAAACGATCGTTTTGGACTGGTGCTATTCATAGATTAATATATATAATATGATTGCATTACATTATTAGAGAATAACCATTTCATTCTTCATGCCTCTGGCTTTTTATATATACTAATAAAATTAATAGCGGTTCATACTATAAGGTAAAGTTCACCTATCATCCATTCCAATTATCACTTGCATAAATTATTCCATATTTAATTAAAAAAAAATTAATAACTAACGTTTCACATTATATATATAACAAATTAATATATAAGATACGGTATCATAAAGATTCTTTAGATTATATTATTTGTGACATTTGATTCCCTAAATTATTAGTGTGCTAAGTCCTTTAACTTAAAAATAATAATAATAAAAAGAACAAAACATATTATTTTAGAAATAATATTTTAATTTAAACCATTAACATAATGTATTTGTGCTTAATTAGCATAGTAAAAAATAATATTTTTATAAAAATTATTAAAATAATATATTTTGTTTTTAATTAGTCCTTTTTTCTAGAACTAGAGCACTTGGGATCACTTAGTTTTTTTAAATGTGTACTTTAGTCTCTAATATTTTAAAATATGTACTATGAATCCCTTATTTATTATAAAGGTATACATAAGTTATTTTGAAATAATTATTTTAATTAAGATAGGGAAAAACTATGTGACATCATAAATTTGTTGTTAAAAAAATATTTTACCTTAAAAAAATCAATAATTATTAATTATTTTTATTTATGATAAATGTACCTGTTATTTATAGTGTTTCACGACTTTTATATATCTAAATTATAGAAAAATTAAAATAATTAATATAAAATAAAATTATGTGCATCTTCAAGATAAATAAAAAACTTAAAATGCACCTTTTAAAAAAAAAGAAACTAAAATATATATTTTTAAAAATTAAGGTACCTCAATAACTATTTTTCCCACAAATATACTATAATTACAAAAGGTGTGAAAGTTTCTTAGATACAAATATGAACTTGATTAATAATATCATACTAAATTATTTAAAATTTATCTTAAATTTAAGATAATGATGTTGTGATATTTAATTTATTATTATTATTATTATTATTATTATTATTATTATTATGTAGTAGAAAGGAACATGACACTAAGCTACTTCCAAATGGGCTACCCTAGCCATTGGGGCCCACCAGTAACACCTAACTTGGAGCTAAGATTCAGGCCCAGCTCACGGAACTAGCACCATCCTGTGAAATCATTATTAGCTTGTGGCATCAACATCAACCCTTGAAACCAGGGTTGCACCAGCGTGTAGAATTAGAAATAGCTTGTAAGTCGGCCAAGTCTTTATGTTTTGTATGAATGTCCCTTCTTACATCATTTAGACATTTTAGACCCTTTGCACCACTGAATAAAAAAGACTTAATATAAAAAATATTTGTATCCAATAATAAAAAGAATAAAAATAGTATGTTTAAAAAATATAAAATATATATTTTAAAAATAAATCATTATTTTACTTAAAATATTTATCTACTAATTAAAATTAATAAAATGAATCGATTATAACCCTAATTAGTGAAAGAATATTCTATTACTTTACTTTTTAAAGTATATATCTTTTAGCTCTTAAACATATTTCTTTTATCATTTTTATTGTTTCTTGTAAATAACTGTTATATCAGTCTTTTACTCTACACTACTTTAATCGTACTAAGGGCCTTATGCACACCTATTTTGCTTTATAGACCACCAATCAATTAATGCCACATAGGCAAAATTACTTATAGACATACCTGAACTTCGAACCATGAAGGGACAATTAAACCCTCACTAGTTGTAATCATCTCAATAAGATTCTTTCAAACAACTATCTTAATAATTTTTTATTAATGATAATTTTAACTAACTAGTGATATAGCGGCTATTTATAAGTAATCTGGTGGTGTAAAAACTTACTAATAAATTGTGTATTTTGATCTTATTTCTCATATATTATTATTATATATTTTTCATTATTTTACTTAAAATATTTTTTTACTAATTATAATTAGCGAAATGAATTGATTATAACTCTAATTAGTGAAGGAATATTCTAAGTAAAGTAATAACTTTACTTTTTAAAATATATATCTTTTAGCTCTTCAACATACTACTTTTATTATTTTTATCGTTTCTTGTAAATAACTGTTATATCAGTCTTTTACTCTACAGTACTTTAATCGTACTAAGGGCCTTATGCACACCTATTTTGCTTTATAGACCACCAATCAATTAATGTCACGTAGGCAAGATTACTTATAGACATATATGAACACTTTGAACCATGAAGGGACAATTGAACCCTCACTAGTTGTAATCATCTTGATAAGATTCTTTCAAACAACTATCTTAATAATTTTTTATTAATGATAACTTTAACTAACTAGTGATATAGCAGCTATTTATAAGTAATCTGGTGGTGTAAAAACTTACTAATAAATTGTGTATTTTGATCTTATTTCTCATATATATTATTATTATATATTTTTCATTATTTTACTTAAAATATTTCTCTACTAATTACAATTAGCAAAATGAATTGATTATAACTCTAATTAGTGAAGGAATATTCTAAGTAAATAATAACTTTACTTTTTAAAATATATATCTTTTAGCTCTTAAACATACTACTTTTATCATTTTTATTGTTTCTTGTAAATAACTGTTATATCAGTCTTTTACTCTACAGTACTTTAATCGTACTAAGGGCCTTATGCACACCTATTTTGCTTTATAGACCACCAATCAATTAATGCCACATAGGCAAGATTACTTATAGACATACCTGAACACTTCGAACCATGAAGGGACAATTGAACCCTCACTAGTTGTAATCATCTCAATAAGATTCTTTCAAACAACTATCTTAATAATTTTTTATTAATGATAATTTTAACTAACTAGTGATATAGCGGCTATTTATAAGTAATCTGGTGGTGTAAAAACTTACTAATAAATTGTGTATTTTGATCTTATTTCTCATATATTATTATTATATATTTTTCATTATTTTACTTAAAATATTTCTTCTTACTAATTACAATTAGCGAAATGAATTGATTATAACTCTAATTAGTGAAGGAATATTCTAAGTAAAGTAATAACTTTACTTTTTAAAATATATATCTTTTAGCTCTTAAACATACTACTTTTATCATTTTTATCGTTTCTTGTAAATAACTGTTATATCAGTCTTTTACTCTACAGTACTTTAATCGTACTAAGGGCCTTATGCACACCTATTTTGCTTTATAGACCACCAATCAATTAATGTCACGTAGGCAAGATTACTTATAGACATATATGAACACTTTGAACCATGAAGGGACAATTGAACCCTCACTAGTTGTAATCATCTTGATAAGATTCTTTCAAACAACTATCTTAATAATTTTTTATTAATGATAACTTTAACTAACTAGTGATATAGCAGCTATTTATAAGTAATCTGGTGGTGTAAAAACTTACTAATAAATTGTGTATTTTGATCTTATTTCTCATATATTATTATTATATATTTTCATTATTTTACTTAAAATATTTCTCTACTAATTACAATTAGCGAAATGAATTGATTATAACTCTAATTAGTGAAGGAATATTCTAAGTAAAGCAATAACTTTACTTTTTAAAATATATATCTTTTAGCTCTAAAACATACTACTTTTATCATTTTTATTGTTTCTTGTAAATAGCTGTTATATCAGTCTTTTACTCTACAGTACTTTAATCGTACTAAGGGCCTTATGCACACCTATTTTGCTTTATAGACCACCAATCAATTAATGTCACATAGGCAAGATTACTTATAGACGTATCTGAACACTTTGAACCATGAAGGGACAATTGAACCCTCACTAGTTGTAATCATCTCGATAAGATTTTTTCAAACAACTATCTTAATAATTTTTTATTAATGATAACTTTAAATAACTAGAGATATAGCAGCTATTTATAAGTAATCTGGTGGTGTAAAAACTTATTAATAAATTGTGTATTTTGATCTTATTTCTCATATATTATTATTATTATATATTTTTCATTATTTTACTTAAAATATTTCTCTACTAATTACAATTAGCGAAATGAATTGATTATAACTCTAATTAGTGAAGGAATATTCTAAGTAAAGTACTAACTTTACTTTTTAAAATATATATCTTTTAGCTCTTAAACATACTATTTTTATCATTTTTATTGTTTCTTGTAAATAGCTGCTATATTAGTCTTTTACTCTACAGTACTTTAATCGTACTAAGGGCCTTATGCACACCTATTTTGCTTTATAGACCACCAATCAATTAATGTCACATAGGCAAGATTACTTATAGACGTACCTGAACACTTCGAACCATGAATGGACAATTGAACCCTCACTAGTTGTAATCATCTCAATAAGATTCTTTCAAACAATTATCTTAATAATTTTTTATTAATGATAACTTTAACTAACTAGTGATATAGCGGCTATTTATAAGTAATCTGGTGGTGTAAAAACTTACTAATAAATTGTGTATTTTGATCTTATTTCTCATATATTATTATTAAATATATTTGTCATTATTTTACTTATTTTTTTACTAATTAAAATTAGTGAAATGAATTGATTATAACCCTAATTAGTGAAAAAATATTTTAAGTAAAGTAATAACTTTACTTTTCAAAATATATATCTTTTAACTCTTAAACATACTATTTTTATCATTTTTATTGTTTCTTGTAAATAACTGCTATATCAATTTTTTACTCTACAGTACTTCAATCGTACTAAGGGCCTTATGCACACCTATTTTGCTTTATAGACCACCAATCAATTAATGTCACATAGGCAAGATTACTTATAGACGTACCTGAACACTTCGAACCATAAATGGACAATTGAACCCTTACTAGTTGTAATCATCTCAATAAGATTATTTCAGTCAATTATCTTAATAATTTTTTATTAATAATAACTTTAACTAACTAGTGATATAGCGGCTATTTATAAGTAATTTGGTGGTGTAAAAACTTACTAATAAATTGTGTATTTTGATCTTATTTCTCATATATTATTACTATATATATTTATCATTATTTTATTTAAAATATTTCTTTATTAATTAAAATTAGTGAAATGAATCGATTATAATCTTAATTAGTGAAAGAATATATTACTTTACTTTTTAAAATATATATCGTTTAGCCCTTAAACATACTAATTTTATCATTTTAATTGTTCATTGTGAATTGTTGCTATATCAATTTTTTACTCCACACTACTTTAATCGTACTAAGAGTCATATGTACACCTATTTTGCTTTATAGACCACCAATCAATTAATGACACATAGGTAAAATTACTTATAAACGTACCTGAACACTTCGAACCATGAAGGGACAATTGAACCCTCACTAGTTGTAATCATCTCAATAAGATTTTTTCAAACAGTTATCTTAATAATTTTTTATTAATAATAAATTTAACTAACAATAATAATATTAAAATATAATTAATTATAAAAATAAAATAAATAATTTATATCCTTTTATTGATATAATAATAAAAATGATTGTGGTAATATCCTAATCCCAAATTTAACATACACATACTTATGATTTAATGAATAACATAAGAGTTTTATTTTTAACCCTTAACAAAATAAATATATATATATACATACACACGTATATATATCAATAGAATTAAGAAACACAATTTATTACTTTATTTTTTGTATCACTATTTTTAACAATCGAGATTTAAAAATAGTAGAAAAAAGAAAATGGAATAAATATATTACCTTAAATCTCAACCCTTAAAAATTGGTGGTGTAAAACTTACTAATAAATTGTGTATTTTGATCTTATTTCTCATATATTATTACTACATATATTTATTTATATGTCTTTTTTCACTTTGGATTATTTTATCCTTCATAATTTATATTTTCTACAATTTTATCCAAAAATAAATCATATTATCATTATAACTGTAATTTTTTTGTCTAATGTTCTGACCAGGGGCGGATGCATTCACATTTCAGGGGGGACACGTGCCTCACCTCAAAAATTAAGTAACATAATTTTAGGTGTAATATTTATAAAATTGTAGATAATTATATATACAAAATGTTATTGTGCCCCACCTGAATTTTAAATTTTAAATTTAATATTCAATAATTCAATACAAACTTAATAATTTACGCATATTTTCATTAAAATAAGATACATATAATATATATTTTTAATTAAAAATAATTAATTATTAAAAAATATTAAATATTATTTTTTATTATTTATATGGTGCCCCACCTGCCTAAATTTTCTAAATCCGCCACTAGTTCTGACCTTAATATCTAATATTTATTTAAAGGTATTGACTCATAAATAACTATATATTATTTTTTATTTAATATTTATTATTGAATCTAAAAAGTTCGTATGTTTTTTATTATACGATATCATTTATTTTTGTTTCGTGAAGATTTTTATAAAAATTTTCTTAAAATACTATGGATTCTTGAAGTCAAATTATGCAAAATCTCTCTCTTTTTTTTTTTTTTTTTTTTTTCTTCTAATTTCTATGAACAAAGTCCATGATGAATATGTCTATTTCTTTTATACGATGAATATGTTTTTCTATAAATTTATTTATGTTTTGTTTCTTTTCCTTTTTTTTTAGTGGTGGATTTTTTTCAATAATCTGGTAATGAAATTTGAAAAATAAATGTAATCATGTTTTGTAGTCTAATAAAAAACGATATGGAAAATTTATTAAAATAGTTTGGATTCTTGAAGTCGTATTATGCAAAACTTTTTTTTACCCTTACAATTTCTATGGACCAAGTTCATCGGAAATATATATATATATATTTCTTTTATAAGATTAATTTGTTATTAAATAAATTTATTTATGTTTTGTTTATCTCTTATTCTTATTTTAGTGGTGATTTTTTTTTAAATAGTCCAAAAATAAATTTTGAAAAATAAATATCAAATGAATAAGTGTAGTAATTTTAAAGGTCTTCTTTAATAATAACTTGAATTAAGTAATGAAAAAAATTATATGTTTTATTTTTATGATATTTTTGTTAGGATTATGTTTATAATAAATTTTTGTTAGCAAAAATGTTTAGATAATTAAAATTTTTATTAGTAGATAATTATCAAATACTTATTTATCCTTCATTGTTAATTTTGAAATTATCATTAATCCAAATAATTATTAGATAATTAAAGTTCTTGTTAATATAATTATTTAAGGCATATTTGTTAACCATTATTTGTAATTTTAATTGAGATATTTATTTATAATTTAATAATAAATTAAATTAAATTAAATTAAAAAATAATTTAAAATATAAAACACAATACATGCATTTAACTAGTTTTAACTTAAATATGAAAAAAAAAGTCGGGTATGTTTTACCTTTAAGGAAATTTCTTGAATGATTTTATAATATCAAAATCTAGCATAAAAAGTACTAAAAAAAAAAAAAAAAAACCCTTAACGAAAAAAATTGCGTGTTTTGTAAGTGACATAAATATGACGCAGGACACATCAATAAATTATGTGCATTTGTTCACGTGCCTATTTTAGACGTACACGTTGGTAATCACTCACGAGTCACGACTACATACAATCAGAAATATTCTCCCAAAAAAACTAAAAAAACACGGAACGACTAGATGAAGCCGAGAATCACGAGAATTTTTTCTATATATATATATAATAATTAAAAAAATACAAATTAAAGATCAAATGTAAAAAAATAAAAAATTTAAATTTATTTTTTTCTTAAAATGTATGCACTTCCTGATACGTAAAAAAGTTTACTGAAGAAGACTTCACCACGACACCCCAATCTTTGCCCATAAGTGGGCGCTTAAATTTGGCAAAGACAAGACATGAAAGTTGCAGATTCTAGATAACTTCAAAGTATCACAATCATAATCATGTAACAAATTTTTATTAAATATAGTTATCTCCGGTCGGATCCAAAAGTTATTTTTGAGTAAGACGAAGATATTACTAATTTTTTAAATGGTGTATAAAATTTAAAAATAAATAATAGTAATCAATAATTAATTTTTATTTATATTATTTGATTATACAAAATATATTTTCTTTAAAGATTAGATAAATTAATTAATACATTGTTCATGATAAATAAAAAAAATTAAATTCAATGTAAGCAAACATAAATAAATAAAAATTAAAATAATAAATAAAATAAGGGTGAGAGATGAACCTAACAGTTTAAGAAAAAATATTAATTTAATTATTGTGTTTTAATTTTTATTAAATAAAAAAAATTCATTTTATTTTACAAGATAATAATTTTTAATTTAATGCTAGAAATAGTTTTTTTTTTAGTTAAATATTACAAATAAATCATCGTATGCATTAAAAATTTAATTTTTTTTTTATCTTTTTTAAAATAGTATAATAGAATAGAAAATTTTTGTTAATAATTTTGTTTTTAATATGATATTTTTAAGATCAAACGTTTCTTTAATGTATTTAAAATATATGACTTTAAGTGTAGAATACTTGATGTGGTTTGAAAAAAAATAATTTCAATGAAAATTTGATTGATTAAAAGAATTCAAAATTTTACATTGGCAACACAATAGTAAAATAAAATATTGTTTTTATGTTTGTGTGTAAGATATATTGGGAAAGAAAACTAATAAATTATTTGATAAATTTTATAATAATATAAGATATATAAGTTGGGGTTTATAAACAATGTGAATTAAGGGTATTTATGATCTAGTCCAATCCAATTTTTCTTAAAAAACAAATGAGACAGTATATTTTGCTTTAGTTAAATCGAATTGGACTATTTAGCTAATAAAAATATTGTAACTGAACGGTCTACTCCAATCCAGTTAACGATTTTCAACGGTTTTTAATTTTTTGTTCAAAAATTTTGAAGTTGATCAAATTAATTAATACATATTATAAATACAAATTATTAATTTATACATGCTGTATATCAGATTCAATACAATTCATGTTGGATAAACAGATTATTATTTTCTAATTCTTTATTATGTATTATTTTATATACTGTTCTGACCCTGTGTTACGTTTGTTTCTGCTATTGCTACTAAATTCCCAGATTCTACTTTTCTTATTTCAACTTTGGTTTACAGGGTTTTTTTGTTTAGTTTTTGTCTTCTTTTCATATAAATCAAAACCACTTCTCTACAATTTTTTTCTCTTTTATTCTTTGTGGTTTTCATATTTGAATCTGGTTATTGGTAATCCATTCCTAAGATATTTGTTGACTGCTACTTTATTTTACAGTTTCTAATTTGTTATATAGGATTCACTTCATAAATCTTTTTTCTTTTTTCTTTTTTCCAGTTCTTTAGGAAATTGATTACAGTTTAATTCTTTGTTCACAGTTCTAGTTTTTACTATCTGTTACTGTTTTATTCATTAATAATCTTCTTTATATAGCAGTTTTGGTGGCCTTACTTCTTATAACTGGTGATTTTTTTTTATACTGTTGAATATATTACTTGTTCATGCTCTACTGTTAGTTTTCAATTCACCAAGAATATTACTCTAACGTTTCCCTTACTGCGCGCTTATTGCCTTACTGTTATTGCATTTTTTTGAAGTTGGATTTCTATACTGTTGTGTTGATATCTAAATCATTTTAGTTTGTAAATTTTACTTTTCATTAATTCATTTTATATGCGTACGTCTTTTAAGATTTTTTTAATTGTTCCTCAAATAACCCCCATACATGTATTTTTTGTATTTTTTAAAAAATAATAATCTAATATATTTTTAAAAATATATATTTTTTATATTATTAATAATGATTAGTTAATAAATTCGTAAAATCAGACCGGACCATTTGGAGAACGGCTTGAGTTATTATAAACCGGATCAGGCCATATAATTTATAAAATTGTTTGGTTCGATATGATCCAATTTTTTAATTTATTTTAATTTGGTCCAATTTTTGGACACTCCTTATATAAATTACATAAATATATAATTTTAGCCCTCCACATAGGCTGTCCCTAATTATATCCGAGTATACCCACTAATAATACCCTACCCTAGAGTTTTTCTTCTATTTATTTGTTGCGCCTTTGATTCTCCACTAGACAACCTTGTTTGAAAACTCAAACTCACCTCTATAATTCTCTTTGGCTCTCTCTTTCTGTTTCTTTGTCCATCTTTGAAAAAATGGGTACCCTTGAATCTGAAAGAATTACAATTGGTTGGGCAGCTCAAGACTCATCTGGAATTCTCTCTCCCTATACTTATACTCTTAGGTATTTTAACGATATTCACATCAGTATCCTTAATTTTCTGTAAACTATGAAAATCTTAGATGTCTCTAATCAGATGTTGTTTATGGGTTTTTTGTTTTTATTTTATTTATTTATAAAAAAGGAGTACAAGTCCTGAAGATGTTTATATCAAAGTAATCTGCTGTGGAATTTGTCATACTGATATGCACCAAGTTAAGAATGATCTTGGAATGTCTCACTATCCAATGGTTCCTGGGTACTACTCATTTTTCTATCTCATATATATATTTATAGATCATTTTTAATTCTCATTTTTGATATCCATGAATTTATATATTCTAATTATTTATCACAAAATTGAAATGTATTTATGTAGGCATGAAGTTGTGGGAGAGGTAATGGAAGTGGGAAAAGAAGTGATCAAATTCAAAATTGGAGACATAGTTGGAGTGGGACTGTTAGTTGGCTGTTGTAGAAATTGCAATCCATGCAAAACAGAAAATGAACAATATTGTGATCAAAAGATTTGGTCCTATAACAATGTCTATACTGATGGTAAACCCACTCAAGGAGGCTTTGCTGAAGCTATGGTGGTTCATCACAAGTATGTGTTTTTTCTCATTAATTTCGAAAATTAATTAAAACCCATTTTTTATCTTCAAAATTTATTAATACCCGTTTTGAAAATTTTCCATTTTGGTTAATTTAGATTTGTGGTGAAGATTCCAGATGGAATGGTGCCAGAACAAGCAGCTCCATTGTTATGTGCTGGTGTGACAGTGTATAGTCCACTAAGGCACTTTGGGTTAATGAAAAGTGGGTTAAAAGGAGCAATTTTGGGACTTGGAGGAGTTGGGCATATGGGGGTTAAGCTAGCAAAAGCTATGGGACATCATGTGACTGTTATAAGTTCTTCTGATAAGAAGAAAGAAGAAGCTATTGAACATCTTAAAGCTGATGATTACCTTGTTAGCTCAAATTCAACTCGGATGAAAGAAGCTGCTGACTCATTTGACTATATAATTGACACTGTACCTGTGAATCATCCTCTCGAACCTTATATTTCTCTGTTGAAACTTGATGGAAAGCTTATTTTGATGGGTCTCATCAATACTCAACTGCAATTTCTCACCTCTCTTCTCATACTTGGTGAGTCATCGTAAAAATTTCCAAAACACAAATTTTAACAATGTATGAGTTGTACATAGAGTTACGTACGAACAGTAACATGTAGTAGTAAGCAAATTTGGAATGTTTTTTCTCAAATATCCTATTTTGGGCACAAACTGTTTTTTATTTTTTTTATTTGTGTTTTGAATAGATTAGAATAAAAGTGATGAGTTGGTTTTAAATTATAGGAAGGAAGACAATCACTGGGAGTTTTATAGGAAGTATGAAGGAGACAGAAGAAATGCTTGAGTTTTGCAAAGAGAAGGATTTGACATCAATGATTGAAATAATAAAGATGGATTATATTAACAAAGCTTTTGAAAGATTGGAAAAGAATGATGTTCGTTACAGGTTTGTTGTAGATGTTATTGGAAGCAAATTGGATGAATGAAATTTCATTAATAGAGGATCTGAAATCCATACTTTGCTCTGTTTATTATAATTACGCTTGCCAAATTGTATGAGAGAAATTATTTTGAGTCACTTTGTTATGTCTGTTTTCTTTAAGAATACAAATTAAAGAAATGCATGCAAACCTTAATATTATTGTATTATATTATTACTTCTAAATTTTCTGTTCAACTTTTTCTTCATTTTTTTTTTTGGTTGATTCTTTCTTTTACGTTAGACATAATGGGTCAGTTCGTTTGTTGGGGCTGACCGGAGGAAAAGGAAACACAACAAACCTAAGTTGACTTATGCCCAATGATGATGTCACGTCTTTTCTCGTATTTTATTTGATGTTTTTAATGGCTTTGTCGCTCATAATTATTCTATCTCATCTAAATTATCCACAACGGCATATAATCTTTTTCCAATTTTTATAATTTTATTTATAATATTTTCGGCCTTTTTACAAATAAAATATCTATCATGTATTATTTTATTATTATTTTAATACACTAAAAAATAAATAAAATAAGATAAACTATAAATACAAAATTTATAAATTATACTGTAATTAAATGAGACATCCCATTTCATTTAACACTTCTAAGCATCACAATTCAGGTATGGATTTAAGTAACAAATTCTGATTATCGGAGAAAAATGGGACCGATTAAAATAGAGGGCCAATGACATTAATACATGTGCATTAAATATGCATCTTAGTTAAGACAAAAATGAATAACTCTTATGTCTTAGCCTGAAACACATGTGACATTGTTACTGGCCAATAGTTTTTTTTCTTTTTCATTTTTTATTTTTTCGAGACAAATTGATTCCCATAAGAATAGCTAGGAATAGTAGGGTATTAACGTACTTGGGATAAATAGCATTAGTGGCTAAAAAGTATTTTTTTTTTATCTGAATTAAAAATATTTTTAATTTAATTACATAATATAATTTTATATAAAAATATATATTATTTTATGTTATAAGAAAATATATATTTTTATTTAAATATATTTATTTTTCAAAAAAATATTTTAACAAAATGGTTGGATGGCCCTACGGAGCAAACCAACGTTTTGCTCACGATCTCCGAAAGGAAGGAGAGGCACGTGGCGAGTTTTGAGGCCGCTTAGGCATGATTCACGGTTTCAGATTGTATACAGAATTTTTTATAAAATATTTTATCTAACTATAACTTGTGACACTTATATGGAAATTAAAAAAAAAAAAAAAAACAGAGAAAGTTTATTAACATAATCATTAAGTCGAGGAAATTTCATATTATGGACAAGGTGTAAAACATTTTTATTTATTATTTTATATGATTTATTTGTTCCAATAAAATTTTATTATTACATGTAATTAATTATCCAATACTTAAAAAAATTCAATACATATAATTAATTTTATAATTAAAATATTTAATACAATTAAAATAGACATTTAATTTTTCTATTACAATTATATACAACCAATAAAATTATAATATACATAAATTTAACTCTATTTATATTATAATAAAAAAATTCTAACTGTGGGCATAATTTTAATTTTTATAATTTTACACCTATTATTGTGAGATCTTTAAACCAACATTAAATTTATATGTGAATAATTATGTGTTGTAAATTTTTATATAAATTTAGTCAATTTTAAGAGTGATATGTATGGTTTAAGTAATTTGAACTTTAATATATCTAATAAAATGTAAGTAGAGAATTATTTTTATTTTTATGTTATGGACTTAAATATAATTACAATTATTATTATATATATAGTAGTTATGGTCCCCACGCCAAACGTTGAGTTCCAATTTATGTGATATCCTATCATCAAACCAATACAACAATACTAGAGAGAATGATAAAGGGTTCTCTTAAGAAAACATATAGATTTATCTCACTATGCTATAAAGCTCGGTTGGTTGCTATGAATTTATGTATGCTCCCGCATATTTGTTTTTTTATTTTTGATGATCTGACATATTCTTATATCAATTATTGATGATGATTTTAACCAAAATATTATTTATTTAACAAGTGATATCAGAGCCTCTTCATATTAAATCATTAAGAATTGAATTTATTTTCAATCCATGATTGTTTCAGTATATTCAAATCTAATGATTTTTTGTTTAATATTATTGGATTTGAAAAACAATTATTATTATCTTCCAAGATTTAGGTTCAAGAATAGTTTAAAATTATAGTTAATTGAATTCATATATGAAAAATATAAGGGCTATTTTTCTATCATTAAAAATATAAGTGCTATTATAGGTTGCAATAAAAATTGAAATAATTTATGCTGATAATATGGTTGTCGTGGTCAAAGGAATTAGAAATTAAGAAATATGTTAATTATTAAATAAAAAGGTGTTAGGATTTGTCACTATGTTGTATTTATTTTTATGCATAATTTTGACATATAATGTACAAGAAATATATAGTAAATTTGTATTAAATATATTGGTACTAATATATGTAATAAATGGTTTATTATTAATTGTATATTGGGCTTCTGGGCTGCTAATTGTGTTTGGACTTGTTTTATACTTTTTTTTTTAGGCCTGAGCAAGTCAGTTTATGCGTTAGGCCAAGGGGCAAACTCGTCATTTCACCAGCAATATATTTATACCTATTGCTAGGATTTTTTGCCGTTCACTCGTTCATTTTGATTTCTTCTTCGCATCTCTTCGTTCTTTTCATCTCCTCTCTTCTTTGTATATACTGGTTATGTTTTTGTGAGAGTTTGGAAGCATAGTTGTTAGGGTTTACTTTGTACATGCTTTCATTGTTTATTTTCTGTAAAACATTGATTTATTTATAGTGGATATATTACCATTTTCTAGTGGATTAGGCCGTTTAGTTTTAGGGGCCGAACCACTTAAATCTAATGTTCTTGTTTTTATATTTTCTTGTTGATACTTGATCTTTTTTGTTTTGTGAAAATATTTTGTTTGTACGAAAATTTCTTTAAAAGAGAGATTTCACAAAGTGGTATCAGAGTGAGGTTTAAGTTTCGTTTGGCCTTCAAATTGTTATTGAAGTGTACGGAACACTCTGAATCCTCGAAAATTTTATTTTTCCCTAATTCTTTGAGTGATTGGAAACCTAGGGGTTTTAGGGTTTCTTGATCCTCTTGAATTGCCGCCCTGTAGAGTGATTCTTGGGTGATTGGGAGGCCTAGGGCTTCTAGGGTTTCTTGATCCTCGTGCATCTTGATCCTATTTAGTGATTCTAGGGTGATTGGGAGACCTAGGGTTTCTTGATCCTCTTGAATCCTGTTCTGTGTTAAGTTTTTTTGGTGATTTAAAGACTAAGCAAATCTTTATAAGTCTTCTGGGTTCCATTGAAGAACTTGGCTGTTCGTCTTCTATAAAACAGGGAGTTTTTCTTTTTTCTCAACTTTCTCCTTTGTTTATTTTATTCTTTTATAATGAATAAACAATACAAAATAACCCTATTTGATGGCACAGGTGATTATGTTCTTTGGAAAAAGAAAGATGAAAGCACTCTTGGTTCAACAAGATGTGCACGGTGCTATTGATGCCGATGATCTGCCTGAAAAGGCATTTGAGGCTGAAATGAAAAGGATTGAAAGAAAGGCTTACTCAGCTATATTGTTAAATCTGACTGATAAGGTACTCAGAGAAGTTTCTAAGGAAACACTTACTTAGAAGGTCTTTTCTAAACTCGACTCTCTATACTTAACTAAGTCTTTACCTGGAAAAGTTCATCTTCAATATCGTTTTTACTCTTTTAAAATGGATTCTTCCAAGGATCTTGAACAAAACTTGAATGATTTTAAAAGACTTACTACTGATTTAGATGATATTGATCATAAAGTGGAAGATGAAACTCAAGCATTAATTTTATTAAATTCTCTACCTGATAAATATAAAAAAGTGAAATCTAGAATTATGTATGGTAGGGATACACTGTCACTGGATTTGGTTATTTCACATCTTAGATCCAAAGACTTTGAAATTAAAGATAAAAATATTGCTAGTGAGAGTCTTCTAGTTAGAGGTAGGATTAAGAAGAGAGAAAAAGGGTTTAGGGGTAAGTCTAAGTATAGATCCAAATTAAGGTCAAAAAAGCATGTTAAATGTTACTTCTGTAGGAAAGATGATCACTATAGAAATGAATGTCCACTTAGGAAAGGAAAGAAACATGATAAACCAGAATTCAGTACTGATGGTGAATCAAACCTAGTTTTTGAGGGTTATGAGAGCTCTGACGTGCTAGCTGTGAGTTTCTCTAAGTCATAAATAGATTGGGTCTTAGATTTAGGCTGTACATTTCATATGACTCCCTTTAGGCACTGGTTTTATGATTTTAAAGAAGTAAATGGTGGTAAGGTACTTCTTAGTGATAATCATGAGTGTCATATTAAGGGTATAGGCTCAGTTAACTTATCATTAGAAGATGGTACTCTTAGAGTCTTAGAATTTGTGAGGTTTGTCCCTGAACTTAAGAGAAACTTGATTTCACTAGGTACTTTATATGCTTCTGGGTTTTCTATAAAGATTGGATATGGTATGATGAAGGTTCTTAAGGACTCTTTAGTAATTTTTAAGGCTGTTAGGATAAATGGTCTTTATTTGTTGCAAGGTACAACCTTAGAATCTAAAGGAAAGGTTAGTGTAGTACTCTTTGGCATAGGAGGTTGGGACATGTAAGTGAGAAAGGGTTGACTGAGTTAGTAAAACAAGGGGTGTTTGGAAGTGAACCCTTAGGAACTTTGAAGTTTTGTGAACACTGTGTGTTTGGAAAACAAACTAGAGTCAAGTTCTCTAAAGGTTAGCATTCTTCTACTCATGCACTTGATTACATACACTCTGCTTATGGGGTCCTGCCTCAACTCAGTCCTTAGGTGGTAATAAGTACTTCCTATCTTTAATAGATAATTTCACTAGAAGAGTTTGGACCTTTACTTTAAGGTCTAAAGATGAAACCTTTAATACCTTTAAATATTGGATAGCTCTAGTTGAAAATAAAAAAAGAATGTAAGGTGAAAGTACTTAGGACAGATAATGGATTAGAGTTTTGTAATGAACTTTTTGACACTTTCTGTAAAAACCAAGGAATTAGGAGGCATAGAACTGTAGCTGGAACACCCCAACAAAATGGTTTAGTTGAAAGAATGAATAGAACCATTTTAGAGAGAGTTAGATGTATGTTGTCCCTTTCTAGTTTGCCTAAACAGTTCTGGGCTGAGGCTGTTAATACAGCCACTTACCTTATTAATAGATGTCCATCCTCTACCTTAGATTTTAAAACACCTCTGGACTGGAAAAATAGTTGACTATAGTAACCTTAAGATTTTTGGATGCATTGCATATAGTCATGTAAATCAGGGTAAGCTTCAAGCCAGATCACTGAAGTGTGTCTTTATTGGTTATCCTTTAGGTGTAAAAGGATATAGGTTGTGGTGTCTCTCACTTAAGAAATGTTTAACAAGCAAAAATGTTATTTTTAATGAATCTGAATATTATTTTAACCTGTTAAATGAGTTTGTCTCTCATTCTTTAAGGGAACCTTTGATTGAGGTGGAGGCAGGTGCCACACCTTTCAATGATATAAGCATTGAGATTGAGGTGGAGGTATCTGCAGCACCTCAATCCCAAGATATGACCACTGAAAGAACAGATACCAGTGATGATGAGGGAACTATCGAGGAACACAACATTCCTCCTGGCAGTTCCATTGAGTTGAGTGATTACCTTCTAGCCAGGGATAGGTCTAGAAGAACAATTGTTCCCCATCCCATATATTTTGACTCTTTAATTGCATCTAATTCTGAACATTTTGACATAATTGCTTATGCTTTGTCTATTGCATCCAACATTGATGATTATGAACCTCATTCTTATGTTGATGCTTTGAATTCTTCTAATTCTTCTAATTGGTTAAATGTTATGCATGATGAGATTAATTCTTTAAATAAGAATAACACTTGGATTCTGGTTAATAAGCCTAAAAATGTTAAAGTGTTAGGATGTAGATGGTTATTTAAGAAAAAAGAAGGAATAAAAGGTATTGAATCTGCTAGATATAAGGCTAGACTTGTGGCACAAGGTTTTGCACAATGAAAAGGAATAGATTATAATGAAATATTTTCTCCTGTTGTCAAATTCACTTCTATAAGAATTTTGCTGTCTTTAGTTGTACAATATAACTTGTAACTTGAACAAATGTATGTTAAAACAGCTTTTTTATATGGTGATTTGGATGAGAAAATATATATGATGCAACCTGAAGGATTTATTAAATCTGGTAATGAAAATCTTGTATGCATGCTTAAAAAATCCTTGTATGGCTTAAAACAGGCTCCTAGGCAATGATATAAACGTTTTGACTCTTTTATATTAAAAATAGGTTTTAGTAGATATTATTTTGATAATTGTGTTTACTTTAAGTATAAAAATATTTCAGACCCAGTTTATTTACTTTTATATGTGGATGATATGCTAATTGCATGAAAAAATATGTCTGAAATCAATAATTTAAAATCACCTCTATACAATGAATTTGAAATGAAAGACTTAGGACAAGCAAAAAGGATTTTAGGTATGGAAATATCTTGGTCAGATTGTGGATTACTTCTATCACAACAATCTTTTCTTTAAAAAGATTTTTTATGTTTGATTCCAAGTTAGTAAGTGTTCCTCTAAGTTTTCATTTTAAATTGTCTATTAATGATTTCCCTATGAATGATGATAATAAGAGATATATGAACAGAGTTCCATATTCTAATGCTATAGGTTCACTTATGTATGCAATGGTCTGCACTAGACCTGACATTGCATATGTCATGAGTATGGTTAGTAGATTTATGGCTAACTCTGGTAAGGCTCATTGGCAGGCTGTAAAGTGAATTTTACGTTACATTAAAGGACAATTAATACTGGTTTATTGTTTAAAAGAAATCCTTGTGATGTACTCATAGTTTGGAGATATACTGACTCTGATTTTGCATAAGATAAAGATAAGAGAAGATCACTGTCAGGTTATATATTTACTATTTTTGGTAATACAATTTATTGGAAAGCTAATTTATAATCTGTAGTAGCATTGTCAACTACTGAGGTTGAATATATTGCATGTACTGAAGCAGTAAAAGAATCTTTATGGCTTAGAGGTCTTACTAGACAACTTAACATAGTTAAATGTGATGTTATTGATACTGTTTATTGTGATAATCAATCTGCTATACATTTGTCTAAACATCCCATGTTTCACTCTAGGTCTAAGCATGTTGACATTAAAATGCATTTCATTAGGGACATAGTAATTTAAGGTCTTGTTAAAATTGATAAAATTTTCACTGAGGATAATCCATCTGATATCCTTACTAAACCAGTTCCCTTAACCAAATTTAAATATTGTTTGGATTTGATTAAGGTGTCTCGTATTTAGGCATTAGGTTAAAAGGGTAACTGCTTGTATCCATTATTTGTTACATAGTATCAAGGTGGAGATTGTTAGGATATATCACTATGTTGTATTTATTTTATGCATAATTTTGACATATAATGTATGAGAAATCTGTAGTAAACTTGCATTAAATATATTTGTGCTAATGTATGTAATATATGGTTTATTATTAATTGTATATTGAGCTCCTAGGTTGATAATTGTATTTGAGCTTGTTTTATACTAATTTTTTTTCAGGCTTGAGCAAGTCAGTTTATGCGTTGGGCTAAGGGGCAAACTCGTCATTTTACCAGCAATATATTTATACCCATTGCTAGGATTTTTTGTCGTTGTCTAGTTCATTTTGATTTCTTTTTCGTGTCTTTTTGTTCTCTTCATCTCCTCTTTTCTCTGTATATATTGGTTATGTTTTTATGAGGGTTTGGAAGCATAGTTGTTAGGGTTTACTCTGTACATGCTTTCATTGTTTATTCTCTGTAAACATTGATTTATTTATAGTGTATATGTTTACCCTTTCCAGTGGATTAGGCCGTTTAGTTTTAGGGACCGAATCACTTAAATCTGGTGTTCTTGTTCTTATATTTTCTTATTGATACTTGATTTGTTTCGTTTTGTGAAAATATTTTGTTTGTGCGAAAATTTCTTTAGAAGATAGATTTTACAAAAGGAAATCAAACATAAATCGGAAGTAGAGTATCTAATATAGAGTTTAATGCAACGAAAAGGTAATCTATTCATTAACGACTCGAAAGTAGAGTATCTATTATATATCTAGTAATTCCATGGATTCAAGAGCCATAATGCAGAAGATGACTATTTAGAGTAAAACTTGGTACAACGGTACAAGATGAATCTTCTTCATCTTTTGGCCGATGGCATAATCTAATAAAATTATGATTATTTTTGTTTTATTTATTTTGATAATTTTTGCACAATTTTTTAAATTATTTTAAAGCTCAAAAAATAATTTTAAAAATTCAAAGATATTTTATGGACTTTATGAAATTTTGGGTTAATGGGTCAAGTGTATAGATATGAGTTTTATGTTCTAATTAATTTTGACACAATCAGTTATGGAGTTGACTACAACTAACTAAAGTTGAACTTAACAAAAAAAAAAGTTAATTTTTTTTAAGGATAATTTCAAATTTAAATATTGGTATGTTTGTATATATTTAAAGATAAATTAATTGAAATGAAATGTTTCTAAAGTGATCTCTCTTGTAAAAATTGATTTGATTTGTTTTGAAATATAAACGATTGTGTGTATGTAACTTATGTAAATATTAGTCGTCTCAAAGGAAGATTGATATTTAATAAAATTGCATTAAAACCTATGATAATAAACACATGATGATTATTCGATTTTACATGTGATCAATAAATTCGCCTAAAGGAATATTTATTATTCGACATGTTCTTATTGTCAATATTTGATTACTATGCTAAAATATCACTTATAAGTTAATATTTTGTATAAAGATAAAATATTAATGAAGTATCTGATATCTTGAGATGAAATTTACCTTGTTTATATTTGTGATTACTTTGGTCTAAGGTGGTATTTGGTACATTGTAATGGAACATGTAATGTAATTGATTCAGCACATTATATTGTTTGGTTTGCCTAAACACATGTAATGTAATGTAGTCAATTACATGTAGAGAGGGAAAAAGGATTATACATGCTAGGATAAGGAATGGGGATTACATTACATGTGTTTGAACAGTACTAGACCAAATTTCATCGCATTCGGCCAACATTGCGTCGTCCCGTCCCGACCAGCTCGCATCGTCGCATCCAGCATCGCGTCGTCCGGTCTCGTCCAGTCGTCGTGCGTCCAGCCTCCCTCTCTCTGCGCTCCCGACGCGATGAAACTCTGATTAGGATTTTTTTTTTCTTTCTGCAATTGCTTTTTTTTTTTTTAATTGCAATTTTTTTTGTTAAAATTGCATTTTTTATTAATTGCTAAAATTGCATTTTTCATATGCTAAATTTTTTTTATGATTATTTTTTTTTCTGAATTGTTAAATTTAAAATAATTATATAATTTTTTTTCCATTCCATTACATTACAGTAGTCAACCAAACACTGTAATACTGATTTCTTTTTTTTATTACAGTGACTAAACCAAACACTGTAATAGTAATACTGATTCATTTACATTACATTCTATTACGATTACAATTACATTCAGCGAACCAAACGCACCCTAAGATTTATATGATCTTGTTTTATTTGTTTGCTATTTTCTGAATCCAGTTGTAGATGATCATGCTAATATTAATGCCAACATCAACTCTATTCTCATACTAAATGCCATTAACCTTAAGTCATGGCAAGAGAACATCTTGATAGTTCTAGAAGTCGTGGATCTCGACTTTGCATTAAGAGTTGATTCTCCTTTACTTTTTACGGATGAAAGTACTTCTAATGAAAACAAGGAAAATGAAATACGAGAGAGATCAAATCGCATGTGTATAATGATCACGAAGAAGGCTATTATGGAAACATTTAGGGGTACAATGTTTGAAAATATCAATACGGCTAAGGAGTTCATTGCGAACTTTGAAAAGAGATTTATCAAGAACGAAATGCTGAAACAGATATACTCTCTAGACAAGTCTAATTTCAATGAGATATAGGGTCAAAGACAATATTAAGAAGTACAACATAGAGATATCTCATCTTGCTTCCAAGTTAAAAGTACTTAAACTAGAACTATCTAAAGATTTGCTAGTGCATCCAATTTTGGTATCCCTTTCGGCATAATTTAGCCAGTTTAAGGTGAGCTACAACTGTCAAAAAGAGACTTGGTCTCTAATAAGCTTATCTCATATTGTGTTCAGGAAGAGGAAAGATTGAAGCAAGATAAGATAGATAGTGCTTACCTAGCCTTAACCTCTAAGAATAAGGATAAAGTAAAGAAAAGAAAGAAGAATTAGAAAGTTGCAAGTACAGTATCTCAAAAGAAACATCAAAAGAAATCGGATGAACTAGAAAGTACTAATTGTTTCTTCTATGGAGCTAAAGGGTATAGGAACAAGCAATGCACCAACTGCTAAAAAAGGTATGCTTCTTAATTTGGTTTGTTTTGAAGTTAATTTAACTTATATACCTTAGACACGCGTGATGGATAAATTCTGGTACAAAAAACTAATAAAATGAGATTTGAAGCCAATGAGATTTAGAAGTCTTAAAACTTATACATATGGATAATTGTGGGCCATTCCATATGGTCGCTTGGAATGGTCAGCAATAGTTTATGACATTCATATACAATTTTTTTAGATTTGGCTACATATTTCTCATTTATGAAAAGGTTATCATCGCTAGATGTGTTCAAAAATTATAAAGTTGAAGTTGAGAACCAACTCAACAAAAGTATCAAAAGCGTCAGATCTAACTGTGGTGGTGAATACTATGGTAAATATGATGGTTTATGTGAACAACATATAGGATCGTTTGCAAATTTCCTAGAAGAATGAGGTATCATCCCACAGTACACTATACTGAGTTTGCCTACTCTGAATGATGTTGCTAAAAGAAGAACATGACACTTAAGGACATGGTGATGAGTGTGATTTGTCATTCTACCATTACTAGAATCAATATAGAGGATAAGCGTTTAAGATTGCAGCATATATTCTTAACATAGGTTCCAACTAAAGCAACAACGAAAATTCCTTATGAACTTTAAATGTGCAAGAAACCTAGTGTAAAGCACTTGCATAATTTAGGGATGTCTAGCTGAGGCAAAGCCTTATAGGCCTAATAAAAAGAAACTAGACTCAAGGATGGTGAGTTTGCTATTTTATTGGATACTTTGAAAGATCTAGGGGGTACAAGTTTTATGACCCCACATCTAAGTCAATTTTTGAGTTGAAAAATGTCGGGTTCTTTAAGGATGTTGAGTTTGGGGAGGAAGATACAATTATAAACTTTGTCTTTGAAGAGGAATACATTAATATTCCTACAAGTGCTATTGGAATTTATCAGGATCCTATTTTTGACTTTGTTCAAGACACAAAAAATCAAGACAATGTTGGAGAACCTCTCATTTAGAAAATTGTTCAAGAAGAACAAACTTTACCACATCAAAAACCTATGCCATTAAGGAGATCCATTAGAGAAAGAAGAAATGCAAAGCTAGATGACTACATTGCATTTCTTCAAGAACATGAGGTTGATATTGGAAGTGATGAAAGAAGATTCGATCAACTTCTATCAAGTCATAGAAAGTTCTAACTCTTAGAAGTGGATTGATGCCATGAATGAGAAAATTAAGTCCATGAAAGGATAATGACGTGGAGATCTTGGTCCATTTCTAGAAGATGCAAAACCCATTAGTTGCAAATGGATATAAATGACCAAAGAAGGATTCGAAAAGGCTATGTGGAAGAGGTAAAAGACTCATCTTGTCGCAAAGAGCTTTACACAGAAAGAAGGCATTGACTATAAAAAGACTTTTTCTTCGATTTCTTCAAAAGACTCTATCAGGATTATAATGGCATTAGTAGCACATTTCAATTTTGAGTTACATTAGATGGATGTAAAGATGACATTTTCCAATAATGACATTAATGAGACAATCTATACGGTGGAACCAAAAAAATATGTCAGGCAATCCAAAGAATATGGTTTTCAAACTTAAGAAATCTATGTATGGGCTCAAGCAATCATCTCGATAATGGTATTTTAAGTTTCATCAAGTTATCATCTCGTTTGATTTTGAGATAAATTTAGTTGATAATTGCATCTACTGTAAGTTCTGTTGGAGCAATTATATTTGTTTGGTTTTATACTTCAATGACATTTTGTTTGCTAGTAGTGATATATGCTTATTGCATGAAACTAAAATATTTCTAGCAAAGAATTTTAAGATGAAAGATTTTGTTGACGTCTCTTTTGTATTAGGCATACATATACACCAATATCACTCTTGGGGGGGTATTATACGATTATCACAAAAGAGCTATTCGAATAGGTTCTCAAAGATGTGGCATGCATAATTGAAAACCAAGTAATATAGTTGTGGTTAAGAGAGACAAGTTTAGTCTCAATCAATGCCCTAAGAATAATTTTGAGGAAAAGGAAATGCATAAGATTCCTTATGAATCATTAATAGGGAGTCTGATGTATGCTCATGTATGTATGCGTTCGAATATTGTTTTATATTTTGGATGTTGGGTAAATATTTAAGCAATTTAGAAAGGATCATTGGAAGGTAGACAAACAGTTCTTAAGGTACTTACAGAGAACAAAAGAATACATGCTCATGTATCCAAGGTCGAATCAGCTTGAAATCGTTGGATATATTGACTCCAATTTTACTAGATACAAAGATAGTACAAAATCTATGTTGGCATGTGTCTACCTACTAGCTAGGGGTGCTATCTCTTGAAATAGTGCTAAACAATATCTTATAGTCTCTTCTACCATGATGGCAAAATTCATAAAATGTTATCAGGCATTTAATCACGGATTATGGTTGCAAAATTTTGTCATGGGGCTGGGCATAGTGGATTGTATTGAAAGACTTTTTATGACAATAAGTCAGCTATACTATATTCCACTAACAACAAGAGCTCGACGAAGTTAAAGCATATAGAGATTAAGCTCATAATTATTAAGAAAAAAGTTCAAAGTGAACAAGTGTCTATAAAATATATCGGTATTAACTCCATTGTTATGGATCCGCTTACTAAGAAATTGTCACCCAAAATGTTTCTTGAGCACAGTACTCATATAGGTGTCACATCAATTGAGCATTTTAAGTTTTGGTGAGAGTTTGTAATTTTAAGTGTTTCTTTTATATAGACACATTTTTAGTTATTTTAGTTTATGGATATTTTGAAGTTATTTTCTGTATAAATAAAGTTTTGATTGTTTACACTTTGATTTTGGTATGGTTTGATCTTACTAAGGTTTAAGGTGGACTAATTGAAAATAAGCATAATAAGATCACATTACATGAAATTTTTATATTATACATCCACATCATAATCCATGTTATTCATTTGTATCAATATATGTAACCATCGATGGGTCAAGTTATAATAGATGTGACAAATGCCACTTTGATCTTATGTTAGTATGATTGATGAACCAGATTGGTTAGAGATATATTTCGGTAATGACAAAAAAATTGAGCTTTTATGGTTATTTTTATAATGCATAATTATAATGTTACACATATAGTCCAAGTGAGAGATTGTTGGATCCTTAATCCTATATTGGGCTTATTTTTAAGTAATTGTGTGTTGTAGGTTGTCATATAAGGTTAAACCCATTTTAAAAGTGATCTGATAATGTTTAAGTAATTTAGACTTTAATGTATCTAATAAGATGTGAATCTTTAATGTGTAGAAACTTAAGGGTTATTTATATTTTTATAATGAACTAAAATATAAATACAATTATTATCTATATATAGTGGTTATGGTCTCTATATCATACGTTCAGTTTTAATTTATTTGATTTCTTATCGTCAGATATATACCAAAGAGAAAGATAAAGTGTTCATCTAGGAATGTAAATTTTATATAGTGTATAAGCAATATGAGACATCTACTACTTAAAAGGTTAACATCCAATATAGCTAAGTTTCATGATTACTTATAATCTTTACATTAGTATCATGCTTAAGCAATATAGGATAATACTTCTAACATTCCCCCTCAAAATGTGGGTCTTTGTATTTTGCAAAGCTTATTACTTTATATTTTTAACTTATTTTAATATATCTATTTTATTTGGGTTACTTGTCTTTTTTTTTTCTTCCGCAATGCTCATTCATTATTTTTTGAGGCGATGTCTAAAGTATTTGACTCATTGATCGATTGAAACTTTGATACAATGTAAATTTTATATAGTGTATAAGCAACATGAGATATCTACTCCTTAAAAGGTTAGCCTCCAAGATAGCTAAGTTTCATGATTATTTATAAACCTTACATTACTATCATGCTTAAGTAATATGAGACAATACCTCTAACAAGAAAAATGTATAAATTTGAAAGACAAATTACTCTGCTATAAAAATTAATTAATTTATTATAAATTTAGATATATTTTTGTATATTTATTTTATATTTTTGATAATTTAATATGAATATTTTTAATTTTATTATTAATGATAATTTTTACTAAAAAAATTTATTTATCTAACATTGGCTACATTGGACAATTGTGTTTACATAACTTGACAAAGAACCTACATGTAGATATGTCTGTCAAGTTCAAATTTGTTTAGTCAAATAATTAGTGTGTTTCGAATACCGATATAGATAACTTTGTCAAGTTCAAATTTTTTTTAGTCAAACAAGTAGTGTGTTTCGAATTAGTTAAATAATGTGATTGCCTGTGACCGACATAGCACTAGTTGAAAAACGTCGGTCAGGTTCAATTGAAAATGTGCCAGGTCAATTTTTCACCGACGCTGAAATGCTATCCTTCGTTTAACCTTTCATCGATAAAGTTACGGGGGTTTGGTACGTATTTATGTTAAATAAGTAGTATTTTTCTATCTATATTTTTAAAATATTTTAATTTATTATCTTTATTTAACAAATTATATCAATATTATAAATTATAAATTATAAATTATAAACAATAAATACGTTTAATTTAAAGATTTTAACATATGTTATGCATATAACAAAAAATTTAAAAATAATTTTGACATTTATTTTTTTTATTTTTTTTCCTCCCTCTTATTTCTATCTCTTCTTCTTCACAACTAGTTTTCTTTATAAAAAAAGAAGAATAGAGGAAGGGGAGGGACGGAGGGACGGAGGGAAAAAAAAAAAAAAAAAAACTAAATGTCAAATTTGTCCTTAAATTTTTTTTTATGTGCATTGCACATGTTAAAATTCTCAAATTAAATGCTTTTATTATTTATAATTTACAATGTTGGTACCATTTATCAAACAATGATACTAAATTAAAATCCTTTGAAAATATGGGTGAGAGAAATGATATTATTTGCTTAACTTGGGTACCATTACCAAACCCACGTAAAGGAGTTGGTACTTTTTTTATATTTATGTATTAGGAAAAGTATTAAAAATTAATTATATTTTTAAATAATTTTATATTAATATTTATGATAATTAAAAAATTTTAATTTGATTTTTTTTAATATTATTGGTCAAGAAAAATAAATTTTGACATTTGGACAAAAAATATACAAGGATAAAATGGTCAATTTTTATTTTTTGAAATCTAAATTAGGAAAAAAAAAAAAAAAAAGGCTACGCTTCACACTTCATAAAAATAGTTGAAATTAGTGGCAGCCCTAATTAGAATTATTCATGAAGTGTGACCCTTTTTTTTTTTAATTTAGATTAAAAAAATAAAAAATTGATCATTTTATGACTACCAAAATTCAATAAAGACACAAAATTATGGCACAAAAATCATCGTATAGCAATAAATAGGGTATTGTTATATGCATAAAAATAAAAAAAAAAATAAAAAAAAAATTTGACAGTTGAGCTCTAACCCGTGTTCAATTTTTTAGTTTTTCTAAAGGAAACGTGATATGTGGGAGTTTATATAATTGTGATTTTATTGCATAATAGGTATTTATTAGATATAAAATTAAAAATATAAAATAAAAATATGATTATAAAATTTTTTATTAATAAAGAGACTAATTAAATTTATTATATGCATTAATATATATATTAAATTGTTATAAAAATCTTGAAGAAAATATGCATTGAAATATGTATATATGCATTGATGCATTGATTATAAGGTCCATACACTGTTATTGAAGTATTTCCATATGTATTAATGAGACACCAATATTATTAGAGGAAACGAGTTTTTATCAATTGATTAAATTTATTTAAAATGGAGCTACTAAATTTATGACACATAAATTGTTTGAATAGATATTAGATAGTAGTATTATAAACAGTTTCTGTTATTAATAGCTGATGAAGAGTGAGAGTAAACTAGGTATCAAAATACGTTAGAAATTTCGATGTTTATCAGTTACAAAATTATTAACAGTATCATTGTTATCATGAAACTTTAAAAAAAATTCATAAAATTATATATATATATATATATATTAAAAATTAGTTTTTCTAGAAAACTTCATAAAATATTAAAACAATTAATTATTTATATTTTAAATTATTTTTTTTTATTTTATACATGTAATTTACGTATACATCAATTAATTAATCATAAAATTATATAAAATAATAATTTTTTTTTGAAAATTGTAAAATAAGTTGTTAAAATGCTTGAAATGTTTATTTAAATTATTATTTGAGAAATTTTAATAAATGGATAAACCCAACGCATAAGAATAAATTTCAATGATATAATTTAACAAAGGATAAAGTTATAAAAATATCATGAAATTATTTAATTTATTACGAATTTATCATTAAACTAAATTTTGTTCAAATTATTCTGTCAAAAAAACAAAAAATGCTAACTTTTATATATATTTATGGTATCTCTATTTCAGTCTTTCAGAGCATGTTTGGCTAAAATAATATTTTTATTTCAAAAATATGAAAACATCAAGAGCTCGCTTGATAATCAATTTTTAAATTTTATAAATTTTGAGAGCTCATTTCTAATTTATAATTTCTAAAATTTGAAATGTGGAAAAATTTTGAAAATCAATATATGTAAGTTTTGTAATTAAATTTATATTTATATTTTCATTTTAAGACATTAAAATTTAATAATCAAATCATACTCAATTATATTTAAAATGTTTAAAGAGCCAAAAATTAATAAAAATATATCAAAAGCACGTTTGAAATTAAATGTTAGAAATTAAAAAATTAAAATTAAGAATTAGTTATCAAACAATCATATATAATTTTTAATTTCTACTTTTCATAATTAAAACTATAAATTAGTTATCATACACTTTTATGTTTTCCAAAAAAATTGAAATTGAAAATTGAATTCCAATTAGAAATTAGAAGTTAATATAGTTATCAAAGTTTTTATGCAAATAATAATAATTATATTATTTTATTATAAAGACATTTCGTAAGATTTTTATTTATAATTTATTTTTTTACAAGAGATTCTACATAATCCAAAATACATAATTAAATATTGAATTAACTTTTTATTTTAAAATAATAGGATAAAAAACAAAAGCTAAATTTCATTTTGGAAAACTTTGTCCTCAATATTTTTGCTTTAACAACAAAATTGTCATTATTATTTATTTTATGTATTTTATAATAATGATTTATTTTATTTTCTTTTAAAAAAATGGGTTAAAATCAAACATAATTAAAAAAATAAATAAAAGATAGAATTATATGATTTTTATTTATGGTTTAATTTTCTAGAAGTCCTAGATAAAATATAATACATATTTATTTTCAAAATAATGGCACTACTAATTAATTGAAAATTTTGACATAATTGTTCAACTTTAATTACAATTTTTTTATCATTATTATTAATTTTATTTATTTAATATGAAATGCTATAAGGATCTTATTATTATTATTATTATTATTATTATTATTATTATTATTATTATTATTATTTTTACATGAAGCTCTACAAACTAAAATACACAATAAAAAATAATAATGACAATATAAGATCCTTATAGTATTTTTATGAAAGATAAAATATAAGATTATAATATTTTTATGAATGGTTTGATTTTTATATTTGAATTCCTAGATAAGCAAAAATACATATTTATTTTAAAAATAATCACAATATTATAATTAAAGAAAAATAGTACAAAATTATTCAAATTTAATACGAAGATGATTGCTATTATTAATTTTATATATTTAATAATAATGATTATGTTATACTAAAATTTGATTTTTTTAGTTATAAAAATTTACTCTTTATATTAAATGAATATTAATTACATTATAATTAAAACTTACATTTTTAATTTTGTAATGTAAATTTTTTTTAGCTCCAAATTTTGTGATGGTTACCTATTTTCATATTTTATTTTTATTTTTATTAAGTTTGAGTGTATCAAAATGAATGTTGAGAATTTTTTCATAAATAAGTAGTCATTGAATTTTAGTATTTTATTTAATAAAAAGTTAATAAATATATATTTTAATATTATAAAAATATAATAAAAAACTAAAATATAGAAATAAAGTAGAATGAGTACATGTTCATTTTAAGTATATACTTGTGTAATTATATTTGCAAGAATAATCAAGGACTAGGACTTATACACGTTTTTCCAAGATGAGTTTCAGGATGCAGAACGTGTATAATATATTATGCGTTTGATTAAGATTAAATTTATATGGTATTAATGGTGCACTAAAATTATTTAATTGAATAATTTTATAATTGTTGATCACATTTTATGAAAATATAAAAAAATATTAAATTTATAACATATAAATAATATTGAGAAAAGTTTATTGTTTTGATTGATTGAAAATTACTTTTTAATATTAAAGAAGGAAAATACAATAAAAGTACGATATTATACAAAACGTGGCAAATTGCGTCGTGAGATCATCTCCAATATTTAGTGCAATTTTCTCAATATCTTTTACAAAAGTTGTATTATCATTTTTTATTTTTATTCACAATGATATAGTGCAAAAGCTACACTATTTTTTTTTTTCATATATAACCTATTATATTAAATATCATACTAAAAAATATATTATTTAAAATATTCATTTCAATTTTCTTTGTGTAATTTTTGAACTAACATAATACAAAATTTGTACTATTTTTTTTTATATCCAATCTACTACACTAAATATCACACTAAAAAAATATTTGAAATAAAATTTAAACAAAAAATAGATAGCGTGTAAACAGTATCATGCTATATATAGTATAACAATGTTTATCACACTATTATAGTGTATAAATATAATCTCTTTGAAGCAATTTTTAATATAAAAATTGCACTAAATATAGAGCTATAAAGCCTCATTGAAGATGCTCTCATCACACTAAATATTAAACTAAAAGATATAATCTTTAAAATAAATTTTTAATTTTTCTTTATATACTACTTTTAACTCCAATTATTACACTAAATATCCAATTAAAAAAAATATTTTTTTTAAAAATGCAATAAAAAAATCACATGAAAAGTATCGCATCAAATGTATCACGATACTGGCATTACACTATTTTAGTGTAGAATTATATAACATTTTTTGAACAAATTTTAGAACAAAAATTGCTCTAATTTTGTATTTTAAAGCCTCATCACAGATATCCTCACACATGATTAATGAATAATGACCATAGATGAAAAATATCTTGACTTAAATTTTATAAAAATGTTGATGAATATTTAAAAAAAATTATAATAATTGTGAAATTGACCTATTTTTAAAATTTTATATTAATATTTTCATTAGTAAAAAATAATAATAATAGATTAACTAAATTGATTTCTTTTATTTAAACATTTTATGTGTTGCTCAAATATACATATATAATGCTGAAGTATTATGATTAATACATTAAAAAAAATATTAATTTTGAAGTTATAAGTTATGAAAAATGAATAACATAAATATAAAACTATTTTAAAAATAAGAATTACTTAAATTTTAAATAAGCATGAGAAAAATGATAGAGAAAATTATCACGAATAAATAACAATTTAATAAATTATAACTTATAATTAAATATTTACTATGCAAATAAATGTAAAAAATTATGAAAAATTTAAATCGATTACTTTACATAAGTTTGTCTTAATTCATAATATAAATAATTAGTATATTTAATTTGGAGAAATTAAAAAGTTAATATTTTTTTATATATTTAGTTATTTATATCGGCATTTTTGACATTTTTTTTTTTTGAAAGTTCAAAAAATTATGAAACAAGTTAAAAAAATATCAAAATTTTGACATTTTTTTAAAATATTTTTAAGAAAATATAATTTTTGTTTTTTTGAATGTTGTGAAAGATATTTTAAAAACATCATATTATCTCTTCTTAACAAAAT
Source organism: Elaeagnus macrophylla (assembly GCA_029378325.1). Taxonomy (NCBI): domain Eukaryota; kingdom Viridiplantae; phylum Streptophyta; class Magnoliopsida; order Rosales; family Elaeagnaceae; genus Elaeagnus; species Elaeagnus macrophylla. The sequence goes on from CM055641.1 coordinate 35,137,630, forward strand.
TTTTTGATTAAAAAATAGAAAAATATGGAAATATCTTTATCAATTCTATTAATAACCATGTAAAAAACGGTGATATGCTCAATTTCAATGTATAACTGTGCAACAGTAACCCATGTATATCAAATCAAAATTAATGTGGTATTTTTTTGTTATATACAATTACTTAAATTCATACACGTGAAGAGAAGTAGATGATTATTAAACACGTGTGATTCCAGTACCATTTTTTTTTTGTTTGCTACATAGAATAGACATGTGGGGGGCACATGTCTATGAAGGGGACTCTACGGTAGTTGAGAGACTCTGGCTATATCAGACGGTAGGAGAGAGATATCAATGTCGCCTACTCTGTTGTTATTAGAAGCCCATTGTATAAGGTTGTGCGCTCTAGAGTTGAGATCACGTGGTATCCATCGAATGGATATCATATTAAAGCATGAGAGATGCGTAGTCATTTCCTTTAGAATCTGTATAGTTGAGGGATGAAGGTTTGTCCAATTTTCTTCAAGGAAAGCAGTAATGATTGTTTGGTTGTCACCTTCAAGATAGACTGATTGATGAGAGAAATTTTTCAAGTAAGAGAAGACTGCAGTAAAGGCGAAACTTTCAGCAATTTCACTGTTGATAGTGTGCCTGAAATCAACCCATGCATGAATAGTACGGCCATGGCTGTCCGTAGTGATAAATCCAATTCCAGCTTGCCCATCTTTCCAGGAAGCATCAAAATTAACTTTGATTGCGTGAGGGGGTGGGGGTTGCCATGTAGAAGGAATGAAAGTATTTTCTCCTATGGCATTTATCCGAGTCCAAGATTTATTGAGGAGTGGTGTGAATTCTTCAATTCGGTGATGAATTCTGGAAATGAGCTGTTGCTGATTGATTACTTTGCCTTTATAGAGCACCTCATTCCTCAGCCATCACACTTGTTCAATCATGAGTGTGGATACTAGAGTGAATTCGGCAGCTGTAACATGATTTGGTAACCATCTTTTAGGAGGATTAATGATAAAGTTTATGTATTCAAAAATGTCTAACCTCTCTAGAAATTCCCATTGGATGTTCCATTTCCAAGTTGACCACCAAGTTCGAATTATATCACATTTGAGGAAGAGATGGGTGGAATCCTCGAGAGCTGTGTTACAGAGAGGGCAGAGAGGATCTTCTAATGGACGGAACCGACCTATATTCTTTTTTGTACTGAGGCAGTTTGTCATAATTTTCCAAAGTAAAAGTTTTTGTCTTTCATGAAGTTTTGTTGTCCATAGTTTTCGCCACAAAGGTGAGTGTGACAAAGGTGCTAATCGAGGGGCTACTTGAGTCCTGTAGGCATCTTTGACAGAATAAATGCCTATTCCTGAGCCAAACCATTGAAGTACATCTAAGGCATGTGATGGAGGTTCAATCCTGGTAATGTAAGGGGTAATGTGTGGGCCACATATGCTGCTTAAGAGAGTATGGTCCCAACTCCAGAAATTTTGCCAATTGCACAAATCTGTTATCTGATTTAAATGATGGAGGTTATGAGTAACCTGTACATGGAGTTTTTGAGCAGGTAGACCCGGTACCCAAGCATCTTGTTTAAAGTTAAAACTTTGGCCATTACCCAGTTTCTAGTAGCTACCTTCTTTAATAAGTTCTCCTGCCTATAGGAGGCCCTTCCAGATGTAAGAGTCACTGGGTCGTTGTTCAACATTTAGAAAATGGTTGTGTTTCAAGTATTTGGTTTTAAAAATTGTGACCCATAGTTTCTCAGGTTGGGTTATTAATTGCCATGCAGCTTTGGAGAGCATTGCCTTATTGAAATCCTTCAATTTACGGAAACCTAGGCCGCCTAAATTTTTTGGTAAACACAAGCGGTCCCAGTGTAGAGGTGAATAATAATGGGTACTATGAACATTGTTGGTCCACCAAAAACGTATGATCGAGTCTGCAGCTTGACACACATTTGCTGGGATTTTGAAGGTGCTCATGGAGTAGATTGGTGTGTTTTGTACCGTGGAGGTGATTAAGGTCATTTTACCTGCCTGTGAGAGTAATTTTGATTTCCAATTGTCCAATTTGAAGCGTAACTTATCAAGTATGCTGCTGAAGGCGGTTGTTTTGTTCCTACCAAGGGGGAGAGAGTGGCCTAGATATTTGAGTTGGGTAGTCAAAGTGTACACTGGAAGTATTTGACACAAAGAGCGTTTCTGCGAATTGCTGACATTTTTGGAGAAGAACATTGCAGATTTGTGGAAATTGATTTGTTGTCCAGACCAGTTGCAGTAGGTGTCCAAAATATGCCTGATTTGAAGAGCTTCCTCAGCAGTACCTTTCAAAAAAATGAGAATATCATCGGCATAAAGTAAATGTGAGATTGGAGGTGCAGCTGGGGTGAGTTTGAGACCACTGATTAAATTTTGTCTTTCTGCTTTGAGCATCATCCTGGATAGACATTCTGTCACCATTATGAAAAGATAAGGGGATAGAGGGTCCCCCTGTCGGAGTTCGCACTGTGGTTGGAAGTGATCATGTGGTGCACCATTTATCAGAATTGAAAAAGACATTGTAGATATGCACTGATGAATGAGATTACACACTTTTGGGGAGAATCCCATGAGACCCATAATGTGAAGCAGAAAGTCCCAATTAACAAGATCATAAGCTTTTTTCATATCCAATTGTAAGCCCATTAAACCGTTTTTTTCCCTTGTGGTCCGATTGATTTTTGTGGCAAGTTCGTGGGCCAATAAAATGTTTTTCGCAATCCATCGACCTGGAATAAAGGCAGCCTGGTAAGGTGAAATATGGGCTTCAATATAAGATCTCAATCTCTTGACTAGTATGCAGTGTAATTCCAATACCATAAACATGCAAGAGATAGTACTAATTCAAACCAAAATTAATATGGTTTATTTTTTTTTAATATACAATTACTTAAATTCAGTTGAAATTTAAGTAATAAAAATATGTCACATTATTTATTATTTTAAAGAAAAAAAATATTATAACAATTTATCAAATTTAATCATTTATGTTATTTAAATTTTTAAATTATAATTAATATTATTTAATCTTTTAACTTAAAAAAAAGAATTTGGTACTTCACAAGGTCCTTATCTTTACAAAAATATGTTTTAATTCATTTTTTAAGTGATATATTCTACGTCTCTTAGCTTTTAAATAATTATAATTAAGTTCAATTTAAAAAAAAAAAATTTAATTTTTCGATACATGGTTCTCATGTGATTTTTTAAAAAGATAATTTTAAAATTTTAATTTTTTTGCTAAATTTGAAAAAAAAAAAAAATTATGAGATAGAAAAAAATTAATTAAAAAATTGACCAATTTTTTTTTTAAAATTACATTTCTTTGTCATTTTTTTCTAATTAGAAACTCATTTAAAAAAAAAAATTTAGTAAAAAAATTGAAATTCCAAAATTACATTTTTCAAAAATTACATGAGAATCATATACTAAAAAATTAATATTTTTTTTGAGAAATTGAACCCAAGTGTAATTTTTGAAAAGTTAAGAAAACTAAGATGTACTACTTGAAAGAAAATAAATTAAACTGTACCTTTTAAAAAAAATAAAAAATTAGTGGAGTACCAAAACTAAAAAAAAGTGATCAATTAATGACAAAAAACATAATTTTGATAATTTTTTAATTAAAATATTATTTTTTAAGAGGCTAATTAAAAACAAATTATATTATTTAAATATTTTTTATATTAAAATATTAATTTTTAAAAATATATTTTAATTAAAAAATTAATTATTTTATTATTAATTAACTTATTTTTTCAAAATTATAAAATTAAATGATATTATTTATAATATAAATAAACAAATAATATAATTTAAGAGACATGATGTCTCCCTATTTTAAATTTAACAAATATTGACTCATCCTATCCAATTTTTAGCAAAAATTAATTAATAAATAGAATCTTTTATTTGACTTAAATTAAATCGGATTGGATCAGATCATTTATTTAATAAAATTATTAAAATCAGACAATTAGGTCTGATTCGATTTGGTTAGTAGTTTTTTATGTTTTTTAATTTTTTCTTTCAAATTATGTTAAAATTTGAAATTAACATAAAAAAAAAACTCTAAATCTAACTAAATTACTTTAGATATATTATAAATATATATCATATAGTATCACATATAAACTAATAATTAAGTTGATAAAATTTATAAAATGTAAAATCATTATAAATTACATACAACTAAAAATTACAAATTGTATGATAAAGAATTAAAACCATAAAAAAAAAGAGGCTTAAATGTAATATTTAATAATAAATAATATAATATATTTTTTATTTTTAAAAATAAATAATAATATAATATATTTCTAGAAATAATTTTAAATAATATAATATATTTTTTATTTTTAAAAATATAATAATATAATATTTTAAATAAATTTTTTTTATATATATAATAGTTTGATTCAATTTAAATGATTAAAAATTAAAAAAAAAATTAAAAAATTATTTTAAAAATTAAATCGATTTAGTCGGACACCTTTTACCTCCAACCCGAGAACTGAGCTCAATCCAAGGTTTAGGAAAGGGGACAAAAGAAAAGAAAACCACTTTTTCTTTTTGTCAATAAAACCAAAAAAGGAAATACATTTTTCAACAAAGTTTTTAAAAATGTGTATTTTAATTTGAAAAAATTGCTTTAAGAGTCCACTAATTTTAATTTTGATAACTTCACTACTATAATTCACGAACTTTTCCACAGTAGCACAAGAATCCATGCAAGGAAATTACGATTGTATAAATAGTCCACTAGGTTATTCCTTTCGCTTTGACCAACAGGTTTTTTTTTTTTTTTGACACACCCGTGAAAGTTAAAAACTTTTTGCTTAATGCTTGTTTCTTTCACTTTCAAGAGCACAGTGAAAGTGTAAACAGCTCATTTTAAAATCAGAAATCAGAGTGCGATAATTTGAGAACCTCTCTGTCAGAGATTTTTTTTTCTTTTTTTTTTGTACCTCTTCTCCTCCTTTTTACTGTATTTGTTTCTTTCTTCAAGGTCCCATCTTTACTTACTGAGAGTGAGTTTACAGATTACTATCCCCTATTATCATTACCACCTCATATTTTTCCAGTTAAAACATGATTAAACATGATTATTATCATTATTACCATTCTTGTTTCTCCTACTAGTTTTTCCATTCTTGCTTCACTCATGTTGACGCTCTTTGTTTCTCTCTTCTCTTTCACATTCCTGAACCTCATACGCCTTGGATTGGCCTGCACTTTCTCAAACAAGTTTATTTCCAACAATTTCTTTTATTAATCTACATATATCTTCTTCTTCTTTTTCTTACGGTAGCCATTAATGAACCAAGTTCAAATCTTTATCTCTGTAACTTGACTAAACTCCCAAACTTCATCATGAACGGAGCACTAAGTTATTGTCCTAAGCTAATCAACATCTTCAAAAAAACACTTCTATTGTCTTCTTTAAGCTTAGGTTCAGATTCCCTTGTTGTTCTGTTTCTGAACAAAGAGTAAGAAAGATTTCATCTTTAACTTGCAAAACGACAATAATGCCCAACCCCCTTCTCCTCCTCCTCCTCCTCCTCACCCTCCAATATTTCTACTTAGCTGTCTCTCACAACCACCATAACCGCCATCTCCTCCACCAGCCCTTCTTTCCAATACTTCTCCCTCCAACACAAGCTCCTTCGTACTCTCCACAAGCTCAACCCAAGCTTCCATTTTCCTCTTCTTCCTCAACTCCACCAGAGACAGAGATACCCTTCTTTCCATCTTACCAATCCTCATCTCCCCCTCCTTCTCCAACATCTCTCTCCTCATTCCCAGCTAACATCTCCTCTCTCCTCTTACCTCCTCACATCTCACCTTCTCACCGCCATGTCCTTGCCATTGTCGTTTCTGTTTCTCTTATTTCTGCTGCTATCATTCTTGCATCTGCTGCTTTCTTCTTCTACCATCGCCGGCAACTTAAGCTTCAGAGTAATACTGACGACAAGGCCTCGATATCAGACGGTCTTTGCTTGTACCCACCTAACACTGCCACTTCTGATGGTCCACCAAAGCTCAGTGGAACGCCCAGCACTAGCACCGAATTTCTATACTTCGGTACCCTTGTTAATGCCCACGTAGTCGAGCAAGAAAAAGTAGCAAATTCGACTAGTAGAACTGGGTTAAAGATTGGCGTCTCGGGCTCGCCGTATCGGAAACTGGGTTCGCCGGAGCTTAGACCACTTCCACCGCTTCCAAAACACAATGTCAAGCAGGGTTACAAGAATTTTGAGGGTCGTTTGGATGGTGACGAGGAGGGAGATGAGTTTTATTCACCGAGAGAGTCCATTGAGAGTCAGGGTCGCATTGAATCAAGCTCTCGAAGAGCGTTCAAGAGCATGGGAGTTGATAACTTTGGAAGTAGAAGTTTCAATTCAAGAACTACTTCACACCCATGTTCAAAATCTGCTTCCCCAACAACCTCTTTGTCAAATACTAGTTCGCCGCCGTTGAACCTCAGCCCTAGAAATTTAGTTTCTAAGTCTATTGATTCTGTTATAAATTTCCGAGCTCCCTTTCGGCCAAGTCCTATTGCAATATTACCATCGCCGATACTGTCCACGTCTTCGTCCTTATCGGAAAGAGGTTCTGGAAATGCCCAGAATTCCCCGGCAAGGAATTCGAATGCGTCGGTACAGAGAAATAAATCTCAATCAACAAATGAGAGTAATTTTAAGTCATTTGTACCTGCAAAACTACCCCCACCACCACCGCCAGTACCGCCAGCGAGGTTTTGGGAAATTCCGGTAACTCAGAGTCCAAACCTTGGACCTCCGGTTCTTGAGACGCCTTCTTCAAAACCCACTGGGTTCCTCCAAGCAGAAAACAATGAAGTGAAAGATGAAACTTTGAAGCCAAAGCTGAAGCCTTTACACTGGGATAAAGTCAGGGCAAGCTCTGACCGGGCTACGTTTGGGATCAGCTGAAATCGAGCTCATTCCAGTAAGAGTGAATTATTGGTTGGCTAGTGGATTCTTGTTTTTATTTTTATGTTAATTAGTTTAAATTCAAAATTGAGGTTGTGATGATAATGTTTTGTTTTTTGTTTTGCAGGCTAAATGAGGAAATGATTGAAACACTGTTTACGGTTAATAATTCAAATTTAACGGCCAAGGATAACGGTCACCGTCAAGTTCCATCTTCCTTTAATCAGGAGAACCAGGTACTTGATCCAAAGAAGTCTCAGAACATTGCCATTTTGTTGAGGGCTCTGAATGTAACTATTGATGAAGTCTGTGAAGCTCTTGTGGAAGGTAATTAGTTTCTAACTTGGTGTTTTTGGCAATTTTGTTTTTATATTTGTTTGGACTGTTGTTATTTAACTGAACTAACCTCACTTTGGATACTCTGATTGTCTCTTGGATTATTGGGGAACAGGTAACTCTGATTCCCTGGACACAGAACTTCTTGAAAGTTTATTAAAGATGGCTCCAACCAAAGAAGAAGAACAAAAACTAAAGGATTTTAAAGATGAATCACCAAGTAAGCTAGGCCCAGCTGAGAAATTTCTCAAGGCAGTGCTTGATATACCTTTTGCATTTAAGAGAGTAGATGCATTGCTATATGTGGCCAATTTTGATTCAGAAGTTGAGTACCTCAAAAGGTCTTTTAATACTCTAGAGGTATATCTTTCATTATTTTCTCTCCTTTCATTTGATTCGTTCAGATTTCAGATCACTTAGTGTCATATTTGGTGTGTAACAGATCTATTTTTTGATACATCAAAGACCCACTTTTTAGCCATTTTGCCATGTGTCTGCATATTGATAACAAATACAGTTGCACACGAAAATGACACAAAATTTGGACGGACTTGTTCACTCTATTGCATGTGTAGATAAATTATTCATTGCTCTTGAAGTAAATAATGACTTAATATTCTAAGTCAATGAAACGTAGATTAGTGTAACTATTTATTGAAAAACACAAATAATCGATGCTATAAAGAGAGCAATCAATAAAATGAATTGATGGAAGTATACTTTAGAAGTAATGCTTAACACCCAATAGGTCAATATGTATGTGTACTGCTTGCATAGGAGTGCTAAACATATTTTTCACTTAAACCAATAATTGTAACACTTGTTAATATTGTCTTGAAAAATTAAGAAGTTTTAATTTTAGGAATTCGTTGCACCCATCTAGTGGCTTTGAGTGCAAATTTGAGAGCATTTAACATTTCTCGAGCTTGCATTGTTTTCTAACTTTGAATATGCATAAGGAAGTTTAGAAGTAATGATTCAATGCTTGTTAACAGTAAATTATCAAAATCATTCTGATAAGAGAGCATCAAGATATTAGTGCTAATCTCAAAAATCTGTCTTACTTGACCATTATTTCTGCAACAGGAAGCTTGTAAGGAATTGAAAAACAGCAGGATGTTCCTAAAACTTTTAGAGGCAGTTCTCAAAACTGGGAATCGTATGAATGTTGGCACCAACCGAGGAGATGCCCGTGCCTTTAAACTCGATACACTACTCAAGCTTGTAGATGTCAAGGGCACTGATGGTAAAACCACTCTTCTGCATTTTGTTTTACAAGAAATCATCAGAGCTGAAGGTTCTCGACTATCTCGTTCGAATCATACTGAAACAACTGAGAAAAGTGAGCAGTCATATTTTCAGGATGATATTAAACATTGGAAGCTGGGCCTTCAAGTTGTTTCAGGATTAAGTGAGGAGCTAAGCAATGTAAAGAAAGCTGCCGCGATGGATTCAGATGTACTGAGCAAAGAAGTCGCCAAACTCACAGAGGGGATTGCAAAAATAGCACAAGTAGTGAAATTGAATGAAGAGATTGCCCTCAAGGACAGTAGCAGAAAATTTTCAGAGGCTATGAAGGAGTTTTTGAAAAAGAAAGGGGATGAGATTGCGAGGCTTCAGGAACAGGAGAAATTGGCGTTCTCTTTAGTTAAAGAAATAACCGAGTATTTTCATGGTAACTCGGCCAAGGAAGAAGCTCACCCATTTCGAATTTTCATGGTGGTGAGGGATTTTTTCTCCATTCTTGATCGAGTATGCAAGGAAGTTGGAAAAGTTAGTGAAAGGAGTGAAGCCTGTTTTGCTCTTCAATTTCCATTGACGACTACAAGTCCAACGTTGCTGCCGGTTTTCCCTGGACTAAATGGAGAGCAGCACTATGGTTCGTCAGATGATGATGTCTCATCTTCATTCTAGTTCTAGAGTCTAGTGCTTTTGAATTGATGCTTTTTCTGCCAATTATCACCAGGATTGACCTTGTCAAATAGTATTGGTGGACATGAAATGCGCAGCTAGGCTGTGCTAGCCCCAGTATTACGACTATCCATTTTGTTATTATTATAATCTATATGAATGTAGTCAAAAGATTAGTATTATGATATAAATATAATATGAATTTTTTTTTTCTCGTTTTATATGTGTATTTTCAAGAAACATATTCTAGGGGTTGTGTGATTAAATCAATTTTTATTTAGTGGATAAGTGTTCTACGTATGAGGTCACTGGAATTTTATGAGAACATAGTTGAGTTAATATTCTCAAAAAGGTGTGAACGAATTCCCTTCAACGGTTCCTAGTCTGGTTAGGCATTGACTAACCGATAAAATTTGTAGGGGTTCTCTGTTGATTTACTTTAACTAACCAGTAAAATTTCAAATAGGAAGGTAAATAGAAATATAGAAATACATAATCAAACTGTAAAGTGTAAAAAAGACCTCTTATGGAAAATGCATTTTCTGAGAAGCTATCAATTTAAGAATGAAGAAAGATTGATATGAATTCAATACATGTCTTACATTTTCATTGAGGCCAAGGGGTTCATGAAACAAAATTACTAAGATGACAACTCTCAGCATCCATACGTTCAATTACCCGTATTGCTTCATCTTCTGTGGCAGGCACAACATTTCGAACATGCAATCCATCTTTCACAGCCTCCGGCCGAATAGAGAAAGTGAAGTAGAATTTGTTGGAGACCTATTCAATTCATACAACCAAAATCTAATTATAGTTTGCCTTTTCATGTTCAAAAGACAGACAGAACAACCAATGAGATGTGGCTCAACGTTATGAAACTCACTTGGTAATGTTAAAGTATGGGTTTCAATCCCCAGTAACGTGTGTGAGCATGAGTAGTATAAAAAAGACAGACAAAATATATACAACTTTCTTTTGATTTCAGTTCACATCTTCATTTGATGGTATCCATTCTAGCTTCAAATTTATCATAAACTAGTAGTTATCTCAAAGGTTAAAAATCATCAAATGGCTGAAAATATCATTCTTTTTGTATTGGCATTAGCATTTAAGAAAACTTCTCACCTCACTGGACCTAAGCTCGGGCTTTGTAACATGAGCAACTACTTCCACATTTATTAGAGGTTCTGTTGGATTCTGAAGTTGTGTGTAGAGAACACATGATTTGAAGCGAAGGAAATTTCCAACATCCACCTGCATCAAGTATCATCAATAGACATGGACTAACAAGTGTCCTTTTAATAAAATTTACAGATATAATGACGGCATCTTCAAACAAAGTCAAAATATTAACCTTGAGTTAAGACTTATTATTTCAACTCCCTAAAGGATTTTCACAAGATGCAAACTCTAGTTGCATTGACAATTTGAGAATTTACAGCAAGAGAATAATATTTTAAAACTTAGTTTTGACAGTAAATATTGACATATGGAGTACGGGCAATTGTTCTTAGTAGCTGATGACTTAAATTGATGAGGCTTTTAACAGAAAAAATTGAGCTTTGCAGGACAAAGTATTATTTTTAATATCAACAAGAGAGGTTTAGCATAGTTTCCAAGCTACCACAGCAACTGCTAACTAGCATCATCAAAGACTCAGAAGCTCTTGGAGAAAATCCTTGAAGAAAGATGGAGTAACATTATGGCTGGATGTGATTGTATCAAAGCTCTAACAAACAAGAAGCATTAAATGACTATGAAAATCCTTTCTATTTCCCTTTGAACAATCTAAGTTCGATTTAGACAAACTATGTTGTAGCTAAGCAGTTTTTCTATTTGAATTGGGAGAAATACCAAAAAATTGGTAGTTCTCAGAAATTGTTTAAAAGGTTAATGTATAATTGACATGCCATTTTAGGGTCAGTTTGATTTTGCATAATTTGTACATGATTTTAAGGGCTGAACTTGTTCTTATACCTAGTTGGTACTTAAATGACGTCCATAGTAGCTAATACAAGTATTATCTAGAATCTTATAGTAATAGGTGTAGTCACTCACAGGTTTGACGAAATCAACATGATCAACTTCAATAAAGTGTGGTGCTGCACCAGCAAAAGCATATGTTGTGGAGAAGGCCAGTTCAAATGCTCTTCGCATCAAAAATCCCCCGAAAATTCGTCCGTAGATATTTCTTTGCTGCGGTTGACAAACGAAAGAGTTGTCAAGATGAGTATCCTTTATAAGAATGCTATCTCGGTCTGCCAATGCTGGCATGTCAGAGAAGATTCTTCCTTCAGCCAACAATGCATTAATCCTTTCTACATCCTTTTTCTCAATATTTATTTTTTGTTCTTCTCTCATCCTTTTCCTCATTTTGTTCCTTTCATCTGCTTCATTCCATAATGACTTTTCTCTTTCAGTTTCTGGTGAGATCTGGTTGATTGGAGCCGATTTTCCTGTCCTGGAATCACGTGCCACAAATGTGAAGTTTGCTACTAGAGAAAATGAGTCTTCTGGTTTTGGGGACTCTGCAAGATCAAATTATAACAAGTATGACATGCAGAAGCAGTTGTCTGCTCAAAACGTGATAAAAGGAGTATTCATAGAATTTCGATACAAAACAAATGTTAGTGACTTTTTGTGTGTGTGGGTATAATCAGTTTTTACCAGCAATAAAAACCCTGCTCACATGATAGGCCACAAGTCCATTTTACCTATTCTAGGAGGAAGGATAAAGTGGGGAATGCTGAGGTGTAATTCTATTATATTTTTTGTTATGAATTCTGTTAGAGGAGAGAGAAGGAAATGGTTTTAAAATAGCTTGCAAGCTGTGTGGTGGGTATTGGGAAAAATACTGTGAGCTTTGCTCTTAGGAGAGTCTCAAGCCTCTCAAATGCTTTGTGCTTTCCCTTTCCAGTTTCTATTTTGATTGAATAAAAGTCCCTCTTCTCCATTACTTACAAATAGCTTTCCCGACTAATTTTCCTTGAAGTTGCTATATTTGTGGCTTAATTGTTACAGGTTTTGTGAGCATTGTCAGTTGTATTTCAAGGTGTATTAAATTGGTATCAGAGCTTTACTATCCTAGGAAGATGGCAGCCACAGGAAGGGAAAAAGAAGGTATGATGTTGAGTCCAATAGTTGGAATGCCTCAAGCAATTGAAAGAAACTTTGGGTTTTCAAGAACACGGCCAGATTTTCGCTTCCAAAAACTAGAAATGCCAATATTTGATGGAAGCAACCCCGATGGATGGTTATTGAAGGCTAAACACTATTTTTCTTTCCATCGTTTCACAAATGAGAAACTTAAAGTAACTGTGATATGTTTTGAAGAAGATGCATTGCTATGGTACCAATGAGAGAGCAAGAAACGAACGATGGTTCTGTGGGAGGAGATGAAGCTGCTAATTTTGAAACAATTTTATTCAGCACAATCTGGATCCTTATATGAATAATGGTTGGCATTGGAACAACAAGAAGTGTTGGAGATTATAGAAGGAGATTCATAGAATTGTCGGCACCATTGGAGAATATATTTTGATGAGGTCGCATTAGGGAATTTCATAAATGGGTTGAAGCCCGAAATCAGAGTAGAGGTGAGGCTTTTGGACCCAATTAATTTGGGTCGGGCCATGAAATTAGCCCAAAAAGTGGAGGAGAAGCTGATGACACAAACCCAAACCCAACTCAGTAACAAAGCTGGGTACGTTGGAAGTGTCGAGGCTGGATTTACTAATGGCGACAACTAGGGAAGCTCGCGAACCAGTTTTGCATTGGTGGGTAGTGGTCAATCGGCAATGGGTGGGGCTCGGTCGGCGTTGGGTGGGACGACAGCCACTGCAAAACTCCAAGGTGAGGTTTGGCGCCTCATTGACTCGGAACTTCAAGCAAAACAAGAGAGAGGACTCTGTTTTCGCTGCGATGAAAAATGGGAACTAGGACACAAATGCCCAAAAAAAGAATTAAACGTATTGCTTACCCATGACGTTGAGGAAGATGTTCCAGACGACCTGCCAATAGGCACAGAATTGGAGTTGGAAGTCGCTGAAAGCAGTCAAGGGATAGAAGTGTCACTTAATTCATTTGTGGTATTAACCAACCCGAAGACTATGAAATTAAAGGGAATAGTTGGTCAGCAGGAAGTAGTGACACTAATTGATCCAAGTGCCACTCACAATTTTATTTTGTTTGATTTAGTTGAGTAGTTGAAATTACCTATTTCTAAAACGAATGTTTACGGAGTGACGATGGGTATTGGAAACTCAGTTTGTAGCGAGGGAATTTGCAAGGGAGTATCCTTGCATTTGTAGGAAATTAATATTGTGGATGATTTCTTACCTCTGAGATTGGGCAGTTCTGATGTAAATCCTTGGTATCTTTGAAAACAATGATGAAGACAATTAAGAATGAAAATACGGGTATCCTAGTTGAACTTAAAGGGATAGATTTGCAGTATGGGGATTAGGAAATGACACCCCAGTTTTTGAATCCAGTGTTGACTCAATATGAGGTGGTATTCAATATGCCGCACGGGTTACCACCCTCTCGGGGTCACGAGCATTCTATTATTTTGAAAGAAGGCAGTTCTCTTATTAGTGTACGGCCGTATCGGTATCCTTATGTTCAAAAATATGAGATTGAGAGGTTGATTAAGGAGATGCTTATAGGCGGTATCATACAAGTCAGTAACAACCCATTTTCCAGCCCAGTCTTATTAGTCAAGAAGGATGGATCTTGGCGTTTCTGCATGGACTATCATGCCCTCAACAAAGTCACTATTCCAAATAAGTAGCCTATACTTGTCATTGATGAACTTCTTGACGAACTGAAGGGTGCATGTATTTTTTCCAAGCTTGATTTAAAGTCATTACCAAATTTGGGTCAAGGATGCAGACATTTACAAAACTGCTTTCAGAACTCATGATGGTCATTATGAATTTTAAGTAATGCCATTTGGTCTCACGAACGCCCCAGCCACTTTCCAGTCACTTATGAATGATGTGTTCCGGCCCTATCTCAAGAAGTTTGTTTTGGTCTTCTTTAATGATATCTTGATTTACAGTGCAAATTAGGAGGACCATCAGTCCCATTTGTCACAAGTTTTGAGCGTTTTTACAAAAAAACAATCTATATGCCAATCATAAGAAATGTGAATTTGGAAAAACTTGTGTGGAGTATTTGGGGCATATAATCTCCGGAGGAGTGGTAGCAGATCCCGACAAAATCTAATCAATGGTTTCATGGCCAACGCCCACGAACTTACGAGAATTGAGGGAATTTTTAGGATTGACAGGTTACTACAGAAAGTTTGTTGCAGGATACGCCTGAATTGCCTTACCTCTAATCGAACAACTCAAGAAAGATAAGTTCAGGTGGAATGAAGAGGCTAAAAAGGCTTTTGTGGAGCTTAAACATGCAATGACCCAGATACCAGTGTTGGCGATGCCCGATTTCACACAACCCTTCATTATTGAGACCGATGCCTCAGGGTTTGGATTAGGAGCCGTTCTTATACAAGGACAACGGCCGGTTGCATTCTTCAGTCACACATTTAGGCCGCAAGCACGTTTGAAGTCAATCTATGAAAAGGAACTAATGGCGATAGTGTTTGCTATAATGAAGTGGAGGCCTTATTTGTTAGGTAGACGATTTGTGGTGAGGACTGATCAACAAAGCCTGAAGTTTCTCCTGGATCAAAGAATTGTAGGCACCGAGTATCAAAAGTGGGTTACCACGCTCATGGGATACAATTTTGACATCCAGTACTGAAGTGGGGCCAGTAATAGGGTGACTGATGCATTGTCACGTATTCTTGAGAGCGTGGAGTGTTTTGCATTGTCAATATCTCAGTGGCAACATTGGGAGTCATTACAAGCCTAGCTAAACCAAGATGAATTCCTCGCCAAGTTACAGGAGGACATTAGTTCCGGTCATCAACTACATGTGGGGCTCTCGGTGGAGCATGACATTTTGTTTTATAAAGGTCGCCTGGTAATTCCACAACACTCCCAGCTACTGCCCTTACATATTGGCTAGTTTCATAATTTTCCAATTTGAGGTCATTTGGGGGAAACCAAAACTTATCAATGGATGGCAACTGAGTTGTATTGGGTCGGTATGCGCAAGGACATTGTCAAAGTCGTTCAGAACTATATCGTTTGCCAGCATAACAAGCATTTGGTTGCCACACCTGCGGGTTTGCTACAACCCATTTCCCTTCCAGCATAGATTTGGAATGACATTACAATGGACTTTATTGAAGGGTTACCTCGTTTCGAAGGAGTGGATACCATATTGGTTGTGGTTAATAGACTCAGCAAATATGCCCACTTCATTGGTCTGAAGCATCCCTTCACTGCGATGACGGTAGCTGGGACTTTTGTCAAAGAGATTGTCAGGTTCCATGGTATTCCTCAATCTATCAACTCAAATCGAGATCGAGTATTTCTCAGTCATTTTTGGAGCAAGTTGTTCCGACTGAATGGCAGGACACTTAAGCGGAGCACAGCATATCACTCCCAAACCAATGGGCAAACAGAAGTTGTTAATCGATGTTTGAAAACATACTTGTGTTGCTTTGCATCAGAGAAGCCACGTGCTTGGGCTTGCTGGTTGGCATGTGCTGAATATTGGTATAACACTTCATTTCATTCATCCACTCGATGTACTCCTTTCAGGGCTTTGTATGGGCGTGACCCTCCCCATCTCCTTCGCTACAAACGGGGCACAACTGCAGTTTCAATGGTTGACCAAGTATTGGAGGATTGCAATGCCATCTTAGATGACTTACGCATGCACTTATTGCGCGCCAAACAAAAGATGAAACTCCAGGCTGACTGTAAAAGGCACCACTTGGAGTTTGCAATCAGGGATATGGTGTTCTTGAAGTTGAAATCATACCGACAACGCTCTTTGTCCCAACATAAGTATGAGAAACTTGTTGCCCGTTTCTATGGTCCTTATAAGGTTCTTCAAGGCATTGGGAAGGTGGCCTACAAGCTAGACCTACCCTCCTTTGCGAATATACATCCTGTCTTTCATGTATCACAATTGCGCCAAGCTCGCGGCGTCGCTCACTCTTCTACAGTGTTTCTCCCACAGTTGACTTCAGAGTTGGAATTGTTCGTGGAACTTGAACTTTTGTTGGGGGTGCGTCCTAAGGGTTAGGGCCATCCTGGTGATATTGAGGTTTTACTGAAATGGAAGTCATTACCCTCATATGAAGCGACTTGGGAGGATTTCTACATGATTCAAAAACAATTTCCAAATTTTCACCTTGAAGACAAGCTGAATGTTTGGGCGGTGGGTAATGATAGGCCACAAATTCATTTTACCTATTCTAGGAGGAAGGGTAAAGTGGGGAATACTGAGGTGTAATTCTGTTATGTTTTTTGTTATGAATTCTGTTAGAGGAGAGAGAAGGAAATGGTTTTAAAACAGCTTGCAAGCTGTGTGGTGGGTATCGAGAAAAATATTGTGAGCTTTGCTTTTAGGAGAGTCTCAAGCCTCTCAAATGCTTGGTGCTTTCCCTTTCCAGTTTCTATTTTGATTGAATAAAAGACCCTCTTCTCCATTACTTACAAATAGCTTTCCCGACTAATTTTCCTTGAGGTTGCTATATTTGTGGCTTAATTGTTACAGGTTTTGTGAGATTGTCAGCTATATTTCAGGATGTATCATCACATCATTAAGATTATATCGTAGCAAAGTGGGATCAAAGTTCTTTAACACATTAACATTAAGTGCTAGCCCAAAAGATGATAAGATTTGTCAATTGAAAACCAAGAAAAGATCCATAATGAATTAAGTGTTACTCTACTAGACATTTCTTTATCCTAGAATGTGAACCAAAACAAATTCTTGTGAATCCACATACCAGGTGTTGATTGAATCACTTCGAGCCGAATCTCCATGGATGACCTGCCTACCCATGTAACAGCACCAACAATACTCAAATCAGCATCCACATGGATTGGTTTTTTCATAACCATCTTGTCAACAGAAGCAGTCACCAATAAGAGAGGCCTTGTTATGCCATCTTCGTTGCGGCAATGCTGGACAAGAAGTAAGCAAATAAATTTGGAAGGCAAAACCAGTAGATTATGGTCAATTTTATTGTCAATAACAAGCAAGTTACAGAAGTACCTAAGTTAGAATTGCATAATAAACAATTATACTATTGAAACCCCGGAATTCAGGACAAGAAAATAAAGTTGAATTGAAGTATTGCGACTCCAAATCCCAATAATTTGGTGACTGGAATACTAGCCAAGTAATAAACATTGCTCATTTTTCATCAATGAAAATTGAAAATAATAATCCCAAACCCAAAGAAAGAAAAACCCTTCATCCACCATTGCCTACCCAATCCCATCCAAGCACAACGAAGTCAACATAGACAGTACAGATAAACCCATGTTTTAGAACTTATAAAGACATTCAAACCTTGAATGCAACGGTACCAGCTAAAGCATCAAGATCTTCAAGCAACTTGCCCATCCTAATCTCATTCCAGGGGTTTCTATACTGTTCTCTGAGGGTATAATCAGAAGAGAAGTTGTAGGCAATACTGGTCCGGCTTTGTGCCGGAACTCTGACGGCCAGTTGGGTCTGACTCTGGGAAGAGCTTTGAACGGGGTTGTCGCCGAGTTTCTCAAACATGTTGGAACGTGCCTCCCAAAGAGCATTGGTAACAGGTGAATGGTACATTCCAGGCCATAAACTGATGGGCTTTCGTATGGAAGAACTAGCATCAATAGGCCCTGAATTCTGACATGGAGAACTGACAGTAGAAGAAACCGGAATTGTTTTGGAAGGAGAAGAATTGGGGTCTGATTTGGCATCGGAGAATAGCCTGCTTTGGGTGAAAACAGAGGGAATAATGGTGGCTCTGAAAATGGGTTTTGACAGTTTTGATTGGGATTCTGAGAAATGATGAGAAAAATGGCTGATTTGAAAGAATACGGGGTTACATTTTAGGAGGCGATGAGAAAGTGGTTTAGTAATAGTGCGTATCCTTATCATGGCCGTTCCGATCAGCTTGTTCTCCTTAATATGCCAAGTTAGTGAAACTGTTATGAACAAAGGTACCTAGAAAAACACAGAAAACATAGATTATTATTTCGTGGGCGATCTGATCTGGTGTCAATTCAGCTCAGGTGAGTTTTGGAACTTTGACAGGTTGACTGAAATTGGCTATTATAGGATTCCGTCAATTTTGGAGGCTCAGAGTTAGACCAAGTGACTGCTGGGTCCATGTGACTCCTGATCCTTATTACATGCTCTGGGAAGTGAAAATCTAATATACAAATTGTTATATGCTTCTGGATAGTTGTTAAATTGTTAACAAGGGCATATGTCCTACACGTGTGATTATATGCGAGTATCTCACAAATGCCTTCATACTTATTTGTGGCACCAACGGTATAGCCAATGTTTCGATTTCTTTCATTTCATTATGTTTTGATCATTGAATGACTCTTCTGCTTCTTCTTCAACAACCCATCTCTTCCTGTGTGTCAAAGACGAATACCCTGCTGCGGATGCAATCCCGAACAAGTTTTAAAGGTGCAAAATCCTGTGTCTTCTCAGGCTATATCGAGAGATACAGCCTATAAGGCCAAAACTTTTCACTTTGTTTCGTTATATTTCTTTCTTTAATATCATGGAAATGTGATTGATTTTACTTTTAAAGCCTTGAAGCAAAATCTATTTAATTTCCCACAATAACAAGAGTTAAGAGGTCAATATTTTTTCTCTCTAGTCCATACTGCATATTTCGGCTTTCTTAGAAGCCCACAAGAAGGGCTGCATTCCTTTAACTTTCTTGGCAACTAAACCTTCATATGATCTGTAAAGTAAACGAATTGCTTAAAACAGATTAATGAATCGAATTTTTTTATTATTGAATTTTTGGCTCGAAGTTTAAGCACCCTTGGTTCAAACTTAAATCCATGTTCTCTAGAGTTTTCTTGTTCTTGAAAGGCTGAACTAAACACAGCTCCTTATTTTAAAGGACAAAGTAAAAAGGTTTTCAGCAATTTCCCATTGAACATACAATGGCTGGGGCATTAATCTTCATAGAGATGCTGAGAAACAATACATGCTGGAGGTGAAAGACTCATGATAAACCTGGGAGCCGGACAGGGAGCAGCCCCAGTGCATTTTTTGCTGCCATTACTTTGCTCACCAACAATTGCCACCTTTTCTCATCTTTCTTGTTTTGTTGCATAATTTTTCCTTTGAAATGCCTGAAAACACGAGAAAAAAAATAAATTCTTATTGCCCTAACAACTTTCGACTAATCTTATCTACAATTTTATCAAAGTGTGAAACCAACGTTGACTTCTTGCATATTGTTTACATGAAGGATATGATTCCATCAAGTTATAAATAGAGACGGTACAAATAACTGCAAAATTCCAAACTCAACTATGTAACTGTATTAGGCAAATTGAGCTATCCATCCCACCACAAGTAAAAAAAAAAAACTCATTAGTATTCCCGACCTTACCTTTCAACCTGACAAAAAAATTGAAAACATAAAGTATCAAGTCACTGGCATAATGCCCTTGAAGAAAATTGCTTGAAAAATTGGGGCAGATGTTCTATGCTTACCTACAAAGAGGGACCTTGCATGTATCAGGTTCTTTACACATACGAGAGTGAAGCTCAAGAAGCTGCCACATGCGCTTGCAGTGCACACAACCACCAGGAACCCGGGTTTTACAACTCGAGAAATGACGGACCAAGGTCTCAAGGCCTTTGCATGCAGGAAAACCACAGGCAACTTGGCTTCCTTTCAGCACTTTGTCATGGGGTCCTATTGTTCTGCACCCATCCCTGCATATGTGAAGGAGCGCTTCCATAGCCTCATACAACTGCAAGTACACCTTTCTGTCCTCCATTTGTTTCGATCTTTCTTGTCTTCTCTGAAACAAACAACTGATTTCAACATTTTAGCTAGTTTCTAATATAGCAATTATGAAAGGCAACACAGTGTACATTTTAGATTAAAGAAAGATATCTATTTCATTTTCTCAATTCCTTTTCTGATGGTACATAATTAATTATATCAAGAAAGGACAAGATTAATTTTTTATTTATTCTTATGATAGCATCAATTTCAAGAGGAAGAGAGAACTGCCTTACAGAATCTGCCTCAACAACAGACTCTAGTAGTTCTTGCTCAAGGGCAGGATTAGCTCCTTTCATCACTTTCCAACCATCAGTTGAAGATACAACTTTGAAGTCCTTCACAATCATACGTTCACACAACAAGAAGAGTCGTGGAGCATCACAGTTCCTTGCCAATTGAAGCACATCTACCACGTTTTCCTTTGTTATCCAACCCTGCTCGAGAAATTGTATAGAGACTCTTTTTAGCGAAGGAACAGCATAGGAGTGTGACAAAACCAAAAGATGGAGAACAAACTTTTTCATCTCCTCCATTTCATAGCTGCAGAGAACATAAAAGAACATGTAAATGATGCACAGGTAGAATAGCTCAATGCAAATCAACAGAAAGTTCATGTATCTGCATAATACCAACATACCGGGATGAGTAAAGGAAACGTATGAATACATTGACAGCCACATAAGGTACTCCAGGAATTTTAATGTATCTCAGACCCTTATTTGATTTTGATTGCTGCAGGCAATTCCGCAGCACAGGTGACACCATATTCTACACCATAGAAAATTAGATAGTGTCATACCTGATCATAAATTTGCATCGCGCAATTAATTGATTTGTTGGTGGAGTCCATAAGTCTACCAAAACAATTGATAACAATGGTTCCACTACCCCCAATCATGAGTTTCGAAAGGACACCTACAATGACTTTCAATCTTAATCCTCTCAATCCCTTAACTTCCCAAGATTTAGGCCTTTAAAAAAAGCATAACTGTAGCTTAGCTTGACATAATTTTCATGTCCTGATAACACACAAAAATAGTGAAAACCATAGAAACCCAAATTTCAATGAACTCACCAGAACAACTGAATGAGCAGCAATATATGAGTCATTTTCAGCAATAATGTACACATCAGCACCATCTCCAACCTTGAAGAGATTTTCCCACATGTCCATTGTCTCCTTTGGGATGGAGCAACAGTCCGAAATCCTGTTGGGGTATTTTTTCCTGTAACTTGTAGTAGGAAGAGGAGGTGGTTTTGGAATATTACACTTGTAGGACAAAGATGAAGACGAGACTTCCAGCACAGGTAAAATTTTGGCTGGATTTGTTTCCTTTATACACATATTAAAAGACCCAGAACAGGATAGACCAGCTGAGGATGGACAGGGTAATTCAAGATCAGGTGAAGCCATCAATAATTTGGTTTATTTGAAATAGATACAATCTATGGATAGAAGATCTGCAGAAGATTAAAATCTTGTTAATTTTTAAGCAACGCTTTACGCAACCAAATGAGATGAAAAACAAGGAGCTAACTAGCAAGTAAAAATGAACATTTAGTATTTTGATGCAGGTTTCAGACCGGATTTAATTTACATGTCAAGGTTGCATCAAAGTATCAAGGTCCAACCCGAAAAGGAATATTCAACCACCATTAGTAGAAGAAACAAAGACAAGAAAAAGCATGAAAGAAAAGAAATACTGACCTTAAGCCGTGAACAAAATTGCTGGGAGGGAAAAGTCTGGCTAGCCAATTCCGAAGTTAGAGTTTCTGACAAAATTGATATCGAAAACTTCAAGGAAAATAAAGTATTGAACTTTAAACAATATATATACCCAAATTTAAGTGAAACAAAAATAAATACAAAGGAAAAGAAGAAGAAGAAGAAGAAGAAGAAGAAGAAGAAGAAAGAAGAAATAACAAGATTGTCTAAGTGAAATATATAAACAACCTTGAGTCAATAGATGGGAATAATATATAGAAAGGAAGCCAGGTACATACATAACAAACTTTGACAGATTGGCAGGTAAGTTAAGAAACAACTAACTAAGGTAAACGTGTTTGGCAGCCGGGAAAATACGAGAAAATTATGACGCATACCTTAGCATAAGGCAGAAAACCTCCTTTAAAAAATCGAGATTTGCCCTATCTTCCGAGTGCGAGTGTTCTATCTATGTACTGGTGGAGTTAAAATGATAGAATGTGGAGCTATAGAACCTGAAAATTCAAAATAGATAGTAGTTCAATTCAATGGTTTCTGAACAATTAATTGATTATTGAAAACAGTTAAATGAATTTGGTCTCATTGAACTGTTAATAAAGATTCACGTGAGAAAAAGTATATGTTATCGCCATACATGACCTCGTAAAGTAAAAAAGTAAAACTTAATTAGGAAGAATCTTACGATGAATAACTTTTCTATCGATTAAGAAAGCTTTACAAGGAAAAAGAAAAAGATTGAAAAATCAAAAGTGAAAACTGGTTCAAAAAATGGAAATCAGAACGGCGAAGAAGAAAAGGAAGTATACCTGAAGGGGCTACTGGTAATGAAGAATTGTGATGGTTACCAGACACAGGTGAAACTTGTGGTATAAGAAAGAGGAAGAACCAACAAATCAAAGCCAGAGAGGATTGAACAAATCCAAGACAATGGACTATTTTTCTTTCAGTCGACCTATCTAAAGCATCAATGCTGTTCAAATCGATTTTTTTTTCTTTTTTAATTCGTCTAAGAAATGAGAGGATTGAACAAAATCCAAGACAATAGACTATTTTTCTTTCAGTCGACCTATCTAAGCATCAATACTGTTCAAATCGATTTTTTTTTTTTGTTTTTAATTCATCTAAGAAATGAGTTTGTTTTTGAAAATAGACAGACTTAAATATTTTGATAGCCTATTTTTAAGAATTTAATATTTTCCTTTCTCTTATATTAATTCACTTATTTATATGCATCCACAAATTCTATATATTTATAATATTTAAAAAAAATTCGTTCAAATTTCAATTTTGTAGAGTTTATAATTGGAGAGGTGTTATATTTTTTTAGAAAAATTATTCATTTTTAGATAGTGCAGTATTTAAAATTAATATAAATAATTTAAAAAAAAATACAAATATTTAATAAGTAATTAAAATAACAATATAATTAATTAAAAATATATTCTAAAAATAACGAATAATACTTCTCGCTCTCTTTATATATGTTGTACTTTTTTTAATTAAATAGTTAATTAAATCTTATAATTCATTAACTTAAAATTATAAAAAATAATAGTTAATTGAATCTTAAGTTGTTATTATTAAATATTAAATTTACAATAATGACTTCATAAAATAACTCAAATAAATTTGTTAAAAGTAAAAATTACTAAGGATTAAATTTTTAGAAATAAAAAATACTTAGAATAAAATTGTCCAAATTAAAAGATGACAACATATAAATAAATATATATAATAATAAAATAAATATTAAATTTATAAAAATGGGCTTCCTAAAGTGAAGTTAATTAAATTCAAAGATGATAAAAAATATATAGGATTAAATTCTCCAAAATAAAAATTTTAAGAGTCAAATAGACTAATGATAACTTTTTAATTATTAAATTATTATTTTTATCACATGCTAATGTTTGATGTGAATTTTAGAAAAGAATATAAAATAAATTGATATAATAAACATACTTTAGAATGTAATATTATTTTGCCCAAAAAATAATTTTTATAAATTTTATTTTACTTTTCAAGAAAATTAATATTGTAATTATTCTTATCAAATGATACTATACTAATTTTTATTCAAGTAGTAATAATTCATACAAAGGCAACAATGCCAATTAAGAATCCCAAAAAATAATGATGGCTAAACTAATGATCCCAAACAAAATGTCATTAAAGCACCCGTGACTAAAAAAATCGTCGCTATAGCCAAAAGCCAACCCAATCGAGTACAAATCATAACAAATCGAAAAACCTCTGCTAAAAAAGTAGCTAGGATAAATAGTATAGTTTAATATTAAATATACATATATTTATATTTATTTTAATTATATTGTATGTCAAATATTTTTTAAAATTTAAATTTTTTATCTTCAAAATTATTTTGACATGTGTCCTTAAGCACCAATAATATGCTTTGAATTTTTTTTTAATATATATATATATATGCTTTGAAATGTTAACAATGAAAAACTACTAGCAAAATGTAGTTTCAATGTAGGCAAAATAGTTCATTCAATACGTTATAATTATGCCGGGCGTTATCTTGTCTCTCTTTGGATAATTTTTATTATTATTTTTTTTTTAAATATCATAACTATGTTGTTTTTTAAATCACTCTCTAATCTTATTCTATCGTATATAATTAAAAAAAAAATAAAATAATATATAAAAATGTGTTTTATATTCATATTTATTAAATGAAATAGTACAATTTTCATAGTATAAGTCTACTATATTAATGAACTTTGCCATCTTTTCCTTGCCATACATAAAACAGACTTAAAATATTCCCTATTTGGAGTGCACTTACGACAAAATAAATAAAAATAAATAATGGACTTAGACACTGTATAGTTTATTGTTGTAGTAGTGTAGTGGTTTAGTTCAATTAATAAGAAAAGAGAGGATAAGAAGAGCATTTTCTATCACTAGTCTTTTTCCTAAATTTTAATTGGCATTGTCACTACATTAACTTATTGAGCAGAAGACATCTGGAGTGAATCGTGATAAAACGAATCAGAGCTAGAATACGTGGGCCAGGCGGCAGAGGCTCTATGGCCACAAGAAAATTGAGAAAAAGAGGGAAGAAGCCAAATGGCCTGAAAAAGCAGAGGTCGGTTGACGTTTGTGATGTGGACGGTGGCCCTACCTGATTCATCATTTCACCATTCATGGTTTCAGGATCTGTAATTTTTTTTGACCTTTTTTAACACTACTGGTAATTTAATTTATCTTTATTAAGGTACCAATCTTATGGATATAATAGTTTTATATTAATTTTAAAATATAAATTTATTAATTAAATAAGACACATAAATATTTATAAAACATTTAATATATTTTGAACGAAAATAAAGTGAAAATGTATAGACTAAAATATGTTTATACAACCTTGTCTAATTTTAATCAAAATAATAATATATATTCATTTAGGACCAATCTTATAGGCCAATACTTTTTATTTGAACACATATTTTATGATCTAACATGTATTTTTTAAAGTTGCATGATATTTTTATCATTTAATAATCGTGTTAGATGTATCAAACTTTTTGCAAAGTTTGTATTTTTAAATGCATGTATAGAATAATTTTTTTTAACGTGTGTTCATAATCATTATTTGATAAAAATAATAATCCATTAAAAAATGATCATTTCAAACAATATTTATTTATGTTTTCAAATTTATAGTTTCAGAAGTAGAAATATATATATATATATATATATATATATATATATATATATATATATATATATATATAGAGTGGTTCTACTAGCATCCCTCTTGGTCCTCCAAATGCATACCCTATGGGTATTTTTACCTTTTCTAATTTTGCCGTCAATGATATAATTGTTTTCTTTTTTATTCAATTGTTTTATTTTAAGGATTTTTGAATCAAAATTCATTATTTTTGAAAATAATTTTTTCTAAGATTTTTGTAATTTTATTTTCTTTTATATTCTATAATATTTATTTCTTTTTTGTATTTTTTAAATATTTTCTATTAATTTTTCTAGAATAAAGTTTATAAAAACTTTAAATTCTTTTATAAAGATTTCTTTTGTTTTTATGTTTTCTAATTGTTCTAATTTTTCTTTTAATGTTTCTGTTTGTTCTTGTGATAAAATTAGTTTGTTCATTTTTATTTCTAAACATGCAAAAAACATTCCTGTAAAATCTTTGTTAAATTCTTTATTATTTTCTGTATTTTTGATCAAGTTAATTAATTCTTTTAAATTATTAATTTGTGTTTCTGTAAGCATTTTTATTTATGGTATAACCATGTTAGTTCTTTATTCCAGTTATAGAGTACTTTATAGATTATTAGTTGTGTTATTTCCTTAGGTAATTCTTTAGTTATTTCTTTAATTTGTAATATTAATTCTATTGTTTCTTCTTTATAATATTTTAAATAATTCATTTTTCTACTTGAATTCGGTTGAGTATATCTTATTTTATACATTATAGTCTTCTTTTTTAATAATATAGCTCTGATACCAACTGTTGGCTGAATTTAAAAGTTTCAGTTACTTAATTTTAATTACTTATCTTCCAATCTGTTCCTTGAATAGGTAAAATTCGAAGATTAAATTGTCAAATTCTTCTTTATTTACTTGTACAAATTTTTGTATAAAATAATTTCTTAATATTTTTCCTACAGGGTGATCTATTAAAAATAATATGCTGGAAACATAGTCTGTGTAATAATTTAATAGGGTGTCAAACCTCATAAAATTTTCTAAACATGTTTCATAATTTTCATTGTCAAAATATTCCTCTAATAATTCCATATATTTTCCTTCAAAATATTCTATATTAGTCATAGTTTTCTTGTTGAATTTTAGAGTTATTTTCTCCTAATTCTTGTTCTATCCAACGACTTAGTTCTAGGTTTTCCTTGTTTTCTTTTATGTCCATTTGTACTAATTCGAAACTTGCTTCTAAATCTAAGTGTTCCTTATCTTGTCCTTTTATTAAATTATTTCTTTGTTCTTGTTTAGTGAAATAATCAATTAATCCTTGTAAATTTTCCATTACTTTAGATCTTCCTGTACTTTTTCAAAGTTTTCTTTTATAGATGTTTTAAAACAGATCAGTGATTGTTTAAGATATATTGCATCTTTTAATTTTTCTTGATTTTCATCATATTTTTTGCTTTTACTTCTATAAAGTATAGTTTAAGATTTCCTTTTCATGTTAATCTGTTCATCATTCATTATCACATGTAATATAAGAGTTTGAACAATATTAATGGAGTTTCAAGGTATACCAGTTTCTACCTGCAGACTAACCTGTTTCTAAATATGGGTCCACTGCGTTCTTCCGCTTCCAAGCTATCTTCTTGTTCCAAAAACTAAGCCTCACTCCAAATCCAAGCTGTTAGTCCTCCTGACCCTGCTGATCTTCTGAGATCCGTACTTAATTTTAATGGATAGGAGATAATTTGGAATTTGAAATGGACTCTTTATTTATTAACAGAAAGTATTATAGGATAGAGAACTAGTAACCTTGAAAGAGGTTCTTAGTTCTTACTGATTACAAACATAGCTAAAGCTTGAAGTAAAAAGATGGATAGTTGTTAGGTTTCGTGTTTTTTCCCTTGAGGTACAGAGAGTTTTCTTTTATAAGCAATAAGAGTTCTCTGTTTACATTG
The DNA here is from genome assembly GCA_029378325.1 of Elaeagnus macrophylla. NCBI lineage: Eukaryota > Viridiplantae > Streptophyta > Magnoliopsida > Rosales > Elaeagnaceae > Elaeagnus > Elaeagnus macrophylla. The sequence continues at coordinate 35,165,157 of CM055641.1, forward strand.
GAGGGATTACACTATGCCCAACTTTTCCTATTTGGCGTTGAGACGCCTACATTATTGCTATCTACATTATTGCCTTCAGTTGTTGAGGAGGGTCCTACATAGTGGGCTCTGCCGACATGGAGCTACTGGAAGAGCTTGTTTCTAGCTGAATCTTTCCTTTTAGGCAATAATTGCATTGATGATTTGTCGATTGTTGTTTGGAGTAGTACCAGAATACTTTCTTAGTTTCCTCACTTACTTCAATATTATTACAATTGAAGTTAGTTTTATAAGAAATTACTTTTTTACTGTCCTCATTAGTGATAACCATATTACTTTGAGAAGTAATAATAGTTTTACTTGTACAATAATTTACTTTAATTTCTGAAGAATTGTTAATTCTTCTTATTTCATAATAGATTTGACTCAACATTTGTCCCCTTTCGAGGTTTAATTCATCAATATTGAATTCTTTTTCTGGTAAGCCCTTTGGGCGAGTTACTTCTCTTTTACTGCTTGAAACACCAAGCTTAATGAAATGATATGGACTTACTGGTATTTCTTGGTTCCAATCCATCAAAGAACTGAAACACCTTAAGTAAATAGGCTTTTTTGTAGCCTTGATTTTTCTTTTAAAATTTCTAATCGATTTCTTAAAATTATCAGGAAAATATATTAATTCCTTTAACTCATTTCCTAGATATATGTTTTCTATTAGTCCTGTATGAAATGCTTTATATACAAATGATGGATCAGCTCCTTCTAAGATATTGAATTTACTGCCTAAAGGAAAGTTTTTTTCTGTTGTATAGAACTTCATGTTTTCAAGATGTTCTTCAATTGTTTTTCTAGCTAGGTTGTATAATCCTAACCATTTCTGTTTTGTCAAATTTCTTTGTCTTTCTTTTTCTTCTTCAAATGAGTTATTAATTGCTTATTTAAAGATTATTGGTCTATGGATTGTTCCAAGGTTCCTCATTCTACTAGTTCCTATTGCTGGTTGCTGTACTATCTGGGAATAATTTTTTGTTATTTCTGATGGGGTTAAGAGTTTAGGGACTCTAAAATTGTTATAGCTTCCTTCTGCTTCAATTCTGTTTGTAAAGGATCTATGGATAACTCCGCTAATCCCATTTACTGCTTTACTTGTTTCTGGCCAACTGGTATATATTCCTGGATTAGGTCCATTATAGACTACATAAATCTTCCTTGAGTCTTCTTTTTCAGCTTCATCAGCCCAATTCATTTTTTGTTTTTTCTTTTCTGAATTTTTTATTGGTTCTGGGTTATTATTGGCAGTTTCCTCAATTTCTGTTCTCTGCATCTTTGTTCCTATTGAAGTTCCATCTTTCTCTTTTCCAGAGCTTTCCATATGGAGTTCTGGATTAGTTATGGTTTCTCTGTTTCTCAATTTCTGTTTGAGTTTTAATACCTCTAGTTGTTCCTTGAGGCATTTGATCTGTGTTTCATGAATCAAAATTTCCTTTTCCTTGATCTGAATTTCTATGTCGAGAGAATCCATTCCTGTCATAAAAAACATAGTTAGAGGTGCTAATTCTCTAGTTAGAGCATCTGCTAAACTATTTTTCTTTCCTGGTAAATGTTCTACATTAAATTTGTAGTAGTTAAACCATTGTTGCCACCTTATAAGTCTTCCTTGTTTATAATCTCCTGCAATGTTAGTCCTTAAAAAATGTACAAAATTTTTATTGTCAGTTCTAACAATAAATTTCGAACTTATGACATATATTGCAAATTTCTTTATGACTTTTTTAACAGCTAAATATTCTTTTTCATTACTATGGTAATTTAATTCAGGGCCTTGAAATGATCCTGAAGTAAATCTACAAAGATATTCATTTTTGTCATCAACTTTTGCTTTTAATACTGCTCCCCAATATTCATGTGAAGCATCTGTTTCTATTATCATTTTATCATCTGGTCTTGGATGATATAAAGTTGGTAAATTTTTTACTTGTACTTTTACTTTATCCATGTATTTAGTGTTTTCTTCAATCCATTGCCAGACATAATCTTTTTTAAGTTTTGCCTGTAATGGTTTTCTCATTTCTGCTAGTTTCTTTATATATGCTTCCGCATATGTCAGACATCCTAAAAATCTTTGTAATTTATTTTTATCTTTGATTATACTAGAAAAATTTTGTATGTTGTTTAAAATATGGGGTTGTAGATGATGTTTTTCAGCTTCTATTTCTAACCCTAAATATTTTATTTTTTGTTGAGCAATTACTGCTTTCTTTTCTGATAATACTATTCTTGATTTTTTACATTCTTGTAAAACATTAATAATATCTAAATAGTGTTTTGGTAATTTATTACTGAATATTAGAATATCATCTATATAAACACAACAAAAATTGTGATACTTTTTAAAGATATTATCCATGTGTCTTTGGAAAATTCCTGGTGCTTGTTTAAGTCTAAATGGAACAACTGTCCACTAGAATTGTCCTTGAGGGCAGCTAAATGCCGTTAATTTTTGTGACTCATTATCAAGTCTTATTTGCCAAAATCCACTTTTGCAATCAAAACTTGAAAAATATTTCTTTCCTTTAATGAGTGATAATAATTCTTCTTTCTTTTGTATAAAATATCCATCATCAATAATTTCTTTGTTTAAAGATTTAAAATTTATTACCATTCTCTTTTTTCCTCTTCTTTTCTCAGCTTCTTTTTCTACTAAGAACGCTGGACTAGAATGTAGTGAATTACTAGGAATAATTACTTTTAACTCCAAAAGTTCTTGAATTTGTTTTTTAAATTCCTCTCTGTCTTCTGGGGTGTAAATCATTGGTTTTACTCTTATAACCTTTAAAGGGTCTTTTAATTCTATTCTTGCTATTTCATTAGATCTGTTAATATTTGGATCTAAAGGATTTTCTGAGCATACTGTTTTTAATAATTTTCTTATTCCTGTTAAAGCTTTGTCTTCTTGAATTTCATTTAGAAAGGGGTTTTGGTCAACCTCTATGTCTAAAGAAATATTTTTTAGGTATGATTTTTGTTTTTCTATATCCTCACCACGTTTTCGCTTTTTATGTTGTGACATAAAAGTTAGTGATGAAACTGTTAATGCTTTTTTAATTTTTGATACATAAATTGTTTCTCCATTTAAGGTTGTTATACTTATTTTGTCTAAGTATTGTGTGAATGGTTGATATAAATTTAGAAAGTTATTTCCTAATAGAATATCAACTCCTGTTTCCTGTTAGTAAATTGTGGGTATATGAAAGATTTCTCCTCCTATTGATACATTTGTATCTTTTAATACTTTATTTAAATTTATTGTAGTATTATTTGCAATTCTTACTATTAATTCTTTTGGAGATTGTTTCCAGAGTTCTTTTGAGAATACATATTTACTAGCTACACACATACTTGCACCTGTGTCAATATATGCATGTAAATGGTAATTTTTATATCCCTTAAATTTTAATCCTATTTTTATATATGTACTATTTGGGTTTGTTATGCTTAATATTTTATCCATTATTCTGAGTCAGAATTATAGTCAGATGTTTCTGAGTCTGTTATTTCCTCTTCGGTTTCTTCTAATAGATAAATACTACATGTATCATCTATATCAGATTCCTCTATTGGCTCTAGTTCCATCCTAAAGGCTTCTTATAATATTTTTGCTTTTTGTGAAAATTCCTTTTATAATTCTTTTTTATGTTGGAGTCTATTTGGGCATTCATTAGCATAATGTCCTTCCTCGTTACATGTCCAACATCTACATTTCTTTTTTCCTGATGGACAATAATTTTTCTTTTCAGGTGTATAATATCTTTTTCTTCTAAAATATCTCTTTTTATAAGGTTCTCTTTTGTATCTTCTTTTATATTTTTGGAAGTTTTGTTTTCTAAATTTATATTTCCTAAATCTTTTAAATTTCTTATGTTTCTTATATTTATTATAAGGTCTTATGTTACAACCATATTTTCCTGGTGTTTTGAAATCTCTTGAATCGCAACAGATTCTATCATTTCCTCTTATTTGTTTGAATTCTTTTCTTTCTTGACATTTTATTATTATCCAATTCTTAAGTCCTCTTATTCTTCCTCCTAAAGTATCAGGTATAGTTTTTCTATTCCTATTATTCCATTCTTCTGTCATAGTTTTATGTAATGTTCCAGGTAATTTTTGGTAAAACATTTCTTTATAAATTTCTTGCATGGAGGGTGGTAATTTATGATAATACATTTCATATTCACATATGAAAGAATCTATGTAACACATGTCACAGATTTTCATGTTTGTTAAGTGCCACTTAGCTTCTTCTATTTCATTTTCACTAGATTGTGTTACGTTTCTTCCTTTATCTTCTCCTTTAAATTCTTTATATATTTCATTTATTACTGTATCTAAATAATCTCTTCCTGTTGTAGCATTTCCTTGCATTCCTAAATGTTGTTGATCAGTTAGGTTTGAAAACTAAACTTTTACATTTCCTGTCATTTTGTGAGCTACTAAGACTTTACATACCGAAGGGTTTGTGTTTGTGGTTGATGATGTTTGTATGATTACACTCATTCCACTAGCCCATTCATCTAAGGTTTTTTTCCTATCTCTTATACAATCTAAGTCTAAAATATCTGTTTTATAATTTTCATGTGGTCTGAATTCTGGTGGAATACTACCTCTAGTACCCCAATGTAATCCTTCTTCCATTTTGGGTGGTTGTCTTCTTCTATATGTTGGATTAGGTTCTTCTGGCCTAAACCTTTCTCCTCTATGTGGGTCAGATGTTTCTCCTCTTTCTGGGATTGATCTATCTGGGTTTGTTATAGGTATTAATATTGGTTCCATATTAATTCTTTGGGTTGTATTTTCTTGTTCAGATTCATCTTCACTTATTACTGTCATATCATCTTCTTCTTTATTTGTGCAAATTTTTTCTTTATTTGTGCAAATGTTTTTCTAATTATTTATCTGTTAATGTTAATAAACCGATTAATTTTTCTATATTTTTATTTTCAGGATTCATGAATTGTTCTTCTAGGTTTTTCCTATATTCTGTTAAGTCCATTAGATTGTTATTATTTGTTTAGATTCTTCTGCTTTTCTTTTTTCATTTATAGGTATTAAAGCATCAGATCTTCTAGGGGGTTCTTCTTTTAATCCTTTTAATGGATCGAATTTTAATCCATTTCCTCTTGATAGATTGTTAACATCATTTTTTAATTCTATGATTTCTTTATACATTTATAACTGTATTCCTTTTTATTCTTGTATGTTTTCATCCGTAGTGTCTATTTTTTCTGCTATAAGAACTAAGGCTTCCATTATGGATATTTGATTTTTATTTATACTTGTTAAACTATTATTTCCTTCTAATTGTATTTCTAATAGTTTTTCTTTTATCATTATTATTTCATTGTGTAGACTAAATCTTTTACTTCTTCAATTTCTTCTTTTAATTCTTCTATTTCTCTATTTCTTTTACTTACTTCTGCTTGGGTATCTACAAATGTTATTCGTTGTATATTATTTCTTTTTGATGTTATCAGAGGTTTTTCCTTAATGTCTAAGTTCCATTCATCAGATACTTCATATTCTGATAATTTTTCTGGATTTTTTATTACTTGTCCTATATCTTTGAAAGTTTTGTCTATTTTTATGAATTCATTTTGTCCGTATATCGAACTATTGTGACTGTTTGTTAATGAACATCCTGCAAGGTAATGGATTGAAAATGGGTAGTTTCCATCTTTTATTAAATTTCCTCGTTCAAAGTCATAGGCTAGACTTAATACTTGGTTTAGATTTTTATCATGGATATTAACAGCAAACTTGGGATATGCTATAAATTTTAATTTTTGGTATCCTAAGTTTCCATTAATCATTCCTAGCAAAGCATCATTTCTATTTGTTATTCTATTATCTAATAATGCTAATTTTATTGGTGTATCTATTCCTTTTCTAAAGTGTGCTTTTATTAAAATTTGTATTCCTCCTAAATGGATATATCTAATTTTTTCTCTATCTTTTTCAGGGATTTTTGATAATTTTTCTATAATAATTTCTTTATTAATTAATGGTATATTAAACCTTCCTTTTGCATCAGCTATAGTTACGCTCATTTTTTTATTACTTATGCCATAATATATTATGTCTTTTCTTGGGAATAATTTCCTTATTTTAGAGAATGATTCTTCTCTAAATCCATCTTTTTCTTTTAGATTTAGTTTTGATTTTTGAATTTCTTCAAATTTCTTTTTACTGAATATCATTTCTTGTGAAAAACATCCAAAAATCTCTTGTGTTTCTACATCAATTATTTCTTGATTTTCTATTATTTCTGACATTTTTGGGTTATGTATGTTTTTATATTACTTTGTAAGCTTTTACAGGTTTTTATTACTCTTGTAAGGTGTTACAAATTTTTCTGTTTTGTAAGGCATTACACATTTTTAATTTTATGTAAGTGTTACAAAAATTTAGGGTATGTGTTTAGTGTTTGGTGGTGGATGTTAAAGGTGCTTATTTATTATTTAAAAAAAAACCCAAACATGATAATTCAAGGCCCTAATAACAGCCCAAAAAGTTCAATAGTTTGGGCCCAACAACAGCCTGGCTTGAGTTCATTCAGGCCCGAGGTTTTTCCACTAGGTGGCCTCTGGTCTTTGTTAACTTAAAGCCCATGAATCTCTCATCCACGTTTTCTTGTTTCAATCTATCTATCTATATATCTATCTATATTATATTAAAATTTAAATTACATCTAATATTATTTTAAACAAATTATTTTTATATTTTAATCTATTAATATTAATTGTCCTTTTAAGATTATCAACACTAAACATGATATTACTACATCCAATAAGTTCTCTAAATATTATTTTACTTTCATAATTAGTTTTAAAGTTTAAGAAAATTAATTTTAATTTATTTCAAACATATTGTAGAAATTAACAAAAAAAAAAAAATCAAAACAAGTAAAATAATTCAAATGTAAGACACACGTTTTTAAATAGTATATATAAGAGTTTAAATCATAGTTTGAATTTTGTTTGGACAAAAAATATTTAAATAACTTAATTAGAAAATGAGTTTAATTATCTAAAAAATCATTTTAAAGAGTTTAATTTCACATACATATATTATGAGTCATGACTCTCATCTTATTTATTTTATCAAAACTTATGAGTTTTAAAAGTTTAAGGAGTTTAATTTCTAAGACTTCTTTTTTAAGAACAATTTCAAGACTTTCTTTATTAATAATTTTAATATTTTTTTCTTTAAATATTTTTAAGACTAATTAGAACATGATGTAACAAAATCCTTAAACAATAATAACATAAAGGAATGCAGTAAATTTTGATAAAAATATCATAAAGGAATCAAATTAGTCAATAAAATGTTTTTAAAGACTATATATGAATAATAGCGTGAGTTTGCTTCACTAATATTATTGGATTAAAAAACAGTTGTTGTTAATTAGAATTGAAGAGGAGTTCTTCAATATTTTATAGAAGAATCTTTGTATTTCAAATTTACAAACCCTTCTCATATACGTATAAACGTATATAGTATTAGTACATGATTAATTTTTTATATATCCTTCTTACAATAATTCAGTTTATTTTATTATTAAAAAATAAAATTACCTTATATAATTAATATTTTTTTTATTTTAACTTAAAATTTATATTCATTATTTATTTACTTATTTATATATAAAATATATTATATAATATATATTTATAATATTATATATATATATTAATATATATTATTGATTATAAATTATTTAAAGAAAATATAAAATTAGAATAACATTAATGTACATGTTATTGACTAGTATATATTGCAGTGTTTAGCGAAATTTTTTTTTTTTTTCTTACATAAGAGTAATTCATTTTAAAACAAACTAAATATGAATCTTAGGAAAAAAAAAACATAGACAGATGATTTTTTTTTTTTTGGGGAGGGGGGGGTGGGGGTGGGGTGTGAAAATGGTAGTGTTAGTTGCTCTAAAACGAGCACTTTAATCTAATCATTGTTGGATTACAAAAAGTAAGTCTTGTAATTCATATACATTAGTAAAATAAGTTCAATTAACCTGACGAGGTCAAGTTTTTTTTATTTTTTTTAATCACAATAAAAAAATACTTCTGTTAATAATAAGCAGAGTGTCAATACAAATACAATTTAAAAATTAAAAGAAAGTACCATTAGTATTTACAAATGAAATCATACTTTATAGCTTAGAAGGTAGGTACAAATTGAATTAAATAACAGTGATTGAGTTATTGAGTTGCTGAGCACTCATTCGAGCACGTTAATGGTACCACTTGTGCACTTTTACATAAAAAAAAAAATCTTCCAAATCTCTTCTTCAATTGAGTAATAAAATTGTAAAACTTTATGAGAAAAATTTTTGTGATTTTAACTGCGCAAGTTTAAGCGTGAAAATTAATAAAATGGCTATCATGTGTAGTTTAATGTGAAGGTTGTTTTGTATTTTTATCACCCTTAAAAACAACAGTTTATTTTAAACAGATTTATTAAAATTGAACTAAATTGATAAGTTAGGACATAATGTGACTAACCTATGTATGAATTACATAACTAAATTGCTCATCTTTTACAAAATAAAATGACTTCTAGGGCTATACAACCTTTATTTTCCTAATTAACAGTGAAGTTGTTTCTATGTTTAGAGCTTATGAAGATTTGACTTAAAAATTATGGAGATTAATATTCAACAACAAGTTCAGAAAATTTTTCCAACATTCTTATGACGTTAATTTTGCCAAGTGAATTTGTTGTTGGCATTACGAATTGTAAGATATTTCTAATTTTTAATATTTTGTTTGTGGGGCATGATTATGACTATACAACTACATGAATCATTTTGAATTTGATATCATATTAAGAGCATCCATGTTGAAATTAAGATAATACATATATGTATAGTTATATGCACAAATCAAATTTATGAAAATTGATTAGAATATAAAATTAAATATTACATATTTTAATTGATGCTATATTATACATATAACATGCATGTGGTAAATAGTCATGACTTTTGGTATGTCATGATTATTGGTGAAAGATCATGAATTTGACAAAAAGTCTTAATTTGGTAAAATGTTGTAATCATTGATAAAAAGTTATGATTGACGAAAATGTTACAACCCTTGGAGAGGAATCATGACTTTTGAAAAAGGGTCGTGACTTTTAGTAAAACGTGGTGACCCTTAGCGAAAAGTCATAATATTCAATGAAGGGTTGTGACACTTAGTAAAAGATGATGACCTTTAGTAAAAGATGATGACCTTTGGTAAAATGTTGTGACTCTTAATGAAAAGACGAGACCTTTGAAGGAAAAAATCGTGACTCTTAGCGAAGGGTCGTGACTTTTTGTGAAAAGTCGTGACTCTTCGTAAAGGGTCGTGATTCTTGGTGAAAAGTTGTGACTCTTGACGAAGGTTCATAACTTTTGGCGAGAAGTCGTGACTCTTGGTGAAGGCTCGTAACTCTTAGTGAAAAGTCGTAACACTTGGTGAATGATTGCGGTTGTTACGATTGTTATGAACAATTACACATGTTGTCACAACTTCTCTTTAAAGAGTTGTGAACCAATTGAAGGGGTATATGAAATTCTATAAATAAGTCATTCATTTAGGTCATTTGAAAAATAAGAGAGAATATGAAAATGAATAATAAATGTTCTCTAATATTTTCACTACAATTTATGTACAAATAAAGTTAGTGCTCTAAATACTGATTTAGAACATTAATTATCTTGCGTGTTCTTTAAAGTTAAAAGTGTTCTTGGATTGTCTTCGTGAATGCACACCGCAGACAACAAGAGGCTTTATTATATCTTGGAGGCATATTTGCTGAACCTTAATGCATTACCGAATTAGTAGAGGCAAATAAGCTAAGTGTTTTAAGAGCAATGACTTAAAGTTGTACCTTGAAATTAAATTTAAATATTGTATTATTTATAATGATTATGAATGATAGACTTAAAAATTATAAAAATTAATATTTAACAACAAATTTAGAAAACTGCCCCAACATTAAATAACCAAATTATCTTTAATGCATCACACCAATTCAAAAAGTATACGAATTATTATTATAATCATGTTAAAGTGATAAATGTTCTTCTATAAATCCCTTTCTATAACCAAGAGTTCTAAATAAGATATTTTACAAATAAATAGACCAGTTGACCTTAAATTCTTAAAATAAAAAAAAAAAAAAAAAAAAATTAAAGTGGTACCGCATCCTACATAAATGCATCAAATCGTTTTATACGTTTGACAAAAAAAAAAAAATTGTATATATTAAGTAATTTGTAATTTACTATTTAGATGTGAATTTAAAAATATGAAATTATTTATTAATAAAAAATTAATTAAAATATGATATATATATTAAATTAATTAAGTTGTAATAAAAAAAAAAATACTTTATAGCACTACTAAGCTGCTGAATAATACTTATGTGTCACAAGTTTAACAATATTTTGTATTTTAATAAAATTTAATTAATGATAATAAACTTTTTTCACTTAAATAGTTTGTGTCGAATAGTGCAATATAAAATTAAATTCATTATTTTTAAAATATATGATAAGTTAGCACTTGATAAACAGAAAACGAAACTAGTACAATAACTTTTTTTTTAAAAAAGTAATGTTTAATAATTAATTAATTTGATCGGTAAAAAAATCACATTTATTTTGTATTTGTAAAATATAAAATTAAGATTATTATTATAATTGATATAATGTACGCCTATTATTTGGTGTTAATTAAATTTAGATGTAATTTTAATAAAATTATTCATTATTTTTTAAATAAATTTTACTTATGATTAGATAATGTAATACTAATACAATTATCCATGGTTAATAAACGAAAATGTAATGTAATTGGTTGAGAATCTTGTATTATCCAAGAGTTAATAAACGAAAATGTAATGTAATTGGTTGAGAATCTTGTATTATCCAAGAGTTAATAAACGAAAATGTAATGTAATTGGTTGAGAATCGTTTGCCTGTTATTTACTTTAAAGATAATCAACAATTCCTCGGAGACATAACCCTATAGAAAACTTGAAAAGCAAGAAAAACAGACGTACAATTAGGAGCGATAATTTTTAACACGATATAAAATATAATACAAAAAACTTAATATATATTAATTTTGGATAAAACATAGGTCAATTTAAAATACCATAAAAAAATGGTCGGATCCGTGTTGACCCGTTCAACCTATTCTTTAAAAAAAAAAAAAATTTAACCATAGCTATCTATTAGACACTCACTCACAAGTCACATAACTTTTGTAAACCTTAAATCTCTAATAGTCTAATACGACGAAAAGAAAATACACATCGTTAGGAGTAGAAATTTTCGATAACACGAAAAACGACACGAAAAATGACACAAAATGCGATACTAAAAAAATTGACTCGAACTCGAACCGAATTAATTTTAGGTCAAAATGGGTCAACCCAAAATGACACAAAAAAATCAAGTCGAATTAGGGTTTGTCATGTTAGGGTCGGGTTTAAATCGGATCAATCCAAACACGACCCAAATTGCCACCCCTAATCACAATGTTATCAATTATGACTTATCATATAGGTAAAAACATTGTAAATTAAATTTAAAAATACATCATAATATCAACGAAAAAAATTTAAAAACACAAAAATTATAAACAAATAAAATTTAATTTTTTTAAAAAAATTAAAAATTATTAATATAATTAATTATTTTATTTAATCTATGTTTATATGTAAAAGTCTGAATCACACATAATATATTTTTGATAAAATTATTCATATATTTTAAATTATTAACATTAGTTATCTTTTATAATATATTATTACAATGAATTTAAATATAATAATGAAATAAGAATTATATTAAATAAATTTTTTAATAATATGATAATTATTATATTAATAAAAATTATTTTAATTTTATAATTAATTTAGTTGAAAATAATTTAATATTTTAAATGATATTTATCTCTAAAATATTTAAAATATTCAATACACTTAATTTAAATATGTATATTTAACAAATAAAAACAACTACTAAATAGGTTATTTCTAGCACTATCAAATATTTTGTCCCTTTTACTGGGATTTTTTTAATGGCATCTTTACCTTATCTCCTTTACACATTATTATTAGTAAATAGGGTGTTATTTATTTTTTTTTGAATTATATTTGTCATTAATTATATTATTTGTTCTTTTTATTAGACATTAAATATTTATATATATATAATTTTTAAAATTGTACTAATTTTGTAATTTATCAATATAAAATATTATAATATTATTTATTCTAAAAATAATAAATAATTTTTAATTGATATACGGCTCTAAATATATTTTTAACGTAATGAAATGACATTCAATAACATAATCAAAATTGAAAACGTATGTTTTCTTGACATTGTAGCCGCCACACGTATTCTGAAAGTATGGAGTGTGATCTTTCATGTGCCGATAATTGATTCGTAACTATGTTCCCACGTTGTTTTACTGTTAATTATTTTTAAAATTTTAAGAAATCAAAAGAATCTACCATGTATTTGTGTCTTTGTGATATAAAACAATATTTCTAATAAGTTAATTAAATAACTTTACGAAAGAATAACAAAACAAACATTCATCAAAATTTTTAATAACAAAACTAGCACTCTTTGTATTCAAATTTATATTTTTACAATTAAAAAAATGGCTAATATGTCATTTTTTTTAACATTCATCTAATTAGAATTGAACGACGATAATTTAGATTTGTTTAATATTAAACGTTCAATATTTTACGTTTAAATTGAATATTGAACGTTTAATATTATTGAAATGTTAGTTTTATTACTATAAATTTTAGGGGTGTTATTTTGGTAATTTTTCTAACTTAATTTATTGGATAGCTTGATTAAATACACAGAATTTATGAAGTAAGATTTTATAATATAAGTTGTGTTTGGATTAATTATTAATTGGTAATAAATTACATTGTTACGGTAGTTTAGATAAATTATATAAAGGAAAGAGTGGTGAAAAAAATAATAATTTATTTTCTCTGTTCTTTATAACTTTCAATATTCATTCTCTAATGCTTTGATACGGTTAGAATACCAAGTAAGAACCGACTCATAATTTTAAGTAGTATATAGCCAGCTTTAGCTGCAAATGGTTTTAGGTAAAACCACTAATAAAAAAGAAGGAATAAGGAAGACATGGAAAACAAGAAGCACAAAGCCCATGTTCTGTCAGTGCCCTATCCAGGCTCAAGGCCACATAAACCCAATGCTTCAATTCTCGAAGCACTTAGCTTCAAAGGGCCTCAAAGCCACTCTAGCCACCACTCTCTTCATTGCCAAATCGATAAAGCCTAACTCTTTATCAGCTTCCACCACCGTCCAACTTGACACCATATCTGACGGTTACGACGATGGCGGCTTCGACCAAGCAGAAAGCATCGGCGCCTACTTGGCTAGAATGGAAGCCTTTGGCTCAAAAACCTTAGCCGAGCTGATAACAAGGCAGAAGAACTCACCACAACCTATTGATTGCATAATATACGACCCATTTTTGCCTTGGGCTTTAGATGTAGCAAAAAAACACGGCTTAGTTGGAGTCGCTTTTTTCACCCAAAATTCTACTGTGAATTACTTATATTATTGCATTTATCATCAAATATTGAAGATCCCAAAAATAAAGAGTTCAATTCCAGTATCTAATCCTCGTGGATTGGAATGGCTTGATCGGCTTCAAGATATGCCATCTTATGTATCTGACGAGGGGTTATATCCTGCCTACTTTGAGATGATAATGAATCAATTCTCTAATGTCCACAAGGCTGATTTCATTCTTGTCAACAGTGTCCTTGAGTTGGAGCAAATGGTACGTATCTACCTACCTCATTTCTAGTCATTTTTAAAGACATTATTATTTATTGTTATTATTGACTTTTCTTTAATAGTTATCTCTGATTTGAGTTAAAATCATTTTTAGGCCATCGTGGGATTAGTATAATTTGTCGACCATTAACTAATAGTTTAAGATAATATGATTATAGCTTACTCTAATAAAATTCTTATTTTTACCTTAAAAAAAAAAAAAACTTTCTTTAATAGTTGCATTATTCAAAGACTCAAATAACAAATTTTATACATGCATGAATGAGTTACATATTATTTAACTATCAGTTACTTGTTCTAATAAAATACAAAGTAAATGCAATAACACTTTTTTTTTTTTTTTTTTGTCTGTTTGTTTAAGCAATACTGTCACAAAAAATAAGATAACAAATAACATCTTTCTTATAATATAGTTAGCTAGGTCAGAGATAATTAATTTATTTATAAAAATGACTTTAAAAAATAAAATAATATTTAATTGATGAAATTTAAAAGTTAAAATAATTGCATCTAATCATTAAGCATGAGTATGTTACTAGATAAATTTTACTGGCATGTGTGATGTACCGTATTAAATATAATTATATTAAATTAAATTATTTAAATTTTATTATAATTAGTCTATATAATATTCGATGATAAATTACATAATCTAATCAGATAAAATTAATTTAAATATTTTAATAAAAGAATTTATATTTAAAATAGTTTTTTGTTATAAAATTATTTAAATTAATATGTAATTTATTTTTTTATATTTTAATTACATTTTTAAAAATAAAAATATTATTTTTAATTTGAGATGAAATAAAAAGTTAAGACACCTAATTTTATTATTAAAAATTTAGATAGATTAAATTAAATATTTACTTTGGTATAGACCCTCCCTTTAGCCATACATAATTTATAAGTAATCGTAATATTTTTATATTATATGATTTAGTTTAATTTTATAGTTAAATATGTATAAAAATTATATAATTAGGATATTTTAATATTACACAAACCGTAGGATAACTAGTAAATGAAGTATACTTCCTCATTATGTCTTGAAATTAATCTATATAATTTTCATAATTATTGTTTTTTTCTGAAATTTCATATGATAAAGTTGACTAATTATATGTGCTTGACTTCAACAAACTTCATCATAAATATTGTAGATACAACTTAGTGGATGTAATTGTAAAAAAAATTATTCTATATTAATAAAAGATAATATTATAAAAAAATTTATAAGAAGTATGAGTGTTTCTACTTATTTGATTAACCTTTTAGAATTGAAGTACTTATGGTTCTTATAGACTTATAACATGGTATTAGAGTTAGATATCTTATGTTCAAGGCTTAGCAACCCTAATTATTGAATTGCAAGTGTTTGACTTGCATGGTGTATAGAGCCAATACTAGTAGGGGAGTGATAGATGTATAAAATAATAGTTGACCCTCTTCTTTGCTTAACTTTTGGGAGAATTAATGACTAACAATTTTTAACATGGTATCAGAGCTTGAGATCCTATGTTCAAGACCCAGTAACCTCAATTGTTAAATTGGCTTCTATAAGGGGTGGGCATAGGTCCGATAGATTTGCTATTAAGTCATTTTACAAATCGACCTTATCTTAGCGATTTTAAAAAATTCAAAACCTTAGCCGACCTATAACCCCTAAAAAACCAACATTCAAGCCGACCTACAATGTCGGTTTGAAATAAATTAGTTTGGCGATCTTGGACCTATAATTTTACTTAAAAATTATTATCATAATAAAAAATGCAATAAAAATACAAACAATATTTTACCCTTACAAACACTTTTTTTAAAGTTAGAGCATACAGATGTATTACTATCGGCTATAAGAACTACTATCCTTGCTCATATCTAATACTTGATAAATTTAAAGCTATCAATATGTGACATATGAAAATGATATTTCATTATTGACACTTCATGTTTGATGCTCCATTATTTACCCTCCTAAATTAAAAATCATGATTCTACACGCTAAATATTTGTTTAAGACTTTTACATTGTATATTTGTATAATATTAATTAATATTTCATTTTATTTATTTTTTATAACATTTGTTATATAATATTTAAAAATATTTAAAAAATATATTAATATATAAAAGTGTAGGTTAGTTCAATTTTGTTGGTTTTTATTTTTGAATGACTTACAACCGAATCAACAAGGTCAATTTTATAATATTTTGGACCTATCGGACCAACCAACCTCCAAAAACAAAAAAAATAGGCTTGATTTGGACCTAGACTCGAGTTGGTTGGTCGATTTTAAAAAAAAAAAAGCCCACCCCTAGCCTCTATGGTGCATAGAGTTAACACTTATGAGGAGTGATAGATGTATAAAAGTATAGATAGTTGGCCATTCTCCCAATAACTATACTTTTGGGAGAGTTAATATCCCAACAATTTTTAACATGGAATTAGAGCTTTAATCGATCAATGAGCCCCATTTTGCAAAAAAATAAAAATAAAAATTGAACAGGTCTTACGTAAGAAAAACACAAGTGACCTAAATACAATAAATAGGTTAAAAATACAAAGTGACGAGCTTTACAAGAGACAAAAATCCTACATAAATAAAAAGTAATACTATGAAAGAGTTGGCATAAATATCTCTACTCATTTACTCATTAGATTAACTTTTTAGAATTAAAGTACTCATAATTTTTATAGACTTTCATTGTAATATTATTTCATACTCCTTCGTAACATTAGAAATACATCACAAATGGTGATGTTTAGATTTTGTTTTCTTTAGGTATGTGCCTTTTTGGGGGAAAAAAGTAAAACCTTTCATCGATTTTTGTATTATTTTGTTTTATATAAAAAAAAAAAAAAACCTTATGCACATTTGTTAGTAAATTAATTAATGTCAGTATAAATAAAATATCTATGACTCTTTTTCCCTTTAGTTAAATTTCATACATTGATTCCTTTGACAATTCAACACTATTAGGTGGAAGATGAGATGTCAAAAATGTGTCCAATGCTGACAATTGGGCCAACAATTCCATCCATTTACTTGGACAACTTGTCTAGCAGTACTATCAAAGACGACAAGGAGTACAACAACTATGGCATCGATCTCTTTGACTCATCAGACTCATCATCCCATTCCAATATCAAGCAATGGCTCGACCACAAGCCCACAGGCTCAGTTGTATTTGTGTCATTTGGGAGCATGGCTAATTTAAGTGTTAACCAAATGAAGGAACTTGCCTTTGGGCTAAAGGCCAGCAACAACTACTTCTTGTGGGTAGTTAGGTCTTCTGAGGAGTTTAAGCTTCCGAAAAAGTTTGTAGAAGAGATCAATAAAAGTAATAGTGAAAGAGGACTATTAGTGAAATGGAGTTCTCAGTTGGAAGTTCTATCAAATGAGGCAATTGGGTGTTTTTTAACACATTGTGGTTGGAACTCAACACTTGAAGGGGTGAGTTTGGGAGTGCCAATGATTTGTATGCCTCAATGGACTGACCAACCTACCAATTCCAAGCTTGTAGAGGAGATTTGGAAAATTGGGATAAGAGTGAATGGTGATGAGAATGGAATTATGAGTAGAGAAGAGGTTGAGTTTGGAATTAGGAAAGTCATGGAAGGGGAAACAGGAAGAGAGTTTAAAAAGAATGCTCTTAAATGGAGGAGTGTGATTGTTAAGGCAGTTAGTGAAGGTGGTAGTTCTGCTAATAATATTGATCTTTTTGTTTCTGAATTGATCAACATTTACTCTTAATCATCCTATTTATATATCTATTTCGTCAGTACGTACGTATTGTTTTAATTTGCAATTAATAATCATGTTGATCTCTCTTTTTTCCTAAGGTTATAATTATGTTCATCTACTTCGTTATTTTTATTCATTCATTTATTTATTTCATCTTCGTTTACATATGATATAATTGCTACTATTTGTTATTTATCAAAATGGATGATCAAAATTGGTCTCCCGTAAGCCAAGTGTATATACTGTATTTTTTTTTTTTATCATTCCACATAGAATTGAGATGGACCTTGTGGTTTTTACAACATGACTCGTCTCTTTAAATAACATATTTTAATCACATCAAATAATTCATTTGAGGGTAATGGAACAAGTTACAAATTGTACTTCGAGCTAGGAGGGCCACCGGACACTGACCTCATGAAAAAGAATTTTTCACATGCAATATCTATTAAATGAGTCAAAAGCACATGTGCACAAAAAGAAGACAATGGCCCCTTGAACTTTAATTCAAACATATTTAAAGATGCACGCATTTTTTTTCATTGAATGTTAGGTGTAGAATAAACCCATGTCACATGGCAAATTATGACTAATCTTACTCAACAGAATTATAACTTACCAGCTAGCCTAATGAATATTGAGTCATCTTATAAGTACAAGTATTAGATAAATGACCAAAGTAATAAAAAATTATTAAATATCTCATAATTATTTAGAAGAGATAATTATTGATATATAACTCTATATTAAATTAAGTTTATTTATACGAGTAAATAATCGACACTAGGTTAATCTTTTTCCTTATATATATATACATTGTACACTTCACACATAAATCAACTAACACAATATATCTACAATATCGCTTAGTCTCCACTTCTTCTTTCAAAATTATAGAGAAAGACTTTGGTCTCCTCTATTATTGTCATTACCTAAATTGATTTAAGTATTAGAGAGCCAAACGCAGCATACAACATGGTAGATTGAAGTCCTAATAAGTGTTTTGTGTTCGCATGATTACAATAAGGAGAAGTACATCTCCTTTGATATTAACGAAAATCGACATCAACATTTGGTGCCATCTGTGGAAAAGAAGTATATTTTGCTAATTGACTATAAAAAAGAAAATTGTAGAAATATTCATTGTTTTCTCCACCATATTTGAAAAAAAATTTGGAAAGAATACAATATGTGTGGACATCTTAACAGAGGTGGTCTAAATATCCAACAAAGAAACTCCCATCAAATAGACTGTTTGAACTTTTAACAAAAGTCTTCTGAAAAGAGACTTCCATCCAACACATTCCAAAATCAGATTTGAAAAAATATGAGGAAAATATATATCGCAATTAGAAAATGTAGCATGCAAAATATATCGCAAAAAAGGGTTGCTGCCCTTATAGCCATGGTTTCCAAATGTTAGCTCAGTTTTTGACATATCTAGAAAGTGAAGCTTCCTTAGCCATCAAACATACATTCCACTTTTTTGTATGGCTGAGAACTCCCTATTCAGTTATAAAAATTTGTTCATTGCCTTAAAAATTCGAGACCACAATTGATAAGATCATGCTCAGAATAGCTTATGGTCAAAATTTGGTGAAAATTTGAAACTCGAGTGACTCACACGCGCCAATGCTTTCCTTCACCATGAGTGGGGGCCTCGTCCAGCCAATTCGCTCAAATAAAAAAAATTAAAAATACAAAAACTAGTATAGTTCGCCGAATAGATGCAAATTGGTTTAGGTCCAGTTAAGATTATCTATAGGGCGGGGCGGGTCCGAGAACTCCATTCTCGTTCCCCGTCCACGATTTTGAATTTATTCTCTATACCCACTTAAAAATTTTGCAAAGACTTATTGAAAATTTTTAGTGGAGAATGGAGACTCCGAAATGAGGAACAGAGATCCAAGTAATTTTAAAATTATTATTTTTAGTTTTATAGTAATTTTTTATTTTTACATAAAAGAAAAATTATAAAAAAAAAACTATTCAGTAAATATTTTATGATAAGAACGAAAATAAAATTTATAGTCAATAAATAATATTACATAACAAGAAGAAAAATAAAAATATGTTATAATTTGTATGTGAAATCTTAAATATGATATTATTTGTTTGATATTAGATTTATCTCTTATTATTTAAAATTTGAATTGTAGATTTCATCTCTTTTATATCTTAAATAGAAATTTATTATCTATTATATCTAAGATTCGAAATTAATATTGTATCTTGACAACCTTAAATAGGTTCTTTAATCTTTTTTTTCTATTTGTTTTTTCTATTTCTCTGTTATTAATTATTTAATTTTATAACACGTTATCAATACAAAGCTTTTAAATGCTTAAATTTTTGGTGAATTCTTTTTGCCAAATTATTTCTCGTCTCTCCTATTTCATTTTACACAAAGATCATGTGTTTTTTTTAATACTTCAGTTTAATTCTTTGTGTTATAATTATTTGAATCAAATGATTATATAAATTTATATCTCCTATTATAACATCAATTTGCATTCTCCAAAGTTTTACATTAATGAGATTCGCAATGGCTCTTACCTTTTTTCAAATATGAGATACAATTTTCAGAAAAATTGTATCTCATATTTTCTATCTTGTTAGGATATGATATTATTTTGTTTCGTGTGTGGTTACTAGTACAATGTTTAGACATTTATTAAATGTCATATTTTACTGCAATTCTATTATAACTTATGTGACAATTGCTCCGATCTTGTAAGTCATATTTTTAGTTTTGTGAACTTTTTTTAAACTAATAATTAATTAAGAAATTATCAAAAATAACACCCATAACTCAATTTGAACATATAATATTGAACGTGTAATATTAAACGGATTTAAATTATCGTCGTTCAATTCCAATTGAATGGGTATTCAAAGAAAAATAATATATCAATCTTTTTTTAATTATGAAATTATAAGTTTGAATACAAGAGATACTATTTTTATTATTATAAATTTTAAAAGGTGTTATTTTTATTATTTTCTCTAATTAATTTCAAATTTTGGATATACACATTTGATTAATCGTCATTTGACTTTCTCTGCTAGTTAGATGATAAGGATGGATTCTAACTATTTTAAGTCTTTAATATATTACTAATTACACCGTCAGTGAATAGTTCAGTGGGTAACGTCACTGGGTCATTTGACAACATCTATCCAGTGAATAGAGCATAGCAGGCGTTATCCTATCTCTTCCCGAAGAGTTTTTTTACTAATTACTATAGATTGCTTTTATATTATTAGTTTCTATGTAATTATTAAATATCATATAGCTTATCTATTATTTATATGATATTTAATGAGAATACACAAGTTCCTTTTCTTCTTTTTTATTTTTTTTTTCCGATTAATTTGATATTTGATTTAATGATATAAGTTATGTATTAATCATGAAATTTAGATCACATTAAACTGTTTGTTAATTTGAATCAATTTTTTTGAATGTGATAAAATTGTACTGAATTTTTTTTTGAATTATTTGAATGTGATAAAATTATACTTTAATATTATCTTTGAATTGATTATTGGATTTAAATGGTCAAATACCTTTGATTATGACTATATAATTGATTAATATATTTGATAATTTTTTTTTTGATGGACAACACCGTCAGATGGGGCTGCTGGACAGGGATGACTGCAGGCATCACTTTCCAAATAGAATCCCATTGAACAAGCTGTGTTTACATGTGAGTCACTTGTGCTCTGACCCCAAATTTCCCTATCTCTGTGCTCGTACCCCTAGCCTTCTAGGTTAGATAAAAATTTGAACAATGCCCACGCTCATGTGTAAAAAGCAAAAGTCAAAGTGCAAGGACAAAAATAAAAGCACAAGTTAAAATGTAAGGCATAAATAGAAGTGAGTGCATGTGAAATACAAAAGATAAACCGATGAAATATCTGATAGGCCACAAGTTCATTTTATCTATTCTAGGAGGAAGGATAAAATGGGAAGTGCTGAGGTGTAATTCTGTTATGTTTTTTGTTATGATTTCTGTTAGAGGAGAGAGAAGGAAATGCTCTTTAAAAAACAGCTTGCAAGCTGCGTGGAGGGTATTGAAAATTACTGTGAGTTTTGGTTCTTAGGAGAGTCTCAAGCCTCTCGAAAGCTTGATGTTATCTCTTTATAATTTCAGTTTGGAATTGAATAATAGTATCACTCCTCATTACTTATAAATAATTTTCCGGACTAATCTCCTTGAAGTTGTTATATTTGTGATTGAACTATTCAGGTTTTTGTGAGAATTGTGAGCTGATTTTCAGGTTGTATCAAGTTGGTATCAGAGCAACGAAACTGGGAAAATGGCAGCAAAGAATGTGGCTCAACGGATGGATGCAATTGAAGAAGTAGTGGACTCGGTGCAGGAAAAACTAAACCAAGAAATGGGAAGCTTAAGGGAAGAATTACAGAACATAAATAAACGTTTTGATCAACTCATCAAACTGCAAGAAAATACTACCCAGAATGCTTCATCGTCTAACGGAAAAGCTAAAGAAGGGATGGTGCTTAGTCCGATGGTAGGAATGCATCAGACAAGCGGTGGCGATTCTACCTTCTCAGGGTCACGACCAGATTTTCGGTTTAGGAAGCTTGAAATGCCCATATTTGATGGTAGTAATCCAGATGGGTGGTTGTTGAAAGCAGAACGCTATTTCTCCTTCCATCGATTCACAAATGAGGAGAAAATAGAAGTGGCTGTGCTTTGCTTTGAAGGGGATGCACTGCTATGGTACCAGTGGGAAAACAAGAAACGTACCTTTGTGCTATGGGAAGAAATGAAGCTTTTAATCCTCAAACAATTTCGTTCAACCCAAACTGGAACAATCTACGAACAATGGTTGGCGTTGGAGCAGGAAGGTAGCGTGAGAGATTATCGAAGGAAGTTTATTGAGCTCTCAGCTCCTCTAGAAGGCGTCTCTGAGGAAGTAGCACTTGGAAATTTCATAAATGGGCTGAAGCCCGAAGTAAGAGTGGAGGTAAGGATTATGGATCCTCATAACTTGGGCCGGGCCATGGAATTAGCCCAGAAAATAGAAGAAAAGCTGATGACCCAAACCCATATCCAACGCAATAACAGAAGTGGATACACGGGAGGTTTCGGAAATGGAATTAATAATCACGACAACCAGGGAAGCTCGCGAAACCCTTTCGCGCCTGTGGGTGGTGGTCGCCCGGCGATGGGTGTTGCTCGGCCGGCTTTGGGTGGAGCAGCGATGGGTGGTGCTCGGCCATCGTGGGGTGGAACAGCAGCAAATTCGAAATTTCTGGGTGAAGTTCGGCGCCTCACTGATTCAGAACTTCAAGCCAAACGAGAACGAGGACTTTGTTTTCGCTGCGATGAAAAATGGGGACCGGGACACAAATGCCAGAAAAAAGAATTAAGCGTTTTGCTCACCCATGATTTGGAGGAAGAGGATGTTTCAGACGACCTGCCAGTGGATACAGAAATGGAGTTGGAGGCGGCTGAAATCAATCAAGAAATAGAGGTATCACTTAATTCAGTTGTGGGGTTAACCAATCCTAAGACTATGAAATTAAAGGGATTAATTGGTCAGCAGGAAGTAGTGACATTAATTGACCCAGGTGCTACTCATAGTTTTATTTCGTTTGAATTAGTTGAGCAGCTGAAATTACCCATTTCTAAAACAAATGTTTAAGGAGTGACGATGGGTACTGGAAATTCCGTTCGCAGCGAGGGAATTTGCAAAGGAGTATCCTTGCAATTGCAAGGCATTAATATTGTGGATGATTTCTTGCCTCTAAGATTGGGTAGTTCTGATGTAATTCTGGGAATACAATGGCTCGAGACGTTGGGAATGACTCATACTAATTGGAAGCTTCAGGTGATGAAATTCAGCTTAGGCCAAGAAACAGTAACTTTGCGAGGAGACCCTTCATTGGGTAAATCATTAGTATCCTTGAAAACAATGATGAAAACAATTAAGAATGAGGGTACAGGCATCTTGGTTGAACTTAATGGAATAGATCTACAATATGACGGTTAGGATATGGTGCCTCAATTTCTAAGGCCAATATTGACTGAATATGAGGCAGTATTTGCTATACCACAAGGGTTACCACCTTTTCGGGGTCACGAACATTCTATTATGCTGAAGGAGGGCAACCCTCCTATTAGTGTACGGCCATATCGATATCCTCATGTTCAGAAGGATGAGATCGAGCGATTGATTAAGGAAATGCTCACAGCCGGTATCATACAGGTCAACAATAGTCCATTTTCTAGCCCAGTTTTATTAGTCAAGAAGAAGGATGGATCTTGGCGTTTCTGCGTAGACTACCGTGCTCTCAACAAAGTCACTATCCCAGATAAGTATCCTATCCCGGTCATTGATGAACTACTTGATGAACTAAAGGGTGCATGTATTTTCTCAAAGCTTGATTTAAAGTCAGGTTATCACCAAATTAGGGTCAAGGATGCAGACATTCACAAAACGGCTTTCAGAACTCATGACGGCCACTATGAATTTCTGGTGATCCCGTTTGGTCTCACGAATGCCCCAGCCACTTTCCAATCACTTATGAATGATGTATTCCGACCCTATCTCAGGAAATTTGTTTTGGTCTTCTTTGATGATATCTTGATTTATAGTGCAAATGAGGAGGACCATCAGTCACACTTGGCCCAAGTATTAAGTATTTTACAAAAAAACCATTTGTTTGCCAACCGTAAGAAATGCGAGTTCGGGAAAACTCGAGTGGCATATTTGGGGCATATAATCTCAGGTGAAGGAGTAGCAGCCGACCCTAGCAAGATCCAGTCAATGATTTCATGGCCAACACCCACCAACCTACGGGAATTGAGGGGATTTTTAGGGTTGACAGGTTATTACAGGAAGTTTGTAGCCGGATACGCCCGAATTGCTTTACCTATAACCGAACAACTCAAGAAAGACAAATTTGGGTGGAATGAAGAGGCTGAAAAGGCTTTTGTGGAGCTTAAACATGCAATGACTCAGGTACCAGTGTTGGCAATGCCTGATTTCACACAACCTTTCATTATTGAGACCGATGCCTCGGGGTTTGGATTGGGGGCCGTTCTTATACAAGGGTAGCGCCCAGTCGCATTTTTCAGTCACACACTTGGGCCGCAAGCACGATTGAAGTCCATTTATGAGAAAGAACTGATGGCGATAGTGTTTGCAGTAATGAAGTGGCGGCCTTATTTGTTAGGTCGAAGATTTGAGGTGCGGACTGATCAACAAAGCTTGAAATTTCTTTTGGAGCAGAGAATTGTGGGCAACGAGTATCAGAAGTGGGTGACCAAGCTAATGGGGTACAATTTTGACATCCAGTACCGAAGTGGGGCTAGTAATAGAGTGGCTGATGCACTCTCACGTATTCCTGAGAACACGGAGTGTTGTGTAGTGTCAGTACCGCAGTGGCAACATTGGGAGTCGTTACAGACTGAGCTAAACCAAGATGAATTCCTTGCCAAGCTACGAGAGGACATTAGTTCTGGCAACCAACTACATGTGGGGTTTTCGGTGGAGCACGGCATTTTGTTTTACAAAGGTCGCCTAGTAATACCACAACACTCACAGCTACTGACTTTGCTTATTGGTGAGTTTCATAATTCCCCAATTGGTGGCCATTCAGGGGAAACCAAAACTTATCAGCAGATGGCAGCCGAGTTGTATTGGGTCGGTATGCGTAAGGACATTATAAGGTTCGTTCAAAACTGTACCGTATGCCAACAGAACAAACATTTGGCCACCACACCTGCAGGTTTGCTACAACTTATCTCCCTTCCAGCGCAAGTTTGGGACGAACTTACCATGGATTTCATCGAAGGGTTACCTCCACTACAACAATATATACATTCAGGGACGGTTCTTTTTTAAAAAAATCCGGTGAACCGTCCCTAAAAGTGGGATTTTGGGACGGTTGGGCGTAACTTTTCGTAAATGACATTTAGGGACGGTTATTAACCGTCCCCAAAAGTGCTACCTTTCGGGACGGTTAATAACCGTCCCTAAATGTCTTTATAAACATCAGCCCACCAGTTCTCGCGTTATTTCTGATCGAAAACCCTAAGTAATTAATCAGCCCCCCCAGCGCCTCCAGCCGCCCCCACGACGCAAGCAGTGAACCTCCCAGCCGTCGCCGTCCTCCCTCGTCCGTGACTCCAGTGTTGGCCGGCGGTATCTGCAGCAACGCGTACGACAATCATTGCCAACAACTGCTCCTCCGTTGCTGCTCGCTTCCAGCTTCTGCCGTCTGCCCCCAGCGAAAACGAAGCACTAACCTCGAATGTCTTCTTCAATGGCTCATCAACTGCAACATTCAAACAAACCAAGGGGAAAACGCAACAAATTTTTGCATCGCGATTCGCGAATTAGATGTTTCTCTTCCGATGCCTTGGTTGAAGCAGAGCTCAAGCGCGGAGAGGTGAGTCTAGTTTCTGGAATACCTGAAAAACTTCTCTGTCGAAGGGTATGTTTCTCTTTGATTGCTTCTATTTTAATGGAGGATTTGAATATTAGGTTTTTTTATTAATTTTGATTTTTAATGATATTTTGCTATGAAAGAAATCTCGAACTTCATTGTTTATGGGTCAATAGATAATTGATTATATGATATGCTTTATGAGTCTGGACACTGTTTTTTCAATAGAAAATGGATCCTTGTTGTTCCCTGCTATTAATGTTAATGACTCTGTTACCAAGAGCAAGGTATGTGCTACTTTACTATTTGGATCTGATTTTTATTCTTCTTTTGAGTTTAGATCTGATCGATTGTTTATGTTTTTAGTTATGCTAGTTTGTTTTTGTAGTAGATCTGTTAGGTATTGTTAATTTTGGGTTAGATCTATTGGAAATTTCTTCGATTTGCTGCAATTGGGTTGTTGTTTATCTTCGAATTTGCAGTTCATTATTTATTTTTAAATCCTACTGGAACTAGATTTAAGTGTAAAATCTAGTTGAAGATATGTTGGTTGTTAACTAAAGCATATTTGATTAGTTGTTGTTTCATTTCTTAAAACTTACTCTTGATCCTGTTTTCTGTTTTGTCCCAAGACCTCGAGTAAAGAGTTACCTTTTTGCGATCGGAAACTTCACAGAATCACATTCGCTTTTGCTTCTCATAATTATCTTTAAAACAATTAAGTAGTGATGGTTGGTTGTGAATTTAATCTGACGTTTGATTTAATGTTCTTATTTTCTTGGAATGTTCATGTCATATTTTTATAAGCGTAATTGATACCTTGTAAGATCCAAAGCTATGAACCCATTTGTCTTTTTTATCTCAAAAATATTTGACTAGCTGTTGGTTTATCTAGTATTGTGATATCTAGGCCTGCTTTACACTTAATGTCATTAGCTGGTTAGCTAAACTCATGATTTCTGTTTATGGTAACAGTTTGACAACTTGCAATAGCTGCAAACATTCCAGCCATAACAACTGGCGGAATTTATCCAGGTGTTAGTAATGGTATGTCCCAACTCCTAAACGTTCTTGTTCTGTAAATTCAAGATGTGCTTAAAGTATGGCTAGGAGGTAACTAATTGATATGTGATAACAAAGTAAAATGTTCGTTAGTGTTGATCTCATAAATCATAATTTCCTTGTTATGATGTGAAAAATCACATGTGGTAACATCTATTAATCTGTCTCTCCATAAAATTGGTAAAAAAAAAAGACTACCAAATGAAAGTAAAATTGAAAAAACTTAGTTTTTATTGTAACTTTTTAAGCAAGTAACCCTTTTTCTCTTCCTCTGCCCCTGATCTGTTTTTTTTAATGATATTTCCCCCCAAATCTTTTTTTTTTTTCTTGATATTCCTCTCTGCTTCTCTGTTTTTTTACTCTCCGATGTCTTCCCCGTTGCTATGTTGCCAAAATTTTGTTTCTATGAATTGTTTGTTTACATGCCTTTTATATTTATCTCCCAAGTTTATTATAAATTGAAAATTGTTTTTTCATGATTATGGAAATTATCATTTTGGTGATGATTGAAACGAGAATGATAATAATGCTTGTGATGATAGGAATGAGAATGAATAATATGATGATAATGATGGACTCTAAATACTAGAAATATCTTAGTCCAATACTAAGGTTCTAGTCTTTTGATGAGCTTTTAAAGTCTTTTTTTAGTTAACTTTTTTATGAATATTAAGTTCTTAACTTTATCTTGTTTAGATAGTTGAGTAGTAGTTTAATTTCTATATTATGAACTATATGAGGTCATTATAATTATTATTGTGTTATTTTGCAATAATTTGTCTTTTTCTTATTTATTTAAAAGTTTCTATTGTTTTTTTCGTTTTAATATGAGGCCTAAGCCTCATATCGCCTCAATGCTTACGCCACGCCTCGCCTCGCCTCGCCTCGCCTTACTAGTTAAGGATTTCTAACTCTCTCTCCCCCCGCCCCCTCTCAGTACAAAGTTCTTTATAACATTGTCTTTTTTGTAAGTTGCCCAAACGTCATTGCTACTTTTATATGTTTTATTATATTTAGTTAGAGAGAGATTTTGGGTGTAATTGGGCTTTTGGCTATTAAGTGAATTGGCCAATTAACTCTATTGGCTGACTGGTTGTACATTGTTTTTTAAGATGGATGAACTTTTTGGTACCAGCCTCACTAACAGCAATGGACGTAGGAAGTCACCCTAAATACTATATAGCACCTAAATCCTTGTGTCTTTTGTGTTTGTTATCTAACTATATTTTCAGTTTGTGCCTTTTACTGCTATTTTTGCTTCCCCATTGCTACTCGATCTTTGGCATAATAATTTTATTATGTGATTGAATGAGCTGTGTCCATCTTCAAATATATATGATTATTATTTGATGTTGCTTTCAAATTTTTGTAATTTTGTTTCTATTGGAAGTACTAATCTAAGGTTCTCTCAAGGTACCTGACATTTCTCTTGCGGATTACATTGGAGTGGTACCAGCCAAGCACGCAACATATGTGCCACATACTGCAGGGCGGTACAGTGTTAAACGTTTTAGGAAAGCCCAGTGTCCTATTGTGGAGAGGCTTACAAACTCACTGATGATGCATGGGCGAAACAACGGAAAGAAACTCATGGCTGTAAGGATTATTAAGCATGCTATGGAAATTAAATGTAACTCAGTTTTGTTCCCCCATATTTAATATTTGTTTGCATTTAGGGACGGTTAAATGTAACTCAGAATTAGACCAAATTTTGTAATTAATTACTAACAAGTAGTAATATGTTAGTAATTAACTAGCTAGGTCTGTTATATGTTTAGTTTAATGTATATATTGGAGAATTCTTAACTCCAATTATTTTGTAACTAATCACTAATTATATTGTAATGATTAATTAGTAATGATATGTAAACAATAATATTGTCGTTCTTGTGATTTTGAATATATATATTATTTTAGCATTTTACAGGTAATTACTTATATAAGATCAGCATAATATTGAAATTTAAAAAAAAAAAAAAACCAATAACCGTCCCCAAAAAGTTCAACTAAAAGTGTTTAGGGACGGTTACTGGGACACTTTTAGGGACGGTTACATTTTACTTTTAGGGACGGTTAATAACCGTCCCTAAAAGTGTCACTTTTTGGGACGCCCGCATACGGGACGGTTACGACCCGAAACAGAACCGTCCCTAAATCTCTTTTTTGTAGTAGTGCTCGTTCTGACGGAATGGATACCATATTGGTTGTGGTCGATAGACTAAGCAAATATGCCCATTTCATTGGTCTGAAGCACCCTTTTACCATAGTAACGGTGGCTGGGATTTTTGTCAAAGAGGTTGTAAGGCTCCATGGTATTCCTCAATCTATTATATCTGACAGAGATCGAGTGTTTCTCAGTCATTTTTGGAGCGAGTTGTTTAGACTGAATGGCACAACCCTTAAGCGGAGCACTGCCTATCATCCACAGACCGATGGGCAAATAGAAGTTGTTAATCGTTGTTTGGAAACATACTTGCATTGCTTTGCATCCGAACAGCCACGTACTTGGGCTCGTTGGTTAGCGTGGGTTGAATATTGGTATAATACTTCATTCCATTCATCTACCCGATGTACTCCATTTCGGGCTTTGTATGGGCGTGATCCTCCCCAGCTCATTCGCTACGAACGGGGCATGACTGCAGTCTCCTTGGTTGACCAAGTGTTGGAGGATCGAGATGCCATCTTAGATGACCTACGCATGCACTTATTGCGAGCCCAACAGAAGATGAAATCTCAGGCTGACTGTAAAAGGCACCATTTGGAGTTTGCAGTTGGGGATATGGTGTTCTTAAAGCTGAAACCATACTGACAGCGCTCCTTATCCCAACGTAAGTATGAGAAACTGGCTACCCGTTTCTATGGCCCTTATAAGGTTCTTCACCGCATAGGAAAGGTAGCCTACAAGCTAGAACTGCCCTCTACTGCCACTATCCATCCTGTTTTTCATGTTTCACAATTGCGCCAAGCTCGTGGCGTTGCTCACTCTTCCACAGTGCTTCCTCCACAGTTGACTTCAGAGTTAGAATTATTGGTAGAACCTGAGCTTTTGTTGGGGGTGCGTCCTAAGAGTCAGGGCCGTCCTGGTGATGTTGAGGTTTTACTGAAATGGAAGTCCTTACCCACATATGAAGCAACTTGGGAGGATTTCTACATGATTCAAAAGCAGTTTCCAGATTTTCACCTTGAGGACAAGGTGAATGTTTGGGCGGCGGGTAATGATAGGCCACAAGTCCATTTTACCTATTCTAGGAGGAAAGGTAAAATGGAAAGTGCTGAGGTGTAATTCTGTTATGTTTTTTGTTATGATTTCTGTTAGAGGAGAGAGAAGGAAATGCTCTTTAAAAAACAGCTTGCAAGCTACGTGGAGGGTATTGAAAATTACTGAGTTTTGGTTCTTAGGAGAGTCTCAAGCCTCTCGAAAGCTTGATGTTATCTCTTTATAATTTCAGTTTGGAATTGAATAATAGTATCACTCCTCATTACTTATAAATAATTTTCCTGACTAATCTCCTTGAGGTTGTTATATTTGTGATTGAACTATTCAGGTTTTTGTGAGAATTGTGAGCTGATTTTCAGGTTGTATTAATATCTTTATAATTGTTTAAGAAATTCGTAGAGAGCTAAGGTCCATTAAAAAACTAAGTCCTAACACTCTGGTGAGAAGATATATCAAAAAGCTCTGTGAAAAAAACATAAATATAAAAAAACTGTATCATCTTATTCTTGCCTATCCCCTGGGATGGCATCCATTTGCAACTATATCATCCTCAATCTACTCAAAATTTCCCCTCTAATCGGCTAAGAACAATGTCCTCCCAATCAGAAGTCATTACTTTGTGGCGAGAAGCATTCTTATTCACATTCGAAAAGATAGTGTCTGAAAAGACAATCTCACGAAACACCCCTCAGGCACATGTACAAAATGAGAAGTAAAAAAAGTGCCCAATCATCTTCAATCTCTAAGACCCATAAAATATACACTATCAGTACCAAGTAAACTCTTTCGAACTTCCATCATACTGACCACAAATTCCAAATTTCTACCACAGGTTGCAAGGTACAAACTTCCACCTAACGAGCCACGAAGCTCTGTCCATTACCTTTCTAGACCGTGCTACAATATGTCTCCTCACAAAGAACGGACACCTCCTACAATGTATCTATGTGCATACCAACATTGAGTACCTTCCTAACGGTTCAACTACATGTATCTACATTTTTTACCAAGTTTAGACACAATTTAAGCCCAAAATCTATTTGGTAGACTAAGATACTAATCCTGCACCTGCTAGAACTTGAGATGATCAAGATGTGGTCCCCCAATACATGGACTTCTCTAAAAAGTCCAACTACATCTATGACACTTAGCTCCAACAAGAGACAGAAGTGCACATGTCAGAAAAAGAATTACAAAAAATAAAAGCTTAAGTGTTAAAGAATGGGTAATCGACAAGAACGTATCAGAACCCCATACTTAAGCAATTCTTATGGGAAAAAATGAAGTCATTAACAAATCCTGCCAAGATCCCAGAAACGTCGTCACGAAAAACTAAAATAATTACATCGCTCGTATGAACCAGACCCTTCACTAAGGGGTCGAAACCCCTTGACTATAACTTCTGCAACCAAAGGTGCACCGTACAGACTACCTATCGAATGGACAACCCTCAAGACAAAGCATTTTCATATGGAAACCTCTTGGATGATAACCCACTAGACAGGGCATCGCTTAACACACCCTCGCTGGACGTAGATTTGCCAAAAGTAACCTCACTATCATGGCTAGCCACTCCACCACTGCGTTGCATGGACCAGTTTGGTCCACTTCCATTCCTAGCATGCATCCATGGCAACCAAATCCTCTCTTGCTTGTTTGTCATCCCATCCTCTATAGGTGCGTTCGGTTTGTAACTCCAGTGCACAATCGTGCAGGCACGAGTACGATAAGTTGCTGAGGACTTTGTGGCATGAAAAGTATCCAAGTACAACCTCTCAATTTTTAAAAGTGGAGTATAGTTAAGAAAGAAAGAAAGGCCATAATTCAGAAGTGGTCCAAACACCCAAATGTTTCTCCATAGACTTGAAGAGTCTGGTTGGCAGACCTTGTAGTGCAGAAGGCGAAAAACATCATGTGAATCTTAGAGTTGACTTTTTGAAGGTTAACTTTGACTTTGAGATATCTCTCAAACAGGAGTTCCTATTGAAAATTAGAAAATATCGCTAGCAACTTAAAATTGCCACGTACGTTTTAAAGTAGTAGAAAGTTTGAACTTTTCAACCCGAATTATTAATTCCATATTTTTTTATTAATATAACTTATTTTATTAAAATATATATTTAATGGTTAAACCTCAAACAATATTACTTGAAACAACAAAAGAGCAAAAGATGAACATAAGAGAAAAAAACTAATTCTTAAAGTAATAACTCAATTTCTAAATTAATTAGGTAAATGATAAATGCTGTCAAACCCCACATATCCAAAAGTCAAAGGTCGTTGTGTCCTTATAAAAACTCACATTTAGAATAAAGAACTTCAAATTCTCAATAAAATTTCTTTTAGCCACAAAACAAAACAAATAGAGATGAATAAAAATACTTACTAAAAAATGAAGAACTCAAATAATTTAAAATGTCACATGAAAATATAACATTGTTTTATATACACAATAATAAAATTTTTACTATTATAAAATACATGATTTTCAAGACAATGAAATTAGTTAAAAAGAAAATATCACAACAGAGGTTGATAAAATGTTTAAAGTTTTACTTCAAAGGCTAATACCTAATAGATTTAA
Source organism: Elaeagnus macrophylla (assembly GCA_029378325.1). Taxonomy (NCBI): domain Eukaryota; kingdom Viridiplantae; phylum Streptophyta; class Magnoliopsida; order Rosales; family Elaeagnaceae; genus Elaeagnus; species Elaeagnus macrophylla. The sequence goes on from CM055641.1 coordinate 35,198,111, forward strand.
AAATATAAACTTATAATACTAATTAGAATTAAAGATGAATATTTTTTTTTTTAAAGAGTTGGGTAAATTTAAATGCTAAAATTATTAACATCAAATAATGTAAAATAATATTGTGACAAAATGAATAGGCTTATTCTTTTTTCAAAAGATAAGGGAAGAAAAATAACTAATATATTATAAAAAAAATATATTAAAAGAGATGAAAAATAATTTTAATTTTAACATAACTTTTTTTTCTTTTATCTTTTTTATTTAAAATTTAATTTAATTTTATTTCATTTCGAACTAATGAGCAGATTCTAATACAACCCAATTTTTTTGGATTATTTGAGCTGAGCTGAAACAGGTCCAAATTTAATTTAATTCATGCTTAATTTAAAATTTTTAATTTCAATTTGATTCAATCAATTGAGCTATGGAATAAATTTTTACCCCTATACAAAAGTAATGATGTCAAGGAATGAATTGCATAAGCAATGATGTCAAATTGAGTTTTTGGTTTTAAAGTTGTGTGTGTTGTAAGGTTAAATTTTAAATTTTTTTATACAAAGAAAAAAAATTTATGTCAATTGTCTTCTAGCCAAGTAACTTATAACTCTTTAATATAACGTGTAAGTTTTAAATTCCAGACTTAAAAATGTAGTCTTAAAAAAAAGTAAAAAAAATTATTTAAATATTAAGAAATAAAACATACATCATAATAATTAATTAATAAGAGATATGTTAAACTCTCTACATTCAAATATTAAATTTTTTTATGTCATATTACAATAAAAAAATATAATTGGCAAACAAAAAAATTAATATATCATAATTAACTTATAAAAAAATTATTTAATAAAAATATGAAAACATAATAAATTAATAAGTATTCATATCATATATGTATAAAATAATTTATTAACTAAAAAATTTAAATAAATGAAAAGCACAATTAAATACTTTAAAATTTATAAGTATTTAAATTATAACTAAAAGAAACATAAAAAAAATGTAAAATAATAATAATAATAATAATAATTGTAATCTGAGATTGAAAGGAATTGTTTCTCTCATTCATTCATTCATAGATGCTACATATTTATATACAAAGTTAGAGACATTGACTAGTGAAAGACACCTAATATCCAACTACACTAGTGATATACACCTAATAGACAACTAATTACATCTAACACTCCCCCTCAAGTTGGAGCATAAATATTAATCATGCCCAACTTGTTACAAAGATAATTAACCCGAACTCCATTTAAAGCTTTCGTGAAAATATCTCCTAGTTGTTCTCCAGTCTTCACATGTCCTGTAGAAATCAAACCTTGCTGAATTTTCTCGCGAACAAAATGACAATCAATTTCAATGTGTTTAGTTCGCTCATGAAACACTGGATTAGAAGCAATATGAAGAGCAGCTTGGTTATCACACCATAATTTTGCTGGTACTGAAGTTTTAAGACATACTTCATTCAAGAGCTGATATATCCACATTATCTCACATGCAGATTGTGCCATAGCCCTATATTCTGACTCTGCACTCGATCGTGACACAACATTCTGCTTCTTACTCTTCCATGAGACCAAATTTCCTCCAACGAAAATACAATAGCCTGATGTGGATCTTCTATCCACTTTAGAACCTGCCCAATCTGCATCTGAAAAACATTCAATATTAGTGTGCCCATGATTTGCATACAAGATACCACGTCCAGGTGCTCCTTTCAAATAACACAAAATTTGTTCTAATGCTGCCCAATGATGAATTGTTGGGGATGACATAAATTGGCTAACAACACTGACCGAATATGCAATATCTGGACGAGTCACAGTAAGGTAATTCAGTTTTCCAACCAATCTTCGATATTTCTCAGAATCTTTAAATAGTTCCCCATCTCCTGTAAGGTGGATGTTCGGAGTCATCGGAGCACTACAGGGCTTTGCTCCCAATTTTCCTGTCTCAGTTAATAAGTCAAGTACATATTTTCTCTGAGATAGAAATATACCTTTTTTACTCCTTGTAACTTCAACGCCTAAGAAATACTTTAGCATCCCCAAATCCTTCGTGTGAAACTAAGTATGCAGGAAAGACTTAAGAGATGAGATTCCTGTGGTATCACTTCCAGTAATAACAATGTCATCCACATATACAACTAAAAGAATGATACCACCTTCTGATTGTGTGTAGAACACAGAATGGTCAGACTTGCTTTTCATCATACCAAACGTTTCTATAGCTTGACTAAATTTTCCAAACCAAGCACGAGGACTCTGTTTCAAACCATACAAAGATTTGCGTAGACGACAAACTCGCCCATACTCCCCCTGAGCAACAAAACCCGGAGGTTGCTCCATAAACACCTCCTCTTGAAGATCACCATGAAGAAAAGCATTCTTGATATCTAGTTGATGCAAAGGCCAATGGTGAGTAGCTGCCATAGAAATGAACAACCGAACAGAGGTCAATTTAGCAACAGGAGAGAAAGTGTCAGAATAGTCCACTCCATAGGTTTGAGCATATCCCTTAGCAACAAGACGAGCCTTTAATCGAGCAACTGACCCATCTGGATTAACCTTAACTGTGAACACCCATTTGCATCCTATAGCCCGTTTTCCCAAAGGTAAATCAACCAAGTCTCAAGTACCATTGTCATCTAAAGCATTCATTTCCTCTATCATTGCATGATGCCAACCATGATGAGATATGGCTTCGTGAACAGTTTTAGGGATAGAAATAGAATCAAGGGACACAATAAAAGAGGAAGAGGAAGACGACAAGCAGTTATAAGAAACAAAAGAAGAAATAGGATAAGTACATTGACGTTTACCTTTGCGTAATGCAATAGGAAGATCATCGCTCAGGACTGGATCTGATGACGAAGGAGCAGGTGCAGGACATGAATGAGAAGGTCTCTGTCTGGAGTAGACTTGAGTAATAGGAGGCTTAACAGGAGCTGGATCTGAGACAGGTTCAAATGATGTGATAGAATAGACTAAGACATCATCATCCTCCCTCTGACGTGCAGGAAGAGGAGAAGACGAAAAATAGGGTGTGTCTTCCATGAAAGTAACATCAATTGAGACAAGATATTTGTTAAGAGTAGGACAATAACATCTATAACCTTTTTGAAGACGAGAATAACCAAGGAAGATACATTTCAAAGACTTGGGATCTAATTTAGTAACATGTGGACGAACATCTCGAACAAAACAAGTGCTACCAAATATCCTAGGGTCAACCGAAAATAGTGACCTATTAGGAAACAGAACTTTGTAAGGAATCTCACCATGAAGAACAGATGAGGGCATGCGATTAATAAGAAAACATGCTGTTGAAACTGCATCGGCCCAAAAAGGTTTAGAAACATTCATTTGAAATAATAAGGCACGTGCAGTTTCAAGAAGATGTCGGTTCTTACGTTCTGCCACTCCATTTTGAGATGGAGTATCAACACAAGAAGTTTCATGAAGCATGCCATTTTGAACCATATAAGATTGAAACAAAGCTGATGTATATTCTTTGGCATTATCACTTCGCAAAGTACGAATTGAAGCATTAAATTGAGTTTTAATTTCAGCACAAAATGCGCAAAAAATAGAAAACAATTCAGAGCGACTCTTCATTAAATATAACCAAGTTACACGAGAATAATCATCCACAAAAGTAACAAAATACTTAAATCCCGGTTTGGACAAAATAGGACAAGGACCCCAAACATCAGAATGAACTAATTCAAAAGGAATACTAGCACGTTTATTAACTCTTGGTTTTGAACTTAGACGATGGTGTTTTGCAAACTGACAAGACTCACAATCTAATGAAGAAACCTTATTAAACTGAGGACAAAGCTGCTTGAGTAAAGGAAGAGATGGATGACCCAGTCTACAATGTGCCTCGAAGGGAGAGGTGACACCAGAGCAAGCAACAGATTTCAATATTGGTGTGTCAAGAATATAGAGGCCTCCAGACTCATGTCCTCTACCAATAATCTTCTTCGTCATAAGATCCTGAAATAAGCAATGATTAGGAAAGAATGTGATGCAACAGTTAAGATTGTGAGTGAGCTGACTTACAGAGATCAAATTAAAAGATAAGTTAGGTAAATGTAAGACAGACGACAAAGGAAGTAAGGGAGTGGGAGTAATTGTGCCAGACCCAAGAACACGAGATGGTGACCCATCGGCTAAGGTAACAGTTGAGGTGGAAGTGTGTGACTGAAGAGTAGAAAAGAGACTAGAATTACCTGTCATATGATCTGTGGCACCAGAATCAATAACCCATTTGGAAGATGAGGAAAGAAGACACGCATTTTGTTTACCTGAATCAGCAATAGCAGTGATAGAAGATGATGAAGACTTTAGTGATTCTTGATACTGTGAGAACTTGGTAAATTCATCTGCAGAGATAAGAACTAATTTTTCAGAAGTATCACAAGTGGATGCAATATGGGCCGAGTGACCTTTCTGATTCTTGGACTGAAGCTTTCTGCAGTAACGTATCGTATGTCCTGGTTTACGACAATAGGAACACACAATACCTCCTGGATCCTGTGGTCGAGTTTGAAACCCTTGTAAGCCGCCTCCTTTGTTTCCACTCATATAGGTTGGCCGTCCAGGCTCATAATTATTATTTCGGCTGACCAAAGCACCATTTAATTGAGTAGGTGGAAGTGGAGTGCCTTCTGTACGAAGTACTCGACTAAATACCTCTTGTAAAGAGGTGATCTCAGAACTAGAAAGAATCTGTGACTTAGCAGTTTCAAAATCAGAGGGAAGACCAACAAGAAAACTCATAACAGCCATTTGTTCCCGTTGGCATTGCTGAACTTTCACATCAGAGCTAAAAGGCATCAAACTATTTAGTTCCTCATAAGTCTTTTTAAATTCCATAAAATAATTCGTGAGGGACTGATCTTGTTTTTCTGCACGGTAAAATGCTTTGCACACCTCATACATGCGAGAAAGGTTTCCTTTACCAGAATATAAGAAATCCAAATAATCCATCAATTCCTTAACGAATTCACAATGGTTGATCAAGCCAATGACTTCGCTCTCAATAGAATTCCGAATCTGTAGGAATAAGCGGGCATCTTCTCTAAGCCATGTCTGCTTTGAATCATCATTAGGAGGATCGTTAGTCAAATGAGTATCTTTGTCAATACTTCTCAAATAAATTCGAATTGTCTTGCTCCAAGCCAAATAATTCGAGCCATTGAGCTTATGGTCCGTGATTTTAGACATCACAGGTACCATATCCGTAACAACATTGGATTTCTTTTCAGCCATAACTCTTCAAACAACAAGACAGAGAACAAGCGAACAAATAAAATCCAACAAAGCAGCGAACAGAAAAGGTAGCGAACAAGCACACAAAATTGGCCAAAACTCGAATTGGAAGAACCCAAACCTGAACCAAAGAGTGCCGAACCACAACAGACCGGAGAAAATTTCAGGCTGAAACGTCGTTACGTGCCGAAACAGCAGTCACGAGGAATGCCGGCGAAACAGGGGAATGCCGGCAAAACAGGGGAACGCCGGCAAAACAGGTGAACGCCGAAACAGGGGAACGCCGGCAAAACAGAGAAACGCCGGCAAAACAGGGAAACGCCGGCGAAACAGGGGAACGCCGGCAAAACAGGGGACGCCGAAACAGGGGAACGCCGGCAAGCAACCCGAGGACAGCAGATGACACAGGGGAACGCCGGCAAGCAACCCGAGGACGACCGGAGAAGATTTCAGGCTGGAACGCGTCGTCACGCGCCGACGCGTGAAAATTGCGCAGAAACTTGCGGTGGCACGTGGGGTCCACTCGCGGCTCGTTTGGTCACCAGATTTTGGGTTTTGGCCGGTCGGCGTCTGGGCTGCCTTCAGGTGCCGGCGGTGAGGGAAAAAAAAATACTGTGCAGAAACTTGTGGTGGCGCGTGGCTCCCACGCGCGGCCGGTCGGCAACTGGACGTCGGGGTTTGGCCGTCGGCGACTGAACTGCCTTCTTGTGCGAAAAAAATGCACTCCAAAAGGGTGTTCCAAATTGGAACCAAAAAATGCACTAATTTGAAGGAGAGGAGAGAAAAAAAAAAAAAAAAAAAACTCAGAAAATTTAATGCTCTGATACCATGTAATCTGAGATTGAAAGGAATTGTTTCTCTCATTCATTCATTCATAGATGCTACATATTTATATACAAAGTTAGAGACATAGACTAGTGAAAGACACCTAATATCCAACTACACTAGTGATATACACCTAATAGACAACTAATTACATCTTGAGAATATATTTAAAAATATATGTTAATTAATAATACAATACAGATTAATAAAAATAAATGAAAAACTAAGGTAAATAAATCTTAAATATTTATATAAATAAAATTTTAAATAAATTCAAAAAAAATATGAAAAAATATAATATTATATAAAGTTAAAATTTGGTTTGAAGAAAAATAGGTTTAATTATATGGCTTAAATTTCTTCATACATAAATTTTTATTTTTAATTATGTTAAAAAAAACATATATTTATTTTTTTATAATGTAAATGAACAATAAATATATGTTTTTGCGTTGTAAGAAAATAAAATTACACTTTTTAACTAGTAAGTTTAAAATAAAATTAATTAAATAATTAAATTATTTATGTACTAAAAAAAATAAAATATGTAAAACTTTAGCTATATCAATAATTAAACCTTAAAAACTTTAATTTTTATAATATGTATTCTAATCTTTAAATGTATTTAGGGAAAAAAAAAAATATATTTAATTTCTCTTTAAAATACCATATTACTAATAATTTTAATAATTATAAGTGGTATATAGCTAGCTTTAGTTGCAAATGGTTTAGGGAAAACAACTAATAAAGAAGGAATCACATGGAAAACAAGAACCACAAAGGCCATGTTCTCTCAGTGCCCTATCCAGCTCAAGGCCACATAAACCCATTACTTCAATTCTCTAAGCACTTAGTTTCCAAGGGCCTTAAAGCCACTCTAGCCACCACTCTATTCATTGTCAAATCCATAAAGCCTGACTCCTTATTAGCTTCGACCACCGTCCAACTTGATACCATATCTGACGGTTACGACGATGGCGGCTTCGACCAAGCCGAAAGCATTGGTGCTTACTTGGCCAAAATGGAAGCCGTTGGCTCAAAAACCTTAGCCGAGCTGATAACAAGGCACAAGAACTCACCGCACCCTATTGATTGCATAATATACGACCCATTTTTGCCTTGGGCTTTAGATGTAGCCAAAAAACACGGCTTAGTTGGAGTCGCCTTTTTCACCCAAAATTGTACTGTGAATTACTTGTATTATTGCATTTATCATCAAATATTGAAGATCCCAAAAATAAAGAGTTCAATTCCAATATCTAATCCTGGTGGATTGGAATGGCTAGATCGGTTTCAAGATATGCCTACTTACCTATCTGAAGAGGGGTCATATCATGCCTACTTTGAGATGCTAATGAAACAATTTTCTAATGTCCACAAGGCTGATTTCATTCTTGTCAACAGTGTCCTTGAGTTAGAGCAAATGGTACGCACCGACCGACCTCATTTCTTTTCTATATTGTTAATTTGTGATATTTCAAGTGGTGAAAAATTAATATAAATGAATTTAGTTTAACTTTAACGATTGAAACTATATAAAATAAAATAAAGATATTGATTTTATGGTTACAAAGTCTATCTATTTATTTTGTTGTTTTCTCAACAGCATAGATAAGGGATTACTATAACTAATAAAATTCACAACACTATATAACATCTCTTTTATATTATAGCTAGGTTAGAGATAATTAATTAATCATATTTCTTTTCTTTCTTTTTTTTTTTTTTTTATATAAAAAGAGATTATGACCATTGACCAGTGTTTCGATAGTTCTCCTTGCCTAATAAATTTACCTTATTGTCCTTATCTAATTTTCTATTTTTTTTTTTTAAGATTTTGTTAGTTTTTTACACCAATAAATATCAAAATACCCCTAAAATAAATATATTTTTATAAATATTTGTTTTGACAATTTTATTGTATATTAACTTTATAAGGTTGACAAACTTACAATTCATGTATATCCATTTAAAGAACATGTCATAAACAGTCAATTTATTTATGAGTGGATCACATCTATATTGTATTAATCATTTTTGTATTATGTCATATCTCATACCATTTTTAAAAAAAAGCATCTAACATATATTATTTTTAAGAAAAAAAAAATTTGCTTATTACTTCGATCAGTAAACAAAAATAATAATTAATGTAAAATAACTTATATTTAAACTGTATCCTAAAAATAATTTTACAAAATTTTAACTCAATTTTCATCCTCTTATAATGAAAGTAACTTAAAAGAAAATTTATATTTAATGATTTTTTCTTCTTTTAAGTTCTAAAATAAAATTTTCGAATTAATAACAATTAATACTAATATATACTTCTCAAATTTAAATCATCAACCCGTTTGTTTGCATGTGTAGAAAATTAAGAGTTATAAAAATGACAAAAATATAACACTTTTGAAATGATGAATTTTACCAAAATTTAAAATAATTACAACTAGTCATTAATACATTAATTATCGTTGATTAACCCATCTTTCAGGTGGTCAAGCGTTGACTAGCCATTTACCATACACACTCCAATGATGACTAATAAATTAAATATACATGAACCTATTTCATTTTCATAATAAAAAATTTCGAAACTTCATATGATAAAGTTGACTAATTAGTCTGCTTCATCTATTATGTGAACTTAGACTTAAATAAACATCCATCATAAATGTTTTAGATATAAGTCACATTTGTAAATAAATTAATGTCGATATAATAATCTATGACTCTTTGTCCCTTTAATTAATTTTATAAATCTATTCCTTGGACAATTCAACATAATTAGATGGTGGAATATGAAATGTCAAAAATGTGTCCATTGTTGACAATTGGGCCAACAATTCCATCCACTTACTTGGACAACAAGTCTAGCACTACTATCAAAGATTACAAGGAGTACAACTACTATGGCATTGATCTCTTTGACACATCATCCCATTCCAATATCAAGCAATGGCTCAACCACAAGCCCAAAGGCTCAGTTGTATTTGTTTCATTTGGAAGCATGGCTAAGGTAAGTGCTAGCCAAATGGAGGAACTTTCCTTTGGACTAAAGGCCAGCAACAACTACTTCTTATGGGTGGTTAGGGCTTCTGAGGAGTCTAAGATTCCTGAGAAGTTTGTACAAGAGATTAATACAGGTAAGAGTGAAAGAGGACTATTAGTGAAATGGAGTTCTCAGTTGGAAGTTCTATCAAATGAGGCAATTGGGTGTTTTTTAACACATTGTGGTTGGAACTCAACACTTGAAGGGGTGAGTTTGGGAGTGCCAATGGTGTGTATGCCTCAACGGTCTGACCAACCCACCAATTCTAAGCTTGTAGAGGAGATTTGGAAGGTTGGGATAAGATTGAATGGTGATGAGAATGGAATTGTGAGTAGAGAAGACGTTGAGTTTGGTATTAAGGAAGTCATGGAAGGGGATAGAGGAAGAGAGTTTAAAAAGAATGCTCTTAAATGGAGGAGTGTGATTGTTAAGGCAGTTAGTGAAGGTGGTAGTTCTGCTAATAACATTGATCTTTTTGTCTCTGAATTGATCAACATGTACTCTTAATCATCCTATTTATTACTTATTGTTTTAGTTTGCAATTAATAATCATGTTGGTGTCTCTTTTTTCCTAAGGTAATAATTATGTTCATCTATTTCATTATTTTTATATATTTATATCAAAGAGGATGATCAAATTTGCTCTCGCCTAAGCGATATGTATATACTGTATTTTATTTTATTTTTTTATTGTCATTGTTATACATAATCATTCCACAGAGAATGGAGATGGAATTTGTGGTTTTGAAAACATGACTCATCCCTTTAAATTACATATTTTAATCTCATTTGAGGGTAATGGAACAAGTTACAAATTGGACATAGACTTAGGAGGGCCAAAGGACACTCTCACCTCATGAAAAAGAATTTTTCACATGCAATATCTATGAAATGAAATGAGCAAAAACATATTTGCACAAAAAGGAGACAATGGCCCCTTGAACTATAATTCAAACATATTTATAGATATACCCTTTTTTTTTCATTAAATGTTAGGTGTAAAATAAATTCATGCCACATTGTACAATAAGACTGGTCCTACTCAATAGTATAACTCATCGGTCTATCCAATAAACACTGAGTCAATAGATGAGTACAAAGCTAGATAAATCACTTAATAGATTTATAACTATTCAATATCCCCTAAATTATTCAGAAGAGATAATTACGAAGATATAACGTCATATTAAATGAAGTTTATTTACATGAATAAGTGATCAATACTAGGTTAATTTTTTCCCTTATATATTCACATGGTACACTTCACACATAAGTCGAATAACATAACACATCTATACTATCTCTCAATTTCCACTTCTCCTAAAATTACAATGAAAGACTTTGGTCTCCTCTATTATTGTCATTACTTGAATTGACTTAAGCATTGGAGGGTCAAAGAAACCACATCTTATGGTGCTCTAAAGTCCTAACAAGTGTTTTGTGTTTACAAAATTACAGTAAGAAAAAGTACACCTCTTTTGATCTTGACGAAAAATAGTATCAATATTTAGCGCAGTCTATGAAAAAGAAGTGTATTTTACTAGTTGACCAACAAAAAAGAGAATTGTAGAAACATTCATTGTGTTCTCCAACAAATTCGAGAAATTTTATTTGAAAAAATACAATATGTGTGAACATCCTTACAAAGGTTGTCTAAATATCCAACAAAGAAACTCTCATCAAAGGAACCGTTTGGAATTTTAACAGAAGGCCTCCGAAAAGAGACTCCCACCAACACATTTCAAAACATAATTGAAAAAATATAAGGAATAAAAGTATTGCCATTAGAAAATATCACGTGCAAAATGTATCGCAAAAAAGGGTTGTAGCCCATATAGCCACCACTGCCAAATGGTAGCTCAGTCTATGACATCTTTAGAAAATGAAGCTTCTTTGACTGTCGAACAGAAAAGCTCAATTGCCCATTGACGGAAAAGCTGCCAAAAAGGGTCCCTCTTACATTCCACTCTTTTGTTGACTTAGAACTCCTTGTTCAAATCTAAAAAATTTTGGTCGCCTTAGAAATTCGAGACCACCATTAGAAAGATAATGCTCTGATTAGCTTACGGTTAAAATTTGGAGAAAAATTGAAACCCACATGCGCCACTACTCTCCTCCACCATTAGTGGTGACCGCCCAACCAATTGATGCAGAATTAAAAAAAAAAAATTAGTTTAGGTTCAGTTCACCCACTTTTAGACTAATTCTTTAAGAACCAAAATTGGTTCCTCAATCCTCATAACGAGCTCTATCCAACCGTAGTATCCTTAACAATTTTTTTTTTGTTTGTACAAAAATTAGCATGCGAGATGCATACGGAAACAAACCACCTACGGATGTCAAAATCCTCCAGGATTTCAGGTAATCATGGGTAATAGCTAAATGGGTTTAGTTTTGAATGAAATATTTTGGATTGGTTTTTGAGTTCAATTATTATCCTATTTAAAATTTTGGGTTCGGTTTGGATTTCAGGGGTGCGGTAATCTGATCCCAAGACTTGAAATTAAAATTTATATTTTATTGAATTATATATTTTGCATATATGTAAAAAGAAAAATTCTAATAATTAAATATTTATACAATATTTATATGCTATCCAAATTCTCCTAAATTTTAAAATATATCATAGCTCATTCTAAAAATCTAACAAATATATCTCTATATATATTAAAAGTGGCTTATATTATAGCTATTTTTTTTATATATAATTTTATTTTATCCTTCTCTTCTTTTATATATTTTTTCTTTTTTTATTTTATTATAAATCTTTTAATATTTTACGTAATTAATTTCAAAACTTACTAATATTATATGTTATTAAGCCATCGAAATTGACAAATATGTCTCTTATATATAAAAGTGTCTTCTTTTATAGCATTTCTTTTGTTCTCTTTATTTTTTTCCTTTTGATTTCTTTTTTATTTTTATTTTTATCTCTTATATATATAAGTGTCTTCTTTTATAGCAATTCTTTTGCACTTTTTTTTTTCCTTTTGATTTCTTTTTTCTTTTTACCTTTTATTAATTTTTTTTCTTTTAACTTTTTTCATTTATTTTTCTTTTATTCATTTAATATATTGTCTACATAATTTCAAAACTCATCAACAATATATCAAAATATCTTTATAATAAACACACTTTATGTAAATTGATTTCTCTTGTACACCAATAAATACCTAAATATCCCTATATATTTATCAAATTTAAAAAATTATGCTTAAAGTCTAAATAAGGAAGTACAAAATAATAGCAATTATCGTTCGACAATCAACACTGCTATGAATTTATCAAATTAAAATAAAAACTATTGTTCATTTTTCTAAAACAATATTTTAAATCAATTATTAAAATAAAAACATTAATACAAAATTTGATTTAAAAATAAATGTATTACCTAACAAATTATTTATAATTATGAGATAAAAATAAATATATTACCTAACAAATTATTTATAAAAATAAATAGATTATCTAATAAAATATGAGATACAAATAAATGTATTTTATAAAAGATGACACTTTTATATATAAGAGACTAGACAATTAATAAATATTTTTATATTATATATAATAATTTATGAATTCATTAATCATATTATCTGGTAAAAAAATTTATATATCAATTGCAGATTAATACATGTGATAAAAATAATTAAAGTTGCCACCTAATTGTAGAAATAATTTTTCTTATTTTGTAATTTTTAACAATTTTTATTTGTCAATTTTTGCTATTTTATTTAAGTAATTTTTTTTCCTAAGAAGTAATGCAAGTAAAGATGAATGCTAAAACATATAAATTTATATTATTGTTACTTTATGATGTGTCACACAACCAAATAATTTAAAATTAAGAATATTCATTTTTCTTATCACCATAATTGATTAGAGTGTCAATTTGTGTGCATTAAGCATTTCTCTACAAGTTAATGTTGTAATTCTTGACTAGTAATAATATGATCTAAACATAATATGATTGTAAAGATGAATACTCTCACTACTTATAATGTGTGATAGAGCCAAATAATTTAAAATTGAAAAGAATCATTTTAAATAAAATTTTGTCATTTGCCACCATAATTAATTTGAGTGCAAATTTGTATGCATTTAACATTTCTCTATAAATAAATGTCGTAATTTGTAATCTATGATAACATGATCTAAACACAATACAATATACATTATTGAATATGATATAAGACAACACATAATTATTTACAAAATGAATAAAAATATAAACATGATGTGATAACACGATGGAATTCAATATAATACTAATTTATTTTAATTTTTATCACTTAACTAACACGATCATTATATGATCAAATTAACACAGATTATCACCCCTAAACTAAAGAGATTAAAAATTAATAATTTTTTTTAGTTAGATGGACAAAACTATAATTAAATAATAACATGTTTAGCACGTTAATACATCTTAATACTATTTAAAGAGTGACTTTAGTAATTTATATTTTTATCTTCATTTTTAGTTTATGATTTTCTCCAATTATTAGATATTCATTATAAATAAATAAATAAATATTATATAAATATCTTATTATACATCTCTTTCCTATAATTTTAAATGAATTATTTACAAACATAACCATTTTTTTTTTTCATTTTTCAATAGTAGATGTTATTTTAATGTTTACTATTTGCTAATAATTAGAATTTAAAATTTTTAAATATTTGAGTTTAATGAAAAAATTTGAATAAAAATTAAAATAAAAGTACAACATGCACTATGTGCGTATTCAAACCTAGTTATATATTAAAATATTAAAAGTGACTTAAATTATAGCTAACTTTTTTTTTTTTCAAATGTTTTGTATTTTTTTTGTTTTATTTTATTCCTTCTCTCCTTTTAAATATATTTTTTCTTTCTTTTTATTTTATTTTAAATATTTTAATATCTTACGTACACATTTCAGAACCTACTAATAATATATATTATTGAGCCACATAAATTGATAAATATTTTTATATTCTATATATAATGATTTATGCATCAGAATGATTAAATATTGTATGCTTATAAAACAACATATTGTGGATGAGACAGATAAATATTATCCATAATTTATTATGAAAAAAGAGTGTAAATGTCATCAATCTTTTATGCAACACATATCATTTAATACCAAATCTTTCAATTATTTTGACATTTTACTACTTTTAAATTTTTTTACATATAAATTTTTTAATTTCTATTTTTAAAATAATTATTATTGCACTAACACAATATTTTATTAAAATAATCATTTTTATTATGATTCCACAATATTATAAGTAGCATAACCTATAAGAAATATAATTTCAATTATTATGATTTCCAATCATAATAATTTATATAAAAAAAAATTTCATCCTTTCAAATTTCATTAAAAATTACCAAATATGCCTTTAATTAATACTACATTTTAACATCTTTAAATATGTATTTAAGCTAAGGCCACTAGAAAATTTCAATTCTTTTTAATAAATTTTATTTAAATTATTTTTAATTATAACTAACAAATATTATGATTTTTTTAAAAATTAAATATGTAGAGATATTGGAACAACTTATATTGTTCTTTCAACAATAATTTTTCATTAATGAAAAATTTATTCAATAATAACGACACTAAAATATAATTAATTATATAATACGATATACAATTTATATAAATTTATTATGAAAATAACAAATATCATTATATTAATATCATTATTTATTAAATAATATAGTTATTTAACAAAAGGGGCATGCAACTAAGAAGCCAAAGACATAATCATGTAAAGATCTCCAATATGTTTTTTTTTTTTTTTTGTAGAGAAAAGTGTCAAAAAAATTACAGATTATGTCATTTGATTCTTTAGATTATAGGTTAAGTCATTTGGTCCCTTAGTTAAAAAAAAAAAAAAAAAAAGGTTAATTAAGGATAAAATACATGATAATAATGATTTTTTAATTAAAATATTATTTTTTAAGATACCAATTAAGAAAAAATTATATTATTTTTATATTAATTTAAAAAATAATATTTTATTAAAAAATTATTAAAATAATGTATTTTGTCCTTAATTGGCTCTTTTTTCTAAAATTAAAAAAATCAAATGATACCGCTTATAATTTAAGAGACTAAATGACATAAATAACATAAATAACATAATCTAATGAACTTTTATGGCCCTCCTCCCTTTTTACTATGTATATTTTATTCTACCCTCATTAGCACTAGTTTTAGGGTACTAGCGAAACTTGTCATCTCTCATCTAGTGAGTGCATACCCGAAACTTCTTGGGGATACACGAGGCTGTAATTATGGCCGAAACTTGTGTAAAATATATATATATATAGCATTAAATAAATATATTTTATTTGCAGTAATATATATCATATTGTATCTAATTATTCTATATGTTTTTGAAATATTATTGTATGTATATTTTATGATATAGCACTATAAAATGTATTTAACTTTTGTTCAATTCATGACAATAAAATGTCACTCTCAAACATTATAAAAACTAAGAAAAAAATAGCTTTATAAGATTAAATTGTCGATTAAATTTATTTCACTTCAAATTTTAACTTTATCCAATATTATATTATTTTGTATTGTATTAGTAATATTTGCATTTTAGTCAAAGTTTTTTGTAAGAAAATTTTAATATTTATTTGGCATTCTGTTTTTCATTTACTTTCTTTAATTATTCAATCTTATATTATTTATCATGCTTTATATATAATCTCAAGGTTAAAATATTAAATCATATTTTTTTTAATATATTTTTTTTAGTTTTAGTTTTGACACTTATAAATTTGACGTGTTTGATTAAATTTTTCATTTGTTTATATTACCTTTTAGTTCATTAATTTAATTAAGACATATATGATTTTAATAATCTATTAACTTATTATTTTTGTCCTTTTATTTATATTATATAATTTTTGTTATAGATTTTTTTTTGTTGTAAATTGAACTTCCAATCCAAATGGGCAATCGGAACCTAGAAGGAGATGGATACGAAAACTTATGAAAATTTTTTGTGAGCTCTATACCAACTCGGCCAAGCAGGCCTCAAGATGTTAAATAAGTAAATAGCACAGCAGAAAACATATTCAACACACCAAGTTAATAACATTCAGATAAAAAAGAACAATCTGAAGTAACCACACTAGTACGGTGTGCCTCACAGGCTTCTATCTAGACTAGTACATGCAAAAGAATAGAAATAAGCATACAACATGTGGATTAGGTAGACATACAGTGAAATAAATAAAAAAAATTCAATCACTTCAAGACCTCATATGTGGGAAACATATAATCCTAAGTTGTAACATATAACGTGATAAACTTACGTAGGTTTTAATCCTAAGTTGTAACATCTACGAGTTGCTTAAGGCAATTGGTCACACTAAACAGCAAGTATACGATATGCGTACAAATGATAAGTATCTAAAGTACGAATGTCGAACCCAGGAGAAAAAGTATAACTATTGATCGAGTGTCAATATGAATAGTGGGACTACTATCTGGACAACGAAAAATAATGACTAAAATTAAATAACTAACAGCTAAGCCTCAAGAACACAGATTGCAGCAAAGATATATGAATGAGATAAATAATCTAGAAAGTCATTAATCCATCAATCTTCTAAGCATGTAAATCCTTAAATTCTTTCCCAAGTACCTAGCAACAAATAATATAATCAATTAACCCTAAACTATGTATACATTCCTTTTTCAAGTAAATAATACACAATATAATAACCTAACCTAACCTAACCTAATCACACTCTCATGTTAATCAAATTAAATTATTACTCATGACGAACATCAATTATGGTTCACACACTTACAAATTGTACCTCTCAACCTAAAAAGTATGCATGCTATTTGATCAAGACAAATATATAAATACTTCTCTCAAAGGTACCTATATGCTTCTATAGATTAATTGATGATCAAACAATTAATTAACAATTAAATTTAGATCAAATAATATAACAAGAATTGCACTCACAAGAGGGGAATAATTTAGATCAACATATGTTAGAAAATTGGGTTCATAAGATTCCTAGATTAATGAAAAATTAGCTACTTATTGCATTAACATAATCTAGAATATTCATGAAGAAAAACATTACAATTGAAGAAAGAAAAGGAGAAGAAAGATCACAACCAATTCTTCATTTGAAATCTTCACCAAAAATTTTGCCTTCTTCACTTATATTCTTAACTTGCTCTTGATTCTCTAAATATTCTCTACTGAAATTTGCCTCTTGAAGGTTGAATGCAACTAATCTAATTATATGAAAAATACACACAATGTATCTCTATAATTCTATATTTCTATATCTCAGTTTAGGACTCTAACAATATATTTATAAGCACACAAAAAATCTAGGCACAATAGGATTTGGTTCCAATTGAGATGCTGAAAATATGCTCCAGGAATTACACAGACTCTTTGCGAGCCGTGGCTCAAACAATCCACCCTCGCATCGCAAGTTGAATTATGGGAACAAAATTGTACCCAAAAAGTCATCATCGCTGCTCAACATACTTCACACCAAGCTGTTCATTGATATTCACAGTTGCCTAGTTTTGATCCGAAAGGTCAAATCGTGGTGTTAATTGTTTTAGGCTGGGGCACACGTCCTTGTGTGCCAATTTGCTTGTTGTTTGCACCTTTGTAGTGTTGCTTGCCATGCGTGTAGGTTGTTTTCACTCAAAATACCTTAAATGCATCAAGGTATACCCCGTGACTCTACAAAAAATAATTGTGCAAAAATCTAATAAAAATGAACACAATTAATTCCTAAAATCTCATTTAAGTCCCAAATAACCATAGAATATTTGAGTATTTTGGACACTCATCAACAACTACTCAGCAGCAAACATATCACTATGAATAAACTGCTGCACAACTCAATAAAAATAAAATGTTTATACCTTTATCAGTTAGAACCACCCATTCTAACTGTCTATGTTGCTCTCGCCAGCTGTTACCATAAATACATTGATCCACTCGGGATCTGACTCATCTCTAGGGCCCCACCACCACATAGTGTGGTACTCGTACTTACAATCAGTATGTGTGAATCCTAACAAAGATAAACACACTTGATGTGCAAATTATAATACTCGCAAGTGTACGAATCACTCGTAGCAAATGATAAGCAACTCCGAGGTCGATCTCTCAAGGAATTGCAGTGGTTTTCAAAAAGTGTCAATTGTTTCCTTAAAATTACTTGCAAAAGTAAATCATAAACACTCTAACAAAGTTTGTTGATGGGACGAATGTTAAAATTGTAAAATTTCACAATAATTAAAATAGACAAGTGAAAAGATTAGCAAAAGTGATATGATGGAAGGGCGTGAGAAATTAGTTAGCTACCCAATCATAGATAGAATATTTTATGAAAGTTTCACAATTAAGCACAAAAAGTTTGATTTATTGACTTTTCTTAATAAATCCTAAAAATTCACAAATCAATGAAGAATTTCTCTTAATTCATTAATTAACCTCTTTGATCCGGAACGTTAATTAATCAATTAGCATAAATCCTTAGAAAATCAAATTAGCCACATAATTTAAGATAAATTAATGTACTTCAATTAGGTTCTTGTTCAAGATTTCAAAATTAAGCAAAGATAATAACTCTAATATTTAATTCTAATTTATTTTCTAATGCACATAAATTAACATGATCAAGATTAATCATGAACAAAGATATTAACAACATTAAACAAGAGATAAATAACTTTAATCCAAATTAAATCATAAAAATATTCATCAATTTATGGGAGAATCACTAAATCCCACAAAATAAGCATAGCTACTCATAATAAAATCTAAATCAACATTTTTCATTACAAATAGCATTCTTAAAATTCAAAAGAGAAAATATAGTACAAACAATCCCAATTGGTTCTTGAAAGAGCTTCAATGGAACATCAATGGAGGTTTCTCTCTCTAAAAAATGGAGAATAAGGGTTGTGGGCTATAAATTTTGGCTATTGTTCACCAGCTGCTTTGGGAGGATTTTTGTGATGTATTTATAGGTTAAGTTAGGAGTGTGGAAGAATGTGTAAAAATTTGAGCGTTTAAGCATCAACAGGGTACAAGGGTCGCGACACGCATTAAAATTCTGGAAAACTCGAGGCTCTTCTACCTCAGTGCGCATTGAATTTTGGTTTCCCACAATACAACCCAAGAACTCCGCGTCACAGTACACATTTTCTTCTACCGTGGCACAACCTGTTGTACATGCTTTTTAAGGGTCCTTACACAGTTGCTGATTTCTAACGTAAACCTTACGTTCTTTTGCTCTAGTTTATCCCCCTTACATAGTAAATGGAATACAATGTAAGGGTTACATTTTTCAGTTCTTTTTGAACACTTAACTCCACTATTCATCTCACATTACTTGAACCTACAAAACATGAAAATACCCTCCAAATCAAAGTAAAATCGAAATAAATCATAAAATAAATACTTAAAAACTAACAAATAATAAGTCCAAAATAGTGTTCATTAACACTCCCAAGAATGATTTTCGCAAAACTACCTTATATCAACAATATGAAAAACACTCAAAGTATTCTTGTTACGAAAGCTCTGTTTATCAAACAAACTTGTATCACAATATAGAACAACACTCAATGTATTGGAGATATGAAAACACGTTTTAAAATATATTTTCTCAAATCACCTCGTATCCCAATACATAATAACACTCAATATATTGGCATATGTAAACAATTTTCACAAAATATATTTTTCTCAAGAATATCTTATATCCCAATACAGAACAACATTTAATGTATTGGTAATACATAAATAAGATTTTATAAAAATTATATTTTACAAAAACTCCTTGTATCAGAATACGTAACAACACTCGAAATAATGCTAATACGAAAACACACATTCTCAAAAATAGAATTTTTAAGACTCAAATGTACAAATCATTAGTACAAAAAAACACTTAATGTATTAATGATTAGGAATTATAAAATTGGTCTTCACAACGAAAAGGTTTTTTCACATTTTTGTAATTAATTAAATTAGATTTTTGAATGAGTATTTATAGAGAATTTTTCAAGATTCGGTACTTTCTCCGACTTATCTTGACGAGCTACCAGCGAGACCCATCCAACCATCACAAAAAATGATTTTTTTCAGGTCAAAAGCTTAACAAATAAAATTCTCACATATACCCACAATTAGTGAAAATTAAATGCAAGTAAAAACACATCTAACTAGGTAAACTATATACTCTCAATCACCCCATGGTATATGTATAAAGTGTTCAATTCTATGTGAGTGTGTACAATACAAACTATCAGTAAATTATCTTACATAAAGGAAGATAGAAGCACTAAATAAAATAAACAGACTCCATGTTTCTCAAAAAAAAAAAAAATTCTAACAAAAACACAAAGTACAATAGGACTTACAATTTTAATTTGCTAAATGAAAACTTTAGGTTTTTGTTTTAATATGCAACAAAAATTAGACTTTGATTAAAGGAAATCACTATAGTTCTTATCAATTCTACATCATGATCATGTATTTTAACTTATTAATATTTCAATAAAATTATATATTTTTTATCCAAAAAAAAAAACTCACCCATTGAAATTTTAGCTTATTAATATTTCAAAAATATGTTCAGTATATTTGCTCTAGTAATAAGGACAAATAAGTCTAACTATATCAAGTTTGAGATGTATTATAAATGAGGTGGTTATAATATTATTGAATACAATTGAGTCAGATAACAATGTATAATAAAAATCTGTCATATCAATAATAGTAATAATGATATATAGTAACACTCCTTTAATAAACTTTCAAAATTGTATAAACGTCAACTTTCCCCATTTTTATCAATGTTGAAATATTATGTGCGACTAGAAGAATCTTTCCATCTACAAGCATGAAATCACCGAATTTAATTAGAGTCTCGTCTCCCTTTGAGTAAGAAGATACCAGAAGATAAGGAAAAGCATCTTATTCAAAAACAATTTATTTGCAAGAAAGAAAAATATAAAAACAAGAAACGCTTGCTAAAGGACTAGTAAATTCTACGTTACACTTGAAAATCTTTATTGATATTATGAAAGTGATAACACTTTTACATATAGTACATAGCTACTTATAGTACATGTAGTTACAACAAATACCAACACACACTATTAAGCTAGTAGTTAGTTAGCTTGACCTTCATGGAATGCAATTGACCAATAGGAAGTGGTTTGGTGAGTATATTAGGCAATTGCCTTACAGAGGAAACATGCTCAATGACCAACTAATGTTGAAGACTTGTTCCCAAACAAAGTACTAATCAAGCTTGATGTATTTTGTACATGCATGCAAAATTGGATGATGTGCCAAACTTTGTGCACTCAAATTATCACAAAGAAGCACAGTAATGGCAGGCACTGAAAAATACAAGTTAGAGAACAATGATCATATCCATCACAACTCTGAAGTAGCCGACACCATAGCTCTATACGCAGACTCAGTATTACTATGAGACACAAATTTTTGCTTGGAGGTGTGCCAAGAGATGAGATGAGTGCCAAGAAAGACACAGGAAGCACCTGTGGATCTTCTATCATCCACACAGGATGCCTAATCAACATCACATTAAGCAGTGAGATAGAACTGAGAAGACTTCAAAATGATAAGCCATGAGGAACAGTACCCTTGAAATACCTTAAGAGACATTTGACAGCAAGACAATGAACTTTAGAGAGCTTTGCCATGAATTGACAAAGTTTATTCACACTAAATGCTATGTCAAGCCTAGTTAAAGTGCAGTATTGAAGACCTCCAACCACACTAGGAAACATGTTGGGATCTGTCAAGGGAGAACCATCATCTTTAGTCTGCCTTTTACTACACACCATTAGGGTATCACAGTCTTTGGAATCAAGCAGACCACAACAATCCAAAAGCTCATTGACATATTTATACTAATTTAAATGTAACACATCACTAGCTAGTAATGGTGACCTCAATACCCATAAAGTAATTCAGCATGCCTAGATCCTTAAGAGCAAAGGTAGAATGAAAGAGTAGAGATTAGTGCATTAACAGCATTAGGAGAGTTACCAGTAAGGATGATATCATCCACATAGACAAGCAGCAATAAATAGCATTCTTTAGTATCTTTGATAAACAAAGATGTATCAGCCTTAGAGGGAACAAAACCTATGGAAAGGAGAAAGGGTAATTAACTTTGAAAACCAAGCTCTTGGAGCTTGTTTTAGGCCATAAAGTGCTTTGATTAGTTTACACACCAATCCTTCACCTTTCTCAAAAAGAAGAGGTTGCACCATGTAAACATCCCCACTAAGATCGCCATTCAAAAAGGCATTGTTAATATCAATTTGACGAAGTGCCCAGCCCTTAGAAAAGGCCAATGTAAGAACAATTATGATGGTGGTCAAACATACCAGTAATCTACTCCAGAATCTATAGAAAACCCTTTGCAACTAATTGTGCCTTGTATTTATCAAAGGTCATATCATCCTTTAGCTTGACCCTAAACACCCACTTACATCCAATTGCAGTTTTAATTCAAGGGCGGAGCCAGAAAAAAATGATTGGGGGTTGATTTATTTTTATTTTTATACAAAGTAAAAAAATAATAAAAATTATAATAGATTATACTTAATTTAATACTGAATTTTTTGTGTCATATTATAATAGACATATAGAATTAGAGCTCAAAAAATATAAAGTTACTAGAGCTCAAAAATATAAAGTTAACACAATATAATTAACTTATAATAAAAATTAAACAAAAATATAATAAGTTAATAATTATTAGTATTATTCATGAATAAAATAAATGTATTAACTAAAAAATCTAAGCAAATGAAAAGCTCAATTAAACACACCAAAATTTATAGTTGTTAAGACTAAAATAAAAATATAAAAATATAAAAAGTAAAATATGATTGAAAAATTACCAAAAATAACACCCCTAAAAATTATAATAACAAAACTAGTACCCCTATAATATTGAACGAGTCTAAGTTATTGTCGTTTAATTTTAATTGAACGGGTGTTCAAAGAAAAATGACATATTAGTCATTTTTTTAATTGTAAAAATATAAGTTTGAACACAAGGGTTTCAAGGGGTGTTATTTTTGTTGTTTTCCCAATATGATTTAGAATTTTAAGTTTGAGACTATATTTAAAAATATATGTTTATAAATAATATAACACTGACAAATAATAATAAAAATAATAAATTTTTTATATAAAAAGATTTCAAATAAATTCTAAAATATTTTTAAAATAAAATGTCAAATAATATAATACTAGATACGGTTAAAATTTTAGCTGAAATAAAAAATGATAAACATAAACTTAAAAATTTTAAAATGAAATTTATCATATATATTTTTTTTTTTTATTTGTATAATGTTAAGTTTAAAGTTAAATATTAAAACTGTTTTTTTGGATTATCACATTTAAGAAGAATTTTCACATAATATATGACTACAATTTTATTTTTGTTACTAATAGTTACCAAATACATGAAAAAATATATATATATTTAACCATTTTATTTACAATTTATATTATTTTTATCCACATATTTGTTAAATATTGATAATATATTCCAAAATATGTACATCAAAATTATACACAATATATTATTATAAAAAAATATTTATTTAATGCTAAAAAAATACACGTAATTAATTTTTTGTAAAAAAATTGGCCGGAGCTGGGCGGATCTGCCCTGTGTTTTATCAATGGGCAGATTAACTAACACCGAAGTACCATTTTTTTACAAAGCACTAATCTCAGCCTGCATAGTGTCGTGTCATTTTGGAACTTTCAATGCATCTTTATAAGACCTAGGCTCAGGAAAAATTGGAATACGATGCACAGAGAGCACCTTGGGCTTAACAATGCTTGATTTAGCTCTAGTCATCATAGGGTGAAGGTACAATATCACAAACAGAGGTATAAGTTAGGAGGGAGTATAGGATCAGAGGGAGTTGTACATGTGATAGAACAAGGCACAAATGAAGGCAAGGGCATGAGTGGAACAGGATAGGAGTATAGGATCAAAGGGAGTTGTACATGTGACAGAACAAGGCACAAATAAAGGCAAGGGCTTGGCTGACAAAGGTGAAGAAACTGAGTTAGTGGATGGAGACACATCAGTAGAAATATATAAAGGAGCTGGTGCAATAGAAGTGGACAGGATATGAGACACAGAAGTAGGTGAGGACAATGACAAAGGCATGGGAGAGTGAGGTGCAATAGGTGTAGGTGAGGATATAGGTGATAAGAGAGAAGTGGGAACTTGTGATAAAGTCTGAGACAACTTTAGATACAAAGGAGGAAAAAGACAACCATGATGGAACATGTAGAGTACAAGTAGATACAAAATTAGACATAGAAGAAGAAAGTTAACCATGCCTGGCATAGAAAACCTCATACTTAATAAAGGTAACGTGTCTACTAATAGAGGACTTTGAAGCAAAAATATCAAAGCACAAGTCACCTTTTTGTTTAGACGCACAACCCATAAAAACACACTTAGAGGAGTGTGGTTGTAACTTGTTTTGGTTATAGTATCTCAAGCAATGAAAACGCAAACAGCTAAAAGCTTTAAGAAGAGACAAATTAGATGGTTTAGCATTTTCACGATATCATTATGATTAATTAATGGGACTTGGTCAGAAAGTTTTTTTTTTTCCCTCTATCATTAGCACGGTAATCCCCATTTATGGCATTTCAATCACCTTTCAATGGCTCCTTTAAAGTGTGTGTAAGTATAATAGAGACAACGGTGTCATTGAAGAACTAAGAAAATTTGGTTGAATAAGATCACAAATTGCCTTGCTACAAAATCAATTAGTTGTTATGAATCTAGGTACGCTCCAGCATATTTGTTTTAACATATTTGTTTTAATTTTTGATGATCTTACATGTTCCTAGATCTGTTATTAGTGATGGTTTTCGCCAAAAGGTTAAATTCTAACACCACAAGCATTCCAATTTCCAATATTTGCAAGAAAAAATGTTAAAAATACATAATTTTTACCTACTTTAATATTTATATCAATTATATTATAACACATGATAAATTATTTTAAAAAATATAAAATTGATTTAATATTTAAAATAATTTTACCACATATTATGATATGAATTAATAAAAAGTCAAAAATAATTATTAATATATACATTCATTCCCTAAATTATACATAAGTGTTACCAAAAAGAAGGAAATTCAATCCCAGTATAAGTGAGTAATCGAGAGTTATTTAGAAGAACAAGAGAGAGAAAAAAAAAAAGAGGAATTTGACCGAACTCCGAAGTTTCAGAATAGGTCGTTGAAATATCGTAAGCAATGATTTTTGCTGAGAAAAAGCAAGCACAAGAAATGATGTCAACGAATGAATTACATAAGCAATGATATCAAATGAGTTTTTTCTTCTTCTTGTTTTTAAAGTAGTATGCGTTATATGCATGGTCGGAGCTAAAATACTTTAAAAAAAGTGTGTTACAAGTGACTCAAAGACAAATATATACCCAATTGTTTATAAGCAGCACATGTACTAATTTGTAAATGAGTGCAGGATTGTATATACACCATAAGTTAGCATGGGGTGCGCAGTACCTGATCAAGAAGAATGTAAGTTAGTTACTCAATATTATCTATAAATAGTATACACTAACAGCAATGAAGTGGTTACGTGCGTTATCAAGATTCATAGTGTTTTGTGCTTTCTTTGAGTGTTCTTGTGAGGTGCTGTTGGTTGTGTAGATGGAGGCAATCTCGCCATTGGTGATTGGCCTTAGGGTGTAAAGTTTTCAGTGATCATAGTGGAGCTTGGTAGGGTAGAACCCCCTCCTGTGGATTAGGTTCACAAGTTGTGGACTGAACCACGTAAAAACTCTTGGTGTTGTGATTGTTCTTGCTACATTTTCTTTGTATTGTTATTTCCAGATCACGTTTATATCCTTAACAAAAAGGTTAAATTTTTAAATATTATTATGTAAAATAAAAAAATTATGCTAATGCCTTGTAGCTTAATGATATATAACTTTTTGGTATAAAGTGTATGATTCCAATTTAAGACTTGTAAAAGATGAATGTTAGAATCCACTAAAAAAGTAAAAAAAAATAAAAATTATTTAAATATTGAAAAAAAAAAAAAAAAAGAAGTACATCATAATAAATAATTAATAAGAGCTATGTTAAACTCTACTCAATCAAATAATAAATTATTTATCTTATATTACAATACAGATATATAGCTGGCAAAAAAATAAAATTAACATATTACAATTAATCTATAACAAAATTTATTTAATAAAAATATGAAAACATAATAACTTAATAAGTATTAGTATCATACATGTATAAAATAATTTATTAACTAAAAAATTTAAGTAAATGAGAAGTACAATTAAATACTTCAATATTTATAAATGTTTAAATTATAATTAAAAGAAACATAAAAAAATGTAAAATATATATATATATATATAATATATGATTTGAAATTTGAAATTTTAAACTTGAGAGTATATTTAAAAATATATATTAATAAATAATGTAATGTTTATTAATAAAAGTAAATGAAAAACTAAGGTAAATAAATCTTAAAATTTTTATATAAATGAAATTTTAAATAAATTTAAAAATTATTAAAATAAAATATGAAATAATATAATATTAGATAAAGTTAAAATTTGGTGCAAAAAAATAGGTTTAATTGCATAGCATAACTCTCTTTATATTTGAAGTTTCATTTTGAACTCCACTCAAAAAAAAAATTTCATTTTTCTTATAGTATAAATAAACATATATTTTTTTACTAGTAAATTTAAAATAAAATTAGATAAATAATTAAATTATTTATGCATCAGAAGAAACAAAATAACTTTGACTATATCAATAATTGAACCTTAAAAACTTTATTTTTATAGTATTAGTCAAAAGTTAAATATTTAAATGTATTTAGATTACACATATTAACTTAAGAAGTATTTTAATGCATGTAATATATTATTATAATTCGTATGAACAAAATTTTATATATTTAACTACTTTATTCATAATTTATATCATATTTATATGCGTTTATATCTTAAGAACACCGTAAAATAATTTTTCTTCACAATTTAGATAGCTAAGCAAAACTAAAAATTTAATTTAAATTGTGAAATTTCTCAAAATGGGGTTTAGAAAAGAGATGGTCCTTACCATCTCGACTAATTATATATATTTTGAACATTAAGAATATTTTTAAGATTTAATAATTCAAGTTCCTAAAATATAGTAGAGAAAATAAAGTAGTTATAATTGTGTGTTTATTTTTATATACAAAATGGTTATTACACGAACTTTACTAAATTTAACATATTTTTTTGTTTATGTTTTTCAAAATGTAATAAATTTATGATATTTACATCTAAGTTCAAAGCACATGTTACATTGATTCAAGCGTGCCATGACAAATAGTTTGAGACTATTTGAATATAATAATTAAAATATCATGAATATGTTGTTTGATCTCTTCCTATTATTTCTCTATGAATATGAAATTGTAAGTTAATTCAATAATTTACAATTTATTATTAAGAATTTTCAAAAAATTGATAATTATTATGTACACTCATGTTACTTGAGATATCACTTTTATTTCGTATTAATGTTCAATAAATATAAACCTATAGTTATAGTTCTCTCATCTAATTTTGACATATGATCATTGTATCCTCCATGGTCTCTCTTTGTGTATTCATTTTCAATAACACATATATTTAAATTGGCATGTGTCATGTGTATAGTTAGCTTTATAAGTAAATGAACTTAAAGATCAATTATGTCTAAAATTCAGATATTATGTTCCCTCCATTATCGTTATCGTCGTTGTCATTACCATTATTTATTGGTGGTATTATATTACGCTGGCTTGATAGTCTAGAATAATCCTTCATGATTTATCTCTTATGCTTAATTTGACTTGAACTACCGACTAATAATTTTATTAGTATATAGCCAGCTTTAGCTCCAAATGGTTTAGGGAAGATGACTAATCAAGCAAATCAAGCACAAAGGCCATGTTCTCTCGATGCCTTATCCAGCTCAAGGCCACATAAACCAATTACTTCAATTCTCGAAGCACTTAGCTTCAAAGGGCCTCAAAGCCACTCTAGCCACCACTCTATTCATTGTCAAATCCATAAAGCCTAACTCCTTATTAGCTTCGACCACCGTCCAACTTGACACCATATCTGATGGTTACGACGATGGCGGCTTCGACCAAGCCGAAAGCATTGGCGCATACTTGGCCAGAATGGAAACCGTTAGCTCAAAAACCTTAGCCGAGCTGATATTGAGGCACAAGAACTCACCACACCCTTTTGATTGCATAATATACGACCCATTTTTGCCTTGGGTTTTAGATGTAGCCAAAAAACACGGCTTAGTTGGAGTCGCTTTTTTCACCCCAAATTGTACCGTGAATTACTTAATTTATCATCAAATATTAAAGATCCCAAAAATAAAAAGTTCAATTCCAGTATCTAATCCTCGTGGATTCGAATGGCTGGATCGGTTTCAAGATATGCCATCTCACGTATCAGATGCGGGGTCATATCCTGCTTACTTTGAGATGATAATGAATCAATTTTCTAATATGGGCAAGGCTGATTTTATTCTTCTCAATAGTGTCCTTGAGTTGGAGAAAATGGTACGTACCTATATCTGCCGAATTTCTTGTCAATATTGTTGTTTTGTGTTACCTTAAGTGGTGAATGGATTACGAAAGGAATTCAATATTTAGTATAAATGAACTTAGTTAAACTTAAACAATTCAATTAAAAAATATTTAATGTGAAATAATAGGGTATCTTTTTTAAACAAAAAAACATATTATTTTTATGGTTATAAAACTTTGAGCAATTATTTTGTTGTTTTCTCTAATAAAATAAACAACACTATAACATCTCTTTTATAATATAGCTAGGTTAGAGACAATTAATTAATCATATTTTTTTTATTACTATATCTAAGACGCCTCATCAGGCATGAATAGTAAAATGATTATTCTCTAACAATTTTTTTCTCATTTTGCCCTTTCTTTTCTTTTTTTCTTTTTATTTTTATCTTCAACTTTTTTTATTTTTTAATTTATTTTTTTTATATAACTAAATGTACTTCTTATTAATATTTTGATACTTTTATTATGTAACTTAATTGTTTTGTTAGTTATATTATATACCGTTTTGGTTATTCTTTTTTTTTTTTTTTTGTTATTTTCATTACATTAAAAATTAAAAATTAAAAAAATGCTTATATAATAAATACATTTCTTATGAATTGGTTTCTTTTGTTAAAAAAAAATACCAGATTTTTTCTATATACTTATCAAATTTAAAAAAATGCATTTAAAGATATTTTCTTAAATAAAAAATTGCATAACATTATTAATTATTGCTTGATAATAATATTACAGACTATTGTTCATGTTTTATTAATATCAATATTTTATACCAAATATTAAAATCAAAACACGAATTATAAATATATTATCTAATAAATTATTTATAAATTACATTTTAATTTAAATAATTTTCAAAAAATAATTAGCATTAAAAATATAATCCCATATGCATGGGTCTAGTTATATTAGGCATCAATAGGATTATGAATAGTGTTTTGACAGTTCTCGTTACCTAACGAATTTACATTATTGTCCTTAGGTAATTTTTTTTATATAGTTTTTGTTGGTTTTTTTTACATCAATAAATACCAAAATGCCTTTACATTAAATATATTTTTTATAAATAATTTTTTTTATAATTTTATTGTGTATTAACTTTATATTATTACAAATAGATTGTTTTGGTTCAAGCTTATCATTTAATAAACAGGTCAAAACTAGTTAATTTATTTATTAGTTGATTATATCTGTATTAAACTAATCATTTTTGTGTAGAGATTATGTCATATCTTATACCATTTAAAAAAATAGTCAACTAACATATATTATTTTTAAAGAAAAAAAAGCTTATTACGTTCAATTAGACTATAATATTTGACTTAGGTTAGTAAATAAAATTATGCAAGTCTTGTTACATCAAGTCACTCATGTTTAGGCTATGTGATCGGTGATCGATGTTACAAATTATCACACATATTCTTTATAAAATAATTACTATTATATATATATTCATTGTTTAGTAACGTAACAAATTAATTATTTAGTTTTTATGAGTATTCCTAAAAAATAATTTCATATGATAAAAGTTGACTAATTAGTCTGCTTCATCTATTATGTGAACTTAGACTTAAACAAACATTCATCATAAACTTTTTAGATATAAGTCGGTGGTTCAAGTTGTAATAATTAATCATACCCTATCACAACATTTAAAATACATCACGAATGGTGATGTTTAGAGTTTGTCTTTAGGTAAGTGTCTGGGAACGAAGAAAAAAATTCCATCAATTTTCGTATTACTTTGTGGAAAGAAAAAAAACAACCTTATATACATTTGTTAATAAATTAATGTCGATATAATAACATGTGACTCTTTGTCCCTTTAATTAATTTTATAAATCGATTCCTTGGACAATTCAACATAATTAGGTGGTGGAATATGAAATGTCAAAAATGTGTCCATTGTTGACAATTGGGCAAACAATTCCATCCACTACTTACTTGGACAACAAGTCTAGCAGTACTATCAAAGACAAGGAGTACAGCCACTATGGCATTGATCTCTTTGACTCATCATCCCATTCCAATATCAAGCAATGGCTCAACCACAAGCCCAAAGGCTCAGTTGTATTTGTTTCACTTGGTAGCATGGCCAAGTTAAGTGCTAACCAAATGGAGGAACTTGCCTTTGGACTAAAGGCCATCAACAACTACTTCTTATGGGTGGTTAGGGCTTCTGAGGAGTCTAAGATTCCTGAGAAGTTTGTACATGAGATTAATAAAGGTAATAGTGAAAGAGGACTATTAGTGAAATGGAGTTCTCAGTTGGAAGTTCTATCAAATGAGGCAATTGGGTGTTTTTAACACATTGTGGTTGGAACTCAACACTTGAAGGGGTGAGCTTGGGAGTGCCAATGGTGTGTATGCCTCAACGGTCCGACCATCCCACCAATTCTAAGCTTGTAGCGGAGATTTGGAAGATTGGGACAAGATTGAATGGTGATGAGAATGGAATTGTGAGTAGAGAAGAGGTTGAATTTGGTATTAGGAAAAGTCATGGAAGGGGTAATAGGAAGAGAGCATAAAAAGAATGATCTTAAATGGAGGAATGTGACTGTTAAGGCAGTTAGTAAAGGTAGTAGTTCTGCTAATAATATTGATCTTTATGTTTCTGAATTGATCAACATTTACTCTTAATCATCCTATTCATCTATTTGATCAGTACGTACGTATTGTTCTAGTTTGCAATTAAAATCATGTCGATCAATTCTTTTTTTTTTTTTTTTTAATCTTTGTTTACATGGGAAATAATAGGGAGAATTTTATCTTACATTCTATGCCAGTAAAATAATTTTTTGAAAATAAATAAATTTTATGGATCCAATGAATTCAAAACCCTATATAATTGCTATTATTTATTCTATTAGGGAGAGGATGTGATTAAAAGTGGTCTCGCCTAAGCCAAATGCATATACTGTGTTTAATTTTTATCATAGTTATTCATGATTATTTTACAAAGAATGCAGATGGAATTTGTGAGTTTGGCAATAAAATTCAACCCCGCAACATTTTCAATTAAAAATTTGAATCACACTAAATAATTCATTGGATATTGGAACAAGTTACATATTGGCCCGGCTTCAAGAGCCTCTCAACCTCACCTCATGAAAAAGAAATTTAGAAAAACAAAAATAATATCATAACTACAAAAATAAACTCATATATCTTCGCTACTTAAAAAAAAAAAAAATCTAGCACGTCATTTCATATTGAATAGTATTGAATAAGCCATTTTGACCTAATATTGAACATTGTCTAATTAAAACCTATTCAATGACATTAAGATACAATTTTTATTATTATAAATTTTAAAGGTGTTACGTATTATAATTTCCCAAGAATATTTTTCACATGCGATATCTATGAAACGAGTCAAAAATTATTACATGTATATGCATGCACAAAAAGAAAACAATCCTTGAACTTTAATCTGTCTTCATTAATTAATAGCTCACTACAAATAATAATTTAAACATATTTAATGAGATACACGTAATTCTTTTTTCATTAAATAATAGACAAAATACATTATTTAAAAAAAATTATATTCGAGAAAAAATTTCAATATTAAAATCTCTGAACACTTTCTCTTGAAATATTATATGGCATGAAATAATAAGCAGCTATGAAAGGCATTTTATCCTTTTAGCTTCACTCCTCAGTCCCCTGCTCGATTACCTCAACCAAACAATGAAGAACACGACGATAATTCTGAGGGCAGCTAGGCTACTACAGAGGTAAAAGAGATTTGGCCAACTTTAAAGATAAATTTCAAATAAGCATACAATTTTCTATTATTCCAAATAAACTATAAATTTAAATATCGGCTACTTGTAGTTAATAATACAATGCAACTAAGCAGCCAAAGAAATAATATAATATAAAGACCTCCAATATATATTTTTTAGTATGAATATTTTATTCTACACTTACCACTCAGCAATGGTTTTACAATACTAGCAAAGCTCGTTATCTCTGATCTAGTGCTAGAAAATTAATCTAACTTGAATTTAGTGACGACACCGAGAGATACATAATTTACCACCAGAAACCTACTAAATATAATTTCTTCTTGTTTCAGAAATATGTTCGTTATATCTACTCTGGTAATAAACTTACAACATGGAGGTATCAACGTCTACTTTCCCCATTTTCATCAATGTTGGAATCTTCTGTGCGACTGCCCAATTTGACAATGTCTTCTACAAGAATCTTTCCATCTGCAAGAATGAAATCACCAAATTTAATTAGAGTCCCGTACCACTCTGAGTAAGAAGATCCTTGAAGGTGACAAAAAGCATCTGATTCAAAAACAAGTTCTTTGCAAGAAAAAAAATATATCTTATTGGAATACAAGAATACAGTACTACCTCCAAAACATTTAAAAATGAAAAAAGTGCACCTGGGTCATTTTACTCACAAATAAACACATTAGTCACCTTATTTTAAATTGGTGTCCTCTAGTCACCATATTTTTGCACTATTAGACACTAAGTCATCTTTTGCCATTTTAGACTGTACATTTCTATTTTCCCCACTTTTTGTCATTTCTTGAGACATTTTTCTCATCAAACATTCGTCAGCCCGTGCTTGTAAAGTTCAAATCAACTCTACCTAAGTTTTTTCTTCAAAAAATGATCCAAAAAAACCAAAAATGCCAAAATATACTAAAATGTCTAATAATGCAACCGAACGGAGACTAAAGCGCACCAATTTAAAGAAAGATGAGTAATGTGTCCAATTTGTGAAATTAAAGTGATTAGAATGCCATGCTACCCTTTAAAAAATTTACTAAACCCAGTAGGGTAATAAGCATCTCCTATTCAATAAAGTATCCAAATAACTGCAGAGTCCAGAGCTCAGAGTGATCCAGTTCTGATTGACTGAATGGAAACAAGTTGGCTACCTTTGTCTTTCGATAGACTGCCTAGAAGTTCCTGAACACCCTCCTTGCCTAATGTATTCTTCAGATATGTTGCAGCGGCTGCAACCTCCTCAGGAGTTACCTTCCCATCAAAATCTCTGTACTCGTATAGCAACAATACATTTCATCCATTAAAATTGGGAAAATACATCATCATAGGAAACATCAAAGTTCGTGGGCAATACAAAGTGAACCATTGTTAGGTACCAATAAAGTAAGAAAATGTAAGAATCGCAATATAAACACAGTTAAAACCTGTCAAGCAATCGCCAACGATCACCAATTTTTGCATCGACGTCGTCAATTTCCTTTTCAAGATTGTGAAGCATAGCATCAACCTGAAATACAACAAGATGCATAGCTGTTTAAGTTTTTGCATGGACAAGGTTTACCACTAGGACCCCCTTGAATTTAAACGTCTTACCCTCTCTATGAGTGCCGATGACACTGATGACACCTCATCACCTTCAGTCTCATTGGTGGCATTTCCATTTTCTTCTCGCGCAGCTCTATATGCCTTCATGGCATCTTTCTCAGTGTCTATACCTTCCTTGTCCACCATGCTATTGTAAAGTTCAATCTGGAAATGCCAGAGCATAAAAAAAAAAAAAACTTTTTACAAAAATGTGAACGAAATTAAACAAACATGAAATTGACAAACCCAGACCCATTATATGCTTAGAAAATATAGTTTGATCTTGTAACACGAAGGAGATAGTGTAGGCGTGATGAAATATTAACAAAGTATTCCTCACATGTCTACCCAAGTTCAGTCAAAGATAGACAAAGTGATTGCATTATATTCTTCTAGGCAAACGTATGTAAATCTATTTATAAAAAATAAAAAAATATGAGAAGGCCAGCATGCATAAACATAGAACTAAAATATATACAGGGAATACAAGAAATTAATGAAGACTATCAAATTTTAAGCTAAAACGTCAAACATCCCAAATACCTCTTTATTGACAAGCCTCAGGAACTCTTCTCGTTCTCTACTTACAGACTGCATACAACAAATAATAACACAAAACAGTTGAAAAACATATAAACAAAGGAAATAAGTATATAACAGTAAACAATATTATAATCAATACCAACTTTCAGTGGTTCTTACAGATGCAGAAGCTAATACAGATAAAGCACGGCTGAGCTCACATAGCTGTTCTTGCTTTTCGAAAGCTTTATCTCTAGCTCGCTCCTGTGCTTCTCTTGCTGTAGGTATAATCATCTCTTTCAATGCCACGTCCTCTTCACTACCTTTAGATTCCTTCATTCTGGCTTGCTCTTCTTCTTCTTTCTCTTCCTCCTCCTGCAACCCAAACATTAAGAAACACTCAATTTATCAAAAGAAATGCGAAGGGTTAAAAGGGTCTGTGGCCTCAAATGAGCTCATCAAGTTGGATTGCATTTGATATTTCCCTTCTTGAGTCAGACTATATACATGGTACTCAGATAAAAATCACTCTTCGTAGTAATCTACTTAACACTTATTTCTAGTCTACACGACAGATCCATAAGCTAATGGATTAAACATGCTAACGAAGAAGAAAGTATGTCCTAACATAATAAAGTTCCTAAAGCAGCAAGGGAGGATGTTCTTAAGTTTGGTTTGGGATTGCAGTTGTATTGAAACTATTGAAACAGCAAGGGAGTGGTCGAATCCCCAATTAAGAGGGTCTTGCTTTTGAAAAATATTTCATCCTTCCATTTTTACCATGATTTAAGCTCATAGATGTTATATGTAACAAACATCATATCAGTAATTAACTGTCACATCAATTCAACAATTTAACACACATGCAATTTTTATTTGTGCTATTTAACACTAATAGGCTAACACTGTCATGATTTTTTTCTACGTCATAACTACTAGTGTTTTTTTTTCAAGAAACTACAACACTACCAAACCATGCTTAGTGTGGGACTTTTAGGCCACACAAGATGATATCAAATAGCTAAATACTAACCTTGATCAGCTCTTCCTGCATCACAAGATACTCCAATTTCCTCCTCCTTTCTGAGACAGAATCTTCAGATGGCAATTCTGTTATTCCAACAGTGTCAACAACCTCATCCGGCAGAGAAGATATTGTAGCTTGAACAGCTTCCTCTGGCCTCAACTTTCCAGAGACAGTGAAGGCTCTGTACAAGGCATCAAACAAGAATGATGTGAGATCTGACCAATATGAACTATAAAAACAAAGTATTGAGAAGATATATAGAGGAAAAATAACCTTGAAAGGATCAGAAGTGAAGATGGCACCGAGCAATTGAGAGACAAATCCAACCAATCACGTAGCTGCATAAAAAGACGATTAATTAAACGCGCAAGTCATTTGATCTTATACATCTGAAGCCTTTCACAAACACAAGGAGATACCATCTCTTTAACTATGATTAACAACATGTCTTCTAAAACTTAAGCTGCTGGAATTGATAACATGGTAATATTTTGCTAATCCCCCAAAAATTAGAATGTCTGATGTAGCTTACATCCCTATTTGCCTACACCATACCCCAGTTATACAAAAGATAGCACATAAAATCAAATGGCGTGAAACTTTAAAGGCAAGTAAAAACCTGCTGACGCATTTCTTCCACGGAAAGTAATCCAAGCATGCCTCGTTCTCTACACTCCTCACGCAGCTCAGCTTCTGTAAGAGACTCTACACCCTCTGCTTGGATTAACTTATCATCCTCCTTAATCCTGAAAGGAAAAGAATAGTAAAAACAAGTCAAATGACCAAATAGCAAACAAAAAAACTCAAGGTTTTTATATCCACATATTAAAGGCTTCTGCAAGAGTTATTAATACTATACAAGTTATCTGTACCAAATAACAACACTTATATCAGTAATATGCAACAAAAGTGTCTAACAAACAGAAAATATAAAAGGGAAAACATTAAAGCCAAAGAGACAGAAATAAGTTACACATATATTAGAGCTGCTCTTAGAAACAATCCAGATACTTGCTAATTACATGTGTACGCCATAGAAAATATGAGTTGGACCCAAACAAGGTGCAGTTAGCACAGGATAATCTTCCGGTGCAATGCTTTTTCAGCTTGTTTTGCATTATTATAGTTTATTTCCTCCAGGAGCTATGTCAGCATAATATCAAGTGTATTGCTTGAAGATCAAAAGCCGCCAATTTTTACCATATGTATTTACATAAAGGTTAATGAGTTGGTCAGGGAGCTTGGGCAAGATAAGGCAAAACAGATATGATGATTGTAATGGTTTATATGGGTTTCAATCTAAATGGTATATGGCCTTTAGGGTAAATTGAAAAACAAAAACAAGTAGGCCTAGGCCTAGGCCATGGACAATATCATACCATGTGTTGGAGTAGAGCGTAACAGTTAAAGAACCACAAAAAAGTACATAAATTTCACTTAAAGATGCGTGTTTAACCTCTGAAGCCTTTTGCGAAGCATATATCTCAGATATGCATCTGTCCCAAAAGGGCTAATTCCCATGTATTTGCACATATTCACTAATCGAGGCCTGGAAGCAACAAAAGAAAATTCCATGTTATTAAAATATTGTTAGCAGCAAATTATCAATGCAAACATTTATCTTTATAGGCTTATATTTATGGTGAGACACTGAGAATACGTATAACAAAGGGGAAAAAAAAAACCTTAAGCAACCATGACCAGAAGGTTACCTGCTGATATTATCCAGAGTAAGTTCATCATTGAACAACTTAGCAAAACCCAAGATCTCCTCATTAGAGACCAGGGCACCTCTTCTGACCTGCATATAAATTTTTAAAACGTAGGTCATGTAAAAGAAAAACTAAAGAGGGAGGAGCATTGAAGCTGGACTCCTTACTTTGTTCAGAAATGCATCAAGATCTTCAGCTGTTTTCTTAAGTTCCCCACTCCTTGAGTTCTGAACTTCTTTTGCCATTTCTTTGGCAGTATCTTGAAGGAACTTGGCATATTCTATCCTTGCAATTAACCTTCTTTTTAAGGCTTCCTGCATATAGAACAATTAACATGAAGCTAAATGAAAACTAAACATTTTACTCAAAGAGAGACTGACAAGCACCACATAGTACAAAGACACCACCATGCATGCATTCCCTAATTACCCAATCAGACGCTTTGTGTTATTTTCTCTTGGACAAGACATGAAGATATATACTGCTAAATGTTAATTCATACTACTAAATAGCAAATAATACTGCACAACAATCACTACATCTACCTGCTCTTTCATCTTGTCTTGAAATGTTGATGGCAGCATATTGGGAAATAACTTTAGGAATACTGGCAACAAAAATTCCATGAATGGCACGATGATAAAAACTGCAAAAGGAACTAGCCTAAAAATGTCAGCTGTGGTTCGTGTAAGCTGCTGTCTCTCCCTTCTGGACAGACTCTTCCCACCAGTAAGTTTTAATAATAATCTTGAGCTGATCCTCACATCAGCCCACAGCAGCTTAAACCCCAACCAATAATGCTTTAATGTTGACACAAATTCCTCTTTCCAATGGATGAGCTTCTTAGTCCAGTCCTCTCTGAGGGAGAAATAACAAACCAAAGAACATGTAAATGTGATATAAACATCAATTTAAATTAAGTAGTGGTAAATAAAAACATATCCTTGAGAGAGAATCCAACTTGCTCATAGAAGCTACAGCTTTCAATGCAGGACCAATCCCCAAAAGCGTTGCCCATACTCTTTGCAAAATGGTTCTAGCAGCCTTTGAAGGTTCTTGCAACTTTTTGGACTTCACTTTGGCTTTTGCAGTGCTCAGGCCTTCAACAGCTTGATCACATTCCTCCGGAGATGCTTCTTTCCTCTTTTTAGTAACAAGTTCTACATTTTCTTCGTCTTCATTTCCAAATTCCTGTTGTTTAGCAGAAGCTGTTGATGAATTACGAATGGACTGTGACATCCATTTCATCCCTGGGGGATAGAAAAATTCTGACCTTCCATTTTGCAAAGGAAAAACTGACATTCCATTATATCCTCTTCTGAGTTCTCCTTTTTCTGATAAAATGTTTAAATCCTCTTTTGGAACTGAAAGGAGATTAGCATCGCTTACACAGTTATCACGTGTATAGGGACAGTCTGCATTGGAGTATAAATCATGTGAATCCAAATTCCTAAAAGAATACCCATGTCTAAGGAAATGAAAACCTTGGATTGAACTATAGGTGGTATTTATATAATCAGTAATGATTCTATTCCTTCTTAAAATAACCCTTGAAGCCATTGTTGAACTTCAGCCTCTCTTGAAGAGCAACACATTTATATTTCTGAAGATATGGCCAACTTCAACTGCTATAAGCAATTAATCCAGAAAAATTTAAAAGAAAATCTGCAACATAAAATAATAACAATAATAAGGTTAAACATATACTATGACAATGTTTAATCTTTTGAGTTTCATTATTGAAACCTCATATTTGAATACATTTTTCTCCCTCTAAACTCTTTCACTGCATCTCTATCTTTACAGTTACTCTCTCTTCTATCCAGCTCACTTCTTCCTCTTTCTCTAAGCATGTATACAACACCATATTTATAGAAGTACACAAATGTATTATGTATACTACAATATTGTAGTATACAAATGAATTGTTGCCTAATAATAATAAACAAATAAAATTGGATAAGAAACCAAGCAATTTTCCTTTTTAACCCCTATACACTAAAATGAAGCTCATTTGAATTTTGATCGTGTAAGTAGTATTTACGGTAGACGCTAGCATGGTTTTTCGGTTCTCTTGTGGTTGTCAGTCGCCGGAGTTACACGAACTTTTTAGGAGATAGAACGCATGCACATCGAGTTGTTAGGAGAAACAACGCAGCCGAAACCAGGGGCGGCTCACGAGCTTGTGAGGCCCTAAGCAGCAATTAAAACCGAGGCCCTTGGAAGTAATGAAAAGTTGAGAATAACACATTTCAATTATTGAAAAGGTCATAAATCATCATAACAGATCACTAAACTAGCTAATATCGCAGTATCATATATACAAGGTCGTCAATTCTAAGATGAAACTGAAACCAATAAATCAAGATAAGGCAGAGATTACCATTACAAACTAAAAGCCAACCACACATAAAAGGGAGGATACCTGACGGCCAGCGTTGGAAAATACTTCAAGGGATTGGGTCGGCTGCAATAGAGTTGGAGGATACTTTCACAGGATTGGGCCGGCGGCAATAGAGTTGGGGGATACCTGACGGACAGAGTTGGTGTGGTAATGGGAGAAAGTGAAACTAGGTTATGTTGAATCCATGTACACTGGGCTCTGCCGGCTTGGTTTTCATAATGATTTTCTTCTTCTTTTGTATTTTTCAGTTTTCCCTAGTATTTTACTTTTTTTCTACTTTTGCAACAACAACAACAAAATTGAACTTTTTTAACTCTTTTTTTTTTTTTACAAAATTATTTTGCTGGTTTATTCCTTAATTTTACTATCTTAATACTATACTTTTTATCATATTATTATTGTTATTATTAATTTAAAATGCGTACTCTACATTGTATTATTTTACTTTTTTTTAATTAAATTTTACAACATATTTTAAATAAATACAATATTAGATCAAAATATAATATATATATTATTATCTATATTTATTAAAATAAATTAAATAAAATGGATAATTTATAGGTTAAATAATTAAATAATAATAATAAAATGCTAAATTTTTCACAAATTGGAGAATGTAAAATGAGTTACGGTTAACGTTCAGCATACAGTCATACGGTTAAAGTGCACAATTAGCACCCCTTTCAAACGGGATAATATCACTTGTGTTTTTGAGTTTTGGTATTTTTTTTAATAATATCCTTAATTTTTATAAAAATGCCTCTGATGTCCTTGAGATTTATACTTTATATCAAAGATGCCATTGATAATTAACAGCATTAACTTTTTCATCCATTAAATTTTTCTCTTAATTTTCTAAAATGATTTTTAAAATTGTTTTAAATTTATTTGAAAATTTTGTTTAAATTGAATAATCTTTATTTTATTTGTTATTTTATTTCTTAATTAGTCTCTGATACCAAATATGTTTAAGCGTTAAATTTTTTAAAGATTCAATGAACTTATCTTTCTATATGTTTTTTAAATAAATAAAATTCAAAAATTAAGTTGTCAAATTTTGATTCATTTACTTTGAAAAATTTCTGTGTAAAATAATTTCTTAAAATTTTTTCTATCGGATGATCTATTAGGTGTAAAATACTAGAAATATAATTCGTGTAAAAATCTAAAAGAGTATCAAATCTTTTAAAGTTAGCTTTGAGAAGTTTCATAACATTCATTATCAAAATATTGTTCTAAAAGTTTCATATATTTTCTTTCAAAACCTTCTATTTTAGTAATAATTTCTGTATTTTTATTTATGAATGAGCTAAATAAATATTTAAACATTCAAAAATTTTAATTAACTTAAGATCATAATTATCATACTTGAATTTATTGGGTTCACTCCGATCTTTCCTTCATCTGTTCGTCCTCTTTTATAATACCTGGTATGCCTTAGCTTGCTTCAATCCTTGATACCTACCTAATAATGAAGAAGTCATTGCATCTGTACATATTATGATGTTTAAAATTTGACTTATAAAGGGATAAAAAAATAAAAAATAAATAAAAAAAGCTGCTTCACTCCATTTTATTCATAATATGATAATTATTACATCTAAACTCAACTAAGAGCCTTGAAGAGATCCTTAGCTGCTCATTTCTTGAAAATACATAATTTCTAGATAGTAAATAGGGTGAGAATAACTTAAGCATTCTATTCCTAAGCTCTCTCTCATGTGCTCTATGTTTTTTTTTTTCATAATGGAAATAAGGGTTCCTTTTATAACATAAGGAATCCTTTTTACAGAGTAATTTATATGTTTTTATTATTCTTTGATATGTGCTGCTAGCTAAAAATGTGGGTTCTACATCTTTACTTTTCTTTGTTGCTTTCCTACCGACGATCCTTCTCTAATTTTCTGTCTTTTTCTGCCGATAATCTTGATAATGCAGATGATGATATTCCTTCATCTTCTCAATCTCTAATAATAAAAATGCATTTGTGATCTTAAGTAATTTTTTTTTGGCATAAAAGCATAAAATCTTCCTTATTTCCTGACATACTTTTTGATTGTTGCTGTTAAAATTTGCCTCAAATTTGTTGATTTTTTCTCCATGTTCTTTAGTAAGAGCTATATTGTTATGAAAAATAATGATAACTTTACTAGTTGAATAATTTACTTTGATATCAGTAAAATTATCAATTTTTTTGATTTCATAGTAAATTTGTCATTGCATTTGTCCCCTTGATATACATAGTTCTTCTGTATTGAATTTTTCTGGTAATGCCATTGGCTTGGGTATTTCTCTGTTGGTATTGGCAATACCTAATTTGACAAAATGATAAGGATTGATACAACTTTCATCGTTCAAATCCATTAATAAACTAAAGAATCTAAGATAAACAAGCTTTCTCCTGCTCTAATCTTTTTCCTAAAAAAATTTATGGCTTTCTTGAAATTTTTAGAAAAATAATTTAAATCATTTAAATTAATCCCTAGATAAAAAATTTCAATTAAACCTGTATGATATGCTCTATATACAAAAATTGGATCTGCTCCTTCAAAAATATTGAATTTGCTTCCAGCTAGATAATCTTTTTCTGTAGCATAGAACTTCATATCCTCAATGTGTTATTGAGTAGATTTTCTAGCCGAGTTGTACATACTCAACCATTGTATTTTACTAATATTTTTGTATTAATCTTTTTCTTCTTCAACTCCTGATATATTTATGACTGATGCTTCTCTGAATAAGACTGGTGATCTTACTACCTTTTCTAAAGTTCATAACCAATTTGTTGATGTTAGTTGTTGTTGTAGTGCTATAGAGTGATTTTTTATAACTTTTTTTTGATTTATTAACTTTGGTGTTCTGTAATTAGCATAACTTTCTTCAGCTTCTATTCTGTTGGTAAAAGCTCTGTGAGTTACTCCACTAAATTTAAGAATAGATTTGCTTGCATATGCCCAATTGTTGTAGACTCCATGTTTTGGGCCATTATAAACTACATAGGTCTTCTTTTGTTCTTCTTTTTGCTTCATCGGCTCAATTAAGTTTTCATTTTCCTTTGTCAAAAGCTTTATTCTTTTTTGAACTGTTAGGTTCTTTTATTTTGATGTAAACTTTTTTTCTTTTAACTTTTTTATATTATCTATCTCTATAAGAGATTTCTCAAGATATAAAAGCTCTAGTTGTTCTTGAAGTTTCCTTTTCTTTTATTTTGATCTTTATATCAATCTACTCCATTCCTGTAATCATAAAAATAGTTAATGGTGTTAATTCTCTAGTTAATGCATCTGCCAAACTATTTTTATTTCATAATAAATGTTCTATATCAAACTTATAATAGTTGAACTATTGTTGTCATTTGATGAGTTTTTCTTGCTTATAGTCTCTTGCAATATTATTTCTTAAAAAATGTCTAAAATTTTTATTATCAGTTCTAACAATAAATCTTGAACTATGACATATATTACCAATTTTTTAATAGCTTTCTTTACAGCTAGATATTCTTTTTCACTACTGTGATAATTTAATTTAGGGCCTTGAAAAGATCACGAAGTAAATCTGTAAAGATGTTCATCATTGCCATCAACTCTTTCTTTTAATATTGTTCTCCAATATTCATGTAAAACATCTATTTTTATTATCATTTTATCATCTAGTCCTGAATGACATAAAGCTAGTAAATCTTTACCTGTACCTTTACTTTTTTATATATATATATATTTAGTGTCTTAGTCAGTCTATTGTCAAATATAATCTTTTTTAAATTTTGTTTGTA
Organism: Elaeagnus macrophylla; assembly: GCA_029378325.1. Classification (NCBI taxonomy): domain Eukaryota; kingdom Viridiplantae; phylum Streptophyta; class Magnoliopsida; order Rosales; family Elaeagnaceae; genus Elaeagnus; species Elaeagnus macrophylla. The sequence continues at coordinate 35,241,824 of CM055641.1, forward strand.
ATGGTTTTTTTATTTCTAATAATTTATTTATGTCAGCTTCTGCATATGTTAAACATATTAACAAAATTTATAATTGATTTTTATCCTTAATTATGCTGGAAAAACTTTATATGTTGTTTAAAATATGGAATTGTAAGTGATGTTTTTCATTTTTCATTTCTAATGCTAAATATTTTATTTTTTGTTGAGTTATTACTGCTTTCTTTTCAAATAGTACTATTCTTGATTTTCTACATTATTGTAAAATATTAATAATATTTAAGTAATGCTTTTGTAAATTGTCATTGAATACTAGTATATTATATATATATATATATAAACATAACAAAAATTACGAAATTTTTTAAATACATTATCCATATATTTTTGAAAAATTCATGAAGCTTGTTCTAATCCAAATGGAACAACTGTCCATTGAAATTGTCCTTGTTGGCAAATGAAGGCGGTTAATTTATGAGATTCTTCATCAAGTCTTATATGTCAAAATTTACTTTTATACTCAAAACTTGAAAGATACGTTTTTCCTTTTATGAGTGATAATATTTTTTTTTCTTGGAAACAAAATAACTATCATTTATTGAAATTTATGACCATTCTTCTCTTTCTTCTATGTTTTTCAGATTTTTTTTTTACTAAAAAAGTTCTTTTTCTACTAAAAAAGTTAGATTTAAATAGGGTAAATTACTGAAAATAATTACTTTTAATTCAAAAAGTTATTGAATTTATTTTTCAAATTCTTCTCAGTCTTTTGGAGTATAAATAATTGGTTTAACTCTTATAACTTTTGAAGGATCTTTTAATTTTATATTTATTATTTCATTATATTTGTTAATATTTGGATCAAATGAATTTTCTGAACATATTATTTTTATTAATTTTTTTATACTTGTTAAAGCTTTATCTTCTTCTATTTTACTTATAAAGGGATTTTGATCAACCTCTATATCTAAAGAAATATTTTTTAAATATGGTTTGTATTTTTCTATATTCTTACCATATTTTCGCTTTTTAAGTTGTGATATAAAAATGGGTGATGAAATAATTAAATCTTTTCTTATTTTTGATACATAGATAGTTTCACCATCTAGAGTTATCAAGCCTATTTTATCTAAATATTGGAAGAAAAAAAATATTGATATAAGTTTAAGAAATTGTTTCCCAATAAAATATGAATTTCAGTTTCTTGTTGATATATTGCAAGTATATGAAAGTTTTCTCCTTCTATTAATATATCTGTATCTTTTAGGACTTTATTAAGGTTGATTGTAGTATTATTTGCTATTCTTACAACTAATTTTTTGGTAATTGTTTCCAAAGTTCCTCTAAAAACACATATTTGCACATGTGTTAATATATGCATGTAAATGATAAATCTTTTAAATTTTAATCATTTTTTTATGTATGTACTGTTTGAATTTGTTATGCTTAACAATTCATCCATTAATCAGAATCAGATGTTTCTGAGTTTATTATTTCTTCTTCAGTTCATTCTAATAAATAGATACTAGATGTATCATCTATATCATATTCTTCTATTGGTTCTAATTCCATTTTAAATGCTTATTCTAAGATTTTTGCCTTTTGAAGACATTCCTTTTTAAATTCTTTCTTATGTTGAAATATATTTTAGCATTCATTTGCATAATGTTCATCCTCATTGCATATCCAATTTTTACATTTTTTTTCTTAATGGACAATAATTTTTCTTTTTAGGTGTATTATATTATATTATTTTTCTTATAAAGTTTTTTATTATATATTCTTTTATACTTTGAATTTTATGAATTTCTTATACTTTTTTATATTTATTATAAGATTTTATATTACAATCGTATTTTTTTGACATTTTAAATCTCTTGAATCACAACAATTTTTTTCATTTCCTTTTACTTGTTTGGATTCTTTTCTTTCTTGACATTTAAATATTATCAAACTTTTAAGACTTCTTATTCTTCCTCCTAATATATCAGGTATAGTTTATCTATTCTTATTATTTTCTCGTCATAGTTTTATGTAATGTTTCAAGTAATTTTTAAAAAAAATATTTCTTTATAAGTTTCTTGAATAAAATGTGGTAATTTATGATAATATATTTCATATTCACATATAAATAAATCTATGTAACACATATTACATATTTTTATATTTGCTAAATGCCATTTTGCTTCATTTATTTCATTTTCACTAGATTCATTAATGTTTCTACCTTTATCTTCTCAAATGAATTATTTATATATCTCATTTACTATAGTATTTAAGTATTTTCTTTCTATAATTGCATTTCGTTTCATTTCTAAACATTGTTGTTCTATAAGATTTGTAAACCAAACTTTTATATTTTTTGTCATTTTATGAGCTACTAATACCTTACAAGTTTAAGAATTTAATTATGTGGTTGTAGAAGTTTGTATTATTACACTCATTCTACTAGACCATTTATCTAAGGATTTAATTGTGTGGTTGTAGAAGTTTGTATTATTATACTCATTCTTCTTAGGGTTGCTAATATTGGTTCTACATGTATTCTTGAACTTATGTTTTCTTCTTCGGACTCACTCACTAATTATTGTCATATTATCCTTCTCTTTATTTGTACAAAGTTTTTCTTTAGAATGTTTTTCTAATTCTTTATTTGTTAGGGTTAAAAGACTGATTAATTTTTCTATATCTTTATTTTCAGGGTTCATTAACTGTTCTTTTAATTCTTTTATATATTTAATTATACTGGGATTATATCTTTTTCTTTATCTTTGGATCTTTCTTCATTTTTTTTTTTATTTTTATGTATTAATATGTCAAATCTCTTTGGGGTTTTTCTTTTAATCATTTAAATGGGTCAAATTTTAATCCATTAATTCTTAGTATTTTATTAATATATTTTTTTAATTATATAATTTTCTTATGTATATCTAATTATAATTTCTTAGTCCAATTGCGTTCTCTTATTTCTTCATGGATTTTTTTTTTTTTTTGGTATTTCATTTATATTTTGTAAGTATTTGGTGTTTGATTCACATGTTGCATCTATTTTTTCAGCTACAAGAATTAAAGCTTCATGGTAGTTTTTATGCTTCTATTTATGTTTCTATTTCCTCCTAATTCTATTTCTTATAATTTAACTTTTAATATCATTTAGTCTTCTATTATTTCATGGATCAATAAATTTTTTATTTCTTTAGTTTCTTGTTTTAAGTCCTTAATTCTTCTTATTGTTCTCATTTAGATTTACTAACCCTTACTTAATTTTCAGTAAACTTAATTCTTAAAACATTACTTTTTTTCCTGGTATTAGAAGTTTTTCTTTAATATCTCAATTTCATTCTTCTTGTATTTCAAAGTTTGTCATTATTTTTGATTTTATTACTTCTATTTTTTAAAAAAAAAATTCTATTTCTATAAATTTATTATATTCTTATATTAAGATATTATGACTATTAGTTGATGAATAACCTACTATGAAATGTATTGAGAATGAGTGGTTTCCTTCTTTTATTAAATTGTCTCTTTCAAATTCATATGCTAGACTTAATACTTGATTTAAGTTTTTGTCATTAATATTAATTGCAAATCTAAGATATGTTGTGAATTTTAATTTTGATATCCTAAATTTTCATGAATTATTCCTAATAAACAATATCTTCTATTTATTATTTTATTGTCTAATAATACTAATTTTATAGGTGTATCAATTCATTCACTAAAATGTACTTTAATTAAAATTTTTATTCTTTCGAGATGAATATATCCAATTTTTTCTTTATTTTTTTGTGAAATTTTTAATAGTTTATTATAATTATTTTTATATCAATTAATAGTATGTTAAATATTTCATTTGCATATATTATAGTGATACTCATTTCTTTGTTATTTATTTTATAATAAACTATATATTTTATGCGGAACATTTTTCTTATTTTTAAAAAGAAAAAAGTGTCATAAGGGTCCTTTTGTTTTTATAAAAGGTGGCATTTAGTACCTTAGGTTATAAAAAGTGTCTTTAAGTCACTTTGCTTTTGAAAAATGTGTCTTTAAGTCCATCTACTTGTAAAAAATGTGTCAAGCAAGAACAAAGTTAATTTTTTATCCAATTTTTCTTTAAATATAATGGAATAGCAAATATATCGCATGCATATTTATATTTTTCGATATATATATATACGTAAAAAAATTAATATTTAATTAAAAAATTACCCATTTTTTTAATTTAAAAAAAAAACTTAAATAAAATTTTCATTGTAATTTAAATATAATTTTCAATAAAATTTAAATATAATTTTTATTGTCTAATATTTAAAGTCACAACTTAAATAATGAAAATTTTATTTAAGTTTTATCGAATTTAGTAAAATTTAAATAGAATTTTCATTGTTTAATATTTAAAATCACAAATTACATTGAATATTTTATTTAAGTTTAATATAAAGAAATTATAAAAAATTAGAGTAAATTTTTAATTAAAAATTATTTAATTTGATATATATCTATCAAAAAATATAAACATGCATGTGACATATGTACTATTCTGTTAGATTTAACGAAAAATTGGATGAAAATTTAATTTTGTCCTTGCTTGACACCTTTTTTACAAGTAAATGAACTTCAAAACATCTTTTTCAAAAGCAAATGGACTTAAAGACACATTTTATAAGCTAGATGACTAAATGACATATATTGCATAAACAAAGGGACCATTTTGGCTTTTTACTCTTTTAAAAAAGATAATTATTTAAATCTATCGCCCTCTTTAAGATTTAATTTTTATTTTTGAATTTCTTCAAATTTATTTTTACTAAATATCATTTCTTGTGAAAAATATTTTGAAGTAACTTATGTCTCTATTTTCATTACGTCTTATTTTTGTTTAATTTTCTACTATTTATAATATTTTATTATTTTTAACTTTCATAAAATTTAGAAATTATTTGTGATATTTTTAAAATGTTAAGTATATTTGTAAATTTATACCAAACTTTAAGATATTATTGATATATATCTCATTTCAAACTCGTTTATTAATCTTTGACCAAAAAAAAACTCGTTTATTAATCAAACCTTAGGACCGCTTAACAATAATAATTCATTTTCTAAATCAACGAATTGTGGTTGTTATTTTGATTTCAACGTTAAAAAACAGATTTCTTACTTTATTATTAATAAATATTAGTTAGTTAATTATCTAATAATACTCTTGCTTAACGGCAAAACAATATGCTTGTTTAAAAATTATAAACAAAGCGAAACTTATCTTATAAATACTAATTTGTTAGAAGGCACAGTATTTAAATTTTTATTCATTCCTTGTTATTCCATTTTAACGTTAATAAGAATAGTAATAGTAATATTTTAGGATTTGTTTGATTTTTTATTTTTTATTTTTTAAGTGATTTATTAATTAGGTATATTTGTAACGATTTTTAATTTTGATTTCTATACTTTTAAGAAATCACTATTAAAATATAGGGTAATTCATTAATCTTAAAAAAAAAAAAAAAGATTTTTAAATTAAATTTCTGATTTATGATTTTTTTTTTTCATTTTAATCAAATATTTTTTCTAGAGGGTAAAACAAATCTTATAACTTCTATATTGTATAAGTATTGGAAAAAAAATATTAAAAATTTAAATTTGTAAAAAATATTTCTTTATTTTTTTTTAAATGAAAAGCATCACTAAACAATTAGGAAGTAATTTTTGAATTTTTCCTTAAAAATTATTAAATATAAATTGTTATCAAATATATCAGTGATAATTTTTTATAAAAGAATCATAAATTGGAAAATTAATTGTTTAATCATAAATCATAATCATTTTCAAACATGACCTTAGATAATTATTGTGTTTAGTATGACTATTAATTTGTAATAGAATGTAAAGGTTTAGTTGTAACAGTAACTCTCATTCATGCCATATTCCTCAAAAATACGTTATAATGCGTTATTTTTCTCAAATATTTGTGTAATTATTTATGATTTTTTTTCATTTTATATCATTCATCAATAAATAAAATATTTTCTCTAGCTTTACTTCATTTATAATTTTATAATTTTTTTTTAAAATTAGCATTTATTTTGATTACACTAATCAAACAAACATTATAATAGCAATAGTATTTTCATTCAATTCAATTCTTATTACTATTATTATTCATATTTTCATTACTTTTTTATTATATGAACTAAATATGGCCTAAAATTTAAGTTTTTTAAAATTCATTAATATAAATACTATTCAATTATCTACTTATTAAAGTTATTATTACTAAATCTTGATATACCAACATATTAAATGAGAAAAATTAGTTGGTTTAGTCCTATAACTATAAAAAGAAAAAAGAAAAAAAAAAAGAAGGAGATATATTAGTATTGTAATTATTTGGTTGTGCTAATTAGTTTCCATAATTTCATAAAAATAATCAAATTGATACAATTAATATAATGTCATTAAAATTAGGCATTTTACATAATGAAAAAATATATTTGTTAAATACATACATAATTAACTAAATCTAATTTAGTGGAGTTAGCTCTTTAGGATTGTAAGGCTTATAATTCTTATAAACTTTGACATGAACAAATTGTTTTAAGAATCTCTTGTAGTTCAGATGGTAATATTTTCAATCCTCCCACCAGGAATCCAAGTTTGAATTCAACCCGAATGTGTGAGTGTGTTTTCTTTTTATTAATAAAAAAATGGGACTTTAGAGCCTCTTTTAAAATAAAGTAAAATAAAAAATAAATTTAATTTAGTAATTTTAAGCTACAAATAAATAAAAATTTTGAAAAAAAATTCATATGTATGAAAAAGCTTTAAATCTCTTTTTCCTCTTTAAAAAAAAAAAACTTTTGATTTAAAATGATGGAATTTTAGGATATTATAATTTTATTTAGTGTCAAAATAAATAAAATATATTCAATACTCAGGGAGAAAAATATCAAGCATCTGTCACGTGTTCTTTTATTTTATTTAATTAAAAAATTATGATTTAAATTTCCTTGACTTTTTCTTAAAAATCTGGGACTAATTAAACTTTTGTAAAAAATAATAAAATTAAATTACTTATTTTTAAAAATAATAAAACTAATTCAGCTCGTTTCAATGACAGCATATTATTTATTTGAAACATTAATTTTGGAGTTATTACATGGTTATAGAAATTTATGTATAAAAGATCACAATTTACAAAGATTCAAGTACAGGAGTCCAATTCTCTTATATCATTTTTTATGTTTTATTTTATGTATTATTAATATAGGATAAATAAGTTGGTAGAAAAAAATAAAAGAGTGGACCTTTTTGTATACATATTTACTAACAATTAGTAATATATAAAATAATATACTAAAAATAATACAGGTAATCTTCATCCTAAATACAAATACCTTGAGTTCTTGTTTTTTATATATTTAACTAATAAAAATAATGATTCTTATATTTATATTCTTGAAATTCAAAATTTTATTGTTTTAAATAACTTTTACTGCCAATAAATTTGTGTTGTGTATCAATAATATGTAGTCTACTTAACATATAAAAAATTAGTGCTTCAAATTATAGTCATAAATGTATAAGAAGTGTAGTTATTTGAAAAAATTAACGTTTATATATATATATATATATATATATGTTATTTTTAAAATTAAATTAGAATCAAATTATTCTTAAAGAAAATATCTTAAATCCTACAATTTATAACTATCACTAAGCAATAAATATAAGAATCACTAAGCCGGTAGACCTCAGAATTTAAAACATGGTTCCATTTTTTATTCTTCTACTATAAAGCTTTAATTTTGTATATTTTTTTTCTTATTTAGTATAGAGCTCTTTTTCGTTTATTTTCTTTTGACTGTTTTATGATAGATTTATTTATTTATATAAATTAGTTTTTACATAGTTTAACAAGAATTTTGTTAGTGTAGATAATACTTTTCTTACTTTCAATTTTTCTAATAAGAATAATGTAATACTTTTGTTTTATGCTTTATTAAATTGTTAATAATTTTAATTACATAATAATTAGGGTAGATTTATTTTTAGCGCAATGGTTGTTATTACTATAGCAAAGGTTAATTTTTGAAAACAATTGAACTGTTTTTCTTTTTATTCAACTTGAACATTATATATTAAAATTTCAATTGCTTTTAACAGTTATAAATTGTACTCTAAAAATAACAATTTCTTATAATTACTATAAAAAATTAAAAAAATTTTGTAATAAGACACCTGCTTATTAAGTAGTTGTCCTCTGTCTTATTGTTCTTGTTCCTCTTTTTTTTTCCCCCCCCCCCCCCCCTTTTTGCTAAGGATTTTATTTTGTTTGATTAAGAGGACAAATATTTGTTATTTCCTTCTTATTATCGGCGCTCCTACAAAAGCGCTAAAAACGCATTACACCATCACCATGGTACTTGAATACTACTCTATCTTTCCCATCTCTGCAGTATGCACTGCAGATTGATTCACTTCAGGAACTAGTATGTAATAATAAACAATTCATTATTATCCTTTGGAAACAAAAAATAGATTTATAAGCCTTTTATTTTTGGGTTGGGTGGTCGTGGAGGTTTAATAAAAAACAGTGCCTTCTCTGACTTCCACACGGTTATGCACAAAGAGGATTTTGGAGCTTCTTGGCAAGAAGAGAATGTGAGACAACACCATCTTTCACGCTGACCCATCTGACATGTCCGTAGACCTCATATTATTCAGCTCCGACGTAATAGTAGTGCAACATGAACATCCAGAACAGGAAATATTCCTCGGTCTTCTTCTCTTTTTATTTATCTACTGGAGCTATTAGAACCCTTCTGTTTCCTGCGCATAACAAAATTACTTGTATTATAAACAAGGCAAAAGGAAGATTAAAACAAAACAAAAAATTCTCATTTTCTTTTAAATTTTATTTATTAAATCTTTCTCACTAGGATGAAATAGAGCTCATTTCATTTACACGTCTAAATTGTTTAGTGATAAAGCATGCACGGACTACATATGAGACTTTTATGTGTTGTCCTTTTTCCATTTTCTTCCTGTCTCAAAGAAAGTGACCTAAGAGCTTTAAGTCTTCTTGTTTTAAGCATGGAACTGTCATTTCTAATTTTTTTAAGATTTATATATTATCTCAGCTTGATCATGTTCCAGATAAAAGTAAATAGTCTTTCATACGGCTCGTGATCTAACAAAGACAATACCGGTTCCTCCTAACAAGATGGGAAAGATAAAACATACCAAGGAAGCTTAAAAGTGTCTTTCCACCATCCCTGCTTCGTGCAATTTGCAAATATCTTGTCCAACCGTACTATAATCTCAGAAAAAGTTGGCCTCACAACAGGCTCTCGATCCCAACATTCCTCGATCAGCCTGATTGCATGTAAAGTTAAGCATTGTAAGTTATTTTATAGTTTTTATTTTATTTTAATTAACATAAAATTGTAATAAATGAGAGGAATTCTATGTTAAACAAGATAAAATATCATTGACCATTTTGAAGATAAGATGCAAGTGGTAACAGCCTGAATCTTGAGGTATGACTATTTTTTATCTTTTTGGGTCGAAAGCTGAGAAAACTTGAGGTGTGACTTCCTGAGAAATTCCTTTGGAATCCTCATACTTCCAAACGTGGAAATTAGAATACTACCTAAAAGTGATATTAACAGTAAAATTACAGAGACCACTTTCTGGATTTGACCAAATATTCACCTTGTGAATATCATTAATTGGACTACCTCCATGTAGCCTAAACATCACATATTCACCCAAGCTCCCTTCATCTCCCTAAATGTTCGAAGGTCAAAACAGGATTTTATTCTTAATATGTTTCTGCAACCTGCACTATAACCTAATAGATGCAGGCTGAAAAGTAGACAAATACATCTACCATATTGATGGATCGTATAAATGATCTCTAACAAATAAGCAAAAAAGGCAACCTTAACTATAAACTTATTTTTATTTAATTGATACAATCTCTCCTTTGAGATACACACACTAACAATTATAAACTACTACGAGGGGGGATTCAAACCCACATGGGCATCACCTTTACCACTAGGTTGATGAGGTGATTGGCACTTAAAGATAGAGTTTTCATTTATTCAAAACATAACTTACTCTTTCAAATCTGGAGGATAACTTTTTGATTTGTTCTTGAAAGTCGGTCTATTATTGTCTAAGCACATTATTTTTGCTGCGTCTTCTGGAGACTTGGGATGGAATGGTTGGGTACCCTCAATCATCTAAAAAACTCATAAAAATAGAAAAAGGCATTAAATACCAGTTAACCCAAAAGGCACAAAATTCAACTATTTTCGTAAAAGAATATATAATAAAAAATAGGGTGTGGTATTCTGTTGATCCTTCACCTTATCTCAAAACATCCTTTGATTTTTAATATTTTATAATGCATAATTTAGTCCCTAACTTTTTAAATATTAAGGACCAAATTCTGTTTTCACGAAAAAGTTAGGGACCAAATTTTGTTAATTATAAAGGTGCTCTTAAATTTTAAAAGATTAGGGACTAAATCATGTGTTTTATAATGTTAGGAACCAAATGTTGTTTTAAGATAAATGTTAGGAACCAAATGTTGTTTTGAGATAAATGTTAGGAACCAAGAGAATACTAAAGCCTAAAAAATACAAACATAAAGTGGTCAAAATCATTAACCAATGTCAGTTGAAGGGGGCTAGAATGTTGTGTTCTAAATGAATATATATGCCTCTAAAAGTTTGTTTAAATTGTAATCAATGTGATGATTGCATTGGGATGAATGAAGATAGTGAATTTGGTTTTGGCACATAAAGCAGCTTTTATCCTCCATAGCCACCATACTCGTGGTCACTAATTCTTTTATTCCAATCAATTCACTCAAATATTGTTTCTTCATGTTTGAAGGTTTCTGAACAGATGGTCATCATACATCCAAGTATATTTTTCTTGGATTGAAGAAAAGTGTTTGCCTTTTGAGTTTTCTCAGAACAAGCTTGTGTCAACCTTGCCAACATCTTACATGTATGTGTGATGGAATTACATATAGGATAGTAAGGGAGATTCTACATTCCTACATCTTTAATTTGGGTTGTAACTTACTCTAGTTTGTTTCCTACAAGTTGTGACAGAAGCAAAGAAGTTCAGAATATTCAGCCCCTTTGAAACAAATTAGGTCTACCTTTGAGTGCTACAAGTACATTTATTTAGTTTACATAATAATAATGAAAGCAGTTGGAAGAGAGATACCTCATATAAAATGAGACCAAATGAATAGGCATCAACGCTTCTGTCAAATATTTCATCCTTGTAAACCTCGGGTGCCACATACAAATCTACAATGGAAAAAAGAAATATCTTAATTGATCCCTATCCTTACACTAGGATCTTGCTCATCTGATGCACCGGTAGCCACTATTGAATGGAAAAGGAAATTTGTACAATTGAAAATGAACTTTTATGAATTTATGTACCTTGAATTGTAAAACTAACATTATTTATTTGTGCTTAACATATCAAAAGAAAGATGCTATACAAGGACACTGACTTTTGTAGCAATTTTTATATGAACTTACTAGTAGGATCGAGGCTTGGTGCACCTAGTGCAAGTTTTGTTTTGTCAGGTGAAATTTTTGACAACTTTATCAAACCAAATCCAGCTATCTTCATCTGACCTCCACTATCCAGCAAAACATTTCTGGCACCTTACCAAAAATTTCAAATATTAAGAACTTTAGACTGCAACAAGAACTAAATCAAAATATATTAGCTATATTGATCAAATCAGTCTTTGCATTTAGTTGCCTTACCTGGGCATTAAATCACAGTGAATGATTGGGTCTGGTTTACATTCGTGAAGATAATTCATGCCTCTGATGAATAAAACAAAGCAACTGGTCATAAGATGAACAAGCTGAAGCCATGGATAACAGCGTTAAGATCAAAAGACCTTTAGGACTTTATGGTATCAATCCATAAAACAAGATATGTGCCCCACAAAAAAGATAAAAGTAAAATTTTCTTAGCATGTAAAACTGTACAATTACATATAGTTAATTTTATGTAGAATTATAAAAAGTTCTTGAAACATAACTTCAGTAAAAATGCACATACCTAGCAATGTCAAGGGAAAATCTTAAGACTTTAGATGGAGATAGCCTCCCTTTTTTATCAAGATAGCTTCTCAGGTCCCCCTGAGTAATCAATATTAGAACAATGTCTAGTCATGATTATAACACTAGAATGTGCTGATCAAAACTTAGGCTTTATTTGGAGATAGCCTTGCTTTATTTCCAAAAGAAGCTCACTTGATCATTAAGTTCTTATTATAAATTGATCATTAAATGGCATAAGCAATGTGTACCAAGTGAAAATGATGCATGCTTCATGGTTTCTGATGCCGCTAAAATAGCAGACAGACAACTGCCATCCACAGACTCTCTCTGTTTAAACAGAGAGAATCCACATCTATAATTCTAAGTAAAACTACACACTACAGTATTCCACAATGAAAATATGGAAAACTATTGAAAAGCATATGACGAATATTTGAAATGAAAGCCTTCATAAAAAAATATATAACATTTAAATATTAAAGATTAAATGAAAGTATACGCAAAAATGGTCATATGATGGATTGCTTGGAGAGTGAATATCAGAGAGAGAGAGAATGCTTACTTTTGGAGGATACTCTGAAACAATCATCATGGGTATATTTTGGGTCACAGCTCCAACAAATTGAACAACATTAGGATGCCGAACCCTTTCCAACAACGTTAACTCATGTTTGAAAGCATTTCTGTTTCATTGAAAACGGATAAAATGGAATTTGTCTTGTGAGTTATGTCATAAAATTTGTTCAGGAATAGAATCTCAATTTCCATCTAAGTGAAGGTTAAAGAAGAAAGTAGTATAAACATAGAGAGAGTAGGTTAGGCATAATATTACATGAACAAAATGTATTAAAATAACTGATGCAAAAACATCAGATGTTATTATTAACAAAAAATTCAATGAGCTAAATTCTATCACCTCAAATGGATTCGTCATGCAGGAAATGAGAATTTACTCAGTTGTATAGAACCTGAAGGATTTGAGGATCAATGATGAAAGATTTTAAGGTTTCCAAAAGTGTGGCAACTAAATATTGACCTCCTTGGTTATTAAGTTGTCAAAGTAATGAGAATTTTAGGAGTAAATAAAACAAGGCCAAAGAAGAAGACACTGGAAATCCAATAGTTGCCTTGAACTGTATATTAACTCAAAGATTGTAGACTCAAACGAGCACTAATTCATGTCCTTTGGAGTATACTAATTAATTTAACCTTCATGTTAAATTAAAAAGAGGGATATCTCTGTCAATAGAAAAATGCAAAGATAATTAAGGTCCGAAAAATTTGAAATCGCAAAAATTTTTAGAAGTTTCCTTAATGCTGAATGACCTGCGGTACTTGAGATCTACTTCTAAGCAGTAAGGAGGTTTATGATTTGGCCGGTTCGCATAAAGAATGATAATAGAAGTTACAGCTTATGTTAATAAGTTGTTGCCACATTAGTAAGTCTATAAAGATGCAAAACTTAAGACATACAAATGATACGTACATGCTGTCTGGGTCAGCATAGCTATCTTTATCTAGAATCTTTACAGAAACCTTTGTACCATTCCATTTGGCGACTTGATATGTTCCCTGCAAAAAGGTAGATGTCCGCAAACATCAGATAATCAATCTAAATGGGTTCCAAGAGTTCGATGACAGACAAGAATATTGGTTTAGTTTCCAAATTTGACAAGAAGTTTAACACAATCCAATCAAGTAGACAATTATGCACTACAACGTAAAAAAATTGATCCAAAAGCCACAATCTGGAAAAACACCAACCTTAGCAATACCATCACTCCTCCGAATCTGAAGCTCAAGCGGATTAAGCTCGTACTCAGGAACTTCTCTAGGATTTGCAACAGTCATCGGCGTTTTCCTGGTTTTCTAATAGTAAAGAAAATGTTAATTACACAACGTGAATTATAATAATTCCAAGGCAATTGCAAGATACAAATAATCAGAATCATGAATCAGTAATACATAAGGGTCGTCAAATAATAAAGTTTTTAATAGGTACTAGAGAGTACCATAACTTTGGCTCCGCGGGCCTTCAAAGTATTGTAGACATCGGTGTTGCCGTAGTACTTGGCATCGGCAGCAGCAGTGCTACCCCAGCGATCGCGGGCATCGATGTTGGCGTTACGGCTAAGCAAGAGCTTAACGACGTCAACGTGGCCTTCGCAGGCAGCGATGTGAAGGGCGGTGCGGCCATCGAGATCAATACTGTTGACATCAATGCCATCGTTGAGGAGGTCCTGGACGCCTTTGACATCGCCTTGGCAAGCCATAAAGAGAAGCTGCATGGTGGAGTCGAGGTTGTCAGGGACGGTGAGATCGCCATCGTCTGGACTGCGACGTATGGGATCAAGGGAGGACTGTCTGCCGAAACTGAAGCGGCGGTTGTTCCTGCGCGGGTCCATCGATGACTGCCGCGTGAAATGTTTGCTCAGGCTCCGCCGCATCGACCCTGTAGAGAATTGCCGCGAAATTCCCCGCTTCAACTGAGCCGCCATGTTCTCCATTATTTTGTGCTCAATTGGGGTTTCGGATCGAGAGCGAGCAAAGAGCTCTCGATACCGAGGAGGGGAAGAATGAGAAAAGAAGAAAAAGAGATATACGAGAATGAGATGAGTGGAGGGATCAATCAACAATTTGAGATCCGAATGAAGCGCATTGTATTGATAGAATAGAATAGAGTAGATGAGAGAAACCAATAATAGATAGAAGTAATGCTTTCTGCTTTATTTGTTTTCAAAGGATGAGAAAAGAGGGAGCGCCGAGGCTGCCATCTCCGCCCCACTTGGTGCGGAAAAACCGTTAAATAGAAGCAAGTTCTGGTTTAGATTGGAAGTTGTGCTGCACGCGCCAAACAATTTATTTAGTTAGGTCGATAAACCCACTTTTGGTTCAAATCTGTGAAAATTTAATGATATTCTCCTTATTTTGTAATGATTTTTTCTTTGGACAGAGATAATAGTACTTCATAAAAGACAAATAATTCAATAATTTACTTTTGAAATATATTGGTAAATGACAAGTGACTAGTAGGAACCATTAAATTAAAGGAAGCGTGTCCACTAAATGTTATCCAATGGTTACGGAACACATCAATGTTATAATCACATCTTAATTGAATTTTGTTTTTAGGATAATTATAGGATATAAGTGGTACCAAAAAATTTCTCTCAATAATAAAAATAATATTATAAAATAATTTATAAATTTTAACGTGATATAAAGTTTTGGATTGAATTCGTGTAAGAACATCTCAAATTAATTGAAATTTTCAAAGGTAACGATGGACCTCGAAAAAAAACAAGAAAACTCATTCTTAAAAAAAAAATATAAGTGACAGGTCTTTGCGAGGATAAAACAGTCCGTATTTGTCGGTGGCTTAGTAGCTCAATGGCACAACATTCCTCCCAATAACAGGGAGGTCACAAATTCAATACTTGTTGTAGACAAAGTTCATTTAGCAAAAAAAAACAGTCCGTATTTAGAGAGAATCTTAAAGGATATAAATAATTATTAAGTCTATTTTCTACGAGCTTGAAATTTTGAAAAAATTTGTGCCTAATACTTTTTTATAGCATCAGAATTAGAGGTCCTGTATTTAAAGTCTAGCAATTCTAATTATTAAGTTGTAAGTATTTAACTTATATGATATATAAAACCAACACTTATGAGTAATGATGTTTGTAGAAAAGCAACATTGATCATCCTTCTTAAGATTTTCTGAGAAATTGTATATCAACAACTTCTAACATGATATCAGAGTTTTAATCGATCAATGAACCTCACTTCGCAAAAAAATAAAAAATAAATGGATATTGCGGGGAAAAAAAGACAAATAACTTAAATATAATATAATATAATAAATTGCTTAAAAAAATAAAGTAATGAACTTTAAAAAAATAAAGACTCGCATTTTAAAAGAAAATATTAGATAAATTATTTTACATCAATAAAAGACAATATTATAAAAAAATTTACAATAAATATAAATATTTCTATTCATTAAGTTAATATTTTGAAATTAGAGTACTCATAATTATTATAAACTTTAACAATACCCATATTAAATTATTGGTACTATTTTTATTTATATTTTTAATTTTTTTTTAATTTAATACCCTTATTTATTAATTGATTTCAAACGTTACTAAATTAAAATAGTAATCTTCAAAATTACTCATAATTTTTCCTCGTATACAATATACGTATAAAAATCTCGATTATTGTACAAAAAATTGCTCCCACTAAAATACCAAATCTTAATTATCATAGTGTCTATAATATTTTTTTTTATAATAATATATTAATTCTAACTTTGAAATTAAAATTAATAAAATTCATTCTAATAATTAAAAAAAAAAGCTTAAACATAAAAGCTACGTTATGATCATGCTTTTTAGAATAAAATATTTGTAAAAATTAAATATAGAAAAAAGTAATAAAAATATTTTTTTCTTATAAAAGATTATTTAAATTCATATAATAATAATAATAAAATGGATCGGTCAAAAAATTTTTTTTCCCTCCAACTGAGTTGGTAGCTTTGGAACTTGAATGTAAACTTATTTATATTTCCTTGGTTTCATCCATAGAGCTTAATTGTAATTTGTAAACATTTTCCTTTTTCCCTTACTGACGTATAATACTTAAAATTATGGGTAAATTGCAATAAAAGTCACTAATGACTAAAATACACAAAAATTTGCTAATTTTTAGGAAAGGTATAAGAAATTTAATAATTATTTAAAAAGGCATAAAAATTTAAAATTATAAAAAATTTGTTCACATGACTCTACCTATTGTATGCCACTTGCATGTTGCCTAACTAAATTTCTAATAATTTTAGAAATTTTGGAATTCTAAGTTCTAATGTATTTTTTAATAGTTATTAAATTTTTAATATTTCACCCAAAAATTAGTAAATTTTTGTACATTTTAATCATAATTAGTAGATTTTTATACTTTTTCCTAAATTATTACAACAATATCGATGCTGTGAGAATATTAGATTGATTCTTCTTGGTTAATTAGGAGCTCGGTATTTTCATTTTGTATTTTACCTGTAATATTTTTGGCATTGCTCTATTATTTTCTTTCAAATTTTTATAATCTAATATAATGTTTATAATTATTTTTGATATCCGCATTTATTTTTACATCGTTGTATTATTCTATATTAGCATTGATTAAAGTTTGTATTTCTTTGAAATTAAATGATACCTTAATCTATACACTTAAAATGCAACTATTGTGGCTTTCTTGATGTTTGAGTGAACATAGGTATGTTAACACAGTGATAAGTTATTAAAAATAACATATTTAAAATTTATAATAATAAAAATAATATTTTAATAATATTAAATGAGGTTCAACTGGACGACGTTTAATAATAAACGAATTTAAATTACAACAATTCAATTTAAATAAAGTTCAATTTTCAAAAAAAATAATATAATAATTATTTTTTTAATTGATAAAATATTTAATTTAAATACAATAAATGCTATTTTTATTATTATAAATTTTAAATGTGTAATTTTTTTTTTTTTTTAATAATTACCCTTTTCTAATATTCTTACGTATCTTATAAAATACATTCTATCCTACATATCACATAAGAAACATTGTTAATTATTTCAAACTTTAGAATTTTATCCATAAATTAATAAAGCAACTACGTTTAAAGTTACTCAACAATGCATAAAAAGTAAGAATGTATCTTACATGATCTAAGATATAATTCTTCATTCATGGAGTACGAAGAAGTTGCTGAGTACCCATTCATTGCCAACCCCAACCCCAACCCCACAATCCTTTCCCTATATATTTGTCTTGTTCTGCTCGCTCACGTGTGTGTATATATATATATATATTTTAATTATCAATTAAATATAAATTTTAAAGATAAAGAAATAATTATATAACTATTTATTAAAATAAATAAATTATATTATATTATATAAATTAATATATATATTAAATTATAATAAAAAAATATTTTTATTATTTTTTAGTGTTTGAAAACTTCATAAAACTCCAATCATAATTCTGACAACTTACAAGTTATATGGGGCGGATATTAGTGGGGCTATAAGGAAATATAGCTCATGTTAAAAAATTTCCAAAAAATAAACAAAGCAAATTTATTTATTTTACTTAGTGTGCTATTTATGTGTCAAAAATAAAACTTTAAAAATTAATAATTTAAGCCACTTTTTCACCCTTTTATACCCACGCTTATAACAGTCGTTAGTGATACATGTAATAATAATAAAAAAATATATAAGGGACAAAAATACTTGGGGTGAGATTTGTACTAAAAATTAAGAAATTAACAACATATTTAAAACAGCATATTAAATATAATTATATTAAATTAATTTATATTAAATTATATTATAATTATTTTTAACTACAAATTGTTAATATAATCGAATAAAATTAATTATAAATATTTTAATGAAATAATTTATATTTTAGATATTTTTATTATAAAATTGAGATTAAACTATATAATTAATCCCTTAATATTAATTAAATTAATATACAAATTTTTAAACTTTTTAAAAATTTTAAAATGTATGATCTGATCTTCAAACTTTTTAAATGTTACACATAATTCTTTAAAATTTTAAAATCTCACACATAAATTCTAAAATTTTGATTAACAAATATATATTTTAGTAGTCAAGCTAATACATATATGTGAATTTTTAAAATTTTAGGAACTATATTGTAAAATTTAAAAGTTCAAGGACCTAAGTTTAAAATTTTATAAATTTGAAAACTAAATTATATGATTTAAAAATTTAAGAACCTATGTGTGAATTTGATCAAAGTTTGGAGATTAATGGAGTGGTTAAGTCTAAAATTTATTTAATCAATTTGTATATTTTATTACATTTTTAAAAAATAAAAAAATATTATTTTTATTTGAGATGAAAGAAAAAGTTAAAACATAATTTTATAATTGAAAATTTAAACAAAGAAAGTTAAGTGTCCAGTTAGAGGTGTCAAATGGGCCGGCCTGGCCCGTTAAACACTTGGCATTTTGGCCTACCGGGCCGGCACGGCACAACAGGTTAGCCAAAAGGAGTAATGGGCTGGGCCGACACAGCACGGCACGCAAAACCTTATTATTTTAAAAATTAATTTTAAAAAAATACCAATAAATAAATAATATTTTTTACATTTAAATAAAATTGGACATAATCTAACAATCTATTAAATGAGAGGTTGAGAGTTCAACTCTCATTTTTAATTTTTTAAATCATTATTAATAATTTTTAATTAAATAAATATATAATAAAAATGATATAAATGGGTCACGGGCTGTACCGGCCCGTTAAGCACGACCCAACGGCCCGGGCACGACACGACACGACACGTTAAAGCCCACGGACTAAGAATGGAGGCATGGCACGACCCATATAACGGCCAAGGGCTGGCACGGCAAGCTAACTAAAGGGCCACGGGACGACACGACACGCTAATTTGACGGGCTGGGCCGTGCCGTGCCAAGGAAGCAAGTCCTTTTTGACACCTCTATGTCCAGTATAGTTTAAACCAAACCTCTTAGTCATATGAAATTTCTACATAATCATACTATTTTTATATTATACGATATATTATATTTCACAATCAAATATATAACTATATAAACTATTACATAATTAACTAACCTTAAGAGTTGAGAGCGTCGACCACTGGAACTCCGTTCTTGGAGCGGTGCTTGCGACCTCTGCCCGATTCGCCGGTAGCTGCAGCTCGTGTTCGTTTCACCTTCCACTGTTCTGCAATTGGCTGTTCTCCTGGAATTCCTCCTTACCCTGCTATGCCACAATCACACGCTAACCAGTAATCTCCCAAATCCGAATTTGAAGATTAGGGTTCATCAGCCCCTTCCCACGCCACTTCTGAAGTAATTACACATATGATTTTTCAGTAATCCCCCACTGCAATTGGTATGACGTTAACTGCCCCAAATCTGAATATGATTTTTCAGTACTCTCCCTCTGCAATTCGGTAATCATGACTTCAAACCACTCCACCTAATCATGACTTCAAACCACTCCAAATCGACAATTAGATGTTTTCTCAGTAATCTCCCGAGCTGATTTTCCTAAGATTGACGCTTCAGTTCTCCATTTCTACAAGACTGCTCAATGGCTTCTGAAATGATTATTCATATAGCTCGGCACACTTTCACAGATAAGCAACGAGCACTTACTTTCCAGGTTATCACCATCATCCATCATTTACTTTGGAAATTGCAATTCTATGCATCTCCCCAACACTATATAAGACATCAAGTATCACTGAACTTCTACCCATTGAAGCTTTTCAAAACAAAGAAAAAACATTGGTTACACACTTCTCACTTGTCCTCGATCACCATGCCTTCCAACCTTCAACCCATCACTGCAAATGATATCACACAATTAGTTGAGGATACTAGAAACCTTACATGCCAATTACCAGAGATAATCATCGATGAGGACCCAGACACTGATCAGATATCTTCTTCACTCAAGCTGATGGGGAAAGTCATATCCAGATCAAACATTCGAAAGACTCAGATGATTAGTGCCGCAAAAAAAGCATGGAACTTAAAAGGAGATGTTTTAATCTCAGTCATGGACTACCACAGGAACATTTTCTCGTTCACTTTCTCCATGGAAGGAGACCGGGATTACATTTGGGAACAGCGAATTTGGCATGTTAATAACTCCTTACTGGTACTTCGAACTTGGGACAACCAACTCACAATTCAGGAACTTGACTTCAGTACCACATGCTTCTGGATACAAGCCCATGGTCTACATTTTGCTGGGATGAAGAATTCCAACATAGAAAAACTAGCCAAAGTGGCAGGTAAACTCATAGACAAGGATTCCGACGAGGAAGATTTAATACAAAAACATAAATACCTGCGATTTCGTGTGGAACTTAATGTTCATGAACCACTTGCTGTTGGATGCCTTATTCCCAGAAAGAATGCTCAATATCCTCATGACAAACTGTGGGTGGAATTCAGGTATGAAAAACTACCTGAGTTTTGCTACAAATGTGGAATCCTGGATCATTTCACTAAAGAATGCGAACTGGAAGTTGCCACAACCTACATGATTAATGAGGAACTCTTCTCCCCTGTATTTGGCGAGTGGATGAAAGTCAGTGCTAACCAACCAGCTCCTCTAAACAAGTTTTGGCTTCTCAATCACTCTGTTGCACTACCACAACTCACCAGCTCCATCCCTATCAATTCTCAATGCCATGACAAGTCCATTCCAAGGTTGGGCAAAAAGAAACTCTCTATTCCTTCTGAACCACCCATACTCAAATGCAATGTTGCTCTGAGCTCTTCACAATCAATAACTCAGAAGGAACCCTTCTCTACAAAAATTGCCAGATTCCATGGGGACATACAGGAATTCCTCACTCAGACTCAAGACCTGGATCTCATCCATTTTGCCGCAGTATATGATGATTGGTACTCTGCTGGTATACTCACTGATTCTGATCTTAATCTAAAATGCAGGTTATTAGCTCAGGCTATTAGCTTCCGTCTGGATTTTAATATGCAGGAACCCCCAAAGATGCTTACAACAACAAGAATTTTTCAGTTGGCTGAATATGTCTATAATGGTATATCATTTCATGCCTCAGATCATATATCCAAAATTACTATTGCTCTCTTCCAATATCACCTGCTGTTACAACGAGAGAGAGGCAATCCGCCCATGGCTGACCAACATTCTCCAACAGACAAGACTGCCAATGTTGCACAAATTGGTCCTTCTAAACGTAAAGCACCAGAAGACAGTCAACTAGCTAACAAAAAACCTTTTCCCAGCAACTCGGACCTTAACTTAGGTTCTGATTCTGTAATGTGTTTGAATGATTTGATATATCCTGGCTTTGGTAACTTACAGGATACTGGCTCTAGCACGCGAGAAGATAAATTTGGCTCTGGAAGAATTCCGATTGGTACTAGAAGTAATCCAACTCTGAACAATGCTGATGGTGGGGAGGCGACCTCAAACTTGCCCCCCGAGTCCCCATGAGGATACTTAGCTGGAATGGCCGAGGACTGGTCCGACCTCGTGCCAGGCGCGAGTTGCGCTTTTTGGTTAAAAAACAAAAACTGGACATTATCTGGCTAATGGAAACGAAAGCCCAGACTCTACAGGCTTCTCATTTACAAACCACTCTAGTAGGTTTTAACAATATTCTTATTATTCCTGCTGTTGGAGTAAAAGGCGGCTATTGTTTATTTTGGACAGATTCTGTCAATGTAACTGTGAATTTTGTGGGCAGTACCTTTGTAATTGCAGCTTTAAATGCTGCATTTGGAACTAATGAAATAATACACATTATATTTGCTTATATCCCACCTTATCATAGAGAAAAGAAACAAACTTGGATGGATATCTCTAATCAGATCCCAACTTTGAATGCATACTGGTGTTTAATCGGAGATCTAAATGACATCACTCAGAGATCTGAAAAATTTGGTGGATTACCCTTTTACACTCAACCTGTGAATGAACTAATACGCTTCATTGATGAACAAGGGGCAGTAGATTTGGGAAGTGTGGGCGGTCAATACACTTGGTGTAATAAGAGAAAGGATGATAACAGGATTCTTCAAAAGTTGGATAGAACTATTTCCTCAGTACAATGGCTAGATGCTTTCCCGAAAGCGATGGTCACCAATTTAATCTCATATACTTCAAACCATCATCCAATCTTACTGAATGTTAATGGTATTCAAGAGACATATCTAAAACGACCTTTCAGGTTTTATGAAATGTGGACACATGACTCTAGCTGTGAAACACTAATAAGGGAAACATGGGAGTCTCAGACTCACAGTCATCTCAACACCACTGTGACACTAAATTCTCTGGCAAGGAAATTAATCCGGTGGAACAAACAACATTTTGGATTTATACTGGAAAAAATAAAACGACTGGAATCTCAACTCAAAGATGTCCAACAAGGGCCGCCTACTACTGACACTGTGGCAAAGGAACGAATGCTTTGTACCTTACTTGAAGAACAACATGCTAGATGGGATTCAATGTGGAAACAAAAATCCAGAGAGCTGTGGATACAAGAGGGGGATAGAAACACCCGGTTCTTTCATACTTCAACTTTACTCAGGAAGAAATCCAACTTTATTCACTGTTTAAAAATAAATGCTGGCAGAATAACTTGGGACCGACAAGAAATTGGTACTGAATTCTTACATCACTTTCAACATTCTTTCTCTTCAGGCAATCCCACCTTCAATCCTGAACTCAACAACTTATTTTCTTCAGTAGTCACAACGGAGGAAAATTCACTTCTCACAGACATACCATCTCATGCAGAAATCAAGAAAGCTTTATGGGAGATGTGGGATTATAAATCCCCCGGCCCAGATGGATTCCCTGCTGGTTTTTACAAGAAGTACTGGCATATTGTAGGGGCACAGATAGTTCAAGAAATACAACAATTCTTCATCACTGGTACTTTAAACGCCAATTGGAACCATACTTTTCTGGCCTTAATTCCAAAAACCGCTGCTCCTATGCAATGCAAGGATTTTCGACCCATCAGTCTGTGCAATGTTAATTACAAAATCATTTCTCGACTTTTGGTGAACAGATTGAGGGCAATACTACAAAAACATATATCTCCTTTTCAATCAGCCTTTCTCCCAGGACGTTGGATAGCGGAAAATACCATCCTGGCGCAAGAGGTAGCCCAGACTATCTCTAGGAAAAAAACAGGTAAAGGTGGACTCATGGGGATCAAATTGGACATGGAAAAGGCCTTTGATAGAGTGAAATGGAATTTTCTTATGCATATCATGGAACTGTGGGGCTACTCCGAAAAATTTAGACATTTAATCCTACAATGCATATTCACTTCTTCTCTCTCAATTCTGCTGAACGGCTCCCCTTTTGGTCGTTTTAAACCATCAAGAGGACTTCGTCAGGGGGATCCGCTATCTCCTTACCTCTTTCTTATAATTTCAGAATGTCTATCAAGGTTGATCATAAAAGCAGAAGACCAAGGCTCTCTTCATGGTATCAAAATTGCAAGAAGAGCACCATCCATTTCTCACCTAATGTATGCTGATGATGTAGTAATTTTCCTGCGGGGCAATCTTTTGAATACCAACAGTATCAATGCCATTTTACAGAATTATGGAAACTGGTCAGGACAACAAGTAAATTTTTCCAAATTGTCATCTTCTTCTCCAAAAATACTCACCCAACGCTTCAAACTACTATCTGCAATGTACTCCAAATTCAGAAAGCAGAAGGTAACATCAAATATTTGGGTAACTCACTTCCCCTCAGCAGATCAAAAAGAGAAAATTTTCAAGGCATAATCCAGAAGCTTAAATGTAAACTCCAAAGTTGGAAATCAAAACTACTTTCTCAAGCTGGTAAAGCCACACTAATCAGATCTGTCCTTCAAAACATACCCACTTACACTTTAAGCACTTTCAAACTCCCATCTAGTATTTGGGCTGAGGCAGATTCCATAATCAGGAAATTTTGGTGGAATAAAGGTAATGAAGTCTCTCATTATTACACTCCTATAGCTTGGACACAACTTTGTCAACTCAAAGATGCTGGTGGTTTGGGATTCCGTCAACTTAAAGACTTTAATCAGGCAATGTTATCCAAACTTGCATGGGATATTTTCAAGTGTCCAACCAAACCTTGGGTCAAAATTCTCAGTGCCAAATATGTGAAGGACATGGATTTCTCACATATCATCCCTCGCACCTCCGACTCCTATATTTGGAAAGGTATACTTTGGGGAAGAGATTTAATCATTAAAGGAAGTTATTGGAAATTAGGGCAAGGCACTTCTGTAAATAATTGGACACAACCTTGGATTCCTGGATTACCTCAACAAAAACTCCCTACTTCAACTCACAACAATACGCAGCCAAATATTTCCACTCCGGCAGATCTGTGCCACTGGAACCCTAATTTGCAATGGGACATTTCAAAGGTAAACAATTTTTTCCCACCACACATTGCGAATTTCATCAAAGCACTTCCCCCACCTACACCAAATACACCGGATGTGCTCACTTGGTTCGGTACTGGTAATAAGCATTTTTCAGTCAAGGATGCTTATCTCACACTCATTAGAAATAAAGGGGTCACTACTGGTATGAGCTTTTGGAAATTACTCTGGACAGCAAATCTACATGAAAGACATAAACTTTTTTTGTGGAAAATACTAAGAAACACTTTTAGTACAAAGAAGAGACTCGCTCAGTTTATCTCTATCAATGATTTAACTTACCCCCTTTGTCATCAAGAAGTGGAAGATGTTGCGCACCTTTTTATCCTTTGTGAGATCTTACAATCCTGGTGGAAACACTGGAATTGGAATCTTATGTGGGAGTTCACACATAAACTTGATGTTTTCTCTTACATTAAGTTTCTTTTACAACCTCCCAAGTTCCTACTGCCTGCTGATTGCACTACTGACATTTTCACTTTGACAGCAGTCATTATGCTTGAACAAATATGGTTTACTCGAAATCAAATAGTATTCGCAGCAGGACACATTGAAGGACCCACTTCGATCCAAGCCATAGTCAGAAGAGTTGAGGAATTCAAAAGTTATTTACTTTCACCAAAACATTATGATCATACCCATTCTAACGATGAGCTATACATCCCTATCCCCAACCAATGGCAACCACCTCCTCAAAATGCGGTAAAATACAATTTTGATGCAGCCTGGAAACAAGGAAGGGCAACCATTGGTTTTACCATCTCTGACCCTCATGGGAACATTATCAACTCTTGGACAGATCACCGACATACTAATTGTGTAGATGTTGCAGAAACTTTAGCTCTTGAAGCGACAATTACTCATGCATTAACAATCAAGCATAAGGCAATCTACATAGAAGGAGATGCCAAATTTGTCATACGCGCCTTGATGGAGAATGTCAAGGACGAGCTATCACACACAGCAGCAGCAATCATTCAGCAACTTCAAAGTTGTCTCTCGCAGTTCTCAATGATTTCCATTCGATGGATTCCTAGACAATTGAACTACAGAGCCCATAACTTAGTCAAACCTAGTTCAGCAGCTGCCTTGAATTCAGCCTCTTTACTAGATTC
The DNA here is from genome assembly GCA_029378325.1 of Elaeagnus macrophylla. Classification (NCBI taxonomy): domain Eukaryota; kingdom Viridiplantae; phylum Streptophyta; class Magnoliopsida; order Rosales; family Elaeagnaceae; genus Elaeagnus; species Elaeagnus macrophylla. The sequence continues at coordinate 35,268,081 of CM055641.1, forward strand.
AATTATAATTCCACCCCCCATTCCTACCACCCCTACCCACATTCACTAGGCTCCTACCTATTGCCTTTAGCAAAATATATATATATATATATATATATATATATAACTATATAAAAATTATATCTTTAGTATTATATAACAAACATGTTATTAATGTACAAATTGTAACATATTTGCTATTGATAAGTTGTTTACGGACAAACGGTACCGTTTGCCCTAATATAAAATGATATAGTAATATTATAAGAAAATATAATTAATTCTTCAACCATAATAACCCCATAAAAGTAAGTACATGTACCCGTGTCTTATTGTTTTATAAAAGGAACACTTCTAATTTTGCCATTTCTTTTAAAATTACTATTTTCTTATACGTATAAGTCACGTTATTGATTTTTTAGGGACTAAAATAAATCATACAATTATATTACTACTCAATAATAGCATTTAGGAAAAGAAAAAAAAAAAAAAAAAAACCTAGATATTAGCTTACTTACACAAGATCGCTCCTTATATTAGAGATGTTATTCAAAGTATGCTTCAAAATTTGTCCGATCTAATCCAACCTATGTAATCTAAACTAATCTAATTCATATTCATATTTTTTTCATTTTCTTCCTTTGATTGTATTGGATTAAATCAAAACAAAAACCAATCCGAAATAGCTTAAAACGATTCTTTGAAATTAAAAATTCCACAAAAACCGACCAACCCATTAAGTAATATTATTTTATTATTATATTTTATTAAATAAAAATACAAAAATTAAAAATATTAGTCTGTGTATGAATATAATTATTTTATTTCAATGAATAATTATTCATATTATACTTGTACATAACATACAAATATATACATATTAATATTTATTTAATTACGTAACTATTACTTAATATTTATACATGTAATTTATGCTTAATTAATATAAAATTAAATAATTTTTATTTTAGATTTTATATTATTTATAATTACAATACAATTTTTATTCATTTATTATTTTAAAAAAATAAAAATACTTTTAGGTTTTAAACTTAGTTGGTATTTAAAATATGAAAATCTATAATAACTATAAGGCCTTCAATAAGTAGAATCACTAATATGACTTATAAATTTTTTTATATTATTGTTTTTTATTAATATGAGACATTTATATTTCTCTAACATATCTTATGATCTAATTCTTAAAAAATTATGGTGTAGCTGGCTTAAATAATAGATATTTTATTATTAAAAGTTACAAAAAAATTTGATTAAAAAAATCACAAAAATCAATCTATCAAACTCAATCCAAACGGCTAAGTTTTGAATGGCTTTAAAGCTTTTATTAAATCAGATCTATTTCTAATTTTTAAGAACTCACTTTATTGAATCGTTTTCAATTTTAATACGATACACCCCTAGGTTTTACTCGTCCGAATAACATTAGCAATATAAAGTCCGATGCCAATGCGGGGATTCTTCGCAAAATAATTCGGCAAATTCATCCTATTGACTATGATTTCCATTCTTATTTTTTCTCCACAAATACGAGTGAGACGACCCAGTGGCGGATTTAGAATTTATATCTATGAAGGGCACTATATATGCAATAAAAAATAATATTTGATACTTTTCAATAATTAATTATTTTTAATTGAAAATATATATTATATGTATCTTATTTTAGTAAAAATATGTGCAAATTATGAAGTTTGTATTGAGTTATTGAATATTAAATCTAAAATTTAAAATTCAGATGGAGCACAATAATATTTTGTATATATAATTATTTATAATTTTACAAATATTATACTTAAAATTTTATTTATCAAAAATTGAGGTAGTATACGTGCTCCTCCTCAACAGTGTACAGCTCCGCCTCTGAGACTACCCGAAAGGCAAACGCAAGCAGAATCTGAAGAGTACATGAAAACCAAAAAAATAAAAGTAAAAATAAGAGTACTATGATGACCAAATATATAACCAACCCCGATCTGCAGTCTAATCTCATAATTAGATAAAACAGTACTTTCTTTTTTACCTCAATTGCATTGAAGGTAAATGTTTTGCGCAGCACAAGTAGTAGAAGCATCCGACTTCCAAATTATGTTTTGATCCATCAGGAACACCAATAAACTTGTGCGAAACGGAAACTAAACCAATTAACCAAACACATATTTTAGTAACAGTGCTTCTCATGCTTTCTGGGATTGATTTGATTGAAACTCAAGGTGTTTGACATTCTATAAAGGCTGTGGTGCAGGAGCTACATAATAATAATTTTCATTTGTTCGTTGTTTTCTTTGTAATGTCGTTTTGTATCAGTGACTGCTTTAATATTACAATTATCTAAACGCAAGTTTTGTTAGCGTTTTGAGTAACTAACACTAGACCCCTCCAGCATAAAGAAAACGAGTGGCGCTCAGTGTGAGGAGAATGTTTTGTTGCCATTTTCTGTTTTCTCTGAAAACTGTTATTTCCTTCAATGAACTGAGCCGATGAGCTCTTTTCTGTTCCTTTAACAATCTCACTGATTTCTTGTGAATTTTTGCTTCTTCCTGCGTCAGGCTGATATTATTCAAAGAACAATAACAAGAATAAATACATTGTTGCATGCTGAAAAAGAAGATTCAGTACACTAAGAAGCCAGTAAAATTTTTCAAAAAGAAGCAAAACAAGTCACTCGATTCATAAATACATTTGCTTCTTTTATTTAAATTTCAAAGTAAAAAAAGGATCTTTCTTCAAATTCTTATATGAGCTAAGGCAAAATATTGGTTTTCTTAACTCTTTCTTTTATTCATAAGTTCATCAGAACGCTAAATTGTATGATAGTCTCAGTAAAATTGACCAAAACGAAAAGGAAAATAAAGTAAGATAGAGGTCAAAACATACAGAGTGATCAAACACTACTTTCGCCGTTTGAGAGGCCCAGTCTTGTAGCCACCCTTGGTAGGCTTGCCCCAAGGTGTTTGAGAAGTCCTTCCCCAGGCCCCACTACTCTTGCTCCGACCCTCACCTCCACCATGAGGATGATCAACTGGGTTCATTGCCACTCCTCGAACCACTGGTCTTCGACCTAACCACCGGCTTTGCCCAGCCTTCCTAAGTTTCTTATCCTTATGACTTGGATTAGACACGGTTCCAATAGTGGCCCGGCATTTAGAATCAATCCACTTTTCAGCACCAGATGGAAGTCTTATAAGACATCCATTTGCTGAGGGTTCTTTCAAAATCCTTGCACTGGTTCCTGCTGCACGAACTAGCTTACCGCCTTGACCAGGATTCATCTCAATGTTGTGGATGATTGTTCCAATCCTCATGGCAGAAAGTGGCATGCAACTTCCAACAAGCGAGTTGATATCCATGTGAAGCAATTGGTTTGTCATGCTTTTTCGCAATGACTCACTGTCGTCAGTTACATCTACAAAAACTCAAAAAAAAAAAAAAAAAAAAGGACAAGAGAAGAGCATTACACTACAAGACAATAATGGCACTATAAAGTAAAACCAAATCAAAAGTTCCCAATCAGAACATCAAAAACAAACATTACTTAGATTGGATCTTTACTTATATGGAAATTGAAGAAAAAATATATGCAAGTATGTAACTGAACTGAAACCTCACAAATAACTAGGCAAAAAAGTCAATAAAATCATTTAGGTTTCTTGAAACAATAAATAGAAGTAGAAATGTAAATATCCTTTTTAACAGCAACTGAGCAAAATTTGGGCCCATAAACCAAATCTGTTGATCAAGTTCAACATAGCAATTCAACAGAGTAAAGTAGACCCTTTTACAAAGCATTCACGAAAACCATCACAAGTTCATTTATTTTCTCAATCCAGGAACTAAACTTGGTTAAGCCAAAGCATTTTGATGAACTTGCAATATTTATAAATAAACATAAAATTTCTGCTTGCTAATAAACAGTAAAGTTACTCAGTTTTGAGCTCTGTTGGAAAGGAACAACAAAACAATAATAGCAATTAAATGGAGGGAGACAAAAGAAAGAGTAGATTACCAGTGGAGAGATGGCGATAAACAGTGTTGAAAACGGCAGAGCGGTGGAGTATGCTGTTGATTAATATCGAAGAAGCTGAGCGCACCCTCCATAGAGCCATTTTGACCCAAAGTGTATGCCCTAAAATTTTTGGGTTTATAAGACCAAATTAGATGGCATTGTCGTCAAGTCAAATCGCGAATTCGCAAATGCAAGCACGATCACAGGTCATGTATCCTAAAATGAAGCTGAAAATTGAAATCATACCTTGAAGCTTGAAGATTGGGAATGAGAGGTGATGTAAGGTGACGATGAAAGTCGGTTATGAAACACCGGCTGGGACTAGTGAACTGCGGCTGGGAGTTGAGGGCGGGGTGGTTTTGGACTTTGGGTGAGTGAACTGCAGTGAGGAATGTTTTCCAAATGAGAATAGGGTTCTTTCTTTCTATCGTCGCATGAATTTTCTCTCTTTCTTATTAATTTTTTTTTCACTATAATTTTTTAAATATTTCTTTTTCATCAAAAAAATATAGCTGAAAATAATTTGTCTTCTTAGATTGTGTTTTAGAATATCAAATATGATAAAGATTACCATTTCATTTTTTTTTTTCTAAAAGAACTATCAATATATTAATTGGAGCAATTAAATAATCGATTAAAGAACTTTAAATAAAATGAAAGATTAAAGTTCAAGTTTTTATCTGTGTTTAATAAAGTTTTTAATTTTGATTTAACAATTTTGATTATTAATATATTTAGATTGATGATTTTTTAGGTTTAATTGCATGACATAATCTTCTTATATATGAAGTTTTATTTTTAACAAAAAAAAATAATATTTTTCTTACAAGGTAAAACAACATATGCATTTTATAAAAAACATATATTTTTTTTACGAAAAATGTATCTTATTTTATGTCGTAATAAAAATAACATTTTTTTTATAAAGGTTAAAAATGAAACTATATCAATAAGTAGATTATATATATACCTCTTCAAAAAAATTTATCTAAATTGTATCTTTTAATCTACAATAAAATTCTATTTTCTAAAAAATGTAACTTCACATAATATAAGGTCAAAATTAGTGAATCTCAATTTTGATATGAATCTCAACTCACAAACAAATTATTCACCCCCCTCCCCAAAAAAAAAAAAAAAATTAGTGAATCTCAAATTTGATATTAATCTCAACTCACAAGACAAATTATATTAATAACTTCTAGCTACATGCATGAAAATAGGTAATCTAAAAAATATATGATAGGGACTGTCTCTTGCTATGAAATCAGAAATTGTTAAGATGATGAAAACTTAAACCCAATCAGAACAATCAGTAAGAAAACTCTTGTATATTAGTAAGAAAATGGAACACAACAAAATCACACTCCACCAAGCTTTTGAGAGGCTTGGATTCTCTCCCAGAGTTAGTGCTCAATCAATTCTTCGCTGCCTGCAACATACAGAGCACTCACCTATATATTCCCTCTCCCGTGTGAAACGGTTATGACCCAAATAAAGTGGTCCCAAAAAAAGTACCAAATATCCTAGCTGGTAAAATTAAAATAAAATAAACATGTAATAAATAAAGCAATAACATAAACCAACAGCAAAGAAATAAACCAAACCCATCTTTACTACCTCTTCTCCAGTACACTCTTTCGTCGAGTATAAGTGTGTCGAACCAATGGTCTAACATTACCCCCTTCCAAAACTTTCACCTTGTCCTCAAGGTGGAATGCTGGAAATTGTTGCTGGATGATGTTGAATTCTTCCCAAGTGGCTTCAAATTCTGGTAAACTCTTCCACTTAAGTAATACTTCCAACACATTAGAGTGATTGGCCTCTTTTGTTCGTACTCCCAATAATAGCTCTGGTTCAACCACCATTTCCAATTCCGAAGACAATTGAGCGGGTAAATCTGTTGAGGAATGGTGCATTCCCTTTGCCTCTCGTAGTTGGGAAACATGAAAGACAGGGTGAATAGAGGAATGGCTCGGTAAATCAAGTTTGTAGGCCACTTGTCCCACCTTCAAAAGTATCTTGTATGGACCATAGTACCGAGCTGACAGCTTTTCATACCTTCTTTTGGCCAATGATTGTTGCCGATAGGGTCTTAACTTGAGAAATACCAAATCTCCCACTGCCAAAGTAAGGTGGTGCCTCTTGCTATCTGCATTTTTTTTCATTTGCTGCTGAGCACGTAGGAGATGCATCTTCAATTCATCAAGAACAGCGTCTCTATCCTCCAATTGTTGTTCTACAGCAGAAACAGTGGCTGCAGACTTCTCATATCTCACCAAAGGAGGAGGGTCTCTACCGTACAATGCTTTAAAGGGTGTAATCCCGGTGGCACTGTGGTAAGATGTGTTATACCAGTATTCAGCCCAAGGTAACCATTTGGACCATTTCCTGGGCTTCTCAGAGGCAAAACATCTAAGATAAGTTTCCAAGCTCCTATTCACCACCTCCGTTTGCCCATCAGTCTGAGGGTGGTAAGCTGTACTCCTCTTGAGAGTGGTACCTTGTAGCTTAAAGAGCTCCATCCAGAAATGACTAAGGAAAACTTTATCTCGATCAGAGACAATGGATCTTGGTATTCCATGTAACCGGACAATTTCATGAACAAATGAGTTTGCCACTGTGGCGGCTGAAAAAGGATGGGCAAGTCCAATGAAATGAGCATACTTGCTCAATCTGTCCACCACCACTAGTATGGTGTCTACCCCTTCCGACTTGGGTAATCCTTCAATAAAATCCATAGTTAGGTCCTCCCAAACTCGGTCAGGAACGGCCAGGGGTTGTAATAACCCAGCTGGGGTAGTTGCCATATATTTATTTTGTTGACACACAGCACAATGTTGAACATATTTGGCCACATCTTTTCGCATGCCTTCCCAAAAAAGCTCAGAAGCCATCCTCAGACAAGTTTTTGTGATCCCTGAATGCCCTCCAATTGGTGTATCATGGAACTCGCTTATTATTTCTTTTTTGAGCTTTGATTGTTTGGGAATGACTAACCGCTCTTTGTAAAACAACATTCCATTGTTGATAGTGAAACCTTTCACTAAAACACCACTTTCCTTTGCTGCAAGTATCATCTTTTGAATGAATTCATCCTTAGTCAACTCTTCCTGTAATGCAAGCCAATATTTCCATTGAGGCAAACTTAACCCTGCACATTCTACTTGCTCTTTGTGTCCAGGCATTCTAGACAATGCATCAGCCACCCTATTGCTTGCTCCTGGCCGATATTGTATGTCAAAACTGAATCCCATTAGTTTAGTTACCCACTTTTGGTACTCATTACCCACAATCCGTTGTTCCAGTAGAAATTTCAAGCTCTGTTGATCTGTTCTTACAATAAAGTGTCTTCCCAGTAGATAAGGCCTCCATTTAAGAACAGCAAAAACGATTGCCATGAGTTCCTTCTCGTAAATGGACTTCATTCTTGCCCTTGGCCCTAAAACCTGACTGTAGTAGGCTACTGGTCTATGATCTTACATCAAAACCGCTCCCAGCCCATATCCGGAAGCGTCAGTTTCCACATAAAACAATTTAGAAAAATCAGGCATAACCAATACTGGTACCTGTACCATAGCTTGTTTGAGATCATCAAAGGCTTTGGTGGCCTCAATACCCCAATGAAAATTGTCTTTCTTCAGTAGCTCGGTTAGTGGCTGAGCTTTGTGTGCATAATTGATCACAAACTTTCTGTAGTAACCAGTCAATCCCAAAAATCCCCTTAACTCCCTTAAATTCTGTGGTATGGGCCAAGCTACCATGGCTTGTACCTTTTGGGGATCTGCAGCCACCCCATCGCCCGAAATCACATGGCCTAAATAAGCCACTTGTTTCTTCCCAAACTCACACTTCTTCCTGTTAGCAAATAATTGGTGTCTCTGCAAGGTCTCTAACACCAAAGCCACATGTTGTTTGTGGGCTGCTTCATCTGTGCTATATACCAGAATATCATAAAAAAAAAACTAGCACAAATTTTCTGAGATAGGGCCTAAATACCTCGTTCATGAGAGATTGGAAAGTAGCTGGGGCATTTGTGAGGCCAAACGGCATCACTAGGAACTCGTAATGGCCGTCATGTGTTCTGAAAGCAGTTTTGGGAATATCTGCCTCATAAACCCGTATCTGGTGATAACCGGATTTGAGGTCCAATTTAGTGAACACTTGTGCATTGTGCAATTCATCTAATAACTCATCTATGACCGGGATAGGATATTTGTCAAGGATCGTCACCTTATTAAGGGCTCTGTAATCCACGCAAAATCGCCATGATCCATCTTTTTTTTTAACCAACAATACCGGACTTGAAAATGGGCTAGTACTAGCTCGGATAATACCAGCATGCAACATTTCTTGAATAATCTTCTCAATCTCGTCTTTCTGTACATGTGGATATCGGTATGGCCTGACACTGATTGGTCCACTCCCCTCTTTCAAAGTTATTGCATGTTCTTTACCCCTAAGTGGTGGTAAGCCATTAGGTAAATGAAACACTGCATCATACTTTTGCAGCAATGGCTCCAGAAAATTAGTATCTTCGTAAGGTTGGGTTGAGCTGATTCCCAAACTGTTTAATTCTACCATTATTCCTACCCCTTCCTGCCTAAGAGTTTTTATCATAGATTTCAGGGAAACCCTGGTCTTTTCCAATGATGGTTCTCCTCTCAAGGTAACATTTTGATCTCCCAAACTGAATTTCATGGTCAGTAATTTCCAATTAGTATGAGTCATACCCAACTTTTCCAGCCACTGAATTCCTAATATCACATCAGCACTGCCCAGATTAAGGGGTAAAAAATCTTCCACAATTATAATACTTTGTAATTGTAAAGTGATACCTCGGCATATTCCTGTACCTTTTTCTGATTTTCCCGAACCCATCATTACTCCATAGCTTTTTGTTGGGCTAATTGGAATATTGAGTTTCTCAGCAACAGAGGAGGATATAAAATTATGGGTGGCGCCTGGGTCAATCAAAGTGATTACCTCTTGATCTCCAATCTGTCCCCGAAGCTTCATGGTCCGTGGCGTTGTAAAACCAACCACGGAATTCAAAGAAACTTCCACCTCCGGTTCCAATTCTGCCATTTCCAACCCTTTTTCTTCGGCCAACTCAGCATCTTCTTCCTCACTTTCCACTTCCTCGTCGTGCGTAAGGAGCACATTCAGCTCCTTCCTTTTGCAGCGGTGACCCGGCGACCACTTCTCATCGCAACGGTAACACAGTCCTCGGTCTTTCTTCCTCTGAAGTTCCGAATCCGTTAATCGCCGAATCTCACCAGTGGGTTTTGTTACCGTTGTACTTGATTCGACATTAGCACGGTAGTTGGTGATTGGGTTGAAGGAATTTCGCAAACCCAGTCCAGATTTCTGTTCGGCGAATTTGTGGAACGCTCGGTTTGTCAACAACAATTTCTCCTCAATCATCTGGGCCAAGTCCATCGCACGGCCCAAAGAATGAGGCCCTAAGATGCGGAGCTCCACCTTGATTTCGGGTCGTAACCCGTTTATAAAATTACCCATTGCTATGTCTTCAGTTACGTGCTCCAATGGAGCTGAGAGCTCTATGAATCGCCTCCGGTACTCCCTCACCGTTCCTTCCTGCGACAGAGCTAACCATTGTTCATATAATGATCCACTCTGAGTTGAACGGAATTGACGCAGAACCATGAGCTTCATTTCGTCCCAGGTGGTTATTCTTCTCTTCTTGTTCTCCCATTGGTACCATAATAGCACATCACCTTCAAAGCTAATCACCGCCGCCTCAAGCTTCTCATCGTTATTCATGCGATGGAATGTAAAATATCGCTCAGCCCTCATTACCCAACCATCGGGATTACCTCCATCAAACAACGGCATGTCAAGCTTTCGAAAACGGAAATCATGTCTAGGGTTCATTGAGCCACTAGTGTCTCCCAGGCTGGACGAAGCTCCGTGGAAATTATCCCCTGTCGGACTAACCACCATCGCCTCCTTAGCTCTTCCCAAGGGAGTTGAAGCATGTCTTTGATTCTCTTCGTGCAATTTGAATAGTTGTTCAAAACGTTGATTGAGCTGCAATGTTAAGGTATGGATTTCCTCTTTAATTTCTCCCACTTCTTTTCCTATTTTTCCTTGTTCACCTTGCATTTCATCCATCACTTCTTCCATGGCTTCAATTCTCTGGTTCACTGTTTTGGCCATTTCCCAGGATTGTTTGCTTTGATACCAATTTGATAGGGACTGTCTCTTGCTATGAAATCAGAAATTGTTAAGATGATGAAAACTTAAACCCAATCAGAACAATCAGTAAGAAAACTCTTGTATATTAGTAAGAAAATGGAACACAACAAAATCACACTCCACCAAGCTTTCGAGAGGCTTGGATTCTCTCCCAGAGTTAGTGCTCAATCAATTCTTCGCTGCCTGCAACATACAGAGCACTCACCTATATATTCCCTCTCCCGTGTGAAACGGTTATGACCCAAATAAAGTGGTCCCAAAAAAAGTACCAAATATCCTAGCTGGTAAAATTAAAATAAAATAAACATGTAATAAATAAAGCAATAACATAAACCAACAGCAAAGAAATAAACCAAACCCATCTTTACTGCCTCTTCTCCAGTACACTCTTTCGTCGAGTATAAGTGTGTCGAACCAATGGTCTAACAATATATCATTTATAAACCATCTCTTAATGATTATATCCTCTTTACTTTTCACGAAAGGAAACGAGATTTTGCTTTATATTTAGAGAAAGATGTTTATATATATTCAGACCTTTAAGACATTAAATCATATATCATAAGTATTACTTACAATGTACCAAGTAAAGAACGAGACATAAATTATTTAGCATCTTATAGAACACTATTCTATTAAAGAAAAACAATGCTTACTTTAGCATCATAACCTATCAATGCAAGCACTAGTGCAACACCTCCTTTTCCAATAGCAATGCTAACACCCCCAAAAGTAGGTAAAAATATTTATTAATACTAAGTGAAAGCTACACCAAAACTACAAGGTGGAATTTGGTTCACTTTGGAAATAAAACATTAGTGATAAAACAATTTTTAACTTCCAAAACTTAGTTTGATACCACAATCATAACTTTCAGTATAAAAGTCCAAATTCTTTTTTTTTTTTTTTTGTAAAATCCGTAGAAAAATAGCCAGTTATAGCTTTCTTAAGTGGTATCACATGTCTATTGAATAATATAAAAACAGTTCCAAAAACATCAACCCAAAATTGTTACAACAAATGAGATACATTCGAAATTTTATCCAATCTATCTCAAAAAATTGGGTATAGCTTTTAGTAAACTTAACCAAATCAAATTTGAGGTCCATAAACTAGACACTTCAACCTTTAAAACAAGATATCACACACAATTCACATTAGGAAAACCCATTCAAATGTAGAAATACCGACCAGACCAAACACAGTTTTCAGGTTCAATTTCTAACAGAACATGCATTGGTAAAACATGTATAACTTTTTGTAAAAATTTCCAAATTCAATTTTGTAAAAACCCTCTTCAACTAGACATGTCCAGTTTGAAAACAAGATATTACCCACTCATTGATTATAAAAAAAACAGTTGAAGAACATTAAAATACAGATAAGATTTTACAGAGGATACACAGCCCGTAATCCCCTAACATACCCTCAGAAATACATCCATAACTTTCAGCAGAAAATTCCAAATCCAAATCCGTAAATTGCCTCATAAACTAGACGTCCATAGCTTTGTAACAAGGTATGGCTCGAACCTAACTGTACCAGAACAATCCCCAGTTTCATTTCAAAGTTTCTGAAAATAGTTTTTCCAAAAAATTTCCAACAATGTCTTTGTTTTACTTGCATGTAAAATTTTAACACAAAAAAATTCAGCACAATAATACCTCAAATAGGTCTTGAACTTCACAGGCAGTACGTCCATTTCTAATCATTTGGTATTAGAATTCGATAGAAGATTGGGTTTCGGAAAGACAAAGAGCACGAAAAAACACTCCATAAAAGAATACCACGTAAGTTCTAACTTTTAGAGTTTGACTCCCCTTTTTGAGCTTAATGGCATCAAATTACTGTAATATTAGGGAAACTAAATACCAGTAGTCAAAGTTACCTGTACAGCGCGAATGGTAGTCGACGTGGTGCGATGCTTCTCCGTTCCCGGCTGCCGTTTGGGTGCCTGAAATGGTGCGATGAACTGCCACCGCTTGAGGGAAAACTAGGGCTGGAAAAGGAGGCTGTCGATATAGTGGGGAAGAAGAGAAGAGACAATAGGTGAAATAGGGATTAGAGCATAAAAGACCAAAATACCCTTCACTTAAACATAAGAGTGTTTATGAAATAGGGGCAATTCAGTAATTTCACTCATTCTTTCCAAAATTCATAGAAATGTTAATAAAATTAAAGAAATTATTTCAAAAAATTATAAATTATCAATAAATCAAATTTATAATTCTAACATATTTATTTATTTAAGTTAATTGAAATAAAACACAATTTTAAAATTTTAAAATAAATATAATAAATAAATTTTAATTATTTGCTTAAACAACAATTGTGATCGAGGTTTCACATATTTCATAAATTTTCCTAACTTTTAATTAGCATAAGATAGTTGGACATTAACTATTGTCGAATAAAAAAAAATTCTTTGATAAAATGTTAATTCTTATTCAGAATATCCAAATAAAAAATTATAGGATATTTATGACATTTTTCTAGTTTTTATATCATAGTCGATAATTCTATATTTATTAAACTTACATAAACTATTTTTATCAACAAATTAATTAGATTATATATTATTGTTAAATATAATTTATACATTTTTCTTCATCTTAATTTTTTTATTCTATTTACTTAATATTTCTTATTTATGGAATGAATTCTTTCATATATCAACATTATTTCTTACCTTAATTAAATATTAATTTTATTTATAAAAATACACAATTATTTTTTATTTTTTATCTTATTGTATGAATATAACCAAATTATAATATAAAGATGTATATTAAAAAAGTTTAATACATGAGGTCAGCTAAAAAACTGTAATATAATAATTTATTAAAAAAATAAAAAATGTATTATAAAATATCATCATTTTAGAAGAATATATGTTAATTTATTTTATTCTTTAAAATATTTAATCATTTTATTTACCTGTGTGGAAAAAAAATTCAAATATTTATTATAATCTTTTTATATATATTTATTGACAAAAATTTGGTATATAATACATAGCTTAAATTATGTGATGATTTTAAGAAAAATATTTTGTCATTAATAGTATTTTATATTTCGTTCAAACCTTAGAATTTTTAAAGACAACAAAATTTGTTCTAAATATATTATCAGTTTTATTTTTTTTTTTTATAAATAATTTCAACTTTTAATGCCAAAAAGTTTTCAATGTAAAATTTGGTAAGAATTTATGGCCATTTTTTTCATTTTTAAGGATAAATTTTTTGTCAAAAAAACTTATGATTGAAAATTCTTGCCACCTTTTTAAAGAAAAATTTAATGTTCGTCTTTAATAATAATTTTGTGACAAAAAATTTAGAAAAATTACCAAAAATAACACTCCTAAAATTTATAGTAACAAAACTAACACCTCAATAATATTGAACGTTCAATATTCAATTTGAAAGAAAAATATTGAACGTTCAATATTAAACGAGTTTAAATTATCGTCGTTCAGTTCTAATTGGATGAATATTCAAAGAAAAATGACATATTAGTCATTTTTTTAATTGTGAAAATATAAATTTGAACACAAAGGGTACTAATTTTATTATTAGAAGTTTTGAGGGGTGTTAATTTTGTTATTTTCCCAAAAATTTATCACAACCTTTTATCCTAATTAAGTTTTATTGGATAAACTTTTGATCAACATTATTAAGAATGAGTTTCAAATTTTTGTTCTTAAATGTGTCACTATCAAGAATGAACTTCATATTATTCTTCTTATCTCCTATTTTTTCTCTTATTGCCTAATAAGATAAAATAGATGAAAATGTTATCTACTCAAATTTTTTCTTATTTAAAAGTAACTTATAAATTAAATGATATTAATTAAACATAATATAATAAATTAAAAAAATATAATTATATAAGTACAATTAATAAAATTGAATTTAGAGAACCAGATAAGATAGTCCAGATAGTAAGCCATTTAAACACACTGTGAGGAAGTAGTAGATTTTATTGGACAGTAAAAATCATGAATTTAAAGCTTGGAGCATGCATTTATTAGTCAAACTTTCTACAATTTCTTTACACTTTTTGAGGTTGGGTATCATCCAATATTGATGATCTTTAATATGTGAATATGTAACAATTATTTTATTATTTATCTACCTCTTTATTTTCAGTGAATTATTTTTTTTGAAATAAAAAATTAAATTAAGAGATAAATAAAGTATTAAATACTATCTAACAGTAAGATAGTTAATATATTCTTAACCTTTTTTGTTTTGTTAGGAGAGTGTAGAAGTTTGGACTTTTATTAGGTTTGTTCGCGTGCACAATACACGCATTGAATTTTTATCAAATAATAATTGGTTTAGCTTGAACATGTGATTAAAAAGAAAGATAATAAATCTAGTGGTCAGAGAATAATAATAAGTAAAATATAATTTATTTTATTTATATTAATATTTAATATTTTTCATTTAATTTAATAAATATTTGATTAAAATAAGAAATATATATTAGTAAATATATCAAAATATAATGATATGTTATATAAATAATATACGATATTTATACTCTTATTTTAATTATATTTTTATTTTTAAAAAATAATAAATCATAGACTAAATTCACATGACTCACTTATAATATGTTATTTCATGTATGATTAATAATATTTAAATTTATAAAAAATTATATATTTTATTTACATTATTATTATTGTTGTTGTTAGTATTATTATTATATGTATAATTTTAACTATTTTTTTTGTCACAAATTTTATAATATATTACTCTATAATTGTTGCATGAACGATATAAAATAATATATACGTAAATTATTATATTTAGAATATAAAAATATTTGTTAATATTTTTATAGTTTAATAATATATATCGTTAATAATTTTTGAAATTATGTCGGTAAAATATCAGAAGATTTTAAATAAAAATATAAAAAAGGAGAAAAAAAGTAAAACAAACGAAATTAAAAGAAAAAACAAAACTATACATAGAAAGAAACCCTTAGGCCTTAGGCACCCCTAGCCGCCACTAACATAACTTTAAAAAAAATATTTATACACTTGCAAACTTAATTTTAAGTAATAATGCACCAACAGACAATCTAGAATTGGGTACCACACGGTGAACGAGGGAAATGAGTTTTTTATGGGTACGGTGAACGAGGGAAATGAACTTTTTATGGGTACCACACGGTGAACCACACTTTCAAAGTGTAATTATACAAGTACACATAAGTATTTCATTTTATTCACGTTGAAATAGGTTATTACTAGCTAGCACCAACTTTTTTAAATTAAGATTTAATTTATTGTGATTATTTTAATATTATTTTAAATATATAAAATATATTTCACTCAAAATGAAATATTATTGTGAATATTGTTGATATAATTTTCTATTAATATAAACTTGGTTACGATCCTCTCTTGAACTAGTGTAGTATTTTTGTAAAGACACAATAATGCTTAAGTGGGGTAGATAGAGAAATATAGAAGAGAACTATAGTCTCTCACTGTTGTCTATGAGAAAATAGGAATTGTGTATATTTGCTTATGTGATGTGATTGTGAAGTGTGGTGATAATGTGTACATCTTATTTATTTATATTAATTTTTGGTAGCATTGCAATTATCATATCATAATTATCTCTTCTTAATTAGAGATAACATTGGTCATTTATCTTTCAAAGAAATACCCGTAGATTATGTTTATCTGATGACTTAGTGCTAATTAGGTAGGTCAATAAGTGTTAATTGAGACCTATATATGAGATCGCATGTGTTAGTGAGTATATTTTTCACCCAGTACATATACTCATTTTTCAAAAATAAAAATATCTTTCAAAATAAAATAAAAAAATAATATTTATTATGGTGTAAGAGAAAATTCTAATAATATATGCTACTTTAATTACTGATCACATGTCCATTCGTACTTCTTACAGACTACATAGCATCTTTAGACAAGCGCTAAAAGCCACGAGGTGGGCTGGATCGGTGGAAATCATGTAGGGGTTTGATTCCATTTCCATGGATTTATGATTTTTTTATATTTATTATTGAAAAATGTTACTCATTTTTGTACTTAAATTTTATATATTATATTATGTGTTAAAATTATTTAATTTTTTTTTAAAATAATTTAATTTTTAAAATAATATTAATATATATATTATAATATAATTAAAATTATAAAAATGAGTGTAAATTTATATAATATTAATGTTATTCGTTGTTATTATAATATAATAATAATAATAATAGATGGATAGCTTTTCTTTGACTAGTTTGTTGCTTTTTTTTTATTTTTTTTATTTTATAATATTAGCTTAATTTTGTGTATTGCTTGCTTTTGTCGTTATCTGGTTGAGAATGAGATTGACGTGGGACGTGGCGGCTAAAGTTTTTGTTGCGTCTTCCATATGAACAAAATTATTGTTATTTTCCAATTACAGTCAACCACAAATTGCAAGGCTACCCATTACTCTATTGTTGGTTCAACTATTATCAATATAAAATCATAAAAATTTATGAAATAAAATCCATTATAATAAAGCCTTGAGTTATAGCAAATTTTATTTAATAGATTTTTGTGGATTTATATTGACAATAGTTGAACCAGCAATATAGCTACGAAGAGAGTGTTAGAGAGAAAAAATAAAAGATAAAATTCTTGAAAATCTTTCGTGTAGTGAGAAAAATGAGTTTATATTTTATTACTTTTTTTAACTAATAAATTAAAAAAATTAATAAGATTTTAAAATCTTTTAAAAACAACAAATTTTTAAATACACCTAACTTTTTAATAATTTTTATAAAATATCAATTGAATACACCTAACTTTTATAGATTTTTAATAATTTTTATAAAATATTAATTAAATATACATAAACTTTTATAAATTTTTAAAGACTTCTATAAAATTTTAATTAATTACATCAGATTCTTTAAAAATCCTAATTACATTCATATAGATTTTAAAACTCCATAAAAAAAAATCATTAAAAAACTAAATTATCTAATGAAATAGGTTTTACAATTTTTATTAGTTGAATTCGTTATATATTTTTTTAAGAAACTTAGAAAAAAAAGTAGAAAACAATGCATGAAGAAGATAAAATCATAAAATGGGGAAGAAAAAAAAATTAATAGGTTGGAAAGAAACTAAGTCACTCTAGTATTTATAGGGTTTGAGATAATTTAGTATTTTAATTTTATTTAATTAATATTTTAAATGTGATTACAAAGATAGGTTAATTTAGTTCAATAATTTTAAATTTGAATCATTAAAAGATAATTTTTTAAAAAAAATATCAATTTTTTTAATTAAGTATCTAAAATGTGAATATAAGTACATCAATGAATCAACTGAAATCCATTTTTATTGAATCTTATATATGATCTCTCTCTTTTTTTTTAAAAAAATTGAAAATTACATAAAGTATAATTGTAAAAATAAAAAAAACTTTAAAATTTATAACAAAAATAAAAAACTTTAATAACATATTAAACATGTTTAATTGCTCAAAATTTAACATTAAATTAATTTAATTAGTTATAATTTAACTTTAATGATATCAAATCAGACGAAATTTAATATTAAAATTTTGAATTATTTTTTTTATATTAAAAATATATAAGTTAGATACTTAAAATATTATTTTTATAGTTTTAACAGTGCTAGAAATGTTGTTTTTGAAAAAAATTTACTTTAATTGAATTGAAAAGCATAAATATAATAAACATCTTACTAAAAAATAAGATATTTTTAGATTTATTTTCATAATAAAAATATTTTATAGATGTAGTTTATTTTTAACATACCCCAAATGATATACATATTTTTTTAATAATATAAAAAAATATTTTAAATATATAAAATAAAATGATGTAAATAACTCATTTAATATATATATATATATATAAAATCTTACTATTTATTTATTACCTTTAAGTATTGATAATAATATTTCATATTAATTAAATACTATATAATCATAGCCAATAGCAAAAAAGAGGCCAAAAAAAAGTAATTTCTAGAAAGGTTAAAAAAAAAAAAAAAAAAAAAAAAAACATACCTATATTAATTTGAGGGTATTAATATGTGTAAAAATAACAAAATTAACAATTTTAAAACATATAACAATAAAAAGTTATTTTTAATATTAAATTATTTCTTTTTTAATTGAAAATAAAAATATTATTTTATTATTATAACTTTAAAAATATTATTTTAAAAAATATAATTTTTATCTTAATTTTATATATTATAATTTAATAAATTTATAAATTATGATTATTTCGTCTACTTATATTCTATTTTTATATTAAATTAATAATTTTATATGAGCTAAGTATTATTTATTATATTTTAATAATTTTAAAAAATAAATTATTTAAAATATTATTAATACTTATTAAAAATTAAAACCCCTATATACAAACAAATACATCAAAATAAAAAACAATTATGCTACATCCACTAACCTACCTTAGCCAAAGTTTCTCCTATTATTATGTGGTGCCACTGTAAGTACTGTTTTCTTGTAATGGCTGTCTTCATCCCGGTCCAAGACAAGACACCGGCCAAACTTTGGAATCTTTCTTTCTCTCTCTAACTCTCTACTTAGAAATTCAATTCAAGATGGCCATCTAATTCCGTTGATGAGTTTTCTTCCTCTCGGATTCAAGTAAGGCTCTTCACTTCAGTTTACCCAATTTGGTGTTTACCTGTGGAAATCTGTTTCTAGATTTATTTTCTGATTAACCAAACTGGTTTCAACTTGAAAGTAAAGTTTTTACTTTAAGCATAAGCTAGAAAGAGATCAAACTGAAATATTGGATTGTTATTCCAGTATCTGGGTTTGTGTTTCTTTTAATCATTACTCAAATAATACGGAGTTTCTCTATGGAATATGGGTGGGGCTTTTGATCAAATTGTTTGAATTCTGAGTTCATTGAGGATTTTGTTTTATTTTACTAAAGTTAATGCACAAGAAACACTTGAAAAATTGTGATCATTATAAGTAGCTGTCGTTGGTTTCTCCGTCTTCCTGGCTTTTGGAAAAGCGACGTTGTGTGATTTATTTAGATTTTTACAGGTTTCTGATCATGGAAAAGTAAAATTAGGTACCGGTGCCAGATTTCGGAAATTCGGGTCCCAAACTGTCAAGTAATTTTGACCCCAAAAAAAGGAAGTGATTGGCTTTCGTTTGAGATTCCCTGGCATTTTAATCATGGAGAGACAGAGTAGTATTCGTGCAGTTCCAATGGAAAAACAACCAAGTTTTGGCAGAGCTATGGAGAAACAGCCAAGTTTTGGCAGAGCTATGGAGAAACAGCCAAGTTTTGGCAGAGCTATGGAGAAACAGCCAAGTTTTGGCAGGGCTATGGAGAAACAAAAGAGTTTTCGTGGATTTATGGAGAAACAGAAGAGCTTTCGCATAGTGATGGAGAAGCAGCTCAGCTTCATTGGTGGAGAGAGGAAGAAAAACAAGGAGTCTCCTGGTAAAAAAGGTGACTCTCATCTTCATTTGGCAGCTCGAGCTGGTAATTCTGTGAAAGTTAAAGATATTCTTCAGGGGTGTAGCTGTACTAAGGAGTCAATTGATTTGTTGTCCAAGCAAAACCTGGAGGAGGAGACACCCCTTTATGTTGCAGCAGAAAATGGGCATGCCACTCTTGTTGGGATCATGTTAAAATATATGGACCTCGAAACTGCATCCATGTCGGCCAGAAATGGCTATGATCCGTTCCATATTGCTGCAAGTCAAGGTCATCTTGGTAAGACATTTATATACTGGGATGAAACTAGAAAGAAAATGTTAGGGGGTTAAGTTTCAAATGACAAATAAAAATTATTTTAATCTTACTGTATAAAAATAAAAATAAAAATATAATTTTTTAATTTTTTTTTTATTTTTTTCCTTGGAGATATAAAATGAACTAATTTTTTTTTTTTTATAATATATGACCACATGCTTACACATACACATATAATTGTTATGAAAAATGATTGAATATAAGCCACTATAATATTCACAATAAACAATAGTTACAAGCATGAAAATTTAACTAGGTATTTTATGGAGTATCAAGCGTTCACAATTTTAATAAATTCTAACTAGTAAAATTAAAACATATAAAAAAAATTACTATAATATAAAATTTATGTAAAAAAAAGACACATTTATTACATATATTTAATATTTTATACATATATATGAACAATGTTGTGGGTTAGAGGGAGCGAGGGCTACCCCATACCCCAATATTGTTCCGTTATTCACCTACCTACTTGATATTCCCATTGAGACTGTCTTAATCTTTTGACAGCAAACACGACCTTGGACAACACGATGAAGTATAACTTTGGATAGAACTTTTCTATGATGTTTATATCTTATAAGAAGTTAAAGCTATCAATTTTATGACTGCTGTTTCCTTGCCATCTGTCTTTCTTATATTCCCTGTTAACTGACCCTTTTTCATCATCTAATTTCTTGTAGAGGTTCTGAAGGAACTTTTGCAGGCGTTCCCAAACTTGGCTATGACTGCAGATTTATCCAATACCACAGCCCTACATACAGCTGCTACAAAGGGGCATATTGATGTTGTAAATCTTCTATTAGAAACAGACTCAAATCTTGCAAAGATAGCTCGAAATAATGGAAAGACTGTGCTTCACTCTGCTGCAAGAATGGGGCACTTGGAAGTGGTGAAATCCCTACTGAGGAAGGATCCAAGTACTGGTTTTAGGACTGACAAAAAGGGCCAAACTGCACTGCATATGGCTGTGAAAGGGCAAAATCAGGATATTGTGCTGGAATTGATAAAACCAGATCCTTCAGTTCTGAGCTTGGAAGATAATAAGGGAAATACGGCATTGCATATTGCCACAAGGAAGGGGCGTATTGAGGTTATCTTCCATCTTCTCATTTAGTCAACTACTAGAATATGCCACTTATCGTATTAATTTTTCATTTTTTGCTCATATAAGTTTAGAATTTCATTATCTAAGTTTAAAGATTTCTGAGACCTATTAAGTTATTTGTTTTAAGCATTTGTTTGCATTGCTGATGCTCTGAACGCAATGGAGGTTATACTAGGTGTATTCATTAAAGGTTCTTATTAAAAAAAAGGCATGTACATTAAAAATTAAAATCAAATCTAGTCCTTTTAACATTTTAATGTTATCATCGCCGCCAATAATGTCATTATGAACCCTTTCAACTCAACTTGTACATTTTAAATGCCTATCTTGGTACTGGTAAAGTTGGCAACTCGTAGAGAGGGAAGTGAATTGATGGTTGCTGAGTGCCTGAGTGTCCCAAGGGTCTATGTGATCAATGATCCTTCTTATTGTGTGTGATTCTGCATGTGCAACATCATCTATACTTGATCATGAAGACTGTGGCTGGCATTCTTAATTTGCAATTTGCATTAATAATTGGCCATTACAGCCTCTCTTTTCTTTGTAAACGATCTTTTAATTTCCTTCTGACAGATGTCATTTTGCTTCCGTAGAGTGATTTAGATTCAGTTATAAAAGAAATGCAAGAGAAACTAGAGCCATTTTTAAGTTGATAATCAACACCCCTGTTGTAAGCAATGTCTTCATTCTGTATCAGCATTGTTTGAGAAGTAGTGAGGGAATGTCTGGATATAGGATTTCAATAAAAGTCAAAACAAGCTTTCCCAGGCCAGAATTTCAAGCTTGTGTGCAGTAAAAGTATTGAAAGAAGCAAATTTTGTCTTCTTCTTAGAGGAAACTCACAGCATGTTTGTCTCCTTAGGTACTATGAATATTATTAGTTAAAAAATATAATGAGTTTACTTCCTGTGATTGCAGATGTATGGAATTTGTCATTCATATGTTATTGCCACTGAAGAATGTTATACCATGGTCGATTTCTTATTGTTTTTGTGTTCTACCTATCTTTAAGTTTGGTTTCACGTTATTGCAGAATGTACGTTGTTTATTGTCGATTGAGGGTATTAACATCAATGCTGTCAACAAGGCTGGAGAGACCCCTCTCGACACTGCAGAAAAAATTGGAACTCCAGAGCTTGCCTCCATTTTAAAGGAAGCAGGGGCAACCAATTCAGCAGATCAAGGAAAACCTCGAAGTGAAGCAAAGCAACTTAAGCAGACTGTCAGTGACATAAAACATGGTGTCCAGTCGCAACTCAAGCAGACTCGCCAAACTGGTTTCCGAGTACAGAAAATTGCAAAGAGGCTAAAGAAGCTTCACATTAGTGGGCTCAATAATGCTATAAACTCTTCAACTGTCGTGGCAGTTCTAATTGCTACTGTTGCCTTTGCTGCCATTTTCACCGTGCCCGGACAATATGTAGAGAAGAAAACAGAAGGGTTTTCACTTGGACAAGCTCATATAGCTAAAAATGCAGCTTTCATTGTATTCTTTGTGTTCGACAGTCTAGCACTATTCATTTCCTTGGCAGTTGTTGTAGTCCAGACATCTGTGGTTGTGATTGAACAGAAGGCAAAGAAGCAGCTTGTTTTTGTCATTAATAAGCTGATGTGGCTGGCTTGCCTCTTCATTTCAATTGCATTTATTTCTCTTACTTTTGTGGTGGTTGGATCGGACTCTAGGTGGCTTGCCGTGTATGCAACAGTTATTGGTGCTTCAATCATGCTCACTACAATTGGCTCAATGTGCTATTGTGTCATCTTACATAGAATGGAGGAGTCAAGAAGGAGTATTAGTCGGTCCCGCTCTTTCTCCATGTCTATGGCATCAGATCGAGAGATTTTGAATTCTGAATATAAACGGATGTATGCGCTGTAAGAGCATTCTAGACTTGGAGATATAGAGGTAAGGTGTTTTCTACTTCTCCAACTTGTAGATGTATGTGATCTACTAAACCGTTCCTGGCGTGTGTGAATTGAAGCTGAGATATCAACCAAGTTAAAGAGAGTTGCTTGGTTACCTTGTCCTGTACAACGTTCAATGATATATATGGCATTACTATCACTCATATTACTATTTAATCTCTGATACTGGCAGCAAATTTTCATAAACGCTCTCAATTATGCTTTCAACTTTTGTCTGGTAGTTGCCAATGAGCTGTGGCTCAATGGCATGAAAAATCCCCTTGGCATGTGAGTGCCTTGGTTAAAGCCTAGTTATGAGTATGTGAGTCTGAGTTGTTAACAAACTTGTAGCTGGTAATTTGATGCATGATCTGTGTTATAGGAAAGTGCTGTAATGCATTACTGTATTGTAATTGTTAGCAATTCTTTTTCTCTGTGCTCTTACTTTGGTTCAATTAGGATATGTGGCTTTTAATATTCCTCTTGCTCAGATGATGAACCATGTCATGAAGTAGTTTAGCAGAATCTACATAGCAACCTTCTTGATGATTGTATTATGTTGCCAACATGTCTTAAAATGATAATTATGTTGCCAACATGTTGATAATTGAGAAATGGGCTAGGGTTCTTTTAAGGCGCAAAAAGCTATGTTGGACAATGTCACAGAACTGCCGACATGATTAAAACAAACTCAGAAACTGGGATCACTTTTAACATTTGGTCTGGATATACATATAACGAAGGGAATATAACAAAAGGATCACAAAAGTAAAAATTACCTACAAATTCATTTATAAGAAAGAGAAATTACATCCCTGAAAAAGAAGAAAAAAGGAAATCTAAAAGCATATAACTGGCAAGTAGGAAAATTACCAAACTTATAAAAGCTGCTTGCGACATTCTCATTCATGCAGATGTTCACCAATTGGTTGCTCCTGAGAAATTAGGATATATACTTCAACTGTAAATCCTTTGCTCTTCAAGCTTGTCGATAAGTACGAAAGTGATTGAAAGTGAGTCTGACTTTTTTCGGAGTATGTACATTGAAATCAAAGGTACTAGTACTACCTTAAGCAACAATCCCAAGCATAACAACACAAAAGCAATGCATCTATGACTTCTTTAAACTATCACTATGTCTCTTCGATGATTTCTCATCAGAGGTAATGTTGTTTGGTTGCCGTTGTTCTGCCTGGGATTGGTTTTTCTTTGAGGAGTTGCTGCTGCCGCTGCTGCTGTTGTTATTGCTGTTGGTGGTAGTGGTGTTGGATTTTGAGTCAAGACAGACTGTCTTGCAAGAAAAGCAATGACGGACTTGGACTGTGTGAGTGTAAGGGTGTGTAGTGCCACTGCCTTGCACTTTTACCAACAATTTGACCTCTTTGTCTCGTGTGTCTTCACACCACCAGTTTTGCGGCACCCCTTCCACATACTCTTCCAACGTACGATGTTCTTCGTGGCGAACAAGTACTTCCACAGACTGTTCCGGTTTTAGTAAGCCAACTGCTGGTGTGACCTGTTAGTTTTCCAAAATTAAATGGTAGGTTGGTATACCAAGTCCTAATTAGCACAAATAAATAAAGCTAGAAAGTATAATAGAATCTGTTTGCTTTTGCTTATGCTTATGCTTATGCTTATGTTAAAAGTGATTTCAGATAGAATTTGTTTATAAAAAAAAAAGCGGTTTCAAGAAGAAATATACAAAGTGCTTCTTGAACCCAAAAAGTGACAAATTTTTTCTGGTTTTGTAATCCCATAATGTCAAAATTTCAAGTAATGGATAATAAGCGATACTTGAGGGCGTATTAGAATGTACAAGTGTAAGGTACCTCAAGCCATCGAGGAAATCCCAATGAACCTCTAGGGTGATACTCAGGCTGTTCTCCTTCCTTAAGAGTGGATTGACCTTCACACACAACTTTAAATACTGCTGTATCCTTGGAACATTTATTAGTGATCCGTAGGTTGAATGCCTCTTGATTTTTAAGGACAATATTGTTGGTGCTCACACTTGTTTCTGGAACATTAAACAATTCTTGTAGAATTGATTGGATTTTTTCGTTATTATTGAAGATTTCCCCAACTTCCTTTCTTCTAATTGATCTATCAACATGAGATATTTCTAGATTGAATTTACATCGAACTGGTTTGTGATCGCTTTCAATCACATCCATGCATGCTTCATACCTATTAGTTTTGTTTTCAATTTATAAAGTTTCAATTAGAACCAACAGAAGAATTGGAAAAAAAAAATAAAAAATTGAACACAAGCAAATTCATTGGACTTACTGTATAATTGATGACACTACAGGGCATTCTAAATTGCACTCACCCACTGAACTTGACCTATTGTCACGATATATTATTCTATCACACCAAGCTGGAATTCTTTTTTTCTCTCCAGAATCATATCCTGTAGCACCTCATATTTATAACTAATTAATAAAGAAGTGAAAAAAAAAAAAAAAATCAACTTGGTAAAATTAAATAACCTTCAAAAAGGGTTTTTTTAAAAAAAAGAAATTACCCTATGTAGTCACTTTTTACAAAAATAATAATGACATGTTTAGACTTTTTAGTAAAAAATATATTAAATCTTTTTCCTTTATTCAAAGAATATCAATTTCTTCTAACAAAGGAATTTATGTTCGCATTGAATTGCAAATACTGACAGTAAAAATTTCAAACAAATAAAGAAAAATGAATAGTTATTTCATTTATTTATCTTTTACTTCCAATGCTATAATATAGTTGTGCAACTTTACAATTAGTTATAATGTTGTACGATTAAGTACAGTGTGGACATATAAGTGAAAGTGATTGTGTAAGTCAATGACGCTAAGTTTTAAGTTGATACCTCCAAGGCCAGGTTGGTTCCTTTGGAACTTGTAAGTGGGAGGGAATCTAATCAAGGCCTCACGCATTCCTTGAAAAACTTTGCCAGCTTTCATCTCGGCCCTTAGTTGATCCTTTTCTCTAAGCCAATCAAAGCATCTTTGGGAAACAAAGTCTCTTGCTTCATCATAAGATATACCAAAAAGTCTGTAGTTAAAATCACCAAGGAATACCACCACATCTGCTTCTGCAAGTTCAGGCCTAGCATCTTCGAAATTTCCGTTGGCGCCACCACCCTATCGAATCAAATATGTTGGTAGCTTTATTACAAATGCTTGTATATAAATGATGAAAGATGGGAAGGAGAAGTAGGAGGACAGGGAGAGAGAGAGGGAGAGAATACACACAGTTGCACCCTTAAGCATTTGAGAAGAAGTTGAGACACCAGCTGCAAGAGAGAGGACCAAAGGCAAGCCAAGAGAATAAAGCAGCCAAAATAAATATGTGGACAAGGCAAGACAGCAAGACAAAAACAGGTATGGCACCATACCAGTTGCATTAGTCAGTAAAGTTGATGATCTGTTGAACACCAAATTTCGATATATGTGATCAAAATCAGCATTTCTCCGATTAACAGCTTCTAAATGTGCTGCCAAGTGACAGTTTACAAAGCACATTATGCGATCGTACACTCTGATTCTCAAACCTACACCACCCTGCTTCCACATTTGTAATATACTTACATGATTAGATTTTCAAGTGTTTGGTTAGTGATGCCAATATTATGAAACAAAAAACACATACAAACCTTGTTACCGATAGCACGACCAAGGCCACATGGAACTGCTCCTGCATCAATATCTCCAACATGTGTTCTGAGATTCTTTCTTACCCTAAATGGAGAATATTATCTCATATTTTGAACCTTTAAGCATTGTGCAAGACTTCTGTTCTTTAAATATATATGTAATGATCTTAACATGACAACAATTTCAAATTTTGAGTTTAGGTATAATTCTTATGAGTATTACGTACATATTTCTTGAGAATATTATGATAGTTCACTTACCAAAGAGATATGAGCAAGCCTGCTAATTGTCTAGACCCCAAACGTTCAAAAGTTCTCCCTTCATCTAGGGCTTTTCCAATATGGTCCAACCACCAATTTCCTGCAGAACTCCCTTCAAGTCCTACCTACAATTCATGTTTACAGTTTATACAGACATATATAAGCAACTAAACACATACACACACAACTAAGCGATTTTGAGAAAAATTAGGACAATGATATTTACCGTTTCTTTTGCTGCAGACATTGCCAAAAAACCAGCACCCATTTCTACTTCTTGCAAGCCAACAACAACAATACCAACATCAGAAACAGCAGAACCCAACCATGCCGTTAGAGACTCATTGGATGGTCTTCCTTGCCCGACGTTCCACGTGCCAACCAAAATTCTAACATTGTCTCTTCTGGTATATGTATTTTCTTTTGTAGCCAATTCTGAACGTAATATATTGTCCATGGGTCCTGGGGATGTTATGTTCCATCCTCGTATGCCACCATGAGTAGCCAAGCTATAAAAATACCTAGTTCCCACTGCCAATTTGATCACTGGGCTACTATGAGCAACCCATCCTGCTATCAAATTACCCTCCAAATCCAATACTTGGAGAATCCCACTCACATAGCCCACATAAAGCCTAATCCCAAAAGTACAAAAGCATTGCACAGCACAAGGATGATGATAAAAATCTTGAACACGATTTCCATTCCCATCCCATTGCACTAATAAACCATTAGAACATCCACTCCATATCATGCCATCAGCTGTTTGGACAAGAGCTTCAATTCTCTTGGTATCTCCTCCTTCTGCAAATGCTCCGGCGCTTCTTGTTGCAACCCTACGAACAGCATCTGCAGCTCCCATAATTGCATTACGTGACCTTTGCAAAAAGCCGGATTTTTCCTTCTTTGATGTGGACACGAATTTCACCTTCATCTCGTCTTCCACTGCTTGATCTTGTTGGACAGTTGACGTGTCAACCCTGTTCTCAATTTGTCCTTCTACGTTGAAAACTTTGACAAGTTCCCTTGTTCGAGCATCCCTATATACGTGACCAACATGTCTAAATAATTTTATGGGATTTGTGGGATAATAGATGTTGTTGCATCTTCAAAGTAATTAAAAAATCAAGCAAAAGCCATGTGTAGTGATCATACATGAAAAATAAAAATAAGAAAAAGAGCAAGATAGGGTGAGGAACTGAAAACTTGCCACAATGAGAAGGAAATAGAACCAGCACACCAAACTTTAGTTCTGGCATTGTCAGATAACAAACACTTGACATCTTGAGAAGATATACTGCAAACGCCATTGACAGTTACTTGTGTCCTAAGATCAACACCAGACCTCTCTATCAATAAAGCAGCCATGTATTTTTCCTCTGGTTTAAGAGAGAGAGATTTTTCAATAGATTCCCATGGCCAAATCTTTATAATACCACTCTCAGAACCTGACCACAAATCACCTGGAAGAGATCAAAGCAACATGATATTGAAATAAGAATGGCACTGAATTACTAATTTTTTTATTAATGTATGTCATGTATATAACATAGAAGTACCATGAGACGTCATAACCATGGCAAGAACAGGGCCTCGGTGCGCCTGCCAAGAGAGGCCTTCCTTAAAAGGAGTATTTTTGTTATCATCAAGTGGTTGATCCATCTTCCAAGACCTAATCTTTCCATCCTTGTGACCACTCCAAAGCAACTTGTTTCCTTCATCCAACAACAAGCACATGACAGGAGGAGTGCTCATCGATTCATGAAAAGGTGCAGCATCCTCATCTCCCCTCATGATCCTGCCACGTAATCCGCGCCCTGGTTCATATGCATTCTGCAAATTCCAATAACGCAGCCCATTCTCCTGACCCGCCCACAGTTGGTTTTCTCGGCATGCAATGTTCCTCAAGAATTTTCCCACCTGTGTCTCTCTCAATGGGTGGGGTCTCAACTCCAAGCAAGGTGGTCGTGAAGGATGTACTGCTGCACGTATGGGCACCTTGAAGATGCCTGTGCCGCCACCACTGCCAATGAACTCTGGTAATGGTTGTGCTTGGCGAGAGTCATCCGAAGCTGTCATGCCATCCATGCATATGCATTGGTCGTCCAAACCAGAAGTGGCGCCGGAAGCACTGCTGGAGGAATACGGAAAGAAGTCATCGTCAGAAGAGTCGTACAATGCATCAAGGACATTATTTTTGTTGTTATCATCCTTGCACTTGGTGGTGGCAGAAATGTGAATTTGGGTGTCATCAAGGCTATGCTTGCGGAGTTTGTGGAGCCGTTTTTTGCCGGAGGAACCACGAAGTTGTTGGCTGTAAGAGTGAGACTTGCGGGGTGGTGGCACAGAGCTTAAGCCCGCTAATTCATTTTTGATCTCATCCTCTGCCTTCTGCTCTTCCTTTGTGTTTTGATCATCTGAGTCCAGCCCCTCCTTTGTCTTCCGATCCTCGTCCATTCCTATATATTTATGAGTTAAGAAAGGCACGCCAACTTAATTAAGAGAAATATTATACATAAGAGAAAATAAATTTGTCTCCCTCCACAAAAGAAAACATGGAGTGGAGAAAAAATGCATGGTAAAAGATCAAACCAAAGAAGGGTAGAAATGAGCCAGAAATGGTCTAATGTGAGATCCGAAAAGAAAGGAATAGACAAACACAAATGTCAGAGTTTGAATGAAATGCTTGTCTTTAAAATCCAACAGAAAACTGAAACATCACCAAACACGTGTGTTTCTGCTGTTTCAAAAATATTTAAGGACAATATTAATAATATATATTTATATAATTCAAGTTATATATACATATACACACTTCATTATTAAATAACGTATATTTTTTACATTTATTTTTTAAAACTTGGTCAAAAATGTGTAAACATTAGAATAAAAAAAATGTTTTTCGGTCTTCAAAATTAAGGTCAATTTAGTGTTTATATATTTTTATTTTATATGACATAAATATTCAACTAATTTTACTTTTAACTTATACTAAAAAAATCATTTTGATTTTTTAACACATATTTAGTATCAAATAAACATTTGTTATAAATTTATGTAATTATATGAATTTTTTTTTGAATTTTATGCCAGTTTAATATATTTTTCTTACAAATATACTAATACTAGTAGGATACTGAAAATATATTATTAATATATTAGTAATATATACATATTTTATTAATAAATATTATTAGCAATTTATATTAAATATTTGTTACAAATTTTGAATAATTTTGTAGTGTTGAAAAAAGGCATAATTTTTATATATAATTTTAACATCGTAAATTATGTCATATAATTAAACCTATTTATTTTCTTCTCTCTTTCGAGTCTCACCACTACATTTGCATAGCAATTAGCAAATCAACTCATAAAATTTTATTTGAAACAGAAAATTTAAACTTGTATCTTCATATTCAACAAAACAGGCAGAGACAAGTATAAGATACCACACCTATTGGAGCTGGCAAAATTGATTGGTATTAGAGAGAAAGTCTTTCAGAGCTAGCAGGTTTATTTTCAGTTTTTCACTTGTTATTTTGCTTCTTGTTTTTTAACTCTTATTTGTCATGCCATTTGTTTTAATTCATTTCTTTATTATTTTTTCTTTTAATTAGTTATAGCTAGTGCTGAAATGTTTTGTCTAGTAGTGTAACTGATTTTGGTTAAGAATAGCTTTGAGGGAGAGAGTTGGTAGATTGGAATGATTATTGTTTTGTAATTGTGAGTCTGAATGCTCAAGGGATGTCAGTTTACTCTTAAAACATTGTTGTTCAATACAAGAATTGGGGTTCTTCCCTCATTCTCAAATTGCTTCTACACTAATTTTATAGCAGCGGTTCTCCTCCACATAGTTTTGTCCATAATCTAAACTCCATTACCCTTAGAAGCCAGACAATCTTATCAAACTCTGCAACATTACTACATTGCTATTTGGGCCCTTTATGCATGGTGGTGGAAAGTTTGGATAAATCAAATCAAAAAATTGGAACAAGTCAAAAAATAGATTGTCTTACAATTTCTAATGCTAAATGGTTTGGTACAAAAATTTCAACTTTTGTTGATTTTTGAATTTAATACAATGAGAAAAAAAATGTATAATTATTATTTTTTACAAATTTCTGAAATTTTTTCCTACTATTTCAACGAAACAAAGGAAAGTATTTGTAATATTTACATTGCAAATATTAATAGATAGTAAAATTAATATTCATATATCGTAATATTTATAAGCCAAGAAAAGTATATTTGTAAAATTAATATTCATAGATAGTAAAATTATGTGGGGTCATATATATATAAGAGCCATCAATATTAACACACATTTAAGATTACCATATTTTTTTTTGATAGATAATAAGGCTCTATTTTTTATGGACACAGATTTAATGCCTCATTTTTTTCAAAAAATGTATTTGAAAATTAGATTTTGAATAAATTTCTGTCTTCAATACATGTCAAGAAGACAAGGATTACATAAATATTTCAACATTATTTCACCCTAGATTAGAAAAGGGAAGGAAAAAAAATGAAGCAGAAGAGTGATCATAAATATGAGTCTGCTATGCCAAAACCGCCGTCGACCATTGCTCATCTGCGTTTTGAGAACCTGGAAATGGTACACTCTCTGCAGGGAATGATTGATATGAATCATGAAAATTGAGACTGAGCCACACTTGTTTAATCATGAATAACTTTATCAATGAAAGAAATGTCCATAGACTTTACCTCTTAAAATGTAAAAGAAAGAAGAATGTTCATCTCATCATCTCAAGTGTCATAGAGAGGACTTGCTTAAAGACCTTTTCCATCTTCCCAGCTTCTCTCTTCCCTTCAGAATAGAATATAAAAATTGAATAAAACAACACTATCTTCTTACCTTTGTAATGGAAATAAGAGCATCTTTGGATGCAAAGCGCTTCCAATATAAGTGGTTTTAGAATATAGTGTTTTCTATAGAAGGGCAGTTATGAAAAAAGCACTTATATGTTATTAATGTGGGCACCAAAGATATTTAAAGTGCTTATTATATTGCCAAAGACGTTAAAAAAAAAGCACCTTGTATTTTATGCCAACTCATAAAAAAGCGCTTCTATATATATAAAAGCACTTTTCAATGGTGCATCCACAAAGTCACAATGATGGTGGGCGCCCATTTGGAAAATATAATGCTCAGAATGTAATTTAATCACGGATTATTACACGTTATAGATCTTTAATAAACAAATTCAAATATAGCCACTGAACAACCTTTCTTTACATACCTTGCGAGGTCCAACTGCTAGTACATTATCTACAATTGATGTTGCCTTAAAACCCTTGGGATGCAATACCTCCTCATAACTGCATAAATTTAACAGTGAGCTACACTGTTCTAAAACTAAAAGCACATAAGCAGAGGATTTAGGCAATACTCTGAAATTGATACTTTGTAAGGGGGTCCCCCATCATGGTCATCAATCTGACATTGAATAAATTTAGCTAATCAGAATCTGCGAAGAGAATTATGTTAAAATAAGGGCTACATTTTAGTCCTTTGGCTTTAGCATATCTTATAATCTTATTCTTATAATATAAAATAACTATAAAGGAGCAAATTTATGTTCTTAAATGAAAACGACCATTTTAGCCTAAAAAGTAGTGTGTCAAAATTTGATTGACGGGTCTTACTCTAAGTATTAATATATTTCTTCCTATAACCTAATCTAAGTATCTGTTTATTAAACATATCATACATTTAGGCATTCCCTAAAATTGTAACTAATTATAAAAAAATAATTAATTATGAATACACATTCTATAAACTATTAATTATTAGTTTATTATTGACTAGGGCAATATATTATAAAACAAAAAACAAAAAAAAGTTGCTCATTAAGGTGCGTTTGATAACAATTTTGATTCTTAATTTCTGATTTTTTTCAAGTAATTTTTCAATTTAGTATATTTGATAACAATTTATGATTTTCACATTTTTTAGAAATCACTATTAAATAAATTTTGAGATGATTCATAAATCTTTAAAAAGAAAATTTATAAGTCATATTTCAAATTTTAGATTTTTTATTTTATTTCAGTAAACTTTTTTCTAGAGAATAAATCAAAACATATGACTTTTGTATGCACAAGTTTGGGAAGAAAATGATTAAAAACTTTAAATTTATAAATAATACCCAAAATTTTATTTATTTTAAAAGTTTTTTGAAAAAAATCAAAAAACATAAAGTGTTAAACAACTTGTAAATAATTTTTAATTTTTTTCTTAAAAATTGTTATAAAATATATTCGTGATTACTTTTACAAAAAATTCAAAAATTATAAAAATTAATTATTTAATCAAAAATTAAAAATAATCATTATCAAACAATGCCTAAAATTATAAGATTAAAGTTTTCAAAGATTTTATACTTCTTAAACGTACAACCTAAAAAGTTAATAGAATTTTATATATAAATAGGATTCAGTAAAGAATTATTTTAGCATACAAAACAATCAAGTTTAGGGGTTAGTAAACTACATTTCCAATTGTGTTCTATGTTCATAATGTTACTAAGAGGTATTGAACTACTCATTTGGAAGTGCATCCCTAGACCATCTTAGCTTCCATTTTTTAGGGTCTATCTTTTAACACATTTATACTCACATACTCATTACTTCAAAATATATTTGGGTCCATCATCAATACTCAAGAAATTCTAAATATTCTTCACTTATAAGGTGATCTTAAATACATATTTCATAACAAAATTCATTTTTCTTAAGTTACAAGACCTCTTCAAATTTTAAAATTCTTAATAGTGATAATTTTAAATTTTGAACTATTCTTTTCAAACAATAGTACAAGTAAAAAAATCTAACAATATATTCATTCATTTTATCATATGTATCATTTAAGGGGCTCAAAGTTATTATTATATATGAATTTGTATAAATCTTCTAACAAATGTATAATTCTTTTTCTCTTGGAACTTTTTTGATTTTTTAAATTCTAAATGTTTTGGATTTCTTTGACTGTTCTTTCATTCATATTGTTTCTATTTTTTTATTTTATAGATTTGTTATCTATACTGCTTCTAATTTCTATTTACTTATCTTTTGGCATTTTAATTAATTTTTAAGAATTTTTTTTGTCTAAGATAAATGATATTTGTTAATACACACGTGTAACGTACATATTAAATGATATCATGTGTATATATATAATGTCACAAACAAAATTTACCTATATAATCTATCTATACTATTTATAAAATTCTGAATCACACTTATATTTTTTTTGATAAAATTATCCTCATATTTTAAACTATTTATATTAGTTGCTATTTTAGGATTTATTATTATATTAAATAAGGACTCTAATTTACCACATCAAATAAGTACTTTAAATATTATTTTACTTTCACAATTACTTTAGATGCATAAGAAAAATTAGTTTTATATTTATTTTAAATATATTATAAAAATTAATTAAAAAAATTAAAACAAGTAAATCAATTCACATACAACACATACTTTTAACTAGTATTATTTAAAGTAAAGAATAACAATCAAAAACAAATATATAGGGACGAACATAATACTAAAGTTAAAAGATAAAAGAGTGGAGCAAAAACATGCATACAGGAAAGATTAGCGTTATGAGCTCGCCATCTGGTTTTAAGAGATCCAGCATTTTCTGTGCCCATGCGGATCTCAAGTTTGGCTCAATGGCACAAAAGAACCTAATGAATGAGAATGTCATCAAAATCTCACCGGAAGACAGGAAGAAAAAAAAAAAAAAAGCAATAGAACGAGACACTTGGAGCCAACTTACGTATAATCAAAGATGACGTCAAACAATTCATCAGAATGCCAAGTGAAGAAGTCCCCTTTTAAAAAGGTGAAATAACTTGCATTCGGTAGTGACGAAGATAGCTGCCTCAACATTTATTGCAAAGTACACTAAACTGAGTAAACTTTTAAAAATAAAAAATGTAAATTAGACTAAACAAATGCATAAATAAATAGCAGTACAAGTACCAAATCATAGTACTTTTTTTTTTTTTTTAAGTTTTGAACCTCAGCTCTATCCTTGGACCTTGGTTGCTAATCAAATCTTTAAATGTATTGAAAATGTGGAAACTATAAATGGCTGCAGCTTCCTTTTCAAATCACAGTGCAGCCTTGTATTTTGCTAACTGGATTGTTGGTGATATGGTAAGGTATGTGTGTACTTGCTATGTTACCTTCATTTTTGGGCCAGCACAAGTTTTAATTAATAAATAAAAAATATTTTAATATCTAAATATAAATTATTATATAAAATACAAATATAAAATTTAAATATTTTTACTTTTTTTTATATATTATTGATATAAAATAAAACAAATATTTTTTTTATATATATGATAACACGCTTATACATAAATACACAATTATTATGATTAATAGTTGAACATGATCGGTTAAATATAATCATTATAAAGTGCACAATAACTAATAGTTAAAAATATAATTTTAATTTGACTAAACTATAATTGCAATTATGAGAATTTAACTAGATATTTTATAAATTAGTATTAAACGTTCACAATTCTAATAAATTTCAACCAGTAAAATTGAAATATACAAAAAAACAAAAATACTATACTATAAATTTTATGTAAAAAAATTACACATTTAATATATATATTTAATATTTTGTCTATTATATCTTACACATATATGAATAATGATGAGAGTTAGGGAGGTCTGGACCATCCCGGATCATACCATAGTTCTAGCACTGTGCAGTGACAGAACACTTGCAATAGGGCAAGGGGTGGCCACAGAACCCCTGAGCTCAGTTAAATCCTCTTATATATTGCATAAAGGATTAAGTATACTAGGATTTATTTTACTTGTGTCAAATAAACGCTTTAGTCACTTTACTTTTATAAAGGACACATAAGTCACTCTTTCTATAAACATAGGACACTTTAGTCACTTTTTGAATAGCAAAATATAATTTTATTAATAAAAAATTCTGAAATAATAATAAATATAATTTAATGTAGATAAATTTGTTATTTTATTTTAATAATTTAAAACTGAATTTGATCAGTGCAATATTTTATTTTTTATTTCTTTGGTCAATTTTATTATAAATTTTATATTTTATGGAATTTTTATGTATTTTTTTAAGCACTTTTCTCTATCCTATTTTTCCTGTAGGTATTGTGTTTGTAACGAAACTGTAAATTTTATAAAATAAAAATAGAGGGTACACATGTTAGAAAATTAAAAGATCAATGGCGTTAGAGCTACACTACTGAGCTCTCTCTAGTCTATCATTTTTGGAACTAGTACTATAAATTGAATTGTGTACCTCCACTATGTTGCTTAGAGTTGGGCAGCGAATTTTTCATCCATGTGGTCTTTGATGATGATAAAATAGAAAGAGCTTATTTGTGTAGCTCCAACGCTACTGACCTTGTAATTTTCTGACTTGTATAAATCTTATTTTTTATACTGTAAAGTCTACAATTTTAATCTAAACACAATATCTATATAGAAAAATAAGACATAAAAATGCTAAAAAAATACAAAAAAAATTCATAAAATATAAAAATTATAATAAAATTGACCAAAAAAATAAAAAATAAAATATTATAATGTTCAAATTAAGTTTTAAATTGTTAAAATAAAACAACAAATTTATCTCTATTAAATTATCTTTATTATTATTTCAGAATTTTTTATTAATAAAAAAACATTTTACTATTTAAAAAGTGACTAAAAAGTCATATTTAAAAAGAAAGTGACCTAAGTGTCCATTGTAAATGTAAAGTAACTAAAACATCCACTTGATACATGCAAAGTGACTTCCAAGCCTTTATCCATGCATAAATGTATGTTGTTGTTGGATAAAAATATACTATTGGCACCCCTGATTTTCATATTTGAGAAAGTCTGTTACTGTATCTCTGTCATGTGTATAACAGTATAAGAGATTAACATAAGTAATTAATGTAAATGGTCAAAATACAAAATCTATTAAATATTTTATTCCTTATTAATATAGCTAAAAATTATATGTAATAGCAAAAAGTATAAAATAGGCTACTGGCCATAACTTTTAGCCTTTTAATTCATTCGTTTTAATTACGTATAAAAAAAGGAAAATAACCCAAATATATAGCCAATGCCTAATATATTACAAAATTACTTATAGTTTTGTTTAATAAGATTGAAATTTTCTGTTATTTGCTTCAAACTATTTTTTAAGGTAAGATGATGATGATAGTGACAGCAAGTTTATTTTAATTCTTTTTATAATTTATATAAAAAATTATTATAAGTATTTTTCATATTGTCAGCGTTGAATTTAAAACATATGAATAGCATTTAAATAATTTTTTTATTATGATTTAGAGATTAAAATTTTCATTAATTAATTATTTAAATTTAAATATAAATTATTTTAGGCTAATTTTTATCAATTAAAAACTTTAGTCAATTTAGGCCAATTTTGCCATTTAAAACACTATTTTTTTTTACTTTTTTACTTTTTTTTAGACATTTTTTTTTTTTAAATATTTACCAATTTAGTAAAGTCTAATTTGATTTAATTTAAGTTTTTCCATTAAAAAAATTCCAAAAAAATAAAAATTAATAAGAAATGATTAAAGTGTTTACATTTGTAATAGTTATGTGACTACCGTGGGTTAATTTAAAAAAAAGTGACTAATGTATTCAATTTATAAAAGTAAAGTGACCAAAATGTCATACTAACACTATTAATAATAGCCAAGGTTCTTAGAGGAGGACGTAAAAATGAAATGAAGACATTACTCCCATGGATGAGCGAAATGCAAACTACTTTGAGCTTGTGGGCAAATAGGAACTAGTCAATTAGATTGGTCATGGTAGTTCTGGAAGCTGTAAATTTTCAAGGATTCTCCAAGCTCAAACAATAGGATTCTTCTTTCTCATATTTGGCGCATCAACAGGCACACAACAATCAACATAAAGGAAATTAGAGGTCATAACATAAAACTTTCTCTTTTGAGTTTCAATGTGTCAAACAAATAAGTTGCCATCATGCTGTTGGAAAATTAAAATTTTCTATAATTTTTTTTATAACCAATGCTATTATAATTAGCAAGTCGCCATCATGGTTGGTGAACCATGTGAAAACTAAAGCAAGATATTAGACAGAACAAAAAAAAAGAGGTCTTTCTTCTCTACTTTTTGTGGAAGGAAGTTTATGTCCCATTTTTTCCCTACAGATAATTGAATTTTTATTTGAGCACTTTCTAAATAATTATATCTATTTTATCGCCTTGTTTTGACAATTTTCTAACATGTGATGCATTGATTCACTAAAAGTGGAACAGATGAATTGATTCCCTTTTCTATTGGTAACTTAGAAAAAGATAAAAGAAACAATTTTTTGTAAGATTGAAGTGTATATGATGATGCCACAGAGCAAAAATAGATTAGCTCTTACCTCCGTTGCTCTTTTGATGGCATTGGCTGATATGTCCAATCCAATAACATAGCGTTCTGGGCAAGCAATTGCGAAAACATCATAACCCTGCCATTTGTAATAACATGTTTATTAGCGGCAAGTTACATTATAAACAAGATAGGGCTTGGGGGGGACATAGGAGAATACAATAAGATTGACACACAATGGAATCAAAAAATGGAAAGGAAGAGATGTCTACTTACACTGCCACATCCCGGGACTAGAGCCCTACCCTTTGGAAGGGAGCCTGTCTGATGAAGATGAACAATTACAGGTGTTGCCCTTCTTAAATCCCATGGGGTTAATTGTTGCTCCCAAAGCTTTTCCCAACCACCTAAGAAGTTAAATGCTTTAGGCATGAACAATCCATTGAGACAAATATTCAGAAAACTCTAAACTGAGACGAAATTAAATTTATATCTTCAGAGTATCCACAAGGACTACTTTGAGAAAAGAAGACACCCCATGAGAACATTGAATTCAAGAAGCAATTGAAGTAAATGAAGTGTAAGATATACGTAAAGACGAGAGAGGAGGCAAGAGCAAAGTGGAAGCCCTAATTCTTCAGGGGAGACTCTGTTAATCTGTCAATAAATATGAGTTAACTATCTAATTTCATGTCCAAAGGGGATTACATCAATTATAAATGACGACTAATGACAAATGTTTCAAATGGTGCTTTGCAAACACCAGGCTTTAAAGCAGCTCAGCTTGGATCCATATTTTATGGAATGATGAACAAAAGATAGTACAAAGTTGCTGGGCATATGTGGTTTGATTTAGAACCATACAAGGGATGCGATAGACTGGAAATGATGGTCAAGTTGGACTCTTTGTCACAGATAAAAGGTACAACTAAAATTATACATAAGAAAAGAGGCACTGTTCTAGGGAAAACTCTCTGTGCATGCATGAAATTTGCAAAAATTCACAATCCATGTTGAGTTTTGTGAATTTCGCAAGGTATGTTTTCGAACTTCAGCTGACACTAGTATAGCCACGTTATACACATATGTGGGTAAGTGAAATTTGAAAAAAATTGAAAACATAAAATTTGAAATTCAGAAATCTCAACATATATTGTGAATTTTCAAAAAACTCATGCGTATATAAGATGAAATCGGTTGTTTTTATCTTCATTCTTAAAAATAATAAAGCTAGTTGATTGCATATGAGCAAGCAACGAATTCAACGACTAGTTTTTGGCTATGGATTATGAGGGTTTAGGGAAAAATGATCAAATTTTCAGAGCGAAGTTTGGCTAGAAAATGACTAGTAATCCATTTGAATGCCCAATTACTTAAATGAAAACACACAAATATCAAAACAACTATTATTAGAATCATGATGATGACCAAAATCAGGAAATGGGGTACCGTCGGAGTGACTTTGAAGGACTTGTTGTGACTTTTTGACACCCGGAGTCTTAGACTTAGCAGAGCTCTCGTCTTCTCTCTTCGTCATCATAGAACACAATTTTCCTTCGAAGGTTCTGGTTGACGGTGACAGACGGAGGAGATTGCCGGTAGCCAACCCCAGATGTTTTGTGAATTGTATATTTCTAGTCGCCATTAATCACGTTAATTCAGTTTCCGTGAATATTAACCCTTACATCGTTAAAACGACTTTCTGACACCAATTTCCATTCGTTATCTCCCATATCCTATATAAATCCTATTAATTTTAATTTTTTTTATTGACTATTAATTTTAATTTTAGTAACTGTTTCTGTGCCACTTTTTAATGTTTAAATCATTTTAATTAAACTTTTATTGCTTAAATCATAACTTTACAATTTAAAGTTAAAATAAACACATTGACTCAATGAAATATTATAAATGTAGACAATATTAAAAAAAAATATTAACATTTCAGGTAAGATAA
This sequence comes from Elaeagnus macrophylla, assembly GCA_029378325.1. Taxonomy (NCBI): domain Eukaryota; kingdom Viridiplantae; phylum Streptophyta; class Magnoliopsida; order Rosales; family Elaeagnaceae; genus Elaeagnus; species Elaeagnus macrophylla. The sequence continues at coordinate 35,308,417 of CM055641.1, forward strand.
AGAAACTTCATACGACTCAAAATTATTAAGAATACAAAAAAAGATGTGAGGTTTTTTTCCTTGATTTTACTCTTTATTTGGAGTAGGATTGGAACATTGTTTCACACGGATCGTGTTGATATTAATTCAACCTGATAAGAATTAATTCAAACACAATCTGATAAACATTAACTCAAATACGATCTGATAATATATTAGATCAGGTTTCATTGATTCTAATATAACCTAATAAATATTAACTTGTTAACACAATAACTTATTAAAATACTATTAAACCTAACACCTATTAGAATATGTCTTGCTTGGTTGATGAGAATAAGAAATCAAATAAATATAAATAAATATAATATAATATAATATACTAAAAATGAAGAAATAGAAATATAATTGATAACAAACGGGGCAAACTACAAGTAAGTGAGAGACTAACAAATGGAAAGTGACGAAAAAAAAACAGTTGCACCCCGTAGGACAAAAATCATACATCTAAGTACGAAGGAGAGAGTGAAAAATGACTAAATGGTTAGGGCTTAAATGTAATAATTAATTTTAAATTTTTAATGTTTTATTATTAGTTATACGTTTTTGTTTTCTTTCTTTTTTTTCTTGTTTTCAAGCTTTCAATATTTTTAAATAACAAATTTAACAAGTTAACTCGCTAATAATCCAAACCCAACCTGTTTTTTATCGTGTCTAAATTGGTTGACTTGTTAATGACCCAAAATTAAATCGAGTTGTATTCGTGTTGTGTTTTTTGAGTAATGTTAGAAATTGTTACTCTTAATTTGAAACATATTAGCTTGTAAATAATTAAATTTGTCCTAAAATAACATGTTAGTTATATATATTTAATTTATATACACTTACATGAAACCCAAACTAACTTTTTTTAGTCTAATTATATAATACTACTTTTGATATATTATTGTGTTAATAAATAATATACAATATGCACGTAAATAAAAATAGTTAAAAAGGTTGATCATGTTTACTTTCAAAAATTACATGACTTATGTTTGTGTAATTATTCACTTTTTTACGTTCAAATGCTTTTACGATGCCTGAAAAGGTTTAAAAAATATGCCACTAACTTACAAGTGCAACCAATACATGGCTCCACTGTTCTTGTACCTCAAAAGGTGCTAGTATTTCTCGACCTAAACACTGATGGATGATTTAATAGGAGGTACGAGAGACAATCCAACACTCGAACAAAAATATAGAGGTAGTGATAAAATGAGAAAGCTTCATCCAGTGAACTTATTTGGATCGAAGGAAATGGCAAAGTGAAATGCCCAATTTTGCCCCTCACCTTGCACCCTAAGAAATTTGAGCATCATTGTCACCATATCATCATTTTTCATTAAGTCAATACATAGTCCATGAGAAGAATGAAAATGTTTTGGTTGATCAATGGCATAAAAGTTGAAAGTATAAAAAATCAAAATGACACTTTTCTCATGATTATAATCATTTTATATCTTTCATGCTTAAAGAAAGTGGGCAGAGGTGGGACTTCATCCCAAAGATTAAGCAGTCTAAAACGATGGTTTCTATAACGAGTATTTATATACAACACCAAAACCACTTAAGTAGATGGGATTTTAGTCATTAATTAAATTTCATTAAAATATAAAGAACCCTAAGATTTATGACACGCATGTCCTATTGAGTGATATAATGATATGATAGAGGGTTTCCCATAACATAATTAAGACCTACCCTTTAAACCATACCTTGCTAGTCCGATTACAAGAAAAAAATGCATAACGTAATTGATAGCTCGGATGGTACGGATTTTACATGGTTTGTCTTCTCACATTCACTTAGATATAAAAGATCGGAGCTTTTGCATCATACTGGCTAATATATTGGAAGGTGCATCTTTGAATATTGAGTTCCATATATACCAATATCCTTTCCTCAAACAAGAAAGGAGAGCAATTGGCTCATATCCTCTCTGTTACAATCTACAAAGCCAAGGAATCTATCTCTTTTCATCCAATTTATTGAGGAAAAAAATTAAAAATAAAGAATAAACTCTCTATCTCGCTCTCTCCCCCAATATATGGACAAAAAAAATATCTACTTCAATCCAAGTAGAATAAAGTCACAATTTTACGTAGATTTTTCGCCTCTTGACAAGTTTCCATAAGCAACTTACTGTCATGGAAGGCAAAGCAAATGACTTGTTGTACATGTGAAATAATGTCCCAGTTGCACAACCTGCATTCCATCATACAGCTATTAGATAATTTGTATTAGCAGCTCTTCTGAATAAAAATGCCCACAATAGAGATGTAGGAGAATGACAACAGTAAAACAGATTCTAGAGTTTAACCACTGAGGTAAAATTGGCAGAAGGGGTTCCACACAGAATAGCACCTGGCACGTCAATCAGGTATATATGTCTAGACTGGAAAATGGAACAAGTAATTACTCAAACCTGCATTTCTAGTTGTTTTCCTGTTTAAGATGAAAGTCGCAAAAATATGCTAAATGCATTCCAGGGTGCAACACTCGCAAGATCAAAAAGATTGCAGTGGCTGATGCAGAGGGTCCACCATCAACAATTGCAACCTAGAGAATGTTGTGTGCCCAAAGTGTAGCTATGCAGTTTTCACACACAAATAGTTCCCCTACCTAATTCATATAGTCCTTTGTATTTGATTTAGCCAGGAAAAAGACCATTGGGAACCATGAGCTAGATCAATCTATTAATGCAGCAAAGATAAGACAGTAAGACACCTAGAAAGACACATTTATAGAGCTCTAACAATGCAAATTCAACTAGGCATTTCATGCGCTGTTAATGATGATAATCCAAACGTTATCACATTTGTTTTGTCATCCAGGACATGACCATAAAGTGCATATACAACTAGCTTCAAATTAGAATCTGTTTTACTAGTAGCAGGAAAAATAAACTAACAGATTTGATATTACTATATAGATAAATAAACTCAAGTACAAACCTGCTGGCTTCTATAAGAGGTAGATGATCATTATGAGGTTTCTCTATCACATACTTGACCTGAAAGAGTATTGGCAATACCATCAGCTACATTCTAATGTGGAAAGATGGAAACATTTTATCGCACAATGTATATAACAACCACAGATAACTGCTTGATGAAAGAAACTGGCAGAGACTTGTTTATATATACACATTAAGGGAATTTGTCCCCAAATTATATAAGGGGAGCCCAACAGTGCCGTTGAGTTAAGATGAGTTGACCATGATTATTTATAACTAAAATAGATAGAATACAATTGTACTGGCATTAGATGAAGAATGGGGTACAAAGTTAATCTACTAGCATAATTCTTACTTTTGATAATAATTCCTGGCTCTCAGGAGGTTGCTTTTTTAAGCTTTGAGGCAAGATTACTGTAAGAAGCTCAGGTTTTTCAGCTCTTAAAGCACCCCTGATAACAGCTGCATTAGTACCAGATGCCCCTGACGTATATATGTGATTTTTCTGAAAAATAGCAGACATGTACAAACATCAACAATACTTTTTCTAGTAATACTAACTTACTTAAGGACATATTTCAGAGCATCAGTAAACATCTGATATGTTAACACTTCACATTGCTGCAGTGCCACACAACATATGATGAAGTTACAGCTCTTACGGTTATAACCATTGCATAGCTAAGAATCTCAATAAGTTCCTGATGCATGAATCCCATATTCCGTGTCCCAAAAAAGCCAATAGCTCTAGGTCCTTGCTGCTGGATGGCCAATAACTCCTGCCAAAAAGGAGGGAGAAACAAGCGTTTAAAAATTAATTTCAAATTTTCAGTTTATGTTTTTTTGTAAAGTAATTTCATATACTAAGATTTATTAGCAAGGAAAACTATATGTGGTTTCAAGTTCCATGAAAATGTTACGAGTCACAAGTACAAAGTTCTGGTAATCATGATTTGTATAGGCATACACATCTTAGATGGCATCAGCGTGAGGCTCAAAGACACTTGATTTATGAGGCATTCTTCTACTTCATGGTTCCTATAAACTACATGCACAGTACAGAGCAAGAAAATCTCCCAATAGTCAAGGATTTACAATTGAGAATGATGTTGGGTCATAAGCCCAATATTTATCCATAATCCAGAAAGGAAATAATTAAAACTGTGAAGAACAATGGACTACAGAATAATTAGACACCTGTATGTAATCAACGTCTGGAAGTGGTCTAAACTCTGACACCAAGACACCCCCTGAACCTTCAACTACAGATTGAGCTTGGGTTGGAATTTGACTACCTGAGTCTTCATCAGACCCAAACATACATGTATCATTATTTTCTTCAAGCGTGCTATTCTCCATATCTTGATCCCTTCTCATATGTCCACAGAGCCACTACACCAGTACAGAAAAACAGAGCCCCTGTAATAAATCATTAGTGAAAACCAACTGCCCACAACCAGAAAGAGTGCTGATATTATACAGCTTCAGTTTCGTATAGACTTTTATTATACACTAATGAAGTGGAGACTCCATAGGAGAAGAAACATAAGCTAAAGAAAGTATTAAGAAAGATGATAACATAGTTGAATGAATAGGCACGTTTATGGAGTTTCAAGTTTCATCAAATGGAAAATATTTAACATCCCCCTCCACTACCCAAAACCAATCACGTATCATATTCTCCTTCTCCCATCTATGTTAGGTTGATTAATTCTCGCATATAACACCACTGGGGATGAATAGCAGTACTTGTCATCAAATATATGCAGCATAGAAAGTGCTAACACTTGCATTATATTTATAAAATATATTTGAATGAATAGGCACAACTTCTAGAGTTTTAAGTGTCATAAAATATAAGCAGCACAACACAGTGGGCATTTGGGGGGAACATCAATTAGCACCGTTATTGTTTTTGTTTTTTTTTTTTAATTTTATTAAAATATGGAGTACCAACCATGGGTGGTCAAATTAAAGTTGAAAGAAAAGGGCTCATCAATTGAAAAATAAGCTAATAAATGATGGCCGAAACTTGTCGAAATTTGGCGTCAGCTTAGAACAAGTTAATACATCATTCATATATTCCAATCCACCTAACAAAGTGCTAACATATATATGAGGATTAAAAAATAATTATAAAAAAATAAAAAACAGCATGACTGGATTCCTGAAATCTTGTAATTTATATAAGGAACATTCAGTTTGTAAAGCCTTAATATGCAATTGTGTTAATAGCCGCTACAGTACATCCATTGCAGAACGAATCTATATAAATACAGAGAAAGCCCACAATTCTCAAAAAAAGGAAAACAAAAAAAGCCAACCCAACCTAGAAAATGGAAGCAAGTAAAATGAAAAAAAAAAAAAAAAGAAGAAGAAGAAATAGTAATACCGTCTTGGAGTTGAGGGAGAGAGGGGAGGTGATCCTCGGAAACCATGAACGGCGGTGAAAATGAGGGGAAGAGGTGACGAAATTAGGGCCAAGAGAGTAAAAGGATTTGAGGGATTTGGGGATATGATCTGAAGATGATGAGCAACTGTTGCTGGTGGCGGTGGTTAAAGGGAGGAAAAGCCTCAGTGCCTGTAATGGCACTGCTGGTGAACAGCTCATACTCATTCTCTCTCCTCTTTGCCTTCTTCCCTTAATTTTGTTTTTTTATTTCACTTTTCAGCTTTCTTTCTTTTTGTGTTTTTTTTTCCTAGTCTTTCACTCTTTGGTTGGTTCGACTTTGGTCGTAGGCAGCCTTTTTAACCTCTTTTCTGTTATCTCCGCGCAATGACCTTTTTTCCTCTCTTTTTTCGTCTAGTACTACTGGTTACACAATCGCTATATATGTGAGAGAGATAATATTGTTCAACATTTTTTATTTAATAAAAATTAGTATAAGATATATAAATAATATTAATGATTTAAATTTATAAAAAATATATAATATATTATATATAAGAATTTTTCGATCAATACGCTCGCTAGCTAGTAGGCTAGTAGCTGCTCCCCGTTTTGTGTTTATTTACTTAATTGTTTTATACGCATCAAATTTTAATTTTATATATATATATATGTTATGATAAAATGATTTTTTTGTTATTTATTTGTATTAGTATTCCTTTTGTTTTTATGCAAATTCATGTATTTTAATAATATAAATTATTTTTAAACAAAATTTATTTTTTTTATTTATAATGATAATAAAACTTAATATTTTATAATAGTAGGCTCTCTTTTTTCTCTTTTTCAAACATATCTTTTTTTCTCTAGGATTGTAAGCCGTTGAGATGAGACTAATAAAAATATTTTTTATTATATATATATATATATATATATATATATTAAATTACATAGTATATTTAATTAACTGTTATTAGTAAGTGATCTTACAATAATTTTATTATCACACATTATCGACTTTACATTCAATAATAACTAACATATTATTTAATGCATACAACAACTTGATTCATATAACACTTCTCTAAAATCAAATATATATCTTTCTTTTCATGGAAATATGATACTCCATCATTGTTTTCTTTACTCTTACCAGGTTTTGTTAGCACTACTTAAGTATAAATAATTGCACAAAATTAAAAGGGTGTTGATATTATAATTTATTAATGATAATTTTATTCAATAATTTTAACACTAAAATGTAATTAAATATGAAAATATAATTGACAATTTATACATAATTATTGTGACAATTTTAAACTTCTTGTGGTATCTCCATCCGATTAAAGTTTTAATTTTATCAAAGATGAAATAAATGAAAAAATATTTTTATTATTATTTGGTAATAGTACAAAGCAATCAACTTTCGGTCTATCACAATAAAATAGAAGTTATCTATTATTGTGTTAATTGTAGAAAATAAAATGAAAAATAAGATTGAAGAGAATATAAACTTAGATATGCTTTGTTTTTTTTTTTTTTTTTTTTTGTCAAATTACATATGCTTTGTTGGTATAGTAATTATATCAGTTAATGAAAGTTAAAAATAGTTATCACATTACAGAATCAAAGTTTCCCATATTATGTGGGCATCAACCTTGAATAAAAAATTTGAAAATTACATAAAATAATACATCTAAAATTTATATCAATAAAAACATAACTCAATAATATTAAACATGATTGAATTGATCAGAGTTCAATATTGAACAATATCTAACAATAAACATTGAACAATGAAATGTTGAGTTGAACTTCTTTAATAGTAAAACTATATGAGTTATATATAAATATGTTATTTTTGTAATTACAAATTTTTAATGATTATTTTATTTTTTTTAAATAAATAAAAAATAATAGGGATGTAAGTTCTAGCAAAAAGAAAGAAAAGGAAAGGTGTGTAAAAAGTGGGCCATGTTGAAGCTTTTATGTTAAAAAAAGAATAGTAGACATGGAAGAAAAATGCAAAATAAAAGAAGAAAATAGCTATCATATTATAAGGTTTAGAGTGTTGTTTTTGTTGTTTTTTTATTTAAAAAAATGTAAGTTCTAGCAAAAAAAAAAAAAAAAGTGCCTAAAAAGTGGGCTATGTTGAAGGTTTTATAATAAAAAGAAGAGTAAAAAATGGAAGAATAATGTAAAACAAATATAATATTGTAGGCATAGGCCCTTTCTATATAGAAAAATTTTTGAAATTTTTTAAAATTTATTCTTAAATATTTCGCTAATTAATAATTAATAAATATTTAAATATATAATGAAATAAAAACTTTACTTTTTATATTAAAATTAACGAATACATTCCAAAATATTCTACCTTAATAAAAAAAACATTTCTTTTTAAAATTTTTTTAATACTTCTCGCTCATTCTTTCTTATATTAACCTTTATATTTACCACTAACAACTCAAAAATTTTAATATTTTGAACTTAAAATATTAAAAATATCAAAAATAAAATAGATATATATAAAAGGTATGAAAAAAGTGAAAAATCTCGAAGAAGATCAAGACAGAAAGCAGTTAAAACAGATATATCAAAACTTTTTTTTCCTCCAAATCATGCAAAGGTTCAATAAGTATATGCTGAACATTCAAGAAAATTTCGGTAATACAAACCAAACTTATTATGAATTTTCGGTAGATTATATCGAACCCAACTAAAAGAAAGTTCGGTAGATTTCACCAAACATCCAAGGTTTGTTCGATAATCCTTACTGAACTTACTTAATATGTTTGGTAACACCAACCGAACTGCTGTATAAATGAAATTTTTTTAATTCTAATTTTTTTATAGGATAAAGCATATGAGTTACAACATGGATAAAGTATTGATTATACTAATTTATTCGAGACATATAGAGTGAGACATCTTATACATTTTTAATAAATAGTACGTATTACCTTATTAGAATGTATTAATTTATATTATTTTATTATAAGTGTTTATTTCAAAAGAATATTTGATCTCATGAACGAAGTCTATTAAGACAAATAATGGAATGATCATTGTGATGAAAAAATTCGACATGATGGTAGGAAACTTAAGATTAATTTTGCATGTGAAAGAAATGGGATCTATCATTCTAAAGCAAAACCAAAACACCACAAGTATAAAAAAGAGGAAGCAAATCGGAACAAAAAAATGTAATTATTCATTTTATTTAAAAGAAAAGATGATAGAAAATAGTTGTTATTGAAAGTTAACAGTTAGTTATAATACACATAATCACCGATTGACGCGATATCTTAAGAGTCATTTACATGCAAGAAAACTAACTAATGAAAAAATGAATTTGCTAGTTGATATGACAAAGTGCAATATTAAGCCCCAAGCACATCTTGTATAGGATGAAGCAACACAATTAGCAAAATTGTAATATAATGAAACATATTTACAATGCTCGTAACAAATATAAACTCAAAGAACAGGATGAAAGATCAATTTTTCAACAATTGATGTCTTTATTGATTACTCACAATTATATAGAGTGGTATAAAAGCAATGAAGTTGATGAGGTTATTATAGATCTATTTTTTGCTCACCCAATCTCCATTAATTTGTTAAGAGCTTTTCTTTATATGATTATCAAGGATAGCACCTACAAGACTAACAAGTTGTACTTGCTACTTCTTGAAATTGTTGGGATTACTTCTACAAATATGACATTTTTTATTGCGTGATAAAGCACGCTCAACAATATCCAATGCTTCTATCTCACCTTAACAAATTCAAAAAAGAAAGAAAGTGAGTCCATATTGCGGAAGCATGTAAATTTAGAAACTATCATATTAATAAACGCTAACCACCACTTCTCGTTGTGAATGTTAGGGTGCATGATATGTCTGAGTCATCGTCCTACCCTGTGTTAATCTATGTATTAGGTTTGTAATCTCACATGTGATATTTTTTTTACCATTGCATGTAGTTTGAAGAACAATCATATGGGAAAGTAACAGTTGCACCTCTAGACTCTTGAGATTAGACATGACTATCTCAATTTGTCTAATATTAATCTGTGTAATGAAAGTTCACTTGTACATCTTAGGATTTGACCCTCTATTAACTTTAGAAAGCTTAACTAGATCAGGTAGAATAGTTTGAACATATTTAAATTGGTGCAAAATCCTATAACTATGATAAAGTTCGACGATTTTCAAAAAATGAATATATCCAGGAAAAAATGTTATCACTGGAATCTCATTGCAATATGGATTCTAAATAACCGAACAAATAGAAAAATATAAATCAGTTAAGATAAAGTATAAATAATTAAACAAACTCCATCAACTTAAAATATATATAAAAGAAGATAACATGTGCCATATGCTATTAGATCGTCTACTGTCTCTCTCAACTCCAACAATTTCTTGTCTACAGAAGCAAGGCTATACACGTGGAAGTTGACTATTATAGTTTGGGTTCAATGACGGAGTGCATATAAGAAAATGCTCATAAATTCATGCTTGTAGCAAAGTCAAATATCTAAATATTTGCTTGCCATTATATCGATCAGTTCTCCCCAACTTTCGGTACAAATAAGTTAATACAGCTATATCCTAAGCATACTCATTTTTAATATCTAAGTTTCTCAATAGTGTCAAGTAAATGAGAAATTGTTTTTAGTCTTATCAACAAATATTATACATCCTAAGATGTAGCAAAAATACCCTAACCACCTGATCATCTTGTTTATCTTAAAAGAAGTAAACAGACTCCTAAACTAACTTAATTTGACATATAATTCTTTTTGACTTAACTGACCCTTTGTTACATTTGTAGTAACTCCTAATGCCTCCACAAGAAGTGAAATAACATAACTCCTACTTAATTTCATTTTAGCACAAGCATTTTCAATAACCTAGAGGCCTAATAGTTATTGTACACAATATAAGTTGATAATCATCTAACCAAATAGCATGTGAAATGTGTTAGTCTCTATATGCCATCTCTCAACAAATGATGAGACCAATATATTGTTGGTATGTTTGTATGTGGCATGACATAAAGAAGCAAGGTCTGACTGATGTATGTGGTGTGAAATATGTTGATTATGAAATTGATTGAGATCCCAATCACTTTGTCCTCCAAAATAACCATTAGGTCTTAATAAATCATGGTCACCCAAAAAACATGACATAATTACAAACAGTTTAAATAAAATTATATTTTTAAATTCAATTATTATACTTACAGCCTTATTCCAAATTTTATATACTGTGTAAGTTTTGAAACTCTTTAGTAACTAATTCATTGGACTAATTGGGGATGAGGAGGGGTCTCCATAAACCTTATCATGCTTCACGTCATGCTCAATTGACATCTTAAAAGTATGGTCATTTGGCCCATGTATAAAATAATTCACAAGTCTAGGCTAATCCTTTATAATCTTTATGGAAGGATCTATTGTCATCTAAACATTTGAAGGTTCGACTGTCAACATTTCTCAATTTTTCTTCTTCTAATGACAATTTCTTGTGCTTCATACAAGTTTTCATTTCTTTTCCTATGCGAAATGGTTTGAGATTGTTTACTCATACCTAAAATAAGAAAGTTGTTAATTGAATAAACATATCACAAACAATTAAAATAATCATATGGTGTTGATCAGTGAGATTCAGTAGCCCTAACCGAACATGATAGATAGGTTCAATAGCCCCAATCGAACATAACAATTAGGTCTAGTAGCCCCAACAGAACATGACAATGAGGTTTAGTACCAAACATGATTGTGATGTTCGGTAGGCTTTAACGAACCTAACTATTATTTTCCGTAAGACCAACTACATAACAATGAGGTTTAGTGACCCCTACCGAACTTTTGTTCATCTTCTTGCTATCCCTCCTATAAACAACCAACATCCTAAATAACCACATTATCAGTTTCTCGTCCACATTAGAATCTCAATTGCTCTAACCCTCCGTTTAATCTATTAAATGTTTAATAGGATATAAAATAATCTAAAAAGAGATTAAAAAAATACCTAAGTTAGAAATGTTAGGGCCTATTCTTTGGTGATGTTGGTGGTTCGTTGGTCGCCGTTCACAGGCCGATTGTGGTGGTTGTCGTTCAGTGGCTGGTCATGGTGGTCGTCGTTCCCATCACTGGTGCAAGTTTGGTGGCACTTGTGGAGCTTGAAAATTTGGTAGTTGGTTGGTGGTGGCTACTAAATGTATCAGGATGTTTAGCTTGTAGGGGATGGCTAGGTAGTTTAGGAGAGATGGCTAAGAAGGATGCTTGGATAGTTATGTATTTTTAATTGAATAATTTTTTTAACTATTTAGTGGGATGTCTTGGTGTAAAATATAAAATTTTTTTCAAAATTTTCCTTTTATTTATGTAATAGATTTGAAAACACATTTGAGAAAAAGTTATTCGGTACCAGATATTTATAATTCATGATTTTATTTTATTTTTGCTATTAACTTGTGATCCTTTTTGTAAGTCAATATAATTTCTTGCATTATAATAAAAGAAATTTGATTGCTTATATGCTTAGATTGTTTGGGATTTTGTTTTGCGTGTCACTAGAATAGTACAACCTAAATGGATGTATTAGATGCATCATTAGTCATAAAACTTTAATCTCATACAATATTATAATCAATGTAGTCTAATCTTTAAAGTTTCCACCCAATTAAATAGAATTCAACAAAAAATCATTATCAATCATATTTGGTCTAACTTATCTTTTGTACATGTGATATTAGTAAAGTGCAGCAGTTGAGAGCAGTCCTTCAAGAATGGGGGATTTCTTCAAGTCAGACATTTAATTTTCATAAATCTAGCATTTTTTTTTAGTTCTAATAATACTCCTCATAATAAGGAAATTATTCAACAATGTTAGGGGATTGGATCTACATATTGATTTGAGAAGTATCTGGGTTTTCCAACTTTATTTAGTCAAGCAAAAGGGTGAAAATTATTTACATTTTGGACATAGTGCATCAGCGAATTTAAAACTGAAAATGTTGATCTCTCTCAGGTAAAGAGATTTTGCTTAAGTCAGTAGCATGTGCCATGCCCAACTATGCTATGCAGTATTTTGTGTTGCTGGAATGGGCTGTGTAGTGATTTGAAGTCTGCCATGCAAAAAGTTTAGTGGGGATCCACGCTTGAAGCTTGTAGGTTAGGGTTCAAGAACTTGCATGCCTTTAATCTAGAAACGGTGGCCAAGCAATGTTGGCCCATTGTTAGAAACCCAGATTCTTTGCTTGCTAAAGTTTATAAGAGTCCTTATTTTCGATTGGGTTCATTTCTTTTGACTAGATTGGATTCTTCCCTCTCTTGGGGTTGGAGAGAGTTCTTAGGCTTGTGGGGTCCTTTTGGATGGGCTACAATAGAATATAAATGATGGTTGCTCTGTTAACATTTGGTATTATCCATGGGTTCTTAACGTCTCAAGGTTCCGTATACAGTTTCCTTGGGTCTCAGGTGTTAATTGGGTGCAAGAGTTACTGTTGGATAATAATCATTCTTGGGATGTGTCTAAGGTCCATGGGTTGATTTCTACCTCTAATGCTTCTTATATTCTATCCACTATTATGGGTGCTGTTAGTGTTAGTGATCGGTTCCGATGGCATTATACCCCTAATAGGGTGTTTTTTGTTAAATCAACTTATGGTATTATTTGTAATATTCTAGGTTGGCAATTGCATGGTATGTCTTCTAGCGGATCGGTGGATAAATTAATTTGGAAGTTTGTGTGGAAAGTCAAGGCTCCTCCAATGGTTCAACACTATCTTTAGCGATGTCTCCATAGTGTTTTAGCAATTCGTCATTCTCTGTCTCAACGTCACTGTCTTATTGAGAGCCTCTATTGTCCTTTGTGTGGTGCTTATGTGGAGACTATTGCTCATTTGTATGCTATATTCTAACTACAATATGTCCGAGCTTTCCTTTTCATCATTATGACAATATCTCTTTTTTGGAGTTTTACGAGGCTTTTTTCCTATGGGTGCATGCGTGCTTTAACGGTGATGAATTATTGGGTTTAATCACAATGGCTTTTTAATGAGTGTGAAAATGTAGGAATGCAGTTGTCTTTCATCGGGGGAGTTATTTAACTCGGGTGCGATCATTGACAGTACTCAACATAATTGGTGGTTGTTTATGAAGCCTTTCAACTAATGGAACAACTTTCTTAGCCAAGGGGGCATTACTGGCCTCTTTGTTGAGTTTTATTTTTTACTCTTATTGCGATTTTCAATAGGCCTTATAGCCTGTGTAATGATGATTCTTATTAAATAAAATCAGTATGGTAACGTTTGGAAAAAGGAAAAAAAAAAAAAACCCAGATTGATCTCAGTTCAATTTTATTTATTTGGATGCATTGTTAACTAAACTAAATTAGGGAATATGATGGTATGAAGAATAAGTTGGATAAATTATTATATTGGCAGACATGAATACGGTGATAATAGGAGGATAAATCGTGCATTTAATCCCAAAATACTATAGAGCCCTCGCTCAAGCCAAAAATATTTTATACCATACATCACTCGTCTTTAACTAGTATATTTAATATCATCATACAGGGGCAGATAGAAGTTGTCTAAATAAGTTCTTTTGGAATATGGTATGGAGATCTTACAGAGATGCATTTAAGTTTGTCTACTTCCATTATCATACTTCACTCACTATTACCTATAGTGACTCACTTCTCTCGTCTCCTATTTCCTATATTTTCATTTTTCTGGTGGGGTTACCAAAATTATAATCGTTTTAATTCATAAATTCGACAATTGCTCAAACTACATTAAGCATTGACAGCCTGTGTAAAACCCCACTATCAATGCTTCACCATAAAACATTTTCCCACCCCACTATCAATGCTTCACCATAAAACATTTTCCCACCCCACCCTCATATAACTGCAGCCACAAATTCAAAAGCACCGCTAATGTGTTCGCTTCAAGTCACTATGTGATATTAACAGCAACTGGTTTTCCCCGACCCATAGCAAACCCTTTAGTGCCATCCGGCATACGGGGGCCAGGAGGTTGCTTGCTGGCACCTAGTTGTTCAATGCTTATTGGATTATTCAAGGGAGAGCTTCCCATGTGATTTCCACGGTTACTATGATGGGGCCGTCCATGTCCTTTGTTGCGTCCCCGATTGCGCCTTTTTTTGTGTCCTACCTCCATGTCATTGCCATGATCCTCTCCCTGGAAAGTTCGCAGACAGAGACCATAAGTTTTTGGTATCACATGAGCCTCCCCCAGGGAAAGGCAGGGGATAGAACGTTTGACTCAGGAAAATCCTATTTTACAAAAGTTCATTTTTCTTATTTTTTCAAAATGATAGTGCATCGTATTCACCTGGCAATTGTAAATAAAAAAGGAAGATTGAGAATTTAGTCAGATGAAAGCTAACAAGCCAGGAGCGAGAATAAAATGTCTAATTACAAATAACCTCCACGAAAAATAAACAAACCCCGTGAAATCTTCAATAGTTAACATAACTGGCCGCAAAAGATCTTATTATTAACATTAAAAACATTTATTATGATTTATAGCAATACATATGAAGATAACACATTAAAATGGTGGTTTAAAAATGTTTGTCTCCAAGTTTCTGTAAGTAAATATATTTTCCATTGCATGTGAGAGAGGTTACCAGTTATCCCACATAAATTTATTAAAGGGGCAAGTCTGCTTTCACTTACTAGGCGTTCGTGTGAATAGGCATCACACTGCTGGGAAGAATCCTCTAACTGCTTCTCATTAGCAGATTGCTCAGTAGTACAAACATCCTCTTCCTTGCATAGTAGGTCCCCATCATGCCCCTTCTTCACACGGGCTTGTGCAGGTTTTGACTGAGAATGGAGCAAATGTTACATGAATGAACTAGCCCACAATTGAAATAAAAATCCCGAAACAATAAAATACAGGAAAATTAAATCAAATGCATCTCATTTAGGGGACCCCACCCCACTGGACTTCCATGCATTAAAGATGCTTCAATCTCATTGCATTGCATTCTGGCCAAAAAAATAAATTCTCATTGCATCACATTGAATTTGTTAGGATCAAGCGCTCACCACCATGCAAAAAGCTCAAATTGTTACCAAGGGCAACACTTTATTTCCTTAAAGTGGACAGCCACCAGTACGCATGGTTTGACTATGAGTCAGCCACGTTGGCATCCACTTTACAAGTGGCATGCTTGCCAAATGGTAGGATGCTGGTTTACTCACAAACCTTGTTTCAATATACCAAGAAGCAAACTGCATTGATTTTTTAAAAATGACCACTTAACACCAATGAAATAGCCTTTTTCTTTATATTTCATTAGTAAACAATAGTCAAACCAGGATCATGTGTCACATTCAACGGCTAGAAAAAGATTAATAGCACGTACCGAACACCTGACCATTAAACGAACCCTAAGGCCACTCCTCCAGTTCCCTTCATCATTTAACTCTGCAACCTGAACAATAGAGAAGTATGTCAGCATGCAAGGAAGAAAAAATATACATGTATTGCTATCAACTGGTGGAAAGGAAAGTACTTACAGCCTTCTCAGCCAGCTCAACGGATTCGTATTCAACAAAAGCATGCAACTACAGAGCAGAAGAAAGATCATAATATTAGATTTACAAGAATAATATACAAAAAAGGGACCAAAAGTTGTATTGATGTCAATGAACTTCAGTAAGTACATTCATCCATTAATAAAAAATACAATATTCATTCATAAATTTATTACATAATCGAGTGGGTCTTGGACTAAGTATAGCTAAAAAAGAGAATTATACATATGACAAAATCATCAAAGTCATTAAAATACTAAAACCAAGTAATACTTTCAATGTTTGATTATACATGAAATATTGCATCATAGAAAAGATGCCTCCGAAATACACAATATAAGATACGCAAAGAATGTAGAATACCCTAATATAATTATTCCTTTAAAGGAAAAAAGATAAGACACATAAACACCAGCAAACGAAAACAATTCATTTATATGCCAAATTGACTAACTTAACAATGTGCAATTCTCATGAGGAAATTGCAAAAAATGAAACAGAAATGGAACTGAGCACAAAGTAAAGCTTCATTAAAGAAGCATAATCATAGCCAAGTATCATCTCCAAAAGTATCTAAAGTAACCCTCTTCCAATTGAAAAGTTTCTAAGCAGATAAACATGAAGGTCCTCCTGACTTATGTTCAATTGCAGAGTAACAGAGCCAAGTATTATTGAAAGAAAAATGTAATACAATAAATAGTGTGACCAAGTAGCATGACATCCTTTTCTTTTTCTCCTTTTCCTCTACTTGGGTAGATAATCACGTCATCCAAAGATCACTAACTAATAAATCTCATAATCTAATTATATTCATTGGGACATAGCATAAATATAACAAAAATAATTGACTATCTTAGCAAAATAACCAGTGTTAGCAATCAACAAACAACTAAAATTACAAGATCGTAGCATACCTTATTACCAAAGAGCATGCTATCAGCTTTTGTTGATCTGGATGCTGAAGAAGCCCCACCATTAGAGGCTTGTGGTTGGCAGGTACGAATTGTCTTCACACTAATGCAGAAACAAGCTTACGTAAAATATTCAAAATCAGTGGTTAAAAGAAAAGGCACACTGCTTTGATAATTTTCATAAGATATGCGGCTTCTTTACCTCCCAACAGCAGAGAAAATCTTCATAAGATTTTGGTGGCTGTGATCCTCAGGCAAGTTTTCAGCAACAATTATACGAGACTAGAAATCAGTATAAACAAGGGATGAGAACAATTTGAAAATCATTTAAAACCAAATCTAACATGAAAATCAACAAAATAAATACTTAAATTAAATTAAATAGTATAAATGGAAACTGTTGTGCTCAATTTAAGAGGGATAGTATTATCATATTAAGTGTACACAACCAAAAGAAACAGAAAGGTACCATATGCTAGGCACAACAGCACCTTGCAAAAAGTAGAGACGCAAATAATAATACTAAAAGTCTAAAACCTACTTGCAACTCTTCCATGTCTGAATCATTCAGGGGTTGCTGGCGTCGAACTTTCTTTCCATCTTCACTAACCACCTGCAAACATGGCATTAAAAAAGATGAATATAGTGGTTAAAAAAAAAATCACAGATATCAATTTTGTTATATTAATCAGAGCTTTCTGTTTTTTTATTTTTATTTTTATTATGATTATTTTTAGTAGGAAGAGCTTATGTAATCAATGGGAGCAAGTAAAGTTGGGCTTTTTTGTCCAGCTCTTCTTCTTATGTTATTTGACTTGAGTAGTAAGAAAAAATATCTGACAATTATTTCCTATTAAAAAAACTTAAAAGGAAATGTGCATTCCCAACAATAGGTAATGATGATGGAGTACATGATTGGAAAGATATCAAATGAACTCACAAGTTTTGATGAGTTGCGTAAAACGGTTGCAAGCTGGCCATGATTACTTACAAGGGCCTTAATCTTCTTAAAAGAGGCAACAACAGAAATTGGCACTACACCATAATGAGATAAGTGTTAGAATGAATAGTTTACACAGTTAAGTTGAAAGTACATAAAAGTTATGAACTAGATGCTTGAATAAAAATGGGAAAGACAGAATTCGTGATGAAACATGACCAAACAGCAAAGTCCAGAACTTAAAAAAAATAAATTAAATGTGGGTGCATACCGACTACAGAGTTGTCAAACTAAATGATAGCAGATTACAGGAATAATAGGCCCTGAAATAATAGAACTAGCTTTATGATGTATTGACAATAGCTTACCATATCCTTCAGGATCTTTGTTGATGAACCTCATAAGATGATCGGTAGTAGCCAAGTTCAAATCACTGAAATAATACTCCACCTACAAATTGTTATGATGCTTAAAAGAGTTAAAGAAAAAGTAAACTCTGTCAAAAACTAGTCAAGTAGAAGGGAATGTTAACAATGAAAAATATAATTCAAGACAATGCATAACAATTGAACGGATGAAAAATATTGACGACCCCAAAAAATGATCCATTTAGGCTCGTACTTCCATATTCGATAACAGGGGTGCAAAAGGTAATTTGGCCTTCCATAAGGTGCCAACCTTGCATTGAAACTATTTTTCCAATAATTATAAGGCATAAAATCCAGGTTACATTAGTTGCAACATAACCACCAAGATAAGACCAAGGATAAAAAGTTCTTCTAAATGCAATGTTCTCTCCACCAGCAGGTTTACAGAGTGAAAAAGAGAATTAGATTTAAACATAATAACTTTAACACCTCCACTACAAGCCTTTATCTCTAAGGAGATATCATTATCAAGAGACTCTGACCTGAACATAATAAATTTAACATCCCCACAAATCACAAGGAAATAGAAACAATGAACCATGGTATCTTTAGTGGTGCTACTGCTTTTTTGAGATAATTGTATTTCAAAATATAAAATAAATAAAAAACTGAAATTGCTTCATCTTCTAGAGAAACTACGTAATGGCAAAAGATACCCCTACAGTTAGAGCAATAAAAGATACCGATGAAAAAAAAAGGTTCAACTTCAGCATATCATAAGGTCTATCTGCTTTGCAACGTAAGTCACCCAGGGTTCTGTTTAAGTACACATTTATTTTATGTCCCCCTCTCAAAAAATAGATAAATCAAATCAGAAGAGGATCAAACATCTATATTCATCCAGATTAAGATTTTCCTTCCAGATGGTTCATCCCTTTAGTTGATCTTGATAAAAGTTCATGATTTGGCCACTGACTGTCCAATTAAAAGGACAGACATGATCTTTATCAAGAAAAAGTGATTTTACAAAATATGTTCTCCTTTGAGGTTTTTTATATTTGGTGGGAGAACTTATATTAGACTAGTTTCTAGTACAAAAAAATAAACTATATTAGATTGTCAACACCTGTAGCACAACGCAGCACCATTTACATTTTACTAGCCCCAAACCACCTCACTCACATGGCGATCACTCGAAGTAAGAAACAAATCCAAATTGGATAGATATTCTCCAACAAACATATGAAAATATTGTGGAATGTCCGAAATTAGACACCATCCTTATAATTTTCTAACCACTGTCAAACAAGAAAACAAAATTTTGCATATAGCAATTAGCAACTGCTCCTCAAATCACTTTAACTGAAGTCACAAAAATAAAATATGAGGAAAATGAAAAGAAGAAAGAGAGGGGAAGGCTATCTTATATTCTAGTTCACCAACAAAACATCAGAAATTTAATTCAAACTAAAAAACAACCAACATCTCAAATCTTCTAGGATAGTTAAAAATACAACTAGATGACCAAGGAAGTATCTTCTAAGAAAGTCATTAAAGAGCAAATATGACATTATTGTCATCAGCTCTACTAATTTAAACAATTTCCATTCCTGGATAAATATGGAATTATCTTGAGATCATCAACGCACTATATTTCCAGCCTTCTTTCTAGATTATTATCTAGATTTTGTGTTCTATGATATGCTATGTATTCTATCAGTAGCCGTCAGATTGTATCATTGTAACGAAGACATTCATCAGTATAAGTTTTAAATCATTAACGCTAGAGCAAGTTGCATGCATGATCCGTCTTAAAAATTTCCCGTTCGACAATAATGATAAAGGTAAGCATGAATGAGTTAACAAACTTTTCAAGTCTACAATTTGACATGGAGATGTAAACATGTGGTCTAGCAAGTTTAAATAAATAGAAGACACGTCTCAGCACACTAACATGCAAAATAACGTGCTTACAAACGTGATAAAAGCCAGAGAATATATAACACATGAAGAAAATTACAAATCACAGGAGCTGATGTACAGCAATCACATATCATCTTTATCAAAGAGAGTTAGAATCTCAATTAATGTGTATACCAAGCTCACCATCAAACCCAAATATCAAACTAGAATCCAAGTGATGTGAAACATCAACTAATTTCTAAATATTCCAACAAAAATTGCAGAAATGACAGAACTACAATTGCATCAATTGTGGTAAAAGCATGGCTGTGTGCCTTTTCTCTAGCAGCATTATTTTCCATAACATGACATGTAGGAAATAGACTCATAAGAAGACCATTACATGTTAGAGCCTATCAATCAGAGTAGCAATAAGGTGTACATAAAATAAACAAGAGATAGAATATGGGAAAAGAACCTGATTAAGAATCTTGAGAGTGGAATCCTCGGAGAGCTTATTATTGTTCTTGGTGTTAAAGTGATCCAGAGGATCAGAAGATGAAGCTGCAGACTGGTGGACCAGGTCTCGATCACCAAGAACTGAATCTTCACTTGGTGCAGTATAGTAGGGATGATACTGATGGTGAAGGGGAAGAGAGTGAGGATGAGAATGGTGAAGGTGATGATTCTGAATAGGGATCACGTGAGGAGGAGGAACCAAATGAGGTTGAAGAGGGACATGGAAGGTCGAATGATACACTTGGAGCACGCCCTGAGGCTTAGGAGATGGAGGAGGATCCGGCGACGATGGGATCGGAGTATGAGGATCCGAATTGTTTCGGTTTGACGGCACGAACTCGGGAGCTTGGGCGTTGAGCCTACTACTACCACTGCAGCTACTACTGTTATTACTGCCCAACAATGCATTCGTACTGGTCGAAACCGTCGGAGCTGATGCATCGTCTTGGGCCATCGCTTTTCACAGTTAGGGTTCTGGAACTGTGGCCAGTGGGTGGGGTGACAAAATGGCTAAATGACCATACCTCTAAGTCTCTAACACAATGATGCGGATTATCGGGCTTCACTGCGACTTTAGGACGTGTTTGGTACCTGTCTTAAATGGTACGACAGTTGTATTTCTTATCCGGTTTGGCTTTTACACTTTTGCGCATATTTGTTACACGATAAAAATAAGGCCCGTTCTGATTACATCCCACATATTATGCTATATACATACCCCCACATATATTAATGAATAAAATAAGTAAACAATTTCTCGCATACCATTTACATCCCACACTTTCCTGTTGTCTTCACTGCTGCCCTAGAAATTTTCTGCCGCAACCGCTGCCTTGGAGAGCTGCTGCCGCCACCGTTGCCTGCGTTTTTCTGGGTTCGTTCTTGCCGTTGAGTTTCTGGGTTCATTCTTACCGCTCGAGTTTGCTGGAGAGCTGCTGCCGCCACCGCTGCCTTGGATAGCTGCTGCCGCCACCGCTGCCTGCGTTTTTCTGGGTACGTTCTTGCCGTCGAGTTTTTGGGTTCATTCTTACCGCTCGAGCTTCTGGGTTGTTCGATTGCCGCTGCCACCGATTGCCGCTGCCACTTTTTGCCGCTGCCACCTGCATATTTATACTCAAACAAAAATCAGGTTAATTTATTCTATATTATTTCATCTATTTAAACATCTACAAATATGAAAATGAGGTACCAGCAGAAATGTACACAATACTTGCCCTTGTTTGCCCTTGTATGTATTAAGAACGGGCCTTTTCTTTAATACGAGAGTTTCCTCAGTGACATTGCAATTTAACCCAATATTTCAATGTTCCTCTTGGGGAGTTAGTTCAGCCTGGTAGCGAATATTTTAAAATGAGTTTGGTTAGTTCATATTGGATATTAACTGTTTTTTATATTTATTTTTGAAATTGAAATATGATTCAAAAACGGGTCAATGATTTAGGCGTTAGACATAAGCACCTGCTAGCAAGCACATATTGTGTTTTCTGATATCTAAAAGCATTTTTACTAAAATTTTCATGTTTGAATACTAATGCACTTTCCTATCGTAACATGTCTTTTTACAAAATCGCAGAAGTTGAATCAAACAAATAAAAAAGAGACAAGTTAGAAATATTAATGAAGTAGAGATCCACGAGTTATATCATTTGCTGAGAATGGAAAACATAACAGTATTATTATATGAGAACTGTCACAACAACCTCAGTTCATATATGGCATGTTATGGATGAAGAGATAGATGGCAATGCCAAGCTAACAACAACCTCTTCTTAATTGAAGTGCTTCTTAATTGAAGTGCTTCTTCTTAACTGTTCTGGTTTATTATTATTATTCCTTTTCAGCAAGTTTTGTTATTATTTGTGTTATTATTAAACTATGATCTTTTGCAGCTAAACGTTGGAAACTAGTTCTTCTCAGTTTCACAATTAACTAGTATATGATCCCTTTGCTATTTTTTTTTTCTCAGTGTTTTAATTTTAAAAAATTCATACCGACGATATTCCTAAAACTCTTATTCATTTTATGTTTTAATTATCTTTGGATGTTAAAGTTGTGCTATGATTTTGTTTTTAACACTTCAATTGCTTTGTTTGTCCCTTTAATTTTGTGTTTTTCAATTTCTGAATTTTAAATCGGCTTAATTGCTACTCATTTTGTTTTTTGCAAGCAAGACTTTTTTTCAACTTTTTCTCTGCCTCTCAATAAGGAAATTTCACTATTTTATCTTTGTACTTATTAAAATGAAGAAACTAGTATGGAATTTGTGTATTCCTTCCCATTTCTATTTATGAAATATTGAATTTGTTACTCTGTTTTGATGAATGAAATGTAATAATATACTTAAAATACATTAGGATCTTTTTTTTGACATAATTATTAATTTTTAAATGTAATTTGTAGATATGTCGAGACAACGACCAACGGCTGATATGCGCCGAATGAATGAGGAAAGATATAAAATGGAAGGTATTATGTACCGAAGAAAGAATAAGAAAACAAACACCCTAGAAGAACCACAGCATAATGAAGTGGTGATTGAGACTTTACAAGAACCATTGCCTCTCAGTATTACAGAAAATGAGCAAGTAGAAGAGCAATCAATATATGATGAAGTACAAGAGGAAAGTGACCACTTACATAATGATCCGGAGGATGATGGGAGACACGAGCAACATTCATCGTTCTCTGGTGGGCCAAACAACTTAAGAGTACTTAAAAGTTACAAGACTCACATTGCACGAAAAATTTGGGATAATGAGGTAATTGTAATTTGTTATTAAAAATATTTTTTTAAAAATTTTTGAAATTGAGTATATCTTGGAGTTGAAATGTAAAATAAATTTTTTTAGGAGCGAGGTTTATTGAAATGTATTGGACACTCAGAGAAACTCAAAGTTTGGGACCTTAAGATTTGCAACCGTATGAGGTTTAAAGATCGCATAGAGGGATCCGGCCTGGCACATTTGAGAAGTGCAACATATGAACAAGTAGACAAGGTTTTAGTGTCGGCTTTCGTTGAACGATGGCATCCTGAGACAAATACTTTTCATATGCCATTTGGGGAGATGACTATTACCTTGCATGATGTGGAATACCTTTTAGGTCTTCGCATTACTGGTCGGGCATGCACTGGACCTCCTGAAAAGTTAAAGAGAGTTGATGTTATACGTCTCCTCATGAGTGCTTTTAGAATCGATGAGGAAGAAGCAAGGCAACAATTGAGTAATAGAGGACAAACTATTAAGATAGATTGGTTGAAAAACAAATTCAATACCTGCAACATGAGAGATGATGACGAGTTTATTGATTGTGCGGCTAGAGCATATTTATTATATTTACTTGGATGTACGTTGTTTTCTGATAAGACTGGTGGTTCTGTGAAAGTAAGTTATTTGACTCTACTTATGGATTTGGATAGGGTAAGTGAGTATGCATGGGGGACAGGGACACTAGCCTATTTATATCGACAACTTGGTGCATTTAGTCGACATGGCTCAAGACAATTAGCTGGATATATAACCTTGTTGCAATCATGGATATATGAACATTTTCCCTGCTGTACTCCTTCGTATAATCCAAACTATTTGGATAGTCAGCCACGTGTTCATCGTTGGTTGATACAGACACGAGTCAGCGTTGATCCAGTCTACTTGCAATCCCATCGTGAGCAGCTTGATGATTTAAGTCCAACAGATGTAAGTAGCATATTCTCATCACTTTTTTTGTTTATTTTAGTAATTACAATAAAATTTTATTTATGTTAATTTTAATTTGTTTTGTAGGTTATATGGGATCCTTATACAAACAATGACTTACCAGATATAACATTTTTTCATGGATGTATAAAAGTTGTTGATGTTGTTGAGCCGTACCATAGTCACCGAGTTCTACGACAGTTTAGACATGTTCAAACAATACCACCGGATCCAATTGCCCCATCTAGAGCTTTGAGAGGACCAAATGCAGCCCAATACATAGTACAGTTCAATATTCCAGACCAGTATTGGAGTAGTTGGGATAGTCATGTATTATTAGAGCATTCTCGTGGTGAAGTAGTTTCCCATCCTTCAGATTGTGCTCCACAATTTATGGAGTGGTATCAATCTATTTCTCATGTTCGTGTTCAAAATCCTTTACATAGACTTTCTTCCATTCCACGACGTGTGGAACATAATTTTAGAGAAGATCCAGTAAGTTTCATATTTTATTCATCTTTTAATTTTTAGTAAAGATACCAATATATAAATTATAATTAACATAACTTGTACTCTTTTTTTGCAGCGTGTTCCTGAAGCATTGAAAATAGTTCAACGTACATTATCAAGATCCGGAAACCAATCCAAAAAAAAACTCTTGAAGAAGCTCAAAAAGGTTGAAAACATCCTATTAGGTTGTAGAAGTAGTTCCTCAACAAGTGCAAGACAGCCATATGAAATCAGGAGACGTAGAACATAGACAAATATGTAGTGTAATTCTATGTTTTGTAACGCATGTTAGTGTAGTTTTTTGAACATTAATGTTGTACTTGAACATTATGTGTATTAAAATTAAACAGGTATAATTTCTTGAGAAATGAATGTTTTATGCAATTTTATTAACATGTTGTATGCTGAGACATCGTTGGTTGCTATATATAGTAAATTGTTTAAACAATAGCAGGGATATTCTCTTACACGAATGTGCAATAGTGTATTGTAAGGTTGGTTAATATGTTCAGACTATCTGTTTGAACATTTTGTAAATGTTCAGACGGAATGTTTGAACATTTTCAATATGTTCAATCATATTATTTGAACACTGGGGTAAGTTAACACGGCCGGTGAATAAGTAAGTTTCATATTTTATGTTCAAACTAACTACACGAACCTTATGCATATGTTCGGACTATCTGTTTGAACATTTTAGTAAGTGCTCAAACGAAATGTTTGAACATTTCGTATATATTCAACTATAATATTTGAACATCTGGGGTCAGTTAACTTCAGATAAAATGTTTCAAAATTTCATATCTTATGTTCAAACTAACTGTATGAACATAATGCATATGTTCGAACTATGTATTTGAACCCAACTATGTTGGGCTAAACCTTTTGAACATTTAATATTAGTTCAGACTATCTGTTTGAACATTTGGATAATATTCTGACAATTTGTTTGAACATTTTGTCTATGTTCTGAAAATGTGTTTGAACATTTTCCGAACATAGAATTCTGATATGTTATTTTCATAATTTCAGTATAATTGGTGTATGAGAACCTATTTTATATGAGATCAGTAATTTTTATTTAGCAATATATTACATATCAGTATCCAAAATAACAGTTTGTGTTGGACAACAGACGGAGGGTTTCATTGCCTCAAAAAGTTGGATTTGTTTTGTATAAAGCAATTCCCATTCACTTGCACAAGAATGGTGAAAAGCAATCCACTCTCGACTGATTGGTGGCATTGGGCAACCTCTTTGCAATTCTAATTGCACGAATATATAAACATGTCAAATCATTATATTTTACGAACTTCAAATATATATATATATGCATAGTCAGGTAATAATGATATCTGGGATCGACGAATATTTACCTGCACAAAATGATCATTATTAACAAAACCTATAGCAATCAACATATGGTCAGAGGGGGGCTTAGACCAAAGGGGGAGGAATGTACTCGATGCATGCATGCTAAATGTAGCGAACACAGTATTATATGTAGCAGCAATAATATGACCCATGTCAGGTAACATCATCCAATTCTCATAATCTGCAGGACTTTTAAAATGATCAAGCCTTTGGATAAGGTTGGTGACTAGTTGAACTTCACCAAACAAGTGTGTGTAATCATTAAAATGAAATCTAATTTCATTAAGCATCTCATTTCTGACTTGATCCCATCTATCCTCACCATATCCAAGTGCCACAGCTATGGCTCTAAATCCACAGTTACCATCTCCCTTGACATCTTTTACACATTTTATGTATGGCTCAATTGCAAAAGGAAATTGGTTGATGTATGATAGAGGGGTTTTTTGAACTTTTCCTCGTGAGATCTTAAGTTTCAACTTTGGCACCTTTGGAATTACCTTCCTTGTTGATGAAGTACAACCAATTGCATTATCAGCTAATGCATACTCAAATGCAGAAGGATCTCGACGTGTTGATTTATCTTTATTTGTAGGACGACCCCGATTGTTATTCTTGATAAGTGGCTCATCCAATTGTGTTGTGCTTGGTTTTGCCCAAAAGGATAGAACCTTTATCATTTGCATTTGCGTATTCTCATCACTTGAATCAAATCGTTGCTTGAATGCATCCAAAAATGGTGTGCAATCCAACGTCTCTTTCTTAACCCGTGATGGTCGACAATAATTAAGTTTCTTCCAATGACTATGAATCAATGATAACTCAAGGGGTTGACCTAGTCGTTTATATTCTGCAATCTCATGGGCACAAGGCAATCCATGAGTTCGACATTTTACACAACCACATGCTACAACATCAGTCCATACATTCTCTGCCCTTTCTGCTTCTTTCAAAATAATTTTCATTGCATTTAAAGACACAAAACCTCTTAACTTACTAAACAACCACGCTGGTTTGAAATGATGTTGGATTGTGATTATGCTTTTTTCAAACGAGGCTTTGATTTCAGTATGTTGTAGCTCCAATAGTTGATGAATATTTTCCCAGTTAGACACTAAATTTCCTTGTGATGACCTCAATTGTTTTTTCAGTGCAGAGTGTGCACTTTCAGCCCTGTTAAACAAAATACGACTGAAATCAGTAATATAATTACTATTAACTATATAATTTTATAAAATCAATCTAAATTTAATATTACCTATTTGTTGTAGTATTGTCAAAATGCATATATAGGTCTGTCCAAGCTGAGACAAAATTCTCCTTATATTTACTTAACCACGCTTCCTTAATGTATGTAATTGCATCATTTAAATCTCCAAAATTGTTTTCAAGTTGAGATACGTTGTTAGTATATTCCTCAAAAGTCTTAGATAACTCAACATTTCTCCACAAATTTTGGAAGGAAATCCATCTATCTTGATCTCCAAAATATTTCTTTGTATTTGCAATTACATTTTTCGAAATATGCCACCTACAAAGTGGATTAAATGAAGAAGGGAAAACATTCTTAATTGCATTCATAAGAGCCAATTCTCTATCTGTTAATATAACACCAGGCATAATATCATCCATCAAACCCTTCAACATCATTATGCCCAATTATAATTGTCCTCTTTCTCATATTCAAGATACACTTGCGCAACAGAGAATGTCTTTTCTGTAGATGTTACCCCAACAATCTCAAAAAAAGGTAACCTATACTTGTTTGTCTTATACGTGCAATCCATAATTAGAACATGTGGGAAAGCTCGTAACAAGTCAATAGACTGCGGATGCGCAAAGAACAAGTCTGTAACGACATTATCCCTCTCATTCTTCCTGTGCCACTCTATGTATTTATGCTCCTGCAATTTGTGCAACAACTGTTGCATTATAGACCGTCCTGCTTGTTCAGTAACTCTATACTTTGAACGTGCGTTATAAATATGCTTCATTGTAGTTGCATTGTTCTCATCACGTTGTTTGATTCTATATAAAATATCTTTCGGTCTTACATTGCACTTTGACATATCTACCAACAAATTTAGCTCTGACTTAGTAAGTCTTCCAGCATATGTATGTCCCTCAAAGTTTTGCACCAAAGAATGATTGTGCATGCCACAAATAACTTTTACTATCCATTCATTACCATTTTGACACATTCTTCCCTTCATTGAAAATGGACAGTTACACTTCTTTGTCCCAGTGTGTATATCAACTTTTTTCTTCTTTTTTGGTGGCGTAGAAGGTTTTTTCATTGATCTGTAATGACCACTTCTTTCACAAGCAAAATCTATTCTTGGCCTTCTACGCTTCGAACCTAATTCAGACTTTTTCATTACAATAACCATTTTATTTTGTTTTCCTGTATTTTTTACCCATTCAATTAAGTCTTCTTTTGATGAGAATACCTATAAAAATGCTTACGTTAGTCAAATTATAATTATATTTAAATTAACTAATTAAAATATGAAATACTCACCCTATTTGTGTCAAATAAACTGCTGAAATCAACATGTAGGAAGTGCTCATCATCACTACCAGAAAGATTAATCTACACAAAAAATTACCAATAAATAGGTTAGATTGCTGTATTTTCGGCAGATTTTTATGCACTTTTACATATGAATCAACAATAATTGATGAACATTTTAAAAATGTTTGTCAAAATAATACGTGCAATTTTTAAATGTTCGGCAGATATATATGAATAATTAGTGTATGTTCGGCAGGTCCTGTTGAACATTTTTAAAATGTTCAATTAAGTCATTTGAAAGTTTGACAAATGTTCAAACATTCTTTTCGAATGTATTACATATGTTTCTTCATGTTTTGTTGAACATTATATATATGTTCAACCTAATCGATTGAACGTTTAAAAAATGTTCGGTCATGATATACGAACATTTTACATAGGTTCGGACCTGGTCTGTTGAACGTACTGGAAAAAATTTCACGTTTACCTCTCCACTCCCTGATTCGTTTTCCACTATTTGGGGAGGAAAGGAACATTCTGCTTCATTGTAGGATGTCTCTACCAGTGGAAGCTCACAAAGTTCAGGTAGAGAAGCCGCCGCCGACGACGACGGTGGCGGTGGAGCTTCCATTTTCATTAGTGTATCAGAGAAAGCAAATTTTGATTAACAGATTATTCTTATGCAGAAATGGTACAGCTGGTGACTCAACTAAAAACTTTCCGGTCGGCGGTCCAAGGTGGCAGCAGCGGCAAGAATGCTGAAATTTTTCCCGCGTAGAGTTGTGGGATGTATTGGGTAATTATATTAATTTATTATTTTTAATATAAGAGGGTATGTATTTAGTAATATTAGGGTATGTATTAAGAACGGGCCTAAAAATAATAAGAGCGTCAAACGGGACGTGCTATTTGGCACGTTGGCCCATCGGACCGTGCCATCTCAAATATTTAGTATGGTACCATAAGGTATAGCCCGTTACCCAAAAATAATAACATGGCATTATTCATGGCCCGTGGCCCTTAATAGGATGGGCCCGACTGACATAAAAAATTTTATTGTTTTAAAAATTAATTTAAAAAAATATCAATAAATAAATAATTTTTTTACATTTAATAAAAATCGGACAAATCTAATATATTCCTAACAATATATCAAATAAACTTTTGAGAGTTCGACTATCACTTTTAGATTTTTAAAACATTATTAATAATTTTTAATTAAATAAATAAATAAATATATAATAAAAATTAAATAAATGGGTCACGAGCCGTGTCGACCTGTTAAGCACAACACAACTAGCAGGGCACGATATGGTACGTGATGAGTGCTCAAAAAGCACTAATATTTTGTGATTAATTGTGCTTAATTGTTTGATATATAGATTTATTATGATTATTTATTCGATTATTTTCATAAATCTATCCATTCGAAGTCACGGGTATATTTTAGTGCATTTCAGGTGTTTTGAGCGTCAAATGAGTTAAATAATGCAAACACGCAAAGACGGAACACTTACGGCGCTCGGATCACGAGTTACGGGCTAAATGAGACATATATGTAAGCCGTACATGTTGAGCCAGCACATATGTAAGGGGGTACATGTGAAGAAAAGGAAAGCAACACGCGCCGCGGCGGGGAAAATGCATGCCGCGGCGGGGAGTTCTCGGGTTTTTACATTATTTTCAGAATTTGTGTTGCGCCGCGGCGGGGAAAATGCATGCCGCAGCGCCCCTATTCCTATTGCAATCAGGAATCCCTTACATCTATAAATACCCCCTTAGACCCCCCTTACATACAACTCGACCAATTCGTACACAACTCTTATTCTTCTCAATTTTGCGACCCAAACACTACATTCAATCAGTTTTGAGAGCGTTGCCACACTCTAACGAAGCGAGAGACAATATTCTAAGGATTCAAGGAAGCCAACGACGATCGAAGATAAAGCTTACGGAGAAGAACGTCATCCAATCCATAAGCGGTATTTAGATCTAGGATTTTCTT
The DNA here is from genome assembly GCA_029378325.1 of Elaeagnus macrophylla. Lineage (NCBI taxonomy): Eukaryota > Viridiplantae > Streptophyta > Magnoliopsida > Rosales > Elaeagnaceae > Elaeagnus > Elaeagnus macrophylla. Next base: position 35,339,117 of record CM055641.1, read on the forward strand.
GTTGTTATAGAATTAATTTCTCTTCTCTATTTGTTAAAGTGTATGATCATATTTTATTTGTCTATGAATAATAATATGAACATGAGCGGCTAGTCTAATTATGGATGTTTAGTTTGTGTTGTCATGTTTGCTAGAATTGTGTATGGTGTATTTTATTGATTTATGAATAAATTACTTTTTGATTAAGAGCATGTTTAGATATTTGATTATGAATAATCATGGGCCCATTTGATGTTCGTAGTTAGGTTGAAAAATCTGAGAATTTAGTTATAGGAACGTCACCTTAACTTTATTCCGAAACACTTAATCAAAGCTTCAAGTTAGTGACTTAGTCATAGCATTAATTTGATTGGCATGTTTTTCTTGCGCATAATTTGATTGCTATTTAATTTACCCCCGCCAAAGGCAGTTAATTAGTTAATCAACAAAGAGACCTACCCCTGCCAAAAGGAGTTTCATAATTAAAAGGAAAGCCGGTAGTTTTGTTTATATAGGACATTCATGTATCTCACCATACCTTTTCGATGCAAACATGGTCAACCAAGCTAAACGTCCATACATCCTCTATTGATATTTGATTTAATTGAATTGATTGTTTGATTGCGATTTTGTTTTCGTTTGAGTGTCGTATAATTGTTCTCGTTACCAAAAACAAACAACCTTTTTTACAGTTTTATTAGCGTTAGGATTCTAGTTACTTAGAGTTTTAGTTTCACTAGAACTCTATTTAATTAGTGTTTTGTTTTCATTAGAACTCTGTTTAAGTTAAAAGTTAGTTATTTAAAACCACTGCAATTCCTTGAGAGACCGACCTTGGAAGTTGCTTGTCACTTTACTACGAGTGATTCGTACACTTGCGAGTATACAATTTAACACATCAGTACGTTAAAGCTCAATGGCAAAAAATGGAGGCATGGCACGGCCCGTATACTAGCCAAAGGTCAACATAGCACACTAACTAACGAGCCATGTGCTGATATGACACGCTAATATGCACGACCCAACCCGGCCTCTTTGACATCTCTAATAAAAATAATACGATTATATAAATAAAAAAATTATACAACCAAAAAATGTGAATCCAAATTGTACTGAACAATTAACTTAATATGTCTTAATTTTCAATTATAAAATTATTTTTCTTAATTTTTTCTTTCATCTCAAATTAAAATTAATATTTTTTTATTTATTAAAATGTAATAAAAATATAAAAATAAATTAAATATTAATTTAAATAAATTTTATAATATAAATTATTTTAATAAAATATATACAATTAATTTAATCTAATTATATTATATAATTTTTATTAAATATTATAAAAATTAATTATAATATAATTTAATCTAATATTTAATATATTTAATTGTATCATTGGCAATATTTTTCCATTCAACCAAGTACGAAACCCTGATGTGAACAGAAATTTTATCTCAACTAGAAGTTAATAAAAATGCTAGAGTTTCAGAATTTGACTTTAAAGTGATATGGTCTACCATTACTCAAAATTGAATGGGTACAGTTGGTAATAAAAAGTACCCACTGCTAGGAAATAGTGGACTCGAGTGAAAAAAAAAAAAAAAAAAAAATTATATTGGTCTTATTTTTCTTCAAGATGCAATTTAAGTAGTAACTTTAAAATTCTCCCCTCCATTATTCATAGGCTAACTATTTGGAGGAGGGGGCGAATTAATGGGTGAGAGGTTTATTTAGTCTAATACATTTAAGTTTACAAATTTTTAGATAGTATTCTATAAATATTAAGGGTTATATGATGTGATATATCATTTTTAATATTCTTAATATACAATAACCATCTGTTTGTAACTTTTAAAAATTTATGCTTTGTATACATTTTTATTATCTTCTTTGTATGCTTCAGCTTACTTCAATCTTTGATACACATTTGGTAATAAAGAAGCCCCTATATCCGTACATATTACTCCATTTTATTCATAATATAAAAATTATTACAATCCTAAAGCTAACTAAAAATATTGAAAAGATCCTTAACACCTCATTTCTTGAAGATACATAATTACTAGATTATATATAGAGTGAAGATGAATGACTTAAGCTTTCTATTCTTAAGCGCTTTGCTCTCTCTATTTGCTCTGTGTTTCTCTAATAAAAATAAGGATTCCTTTTATAATACAATGAATCATTTTTACAAAGAGTCAATAATTCATCTACTCTTACCTTTTTTGTCTTTTATTTTCAGTTATTCTTTGAAATGTGCTGTCAACTAAAGATGTGGGTTCTACATCTTCTTTTATTTTCATTTTTTGCCAACAATTTTGATTATGCAGATGATAATGAATCTTCTTCTTCTCTTTTGCAAAAAATATATTTGTGGTCCTTAGTTATTTTTCTAGCATAGAAGCAAAAAAAATTTCTTTGTTTCTTGACAAATTTTTAGGTTGTTATTATTAAAATTTGCTTCAAATTTGCTAATTTTTTTACCATCTTCTTAAGTAAGAACTATATTACTATGAAAAATAATTATGACTTTATTAGTTAAGTAATTTACTTTAATTTCAATAAAATTGTCAATCTTCTTAATTTTATAATAACTTTAACCTTGCATTTGTCCTCTCTTAATACACAGAGTTCTTCTATGTTGAATTCCTTCTCTGTAAGTGCTCTTGGATTGGGAACTTCTCTGTTGGTGTTAGCAATCTTTAATTTGATAAAATAATAAGGACTGATATAACCTTCCTTATTTCAGTCCATTAATGAACTGAAAAATCTAAATAAACAAGCTTATCTCCTACTCTAATATTTTTCTTAAATTTTTTTATGACTTTCTTGAAATTTTCAAGAAAATAATTCAATTAACTTAAATTACTGGATAGAGGTTTTCAATTAAACCTGCATAATAAACTCTGTATACAAAAATTAGATCTATTCCTACAAGAATATTAAATTTACTACCTGCAGGGTATTCATTTTCTATGGGGGTAGAATTTCATATCTTCTATTATTCCTGGGTAGATTTTCTGGACAAGTTGTAGAGACCCCAACCATTATATTTTATAGACATTCTTGTACTGATATTTTTCTTTATCAATTTCTGATGTATTTTTGAAGGATGCCTCTTTGAATAAAACTGGTGGTTATACTACTTTTCCTAAAGTTCTTAACATGCTTATTGATGCTGGTTGTTGTAGTGCAATAGAGTAATTTTTAATAATTTCTTCTAGGGTTATTAATTTTGGTGTTTTGTAATTGGTATAACTACATTCTGCTTCTATTATGTTGGTGAAGGCTCTGTAAATTACTCCATTAAATCAAATAATATATTTACTTGCTTCTGTCCAATTATTATAGATGCATGATTTTGAACCATTGTAGACCACATAAGTCTTTTTTGTTTTTCTTTTTTCACTTCATTAACCCAATTGAGCTTTCCTTTTTTTATTTCAGATATTTTATTTTCTTTTAAATTGTTAGGTTCTTTCATTTTATTTTGATTTCTTTCCTCACAAGTTTTACCTTTTTAAATTGAATTTTTGATAAAGATTCCTCTTTAAAATTCAAGAATTGTTTTGAGCAATTAAATTATTGTTTATTTTCTGTCTCCATAAGAGACTTCTTGAGGTATAATAGCTCGAGCTATTTCTGAAGTATTTTTATCTCCTTTTCTTTTATCTTGATTTTTATTTCAAGATGTTCCATTCCTGAGAGTATAAAAATTGTTAGAGATGATAATTCTTTAGTTAATGCATTTGCTAAGCTGTTTTTAGTTCATGATAAATGTTCTATATCAAAATTATAATGGTTAAATTATTTGCTTATAATCATTTGCTATGTTAGTACTTAAAAAATATCTAAAAATTTTATTGTATGTTCTAACAATAAATTTGGTACTAATAATATAAATGTCAAAATTCTTTATTGCTTTCTTAACTACTAAATATTCATTTTTATTGCTATGATAATTTAATTTAGTGCATTGAAATGATCATGAAGTAAATCAACAAATATATTCATCTTTATTATTTACTTTTGTTTTTAGCATTACTCTCCAATATTCATGAGAAGCATCTATTTTTATTATCATTTGATTATCTTGTCATGGATGATATAAGAATGACAAGTTTTTAACTTATGATTTTATCTTATCCATATATTTAGTATCTTCTTTAGTCTAATTTTAAACATAGTCTTTTTAAGTTTTATTTGTAATATTTTTTTTTCATTTCTACTAATTTTTTTTATGTATGCTTTAGCATATGTCAAACATTCTAAAAAAAAATTAAATTTGATTTTTATCTTTTATAGTACTAAAAAAGTTCGAAAAAATAACAAAAATAACACCCCTCAAAACTTAAAATAACAAGAATAATACTTCTTATGTTTAAACTTATATTTTAACAATTAAAAAATTGATTGATATATCATTTTTTTGAACACCCATTTAATTGAAATTAAACAAGGGCAATTTAGACCCTTTCAATGTGCAACGTTCAATATTACACGTTTAAAGTTGAACGTTCCCTATTATTGTGATGCTAGTTTTATTACTATAAGTTTTAGAAGTGTTATGTTTAGTAATTTCTCAAAAAGTTTTATATATTATTTAAGATATGAGACTGTAGATGGCGTTTGCCATTTTCTATCTCCAAGTCCTAAATATTTTATTTGTTTTTAAGCAATTACTACTTTCTTTTTTAATAGGACTATTCCTATATTTTAACCTTCATGTAGTATGTTTATTATATCTATATAATATTTTCATAAATTATTTTTGAATACTATAAATCATTTATATAAACGCAACAAAAGTTATGAACTTTCTTAAATATATTATCTATGTATCTTTAGAAGATAACTTGTGCTTGTTTTAATCTAAATTGAACGACTGTCCATTAAAATTGTTCTTGTAGGCAACTAAATATTGTTAATTTTTGAGATTCTTCATCAAGTCTTATTTGTTAAAATATACTTTTGTAATCAAAACTATAAAAAAATATTTCATTTTATTAGAGATAATATTTCTTTTTTGAAAAATTACTAAAAATAACAATCCAAAAATTTATAATAACAAAACTAGCACCGTAATAACATTTCATGTTTAATTTGAATGTATAATAATGAACAAATCTAAATTGTCATCGTTCAATTGCAATTGAACGAATGTTCAAAGAAAAATCATATATCAATCATTTTTTAATTAAAAAAATATAAATTTGAACACAAGGTGTGCTAATTTTGTTATTACAAGTTTTAGGTATAAAGTCTCAATCATCTATTATTTCTTAGTTTAAAACTTTAAAATTTATTATTATTCTTTTATTTCTTTTTGTGTTTGAATGGGGTAAATTACTGAAAATGATTACTTTTAATTCCAAAAATTATTGAATTTATTTTTCAAATTCTTCTCTAATATAGAGTATAAATTATTGATTTTTACTTTTATAACCTTTGAGGGATTTTTTTAATTTTATCATTGTCATTTCATTAGACTTATTAATATTTGGATCAATGAACTTTCTAAACATATTTTTCTTAATAATTTTCTAATTCTTGTTAAAACTTTATCTTATTGTATTTTATTTAGAAAGAGATTTTGGTTACCTTTATTTCTATCGAAATATTTTTTATTTGTGATTTTTTTAATTTTATATCCTCACTACGTTTTTACTTTTTATGTTGTGACATAAAAGTTAGTGATAAAAATGTTAAAAAATTTCTTAATTTTGACACATAAATGGTTTCACCATCTAAAGTTGTCAAGTTGATTTTATCTAGATATTGAATAAATGATTGATATAAGTTTAAGAAATTATTTCCTAATAAGACATCAACTCTTGTTTCTTGTTGGTATATTGTAGGAATGTGAAATATTTATCCTCCTATTAATATATCTATATTTTTTTAAGATTTTGTTTAGATTTACAGTAGTATTATTTGTTATTCTTACTATTAATTTCTTTGGATTTGATTTCCAACATTCTTTTAAAAATACATATTTACTAGTTACACACATACTTACACATGTGTCAATATATGCATGTAAATAGTAATTTTTACATCATTTAAATTTTAATCCTATTTTATATACATACTGTTTAGATTTGTTATACTTAATAATTCATCCATAAATCAGAATTAGAATCAGATATTTCTGAGTTTGTTATTTCTTCTTTAATTTTTTCTAATAAATAGATACTATATGTATCATCTATATTATATTCTTCTATTGTTTCTAGTTTCATCTTAAAATTTTCTTATAAGATTTTTAGTTTTTGAGGGAATTCCTTTTTAAATTTTTTCTTATGTTTAAATCTATTAGGGCGTTCATTTGCATGATGTCCTTCTTCATTATGTATCCAACATCTACATTTCTTTTTTTTATGGACAATAATTTTTCTTTTATGGTGTATTATATTTTCTTCTTCTAAAATATCTTTATTTATAAAATTCTCTATTATATCTTCTTTTATAATTTTGAAAATTTTATTTTCTAAATTTATATCTTCTGAATTTTTTTTATGCTTTTTATATTTATTGTAAGGTTTTATGTTACAACCATATTTTTCTAACATTCTAAAATCTCTTGAATCATAACAGATTTTATCATTTCCTTTTAACTATTTAAATTCTTTTCTTTCTCGACATTTTACTACTATCCAATTTTTAAGACTTCTTATTCTTCTTCTTAATGTATCAAGTATGATTTTTCTACTCCTATTATTTCATCTTTCTGTCACAGTTTTAAGCAACGTTTCAGGTAATTTTTGAAATAATATTTATTTATAAGTTTCTTATATAGAATGTGGTAATTTGTGAAAGTACATTTCATATTTGTATATAAAAGTATCTATAAAACACATATCACAAATTTTTCATGTCTGCAAAATGTCACTTAGCTTCATTTATTTCATTTTCACTAGTGGCATGTTTGGTTAACCGTAATCGTAATCGTAATAGAAATCATTTAGGATATTATTGTATTTTATTTGATTGTATTTTGTAATGAAATGTAAAGGGATTACAATAGTAGCAGTAATACTCATTACGCCTGCAACCCTTATGAATACACTATAATGCTCTATTTTTCTCACAATTTGTATAATCATTTATGATTTTTTTGCTCATTTTATCTCTTTTAGTAATAAAAAAAGTTTATTTTTTAGTTTACTTCATTTATAATTTTTATTTTAATATTATTATTTATTTTGATTACACTGCTTAAACAAATATTATAATAGTAATATTATTTCATTTACATTCAATTTCATTACAATTATCATTCATATTACTTTTACATTCAGCGATCTAAATGCCACCTAGATTCAATAATGTTCCTACCTTTATCTTTTTAAATGAATTCCTTATATATCTCATTTACTATAGTATTTAAGTATTCTCTTCCTGTAGTTACATTTCCTTGCATTACTAAAGTTGATGTTCTGTTAAATTTGCAAACTAAATTTTTACATTTCATGTCATTTTATGAGCTATTAATGCCCTACAAGTTGAGGTGTTTACTTGTGTAGTTGTAGAAGTTTGTATGATTATGTTCATTCTACTAGCCCATTCATTTAAAGTTTTCTTTTTATCTCTTATGCAATCTAAATCTAAAACATATGTTTTATAATTTTCATGAGATCTAAATTTTGGTAGAATACTATCTATAGTACCCCAATATAATTCTTCTTCCATTTTAAGTTGTTGTCTTCTCATATTAAAAGATTCAAGTTCTTATTATCTTTGTCTATTTCTTTCTTCTCTGTATGAATTATATGTTTCTCCTCTTTGTGGGGTTGATAATATAAATTTCATATGAATTCTTGGTTATATATTTTCTTGTTTAGATTCACTTTCATTAATTATTGTTATATCATCATTTTTTTTATTTGTACAAAGTTTTTTTCGAATTATTTTTCTAATTCTTTATTTGTTAAGGTTAATAAACTGATTAATTTTTTTATATCTTTATTTTTAGGATTCATGAATTATTCTTCTAACTCTTTCTTATATTCCATTAGATTGTGATTATATATTTTCCTTTATATTTAAATTTTTGTTTATCTTTTATCTTATCATTTTTAAGTATTAATACATCAAATTGCCTATAGGGTTCTTTTTTTAATCATTTAAATGGATCATCTTAATCTATTTATTTTTAGTTTATTATTAATATATGTTCTTAATTCTGAAAACTCTTTATACATGTCTAGTTGTAATTTTTTAATACGATTATGTTCTTTCATTTTTTTGAGGGTTTTTTTTTTTGTATTCTATTTAAATCTTACAAATATTTGGTATTTAATTTGCATGTTGTATTTATTTTTCAGTTAAAAGAATTAATGATTTTATTATAATTTTTATACTTCTATTTATATTTGCATTTCATTTTAATTCTATTTCTTTTAATTTAGATTTTAACATTCCTTAATCTCCTATTACTTCATTGATTAATAAATTTTTATTTCTTTAATATCTTATTTTAATTCTTTTATTTCTTATTGTTGTTCCCATTCAGGTTTATTAATATTTGCTTAGTCATCTATAAACTTTTTTATTAAAACATTACTTTGCTTCCTTGTATGGGAGATTTTTTTTTAATATTCAAATTTCATTCTTCTGATATTTCAAAATTTGTTATTATTTATGGTTTTATTATTTGTCTTATTGTTTGAAAGATTTTTTTTATTTCTATAAATTTATTTTGTCTATATATTGAACTATTTTAACTATTGTTAATAAATATCCTCCTATATAATGTACTGAGAATAATTAGTTTTCTTCTTTCATTATATTTTCTCTTTCAAATTCATAAATTAGGCTTAATATTTAGTTAAAGTTTTTATCATAAATATTAACAGCAAATTTAGGGTATGCTGTAAATTTTAATTTATAATATCTTAAGTTTTCATATATTATTTCTAAGAGAGCATCTTTTTTACTTATTATCCTATTATCTAGTAATGCTAGTTTTATGGGTGTATCTATTCTTTTCCTAAAGTGTGCTTTTATTAGAATTTGTACTTCTCCTATACGAATATAATCAATCTTTTCTTTATCTTTCTGTGAAATTTTTGTTAATTTATCCATAATTGTTTCTTTGTCAATTAATGGTATGTTAAATCTTTCTCTTGCATCTGTTATGATAATACTCATTCTTTTATTATCTATTCTATAACAAATTATATATTTTATGCGAAATATTTTTCTTATTTTTGATAATAATAGTTCTTTAAATCCATTACATTCTTTAAGATTTAATTTAGATTTTTAAATTTCTTTTTACTAATTATCATTTTTGTGAAAAATATTTTGAAATGTCTTATATTTTTACTTTTATTATTTCTTAATTTTTTACTATTTTTGCCATTTATTTTTGTTAAGTGTAGGAGTTATTTGATTTTAAATCAACCCTTAAGAGTATTATATTTTTAAAATGATATTTTTGTCAATAAATGATAAAATTCAAATAAAAGAAGTCTATTTCAAAATTTTGTTAAATAAAGAATTATTTAAGCCTATTTTTCTAAACATTATTATTGTTAATATTTATGATTTTTTTTTCACATTAATAATTAAATAAATGTACATTGAATGATAATTAAAGTCATTTGACTTTTTTTTTTGAAAACAACAAAACTAGCACCCCTTAAACTTGTAATAACAAAACTAACACTTCTTGTATTCAAACTTATATTTTTACAATTAAAAAAATATTAATATATTATTTTTCTTTGAACACCCATTCAATTAGAATTGAACGACGACAATTTAGACTCGTTTAATATTAAACATTCAATATTTCATGTTTAAATTGAACGTTCAATCAATCATTCATCGTGGATATAGAATTTTAATGAAAATCTAACTCCTTTGCAGTCCATCACTCCCACTTAAATAAATCCATAAAGAAATAACTCCTTGCTCTTACTTCTCGATGGAAAAAAAACCAATTATGAATAAATTATCAACATTATTTCTACACCAACTCCTTTGCGGTCCATCACTCCTACTTAAATAAATCCATAAAGTAACAACTTCTTGCTCCTACTACTCGATGGAAAAGAACACCAATTATAAACAGGTTATCAACATTTGATTTTATCATTTTAACCATTCAAATTAAAGAAAAACATATTCATATACTCATGATTTCATTGTTAAGATTAAAAGTTAATAAAGGGAAGAAGAGAGAATTTAATCTGCAAAAAACATATGAAGAATTATATGCCCAATGGCAATGGGTAGCAAAAAAAGTCAATTAGCCTTGTATATATTATTGATATTTTCAACTTAATATAAATCAGCTAATCATAATCAAATATTTTTTTATCACAACTTACATATATCAATTCATATCATATAATTTAATTGGCCCATGTTAGTAAATAGTATTATAATCACTTCATCTTCTTAAATTATCAACTTTACATCTAATCAATAATTAACATGTCACTTAATATATATAATATAACTCAATTATAATATATTAGTTAATAATTATTAACGCAAATAGGTTTTTGGAACCCATATATGCTGTTAGAATATTAATTATGCATGACCTATTATTGTCATGTTTTGTACAACCTATAGTAATGGTTCACCAATGTATGATCTTAAAAGAAAGGATTGTTCAGATCTTGCAGGTACACAGCCAGAAGAATGAAGAACGATCAGGATGAGGAGATCATCCAAGAATCACATTAGATGTACGATGTAGATGAAGAGGATATCATCCAAGAATAACATTGGATGTACGATGTGGATGAATATAAGATCATTCAAGGATCACATCGGATGTACTATGTAGATGAACAGGAGATCATCCAAGGATTACATTAAATGTACAATGTGGATGAAGAGGAGATTATCCAAGGATCACATCAGATGTACGACGTGGATGAAGATGAGATCAGTATGAAAAGATCACTCAATTATGAATCACATTATACGTTTCTAACACTCGACAAATTCAATTTTAATACTGAATTTTTAGGTCTGACATCGTACCTTAGTGTCAGATCTGGTCGCACCTATTAAGTCATAACACGTGTATATTATGTTTATATATCACGAATGTAATTTTCATTGAAGGGGATTTGATCATTTAATACATAATTTATAGTAATTTTTAGTGTAAGAAAATTATCTAAAAATACATACAAATTTCTTTGTACAACGAGGAAGGAAGTGTTACGGGTTTAAAAACCCTTTCTTAATTTAATTTCTATTTTAAATATTAATTTTTATTACATATTTAAATTTGTAATATTTAATTTCAACACAAAATATGATATTATCTACTTTGAATCAAAGTCCGCATGGTTTTGCTTTTGGACTTCTAAATTGAGCTTGGACAAAATAGAATAAGTTGTGCAGTCTTACAATGCTTGAGAAGTAAAGATTGTAATGGTTCATAAGTACAAATTTTACTCTATGATACTTTTTGAGCTTCATTCTAAGAGCAAAATCAAAGTGAATAATGTTATGCCATATGTTAGAATAGGGCACCTTCCAATTTAGCTTTTATTTAAATTCATGTATAATTGATGTTAAAGAATTTATTTAAATTAATGTATAATTTATGTTTTTTTTAACAGATCACTAACAAGAAAATAGACTATATAACTAATAAAGTCATATTTTACAAACCTCATAAATTTTACTATACTACTTTTATGTTAGTGAACTTACATGACCATTTAGCATAAGTTACTAGACTAGACTTTACTCAAATTTAATTCAAAAACCCCTTTACAATTTTATATAATTTTAAAAATAAAATTGAACTATACAAAATAATTACCATATTTTTATATATTCTACACTTTTTAATATATTATTTTTCTTATAATTTGATCATTTATTATTTAGTTTTCAAGCTTTAATTTTCTTGCAATTTAGTTTAATTATTTATTTAATTTTCATACTTTATTCTCCTTACTTTATATAATTTCAAAGTTTAATTTTTAGTTGGTATTGCATTAAATGTGTGAAAATTAAATAGGAAACAAACTTAATTATAAAAAATAAAACTAAGGGGAGGAGGGAAAGTGTAAAAGTTAAAAAATAAAATGACTAAATCAAAATAAAAAATAATAAACGTACCAAATTATAGAATATAAAAAATATAGTTATCATTTGTGTAGTTCAATCTAAATTAAAAAAACAAAAGAAGGAAAATTACTTTTTTAAAACTTAACATGATCGGGTTCTAAATAGTAAGAGTTTAATGAATGAGTCTTGGTGCTCAACTTAATCGATGTCAATAGCTATCATTAAATATTAACTTATCCAAAGTTTAATATAATAAACATATATATTTTGTCTGGGTACAACTTGGAGGGCGAGCGTCCTCTCATATTTTCTCATTTAATTAAGAAAAATAACAAGTGGAGGAACATAATACCATGATTACTTTATTTCTATAAATTAGACATTTTAGTAGCATATTCTTAAATTTTTTGCTTTTCGGTCACTTTATTATGTATTTTTGAACATATTAGTAACTTTTTGGCAATTTTGATTTTTTGAGTAAATTTTTTTTTTTGTTGGAAAGAACTTAAGTAAAATTTGTTCAAAACTTATTAGCATGCATATTGATAGATTTTGACGAAAAAAATATCTCAAAAACTAGAAATTAAAGTAACTAAGATTATTAAAATTGGTAAAATAAAATAAAATATACACAAATGCGGCAATAAGGTGATAAATGTGTTATTTGTCCTTTTAGAAAACACTAGTTTTGTGGCACAACATGGGTACTATTATGTGTTACTCAATTTTCTTTTAGGTTTAAATGCTTTATGGCTCTATAAATTTTAAATAAATTTACAAATAAATCTTAAAATTTTTGAACTATATAATTTAGTATCTAAATTTTAAAAAATTCACACATAAGTCTTATCTTAAGTACTAAAATATATGTTTTGATTCAAAATTTTAGAAGTTATTAGTAAATTTTTAAAAATTTGGGACTAAATTGTAGAATTTAAAAGTTTAGGGACCTATGTGTGAAATTTTAAAGTTTAAAACTAAATTATAGAATTTAAAAATTTGAAGACCTAGGTATAAATTTAGTTAAAATTTAAGGACCAAAGATACAGTTTAGTCTTTTTTTTTAACGACTAAAAATATAGTGACAAAGGAAAAAAAATATTTTGCACTAACAAAAATTTGCATGATTTACATGCAATTACTATATAAACTTCTAATAAACAAAAATACAATTAAAGAAATAAAATTTTAGAAATTTTTTTTCCTCAATGTAGAAAAATTAAATAAGTGTTAAATTATAACATTTTTCTTCTTCTTTTGATTAAACATAAATACAAGACACACAAAGAGAAAAACTATATTTAAAAATTGTAATACATTAAGAAAAATTAAAACTAAATGATAGTTCATCCATTAAATTTCAATTTACAAAATAAATTATACAAAGAGAATAATTTATTTATTACATACAATTGAAGCAGCCCATTTTCCTTTGAGTACATTATAATTTTAAAAACACAACAAATTTACAAGAAGATACACACTTAAAAAATTAAAATTTAATAATGATTAACTCATTAAATTTTTAATTTATAAAATAAGTTATATAAAAAGGATGTTACTTACATACAATTGAATGCATATCCTTCCATCTGAATTAGACATGAGAATTAAAAAAAAAAAAAGGTTTATTCACAAGAAGTGTTGGACTTATCATTAGGTATCCAAGATAGCTTATTTGATTATGGTGGTCAAATACTTAACATTTTCGATATTAAAGTCAATAAGTAATTCAATTTAAACAAACCATAAAACTAATATCTCCAATATAACAATATTTGAAATATTATAAAAAATAAAGAGTAAAAAATTTATATTGTTATTAATTGTCATATTTGATTTTATTTGAAGATTTAGAAAGAAAAGTAAACACAAGTTTTGTTCTCGAGAAAATATAAAGTTGACACTCTCAAAAATTTAGTGATCATCTCTTATATTCGTCTACTTTTTTTTTTTTTAGCTTAATTTTAGTAGTCATCTCTCATCTTTCTTTACTTTTTTCTAGCTTAATCTTAGTCGTTATTTCTCATATTTTTATATTTTTTTCTAGCTTTATTTTTTCTCTCTTTAGGTAGGTTTATTTTATTTTCTTTATTTTTTGTTAGGTTTAATAAAGTTACCATAACTTGTGGTTTATTTTTACCTGAATCTTAATTTATATAAATTTATTAATGGTCTAAACTTGTTACGATGTAAGTTTCAACGTATTTATGATTAATTTTTGGCAAGTTTTTTTAACAGACCTAATATAGTTTTATTAGTTTGCTTATTAGAGGTGTTGCTATTTTATAGGTTAAAATATGGGCTCTAGTAGGTTAATTGAAGTTATAAAAGGATAATTATGAGCAATTTAGGCAAACATATGAAAGCACATAAAAATCAATTGTTGTATGACTATTAATGGCATGTTAAAAAATGATGGTTTTGTATTAATATATTTGTGTGTAGTAAATTCTTTGATGCACAATTTTTATATAAATGCAACCCATTTTTTATTAAAAAAAAAATTAAAGTTTTTATAATAATTAAATATAGAGTAGTGTTATATGCATCAAATGACGTGTTAATTATTAATTATATATAAAATTAAGAATATAAGATAAAGAAGTAATTATGTGACAACTTATTAATAAATGGTCAATTAAATTGTGTTATGTGGATTGTGATATGCATTAAGTTGTGAAAAAAAAAGAATTAATTTTAAATATATTTATTGCTTGATGAAGAATTATAAAATTATAAAATTTCAATTTTTTTTATTGATCAAAATAAAATAAAAATGTCAATTTAAACATTTAGAAAATAAAAATGCCACAAAATTTTAAAAGAATATATGAATCTCTTTAGTGAAATTTTATGCTAAAAAATTCTCATTTTTTTTTTACAAAAAAAATTAAAAAACTTGAGTCATCAAAGCAAAATAATATTTTTTTAAAATAAAAAGTAAAGCAGCTATGTTTTTTTTATACAAGAGTAAGCAATAAAGATTTTTAGCAAAAAAATATAGTAAGCAAAAAACTTTTATAAAAGAAAAAAAAAAAGAACTATGTTTTTTTAGTATAAAAGTAAGAAGTATAATTTCTTAGAAAGAAAAAAAAAATAAGAAGGAGTACATATTCTATAAACATCACATTTTTTTCAAATTTATAAAATTATCATACAAAATAAATATCAAATAAATTAATACCAACAAACTCTTCTTTATTAATAGTTTTCTACAAGAGTAAGCAATAAAGATTTTAACCAAAAAAAATATAGTAAACAAAATTTTTATAAGAGAGAAAAAAAAGGAATTATGTTTTTTTAATATAAAAGTAAGAAGTATAAATTTTTAGAAAGAAAAAAAATAAGAAGAAAGGAGTACATATTCTATAAACATCACATTTTTTTCAAATTTATAAAATTATTAAACAAAATAAATATAAAATAAATCAATATCTACCAACTCTCCTTTATCAATAGACTAGGTTTGGACACATGCTTTACACGTGTTACCTGAATTTTTTTATTTTATTTTTTAATAATATTATATGTATTAAGTTTTTGTATGCATTAAGTAATATATCTGTATTAAATTAAATGTTAAATTTTAATGGAGATATTATAAAGTAATTGTCAAATTATTTAATAACAATATCTAATTATATTGTCCTTTTATTTTTAGACTTGCATGTGTTTTATTTCTATTTTTATCTATAAATTTTAAAATTTTGTGCTTAAAAAAATAGAGATAATATCAATTTTTTTTTACCAAATCAAAGTGTTTTAATTTATTGGTTGTCTTGCTATAAAAAAGAATAATATTATATGCATTAAATAATATATATATATTAAATTGGATATTAAATTAAGAAGATGAGAGTTTAGAGACTTTGAGTAACTGCGAGACAATTTATTAACCGATAATTAATTATATTTTAACATGTTAATTGATTAATGCATCAAGTTGTAATAAATATAACTTTATTTTAAAAAAAGTTAAATGAGTTTCAAAATTAATAAAATTGTTAAAGAAAAATTCAGTACGTATGAACTCTAACACTGTATTGTCTACTCTTTTTTACATAAGAAAAAAAAATGTTAAAAAAAATGTAAAATATAATATTTGTCAAATATTAAGAAGTCTAACTCCTTCATTTAATATAAAGTAGGTCAAAATAATAAAATTATCAAAAAAAAATTTAATCTAAATGATCTTTAAATATGTATTAATTGAAAAAATTTTAATTTGAATGATCTTTAAATATGCATTAATTGCATATAAGTAGTCTTTTTGATATTAGAGGAAAAAACTAACAAATAAGTTTAAAAAATAATAAAAAAATAACACCCCTAAAAAATTGTAATAACAAAAATAGTACCCCTGTATTCAAATCGTATATTTTTACTATTAAAAAAATGATTATTATATTATTTTTTTGAACCCGTTTAATCAAACGTCGTTCAAATTAAACTACGGTAATTTAAACTTTTTTAATATTAAATGTCATCCAATTAGACCGTTCAATATTATTTGATGTTATTTTTATTATTATAAGTTTTAGTGATGTTATTTTGGTAATTTTTTAAAAATTAAAAGTAAAAAATACCAAACAAAATATTTATCAAATAAATACGAATGAACTTCCTTTTTTAGTATAAAATATAATTAAATATAGATAATAACGAATAATAAAAAAATTGATATGTACTAAAAACAATATAAATATATATAAAAAAAATATACTTTTAGTAATAATAAATATATAAAAGTAATAAAAATATACTTTAAAAAATCTCTTTATATTTTTTTTATTTTAAATTTAATTAAAAAAATTAAATAAATAATAGCCACCTAACTAAAACAACACATTTAATATAAATAATAGTAAATAAAATAAATAAATAAAAATTATTAAAGAAAAATAAAAATCAAATAAATAAAAAGATAACTTTTTATATATAATAAATAAGAAATAAATATATTTCTAGTAATAATAAATATATAAAAATATATTTTTTAAAAACTCTCTATATATATATTTTAAAAA
The DNA here is from genome assembly GCA_029378325.1 of Elaeagnus macrophylla. Classification (NCBI taxonomy): domain Eukaryota; kingdom Viridiplantae; phylum Streptophyta; class Magnoliopsida; order Rosales; family Elaeagnaceae; genus Elaeagnus; species Elaeagnus macrophylla. The sequence goes on from CM055641.1 coordinate 35,356,180, forward strand.
AATTAGATTAAAAAAATTAAATAAATAATAACCACTTAACTAAAGCAACAAATTTAATATAAATAATAGTAAATAAAATAAATAAATAAAAATTATTAAATAAAATAAAAATCAAATGAATAAGTGGTAATAAAAAAATAATAAATAATAGTCATTTAATTAAAACAACACATTTTATATAAATAATAAAATAAAATAAATAAATAATTTATCAAATAAAATAAAATTAAATAAATAAGAGGAGTAAGTTTTTCTTTTTATATACAGTAATAGATTAATAGAAATAGATAGATAGAAATAGAAATAGAAATAGAAATGCAGTTTTTTTCTGACAACCAAACCCCATTTCAAAACTTTGGCTCACGTGAGCATTTTTGAAAAACAACCATAGGAGACCGCCCATCCATCTCCTTGCCCTAATTTCATTGTTTTCCTATCGCACCAACGACGCCGGTTAAGAATTCTTCACTATTGCGGTTCGATAAGCGCCATTGTCGTCGTTCACCAAGCCTATAGTCTCCACACTCCACTATCTTACTTTCTTGCCTTTTTCCGTTCTCCATCAACCCATCTCTCTCGACTGTAACCTGTAAGATACTTCTCCGTGCTTTGATGATATGTTTATGATTCTTGCAAATAAAAGAAAACCTATAAGTTTCATTTAGATTAAGGTTACACTATGGCCATGGGCTTGTCGTTTTGTGTATTCTACTTGGTTGGCTTTTAGTAATACGTAATGTATGTAACTGGGCTCTGTCCTAGGTTTTGATTTTATGTTTTCAGTTTTATTCTTTAATCTTTATGCTTAGATTTGCCAAACTTGTATGATAATGTGATATGATACAGTTTAGTGATCTGACATGATGTTAGTGTACTTTCGATTAACTCAAAAAGTTTTATGACGAACTTTTCAGTACATTTCAATTTTTTTTATTTATTTGTGGTTTTGTTGATTCTTGAAATAATACTTAATGAGTTTTCTGAAAACTCGAAGTTTACCATTTTTAATTTTTTTTTTTTTTAAATTTCTGTCAAAAAGTCGGAATACACAAAAGGTCAAGAACAGTAATAACAATTAACAATAAAAACAGTATACAACCTTGATCAGTTTGCCTATTCCCCTCTGACTCTCTCAGTCTCTCCCTTTGCCACTCTTTCTCCCTCAGTCACTAACCCAGCCCAATATCACCACGATTTGCACATTTTGTTTGTTTTTGCTCTGAAATTTCCTAAAGTTATTGCTGCCTGTAGATGTTTCAAAACTTACACCACTCACCCTCTTCTTACCTTGGGTGGTTAGATGCCGGAAACTATTAAGTCTGTATATAGGGCAATTTGATAATGAACTAATCATGGTATTTTAATCCATGTGCCTTTGTTTCCAGAAGCAAATGGTGTTGCATTTGGTCTTAGGAATTCCTTGCCTCTAAGGATGGGAAGCGTAAGTATTTTGTTTTCACTATGTTTTCATATAAATTTTTCACTCTACCTGGTGCTAAATTATGAACTGATGTGACATTATTTTTTATGCATTCTAGATGTTCTACATACGTGTGTATGTTTTGGTTGTTTAAGGTTATTTGAGAAAGCTAAAGGAGTTTTCAATTTTGAATTACAATAACCTGTTTTTTATTTTTTTGACCCCTTTTATTATCACATTTCCTTTTCTTTTTTTTAATGTTTTCTTTCTTTATTAGTAAAAAAAAAAAAAATTACTGTGGAGATTAGGTAGATATCAAAATACTGAGTAATTCAAGAATAAATGACCTCAACTCGCAACCGTTGGTTGGAAAGTTGCTAAGATGCTTTCCAGCAGGTGAAGAACACTTTGAAAATTGTCAAAAGTAAATTCTTGCTGCAAAAGGAAAATAGTTTTAATTTATTTTTCTTAAATTTGGTGCTTAGAATTTTCATAACCAAAATTTACAAAAGTGATTTTTTAATTCAATTGACTACAGCTTTTTGCTTATGAACTATGAAGAATTGCGCTACAAAGCTTAATTAAAACTGTGATACATTTGTTTTGCTTGAGACACATTACTTTCTTCTAGTTATGTATATCTTTTTGTATTTGTTGATCTGCTTTGAATGGCCAATCCAAAAAGAAAGAAAGCTTGGATATTCCCTTACCAAACCACATAGCTGAACTAATTTACCTACGTGTAGTGTATCAAGATCTTAAGTAAAGAGCAGAGCTAAATGATTGAAAGCATGCATAAATGACTATCTATATATTAAATTTAGTTATTTATTTACTCTGTTCATGCACAGAAAGTACTGTTCTCCTAGTAGTCATGAGTTCATGCTTCCCTGTTATTGATATTGTTGATAAAGATCTTGACATCCAATTCAGCCATAGGTATGTTTTTTAAATAACAGATCGTGCTCATCTTTATGTCCTGTAATGAGTTTTATAGCTCACTCATTACTATCATCTGAATTACAAATACTGTAAAGTATCATAGCAGAGTCAAGGAGACTGTGTAAAGATTGTCATTGTCGTTTCTTTCAGAGTACTAAAATATCAAGGATAATAAAATTTGAGCCAGTGCTACCATGAAGAAAGCAAGAATCCATTTTTTACCATCTTGGACTAGGGATTGAGATATAATAGTGTTGCACGTTGAAAGTGTATACTTGCTTAACTTTGAGGAGTTTGAATTGGCTGCTGTGACTGAAAGAAAAAAAACCAATGAGATATACTCTGCACATTTCATCTGCTCTGTGAGAAATTGAGAATCTGATTAATATTATGTCTTATAGAGATTGCTTTTTTTCTTATAGCGTAGAAATGATTGATAAATCATGTCAATTGTGATGAGCTTTATTTGCACGCAGGTATTTGTTTGTTGTGGCAGTATCTTTGAGAATTCACTTGGTAATTTGTTAGATATATGTATATATAGATATATATAATCAAAACAAAGGAACTGAGAAAAAAACAAAGCAATATATATATATTTTCAGTAACCTTTCTAAGGAATATTTGTTGTTTCATCTTTTCTTCACAAGTTTGGATTATAATCAAAGAAGCATGTTCTTTTAGTGGGTTTGATAGTGTTTCTTGGTATGGTTCATACAGGTTGCATTGTGCCCTAAAAGTTTGATAGGATGTGGGTTTTGCTTAAAACTTGGCTATCTTAAACATTTCTTAGAAATTAGAACTGAGGGGAGGTCCTTGTACTCGCCGATGAGTGTCTTAAACTCAGTCTTTATGTATGTCAGTAAGAGAACGTTTGAAAATGCAAGAAAATTGTGGATGCCAAAGAATAAATATAGCTCAAAAAATGTGTTTCTTTGTTACAGATATCTATTTATCAACATAATGAGCTTTGGTCGATGATGTTTTGATGTTGCAACTTTGCAGAATGCAAGAGTTCATGTAGAAGCAGTGTCTTAAAGAAAGTAATCAAGTTGGCTCTGTGTTAGTAGAAGTTGCCTGATCGCCAAGTAAAAGAACATATTTGGATGGAAGAGGTTCCTCCTAGTGGCAGTTTAGGACTGATTGTAATAATTTATATTTACCAATGTTTTCTGTTATTTGTTTACCAAGTAAATAAAAATAATTTATCAAGATTCGTTACACTATTTTTATCTTAAAAATTATAGTTACCCAAATTCTATAAACATAAGTACAAGCTAAGCACGTTTTACATGTGCCACCAAAACTAGGAATTGGAAAAATATTAGTCATGATTATTTAAGAGTTTACTAATGGCATAGTTGTTATTTATCCAAAAGTAGGGTTATTATAATATTTTCATCATCATAGTGAGATTGATACTCTATACTATAGTGTTTATTTGGATATAGATAGATCTAGACAATAATATTTTTTTTGTTGTTTCTTATATTGATTGAATTTGATATTAATTAATTTTTAATAATATTTAATACTTTGTCCTTATTTTTTCTTGTGGCCTAGGACCTCACACACTCTTGAGCCATCCCTGTTCAGGATGCTTAAACTGGTATTCTTCTGCTAAGATGTCTTTGTTAATTTTTTTTGGTTTTATTATTTTCTTTTCTTTGGTGACCAAATTCTTTTTTATTAGAATACTGAGCACAGTCACATCGGCCATGTATTCAACAAATTGCTGAAGCAGGTTGGAAATCCCGAGGACTTTGAACTTCCAGATTGGTTGACTAAATGGAAATCTATGCCTTACACATTTATAAGGCGCAGTATCCTCTCAAATTGCAATCCATTTGTTTACAAAAGATCTCGTGGTTGCTAATTTCACTTTGAATTCTTTCTCGCACGTTTGTTGCAAAATAATTTTTTCATTTGCTTGCTGATTAACAGATAAGCTTTTCCTCTGGGATTGTCACTTTTCTTTTCCTCTGGGATTGTCACTTTCTCATGTATATTAAATCTTGTTTTCAATTTATATCTCGAAAATCCGCTTTGAACTTTTTGCAATATCCCTTTTGTTTATTTGACAATTTAAGATATATATCTCACAAAGAAGATTAAAAGGCGACTTGAAGATGATGGTATCTTCTGTTCCTGTAGTCCATCAAAAGGGTCGTCTACTGTGTGTGGTAGAGATTGTCTCTGTGGGTAAGGATGGGTCTTGTTTTGATAATAGCCGATGGGAGCATATATATATATATATTTGCTTCATTATGGTCATTTTAATGTCTGGAAATTTTGTCAATCTTCAAAGCTAAAATTTTCGCCCAACTTATAACCACTCACATTGTAGTAATAGATAGTTTGACTCATATCATCAATGCCATAAACCTTGGACAAGGGTCGTACTTGTGAGTTATGTACTTTGTGGAAAATAAATCTACTTAACTGTTGCAGATGATGTTCTTGTTAAAGGAGTTTTATCTGTAATCCAAGTGTATCTTTGCTGCAGGATGCTCCTGTCCAGCTGCTCTTCAGGATGTAAATGTGGGAGTTCATGCCTCAATAAGCCATTCCAGCACCGACCTGTGAAGAAGATGAAACTTGTGCAGGTAGAAGCATTTAATATACCTTAGAATTCTTGAATAGTGGTCATGGTTTACACGATATATGAATTTATTTCATAATAATTAGGGTCCCTAATCATAAGAAGACATATGAGCAAAAGTTGGAATGTTTCTGCCATAATTTAACCCAATGCCCGTTCTTTTCCCACATAATATGTTTGATGCTTTCATGCAAGCTTGGCAAGGCTTTGGCATTATTTGATCATACAATTATTAGTACACAAGTGTTGAAATACTGATTTAAAGATAATAATTGTAGACTGAAAAGTGTGGTTATGAGCAAAAGTTGGAATGTTTCTGCCAAAATTTAACCCAATGCCCGTTCTTTTCCCACATAATATGTTTGATGCTTTCATGCAAGCTTGGCAAGGCTTTGGCATTATTTGATCATACAATTATTAGTACACAAGTGTTGAAATACTGATTTAAAGATAATAATTGTAGACTGAAAAGTGTGGTTATGAGCAAAAGTTGGAATGTTTCTGCCAAAATTTAACCCAATGCCCGTTCTTTTCCCACATAATATGTTTGATGCTTTCATGCAAGCTTGGCAAGGCTTTGGCATTATTTGATCATACAATTATTAGTACACAAGTGTTGAAATACTGATTTAAAGATAATAATTGTAGACTGAAAAGTGTGGTGCTGGGATAGTGGCGGATGAAGATATCAATCAAGGAGAGTTTGTGATTGAATATGTTGGAGAAGGTGATAGCTGTAGTTATTGTCACTCTCTATTATTGTACATCTAACATATTTTATTTATGACTCCTGTTAATCGGTCCTTGTTTCTTTTTTGCAGTTATTGATGACAAAACATGTGAAGAACGGCTTTGGAATATGAAGCATCGTGGAGAGACAAACTTTTACTTATGTGAAATCAATCGAGATATGGTTATAGATGCAACATATAAAGGAAACAAGTCTAGATACATAAATCATAGTTGTTGTCCCAATACTGAGATGCAAAAATGGTTGTTCATTGATCCATTTTAAGTTTCTTCTTCTTCTTCTTCTCTTTAAATATGAGTAAACCTTATATCTTATGTTGTTTTTTCTTTTTAAGGATAATTGATGGTGAAACCAGAATTGGCATTTTTGCATCGCAAGATATTAGGAAGGGCGAACATCTGACATATGACTATCAGTACTTATTCTTATCTTGCATGCCCTTCTAGTTTTTTGCCTCATTTATCTTGGTTTCTGTAAGCTAGGAGACATGCAGTATGGATGGCCCTTTTGACCTTGCATACTTACTACCAATGAATTTTATTTTCATTTGTTCCAGTCTAACGGATGTAGCAGGTTTGTTCAATTTGGTGCAGATCAAGACTGCCATTGTGGTGCTGCTGGTTGCCGGAGAAAACTTGGTGTTAGACCAACCAAGCCTAAGATGTCATCAGATGCTGCATTGAAACTAGTTGCATGCCAGGTTGCTATGTCCTCTCCCAAAATGAAAGCAATTCTGTCTGGAAAAGATGTATGTATAGGTCAAAATATAGATTTTTTTCATACTTGCAATGGTTCTTATAATTGACCTGTATCTCTTAAACTTTTTATCTTTTAGATTTATGATTTCTCCTTACATGGTGATGTTGTTAGTGGCTGTGCTAATAATAATCCCTTCATATCACTAACCTGAATAAAAGTAACATTCTGGAGGAGGAGCATGTAATGGTTTCATTTGAGATCACTTGAAATGGAAATTTTTTGACATAGTTCCCTGCATAGCCATACTAAATTTTTGTACAAACATAATTAAAAGTTGTTTGTTCTTGTACTATGAATATCTTGACATCATAAAATACACAATCTTCTCTTTTACTTAAACATGTGTGAATAGTAAATGTTCTCATCTTTTTTTTCCTTATCCTCTCTCTCTCTCTCTCACACACACACATTCACTTAATGGACATGTAATGATATGACCCTTCTCTTCCCATTGAGCAGAGCCCCTTCTTTACCAGGTGTGGACTGCAGAATGTCTAACTTTTTGTAGTTCGGAAGGGGGCTCCCACTGCCAGTTCGTAGGACTGTTTATCAATAGTAAAAAAATAATATGATGAATATGGGGGGAAATATGAGTATTTTGACGGTACTGCAATAACATTGTAGTGTATGACATAATCAGAAGAATGTACAATGCACTATTGCACTTGTAATGTAACTATAATTAAACGATATAGGATTTTAAAATTTTCTCTGAAGTCACATCTACAGTTCAAACGAGTGCTGGATGATGATGTTAGTTGTATTTTTGAATATGAGTAACCTTTAGACCCTCCGTGGACAGTGTATTTACTAGTGAAAGCCATTGAATTCATTATGGCTAGAAAAAAAAAAAAACTGACGGTTTATTTAGATAAGGCTGCTTTTTTTTTTTTTTATTATTTATTTTAAATATCCTCTTTGAGATATACTAGGAAGCCAAAATTAATGGTTGTTTCCTGTCAACTATTAGCTTAACGTATCCACTTGCTTATTCCTTCAACTATAGCTTCATTCTTATGTCTTAAATTTATGGTAAAATCTTGTTGGGCACTTGTTTGTATCTGACTTATATAATAACTCAAACACCTAAACTCCGAGAAGTTCTGCTGCCAGTTTATTTATCAGAATGTTTTTCACTTTGGCTTGTGATATTTAGCTTCATTCTTGACTCCTAATATTGAGCATTAAATGCTTATAAATATAATTCTGCTGATCTGGATCTAATTGAGGGACTTTTTTTTTTTTTTTTCCTTTTATCTTATAAGCTTTACCAAAGTGGACGTTCGCTTACAGGTAGTGAAGCTTCATGTTATGCTTAGTCTTTTATTGCCTCTTGCATGATATTTCAACTTGAATTGTTTTCCTGTTATATGATGTACTTTCTTTCTCAGGAAGCTCAAGGCATAGTCGTGACGGGCAAGCTTGTTCCAGTAACTGCATTGGTCAAGTGGTTAAGATAAGTCATAATACAAAGAGGTATTTTTATAATGTCACCCTTTTCTTTTATAACATTACTTCATATTGGTTACAATTTTCTTATCTTGTGTTACTGTCTCATCTTTGGTATGGAGAAATGATTGTCATGGAAGCTCTTACTCGTAATATTTTGTGATCAATAGACACCCCTCCTTTTGGCTTATTGGCTACAATAGACATTTTGGTACATGCTATGTGGTAGTGAACCTCTTTCTTTCTTCTCCTTTTCAGACATGATGTTGTTTCTTTTATTGTTTTCTTCTCTCTGGAAACCAAAGAATTTTCAAGGCAGTAACCGGTTATATTTGTTTCTCTTGTACTAGATTTGGAACGTGTTACAGGTCTTATTAGACCTTACTGTAATGTTTTTGAAGCAAATGGTAATAGCATGGATGGTACAGTTGGCTTTTTTTTTATCTTTTCAAAATCATTCCAATCTCTAATGTCAATAAATCATTTCAAATTTTGCAAAAATAACTATGTTTATATGGACATAAATTAGCATAGAAAGGTGGAGAACATGAGATCTTCAAGTTGGGGCTTTTGAAAGGACTTATAATTGTAATTGAAAGTAGTTTGTGAAAATCATCTGTTGCTTGCTTGATGCAAGCTTCAGAACTTAAGGATCAAAACTCTAAGTGAAATTGAATTGGCAATGTAGTTTGTGGACCATAGCTGAATTTGCAGTTCTTTTCCTCCCATATTTGTCATTTATAGTATATCTTTTCTATGTTGATTTTTTGTTAATAAAATTTGTCCAATAATCAAAATGAATTGTGATATATATGTTATTGCTTTTTAGTTTGATTCTTCTAATTCATGTTCCAATGTTTCAGAGCTTTTGGGATTATCAAACGTTTTGACAAGTATTCAAAAAGGCACTTGGTAAGAAAAACTTTACTTTTGTTTTATGTTTTGAATAATTGAACATAAAGAACATTTTGTCTTGCTCAGCGCCTATGAAAGGAAAAAGAGTTAGAGATCATACATCCAATTTCTTTTTCCTTTGTGTCCAGGTTATGTTTGGCAATGGACATTCAAAATTTCTTGATATGTCAAAAGAAGATTGGGAGATTATAACATCTTGATGTAATTGTAAGCCAAGTAATCATTTTGATTGATATGTTCATGTTTCTCAACACCCCATATATTTATCTCCACACAGTTGAATGCTCTTTGCAATTTCCTAGTAACAGCTTGTAAATGGACATCCAATAATTGTCATCAGAAGGATGTTGAAGTTCTCAATGGGGCTTTAGGCTCTGGATAAGCTTTCTTGTTTGTCATGTGGTATCTTATCATATCGTATTTTGATATTTGAAGGATCTTTCCAAAGTAATGACAGCACCAATGGTTATGAGCAAGTTCTAATGGTACATGCCTTGCCGTTAAATTGAAGAACTAGCTATGTTGCAGGTTCATCAGTGAACACTGGACAAACTCAGAGCTGCTCGATTCAGCCATGTGTATGCTGCCTTGCCTTGTACACCTTAAATCAGTCTTTAGTATATACTCTTAAAAGTGTAGTAATATTGTATTCTTTCTCACTAATTGGTATTTGTATTCCTTATGTAGCGATCAGAGAATGTTATTGTACTAAAGTAATCTTTCATTGTGTTTTTATATGATAAATAAACAACTGTAACATTTCAATTGATTGTAAGAGTATTTTCTTGGGAAAATTAGTTTTGTCTGAGCTAAGTTATTAATTTATTTTAATTTAATTTCTTTTGTTTTGTTTTGTTAAGGTCGAACCAAGTTATTGTAAACCTTTAAAATTATAGGCTTTCCCAAGCAAGTGAATTTTGGTTATTCAAGTGTTTGATTAGTGAAACAAAAGTCAATTTTCAAACCTTTTTTTTTGGGGTTTAGGCAAAGTTCATTGCTTCAATTTCGTAATTGCACTAATGTTTACGAAGTAATTCAACATATATATATATATATATATATATATATATATATATATATAACAAGCACAAATTTGAACAATTTCATACCAAACTTTGCAATATATATTTAACTTGAAGTATATCTTTGACTTGGGTTGAGAATTGAGATCACGAATGTGAGATAAATATGATATTTTTGGAAGAAAAAAGGTTTCACATTTCAAGTTGTAAAGATTTCAACTTAATAATTAGCCCTTTAATTGCATACAATTTGCTCAATTTTTAAGAAAAAAAGTCGTTATAATTTGTAACACAAAGTTATCATACTTTTTGAAATAAAGCGTGCTCTTTTTACAAATAATTAAAAAAAAAAAAAAGTGAAGATATTTATAATTCTTTAGTCCATTCATAAAGATAAGCAGTGGTAAGTTATGATGAAAAACTCAGTCAGCAATTTTAATTGGCAAAAAATCCCATGAAAGGAGACAAAAATAGATATCATTACACTTGTACTTTCACAAATGTTGTGATAAAATTCGATTGGTTTTTTTTAATATATAAAAGCTCACATGATTTATTTATTCATTATTATTAAATTTTTAAAAAGCTAATTAAAACATCTCATATCATTTGTGTCGGTCACAAATCTATAGTATAAAATATTTTTAAAAAAATAGAGGTTTGACCAACTTAGAACATCTTTAAATTTTTATATAATAGTATAAATTTTGTACTAAAAATTGTTTCAAGAAAAATTTAAAATTTTGCATGAAAATAGTACGATGAACAATATAATTGTACATTTAGCACAATGTACGATGAACAATATAATTATACATTTAGCGCAACATTATTCACACACTATTCAAACATTTTTTTCTTTGTTAAATATTAATAAAAGATAGAATATAGAAAATATAAAAATATTATTTTACTTTTTATTTTACTCTAATTATATATTTTTTACTAAAATTTGTTTAAGTTATATTATTCTTTGATGGAAAAAAATTATATATTTTTTATTAATTAATAATATTATTATTTTTATTTAAATAAATTAATATTACGTATACAATTCAAAATTGATGTAATGGTGGCATCCGACCTTTTTGTTAATCCTTTTGAAGTTATTGCAATTCCCGCTCATTATATTATTCAAGAAAAAAAAATATAACATGAGATATTTTTTAGGTGATGGTATAAACGCGGAGTCCACTCTTGCATAAAGTATTCACAATTCACGTCGTCAACATAGATAAATAAAGAATAAATTTGCTCACATCGCATAATATAAATAAATAAAGAATAGATATTCACATTATATTTTAAAATATATTAGTGGAATATTTTTAAGATGAATATAATAATTCAAAAAATTAAGATCTATATTGTGTACTTTTAATTCTTGTATTTTTATCGATTAAATGTAATATTTTTTTTTTAGTAATTTAATGTTTAATTCACATAAAAAATATAATATTGTATTTAGTGAATTTGTTATTTTTTTTAAAAGAATATATTTTTTAGTGTGATATTTAGTATAATAGGTTAGAGATTAAAAAAAAAAATTGTATAATTTTTGTCTTAAAATAATACAAAAATTGTATTAAAATAAAGTTTTGAGTTAAAAATTGTGTTGTTTATAATCTATAATCTATAATAGCAAATTTTCTCCGTAAAGAGGAAAATACATAATTGTATGCATTTTTTTTTATAATACTACATAATTTTCATTATCAATAATTATATTTATCATTAAAGTTAATAAATGTTTCATTAAAAAAACTTTTAGTACATAAATAATTTAGTTCTTCAACTGATTTTATTTTTAATCTCTCTCAGTGAAAAAAATATAAGTTTATTTTTTATTAATATTAAAAAATATATATTCATTTACGTTATAAGGAAAATGAACATGTGCATTTTTTCCAAAGAGGGTTAAAAATAAAACTCTATATATAAAAGAAAGATTATATCATACAATTAAACTTTAAAAAAACTATTTAGTGTAATTAATTTGTTTATACAATATTAAATATTAAATAAATTAATAACAAGACTACAAAAATTTATAGATTAATTATATTAAATAGCACCTACTAAAACTTTTTAAATAGTAAAAGATAAATCGATAATATTTTAAAAAATTAAATAATTTTTAACGAACATCATTTACTGTGAAATACTTCAGCTGAGTTTTTTTTTTTAAATAGTAAAATATATTAACTAAATATATAAGGTGCTATTTTTATAATTAAAAAATTTTAAGGAATGTTACAAATATTTTTTTAAATTTATAAACAATCAAATAAATATAATTACTTGTCCTAAGCATTTAAATTTAATATTAGATAAAAAAAAATTACATACTATAAGGAAGCATTTATTAACAAATAACAATAAAATTACATTTTCTAAAGTAAATTTTAAATATTTAATATAAGTAGATTTACCTATTAAACTGTGATTTTAAGTAAACAATAAAAAATTTATAATGGTACAATAATTTTAATATTAACGCTTTATAAAATTTACATTCTTTTTATTTCAGTATAAATATTCATATTAACTCTCTTCAACTCGCACTCATATACTAGCCATGATTTTTATATATGAATATTTAATTTGGCATGCTAATAAAAAAGAAGATAGAATAATTAAAAAGTAAAACAAAAGATAAAAAAAATTTAAGATGGAAGCATTCAATCTTCACACTCTATAGTGTGGACACAATAATCAATGGATCTTTTTATATTTATAATGTATGATATAGCTTATACATGTAATAATTTATTTATTAATTTATCATCGAATGCTTCTTTTTTTCTTTCACCATTTTTTTTTTTTCACAATAATTTTTCAATCATTATGTTTTTTCAAAAGTATTGATTTTTTGTGTTAGACATGTGAATGGTTGTTTTTATATCTAACTTATGAATTGTTTTTGTTAGAGAAATAATTACATAAATTGAATTTATCTATAATATTAAAAGAGAAGTAATATTTCCTGTGTATAATTTTCTTGTTTCTCATATTGATTTGCATTTTACATTATTCAAAATTTGTTGTTCTCATTCTAAATTAATTAGAAGAAATATATTCAACAATAAATTTTAAAAGAAACTTTTTAAAAGTGCTAATAAGCTACATTTTGAAGGGTATCAATTATTTATTTTAATTTTATAACTGATTATGTTTTTGTGTGGCTTAAAATTATTATCAATAAATATTAGTTTTTTATTAATAATTAATATTTGGATAATACTATGAATGTTATTATTTTCTATTTTTTTATCCTATTAATATAATTTTGAGAGTTAAAAAATTATTGTAGTACTAAATAAAAAAATTACAATTAATAAGTACTTGAGATAATTCAAATGAGAGGATTACAACACATGAACCCAAAAGTCCCCTATTATGTCATATATACATATATATATATATATATATATATAGGAGATTAGTACACATGTAGATATTGTAGAAGTGGTTCATAAAGAGAAAGGTAACTCCTTGTACAAGCAAAGTACAACAAATTAAACAACTAAAATATTAGGTTGGTATATATATATATATATATATTAGGAGATTAGTACACATGTAGATATTGTAGAAGTGGTTCATAAAGAGAAAGGAGTTTTCATAAAGAGAAAGGTAACTCCTTGTACAAGCAAAGTACAACAAATTAAACAACTAAAATATTAGGTTGGTGTTAGGATGAAGATTGTATGGTCTACAAGTTGATAATTCTTTATGAGATATTATTTTTATTTTGATGCAAAATAAATATATATTATTAATATAAGTTTTTTATTTGTAGTTTCAATTGTTATGCATTTAAGTTACTTTTTAAATTTTATTTGAAAGAAATATATCAAGTACAATTTAGAATATTAATTATTTTAAAATAATATATTAATATAATATAATTATTTTAGAATAATTTCAAAGAAATAGAGGAAAACTCATATTCTCCTTCATTGCTAGCTAGTAGGCTGATATAAAAAACAAAAGGCTGACATAGGCCACATATGTTTTGGGGGTTGGTATGGTGGGTCCTAGTCAGTGGTCACCAACCAAAGACCAACTATTAAACCCTAGCGTTGGTCGAGGTGGGATACAGAAGAATGACGGTGACATACGCATCTATTATATAAGTAATGATTCTCAATTAACGAAGAATTTGTCGAGAAATTCTTTGTGTTTTTTTTTTTTTTTTTTTGATGAAACGAGAAATTCTTTGTTAATCTAATAGCTTTTAATTAATTTTAGACAAATTATCAAAACTAATATTTTTAATAATAAAATTAACAACTTAATAATATTAAACGTTTAATATTAAACGGGTCTAAATTATCGTCGTTCAATTCTAATTGAATAGGTGTTAAAAAAATAACACATTAGTCATTTTTTTAATTATAAAAAAATAAATTTAAACACAAAATATACTAATTTTATTATTATAAATTTTAAAGAATATTATTTTTGTTATTTTTCCTTAATTTTATTAGGTTAATAAAGCAGCAAATAGTTGCCTTTTTAAATAAAAATTATTATATGTATTTTATGTCTTATTGACTTAAAATATCATATAATTAATAATTATGGATTAATAAATAATTTATCAATATACTACATTAAAAAAAAAAAAAAACTAGAGATTTTTAAAACGTGCTAGATTTTTTTGAAAAATTCCAAATTGTCACCCCACCGTAAAGAAATGTGGAATTTGTTTGTTTATTAATTTAAGCTGCCACTTTTGGTTATTATTTATAAAAATGTGTAATTTTGTTTTGAAAAGACCAATTAAGGGACGTAAATTGCATATTTTTCGAAAATTAAGAAACTAATGTGTTATTCTTTAACAAATAAAGACATTAAATTTTACATTATAATACTCATGTTGCATAAAAATTATAAATTTTTAAGTAAATAATTAAATGTTTAAACTGTTTTTTTTTTTTTTTTTTCCTTCATAAAAATGATATTCGTGTTTTTTTTTTTATAAAAGGTTGTAGTTAGCAGTTTTCAGTGGGTGCACCGGGACATCCCAACTAGGTTGGCACCTCCTTAGCACCTTCTTCATTAGACCGCTCACCACTAATATTATTAAAGCTTAATAAAATTAAATATACAAATAAATATTCTCAACAAAACCTGTAATTAAGTTTGTTGTTTGCATCTGAATAAATAAAAGAGCTAGCGAAAGATGGGGCATTCCACCACCAAGTCGTTGTACATAAACTAGGAGCCCTAGAGGCTAAACTATCAGCTGCAGCATTGCCCTCCCTGTAAATATGTGAGCATTGAAACTCCATGTTGGAGATTTTATCTAAACAATCTTTCCAAATAGAGTACCATTTCCAAGGGACTGAAGAAGACCGAGTCTGTAGTAAAGCAACAACATATGCTGAGTCTGATTCCAGCCAAAGACGTCTCCACCCAAACATATATGCATACTTCACTGCATAGATGGCTGCCGCTAGTTCTGCTTCAAAAGCATACGATATTCCAAGCGGAACACAGAAGCAACCCTTAACAAATGATCTGGAAGTTCTAAAAACACCTGCACAACCCGATAAACCTGGTGCTCCAAAAGCTGCACCATCTGTATTGACCTTTATCCATCCCGAGGGTGGTGCCTTCCAATTAACTTCTATGATTCTTGGAGCCCGTCTTGGAATGCCTGGTATTCGAAGTCGTTTAAGTATCTGAAGATCATCTACAGTATTTTTCATGCAACCACTCTTTGATAGACTTGCTTCACGAATAAAATGCCATACTGTTGCAAAAGCCGAGTTCATTGTTGTCTTTTTATTGGTGAATCGATAATCATTTCTAGTATTCCAAATTCCGAATATAAAAATGATATTCGTGTTCATTTCATGAAAATTGGATCATTTCGGCATCTAAGTCGGTATTTTCTTAAAGATTCCCTCGAATTCCGTCTATAGAATATAATTTTTTAGCTTAGCGAAAAAATATATTTACGAGAAAAATATCTACTTACACATGTAGAAACTTGTATCTTTTAAAAGAAGATTGTCTAAAAGGTTTTGTCTTAGTAGTTTATTTTCTAGCTTTTTACATTGAGGCTTTTTTTTTCGTTTACTTTAAATAATATTACACAACATAATAATGAGTCGAGTTTGACGTCCCCATATGTTATTCTCCTCGTAAAAAATTTGTGAAAATTAGATATTATCTACTAACCAATAACATATGTTAATTAAGTATTTTATGTTATAAAAATTTATGTTTAAAAATAAAATAAATTTTAAATTATGTTTAATAAATATTAAATATAATATAAAATTTATAGATATAATTTAATTTTTTATTCTTGTTAAATAATCAAAATAAAATGTATTTTTAACTATATATATATATATATATATTAAAAAATATATAAAAAAAATTATATAAAATGATAATAAATTTATATTCGAAGATTTTATGAGGCAAAGAATGTGATCTCTTAACTCTCTATCGTTGAAAAAAAAAATCAAATTTTTTCCATAATTATGCACCGTAGTAAAAAAAAAAAAAACCAACAACAGAACTGAAAATCAAACCCATGACGGTATATTTACATATTTTAGAGAGAAATTTTTGTGCCACTGACTAACAAATGTGATTGAGACTATTAGTCACACCAACGTTGAAAATTAATAATCTTACACACTTTGTCACTGATAATTAATTAGTGTTATGGAAATTAAATCTTCGTCTTACTATCTAACATCATCAACGTATTAAAATCTTGAGAAATTATTAAAAATAATATTTTTAAAATATATAATAATAAAATTAGTATATTAATAATATTAAACAGATTTTAATTACTATCGTTCAATTTCAATATAACTAGTATTAAAAAAAAATGATATATCAATCATTTTTTTAATTATAAAATATAAATTTAAACACAATAAATATTATTTTTGTTATTACAAATTTTAAAAAGTATTATTTTTATTATTTTTTCAAAAATCTTCTTACTCTACTTCTTGATATTAAGTTGATATTATTTTTCACAACTAAGATCCATAAGTAGTTTTGCATTACTATTGCAGATGAATATCAATACTCTTCTTAGTGTTATCCATGAGATAGATGAAAAACAAGATGACATCTTCATCTCTTATTAAAAATTAATGTTATACTTTTTAAGTTGTGATTAACTTAAAGTATTAAGTAATAACTTAAAGATGGTAATTGTCTGTTTTTTTGAGGTCTTATCTGCACTCTCTTAAATTAAAATAATGTGTAATAATAAGTTTATTTTACATTAAAAGAAAATATTCTTCCAAAAGCAAAAGCAAAAGTAAAATTAAAATTAAAATTAAATTCGAAAGAGAGAGAGAGAGAAAAAAAAATCTTATATAAAGAAGAGACTGACACAAGAGTAAGGGTGTCGGGAGTATCTTAAAAAGCAGGGCTGAGGGCTGCATTTGGCCAAGTAAGTTGGGAGTTGGGGGAGTTAGAGCTAGTGGTTGGTTTGATTTTGATCAGATCAGATCAGATCACAGAGAAGGAAAAAAAATGAAGGTGATAGATAAGATCCGGGAAGGACTAGCTGACGAGAAGAAGGTAGTGTTCTCGTTCGAATTCTTCCCTCCGAAGACTGAGGATGGAGTTGATAACATGTTCGAGAGGATGGATCGAATGGTGGCTCACAATCCATCGTTTTGCGACATTACATGGGGAGCTGGTGGATCCACCGCAGATCTAACCCTCGACATCGCCAACAAAATGCAGAACGTGATATGCGTTGAGACTATGATGCATCTCACTTGCACTAACATGCCTGTCGAGAAGATCGACCACGCTCTCACCACTATTAAGTCCAATGGTCTTCAGAACGTTCTTGCCCTTCGTGGTGACCCACCTCATGGTCAGGACAAGTTCGTTCAGATCCAAGGCGGCTTCGCTTGTGCTCTTGACCTGGTTTTCTTCCTATTACTTTTTTCTCTATTATTTTTAGTACTGTTTGCTTGATTACACATTGTTTTTTTTTACACATGTTCTATGAATTATTGCTAATTTGAAAGTGATTTCGGTGCTAATGTTAATCAATCTTATTCAATTTATGCCTTCTGATCTGATCTTATTGCGTTTCTTATTTTCTGCTGCAGGTGAAACATATCAGAGCCAATCATGGCAACTACTTCGGCATTACAGTGGCTGGTTACCCAGGTTGGTTATTATCATCTCGCTTCCTTGGCCTGGTGTGTTATTTGGTTCTATAATCTTCAAACTATTTTTTTGGTGAATTAGAGGCACATCCGGACGCCATCGGAAATGACGGCGTTGCTTCAGCTGAAGCCTATCAAAACGATCTTGATTATTTGAAGAGAAAGGTCCCTGCTTTCTCCTTTTATTTTCTTTTGGGTTAAGATCTTTAGCGGAGAAGTTAGTTATTATTTGAAATGGTTTATAATAAAGTAGCCCAATAAATGCTCGAAGAATCAAGTAGAGATGATGAAATAACTATTGAAAATAAATATGCTTCTCAGAAGCAGCCGGTAATTATAAATCCATAAGATGTTCAAGAAATCGATCAGTTGTGTCTCCTCAGTGTAGTAAGTACCAGTTTGGGATTTTGAATTGGAATAAAACTTTAACGTTTATAGTTTTATTTATGCCATCATTATGCTCGTGCAAGTGTTTCTCAGAGTTTACGAGGCTCCCTAGCCGGGCTAGCCCTCCTCTTATTTCCACCTTTCTCTTTTGACTCTTTGAAAATATTGCGTTATTATGAAGGTATAAACGCCTTTAAAAATGGATTGTATTGCAAACTAATGGTCTTTTTATTCTGATGATAACCATTGGTTTACAGGTTGATGCAGGGGCTGATTTAATTGTTACTCAGTTATTCTATGACACTGACATTTTTCTAAAATTTGTGAATGACTGTCGCCAAATTGGAATTACTTGTCCCATTGTTCCTGGGATTATGCCCATCAATAACTACAAAGGCTTTTTGCGCATGACTGGCTTTTGCAAAACAAAGGTATGCAAAGGCCAAAGGCCACCTTAAGACCATCATTCCCTTGGTTTTGTTACTTGAATATCTGAGGTATTCCAATGGATATCATGTCTTTAAGTATGTTGTTTTTTAAGCGACTTTCTTCCCTTTTTGAGGCACTTTATGAATTGTTCATTAGACAAAGTACTGGATAAACTGTGCTCAAGTGATGCACACCTCTTGGATGTTCAGGGGTCTTAAAGTTCCAGATTTCATACTTCTTCTAAAGGAATAACAGGCTAAATGTGTTTTATAAAATAGTAAACACCTCAAATCATGTTAAGCTTATCTGTCTAAGCATTTGCTGCATAGAGCCTCAACTATTAGTTCTCTATTAAATTGGAAGAACATGTGTAGAACTTAGGGAAGTAAATTGGTGAAGAGTCATCATCACAAAGATATTTGATTAACATTCCCTCGGGATGATGATGTTTGGTTGTTTAGGCAGTTTAAATTTGTTTTTGCTAGCTTCTACTGTTTCGGTTGTCAATGTTATAAATGTTTGCTTTTAACTATATTTTGTAGATACCAGCTGAAATTACTGCTGCCTTAGAGCCTATCAAGGACAACGAAGAAGCTGTTAAGTCATATGGAATTCACCTTGGAACAGAAATGTGCAAGAAGATTTTAGCCCATGGGATAAGAGCGTTGCATCTTTACACACTGAACATGGAGAAGTCAGCTTTAGCTATTCTAATGGTTATTCCTTGTAGCTTTTGGTTTTCCGGCATGAGGCCTCTGGTTGTTTTGTGTTTATTTCTTTTGTCCATATCTAAGCATTACTAATCCAATAACCTTGGCAGAATCTTGGTCTGATTGAAGAGGCTAAAATATCAAGGTCCTTACCATGGAGACGTCCTGCAAATGTTTTCCGATCAAAAGAAGATGTTCGTCCAATATTCTGGTATACAATTTTCAGAAGTTTTACTTGTTAGTAGTCATTAATTAGTCCAAATTGAACGATTTAAGTATGATGTGTGGCATATTGTTCAAGAAATCAAATATTTCTATTCAATGATGGCAGGGCCAACCGTCAAAAGAGCTATCTTTCAAGAACTGTAGGCTGGGAACAGTATCCACAGGGGCGCTGGGGTGATTCTCGCAATCCTTCTTATGGAGCACTAGCTGATTATCAGGCATGAAGATCATTCAATTTTATTTTCTTTGCTTTTTGTCTTCTGTTAAGTTAAAAAAATTATTGTCATGAAATATGAAGATTTTCTGAAGTTATAATTTATAGTTATGAAGCATCTTTAAATCCCTTGGAGTTCATTGAATCAAGTTCTCAAGTTATGCCTATGGCTTAGCTGAAAATTGATTTGTTTTCATCCCTTTCCCTCTTTTATTAGTATCGTTCACCATTCAGTGTAATTATTCCACAGTTCATGCGTCCACGTGCACGCGAGAAGAAACTTCTTGAAGAATGGGCTACCCCACTGAAAAATATTGAAGATATTCAACAGGTGCAGTTTCTTTCACAGGAATGTATTATGTCCTTTAAGGTTTTCATTTAGCTAATGAAAATTGTCATGTATCAGAAATTTAGTAAGTTCTGTCTTGGAAAATTGAGAAGCAGTCCCTGGTCAGAGTTAGATGGACTTCAGCTCGAAACAAAGATCATAAATGAACAACTGGCAAAGATTAACATGAAGGGTTTTCTTACAATCAATAGCCAACCAGCTGTAAATGGTGAAAGATCTGATTCACTAACTGTTGGTAAGTAGTAGTTTGTTTTGTTTCCTTGTAAGATTGAGAAGAAAAATTCAATTCTCATGTGCATCAGCGATACTCTATGACATGACTTTGGGTATTGAAAATAGCTTGGAACTTATCTCACTTTTTATATTCTCTTTTTTGTGCTAGAAAATCCCGCTTTAATTTTAATTGTTATTCTTGTGACAATGAACAGATTCTTAGTTTAGGAATGTGAATGTCGTTTTTTCTAACACTTGGGCGTTCTGTAGTTTTTGAGGGATACTTCTATGCATGCTCCTTACCTGTCTTCAAATGTCAAGTGCTATCCTTTCAAATTCAGTGCCCAAGTTTTATTCCCATTACTCTGAGTCTAATATCTGGATAGAAGACGTTCCCTGCATAAACTTCGTCTGACAATCTTTACTTGTGTTGGCTATCCATGCAGACTTTGAAATTGATATTTTTTTTGTCAGGCTGGGGTGGGCCTGGAGGATATGTATATCAGAAGGCATATCTAGAATTTTTCTGTTCTAAAGAGAAGTTGAATGCTATCATTGAGAAATGCAGAACTTATCCATCTTTGACCTACATGGCTGTGAATAAAGAAGGAACCTTGATTTCAAATGTTGGCCAAACTGATGTTAATGCAGTAACATGGGGAGTCTTCCCTGGAAAAGAGATCATACAACCAACTGTGGTGGATCCTGCTAGTTTTATGGTCTGGAAGGATGAGGCATTTGAAATCTGGTCGAGATCCTGGGGTTGTATCTATTTTGAGACTGACCCTTCTAGAAAGTTACTGGATGAGGTTGGTTCTCTTCTTATATCACACCTCATTTCTAGCTATATAATTCTTTGTCCATACAAGCAAACCATTCGTGTAGTTTTTTCCCTCTGGAAATTCATGCATGCCTTGTGCTCTTTTTGGTATGAATTTGAATTTGTGATGTACCTTGAGATGATGTGTTAGTGTTATATTGGATAGAATGTTAAAGCTAAGCATCAGTATATAGTTGTGAGACCTTATCAGCCATTTGAATTAGAACATGCATTAAATTCTGATAAAAACAATTTTCCTATCTGAATATTATTTGTTTTGGGTTATGCAGGTGCAGAACAGTTATTTCTTGGTGAGTTTGGTAGAAAATGACTACATCCATGGTGATGTTTTTTCTGTTTTTTGCTGATATTTGAAGTAAGATGCTCTTGTCAGGCATCAGGTCGTTCGCCCATAAAAGGCCCCACCTAATCTATTGATAAAGTTTTCTTCTTCATTTTGTTACCGAAATCGATCGTTTATTGTATTTAACTCTAAATAACAACTATTGGGGTTTTGATACGTCCCCCGGTTTCATGGTGCAAATTCTATCACGAGGACGAAACAATGTTATTACTGGTTGGAGACCACGATACGCTATCTTAGTTCTTCTTCTATGTAGCTTTTGTTTCTATATTTTGGCATATATTTTGTTTGTCCACTAAATGCACTGTGCAAAAATATTGAATTTTGCTAGATAGCAAAGTGCATGAGTTTGAAGTTCGGAACATGCACTTCGATGTCGAGTTTTTCATCATTGTCTCTTACTAACTCTGGAAGGATATATTCCTTTATGAGGTTGGGTACTCACACAATGCTAATGATCCGTGGTGTGTGAGAGTTATTTTATCTCCTATTTACCTTTCTATTCTAAGTGAGATTTTTTTTTTAAACTATTCATTTTTAAAAATAATAGAATTGATAAAACTTTGGCTTAAAATTTAAAGGGTGAATTTATAAGAAAAAATGTTTAATTTTAAAAATTAAAATTACACAATTGTCAAGTTTTTGCTTAATAATTTTTTAATATATATTACACAAGCACATACTATACATTAAATGAGTTTAAACTTGTTTAAATAATTAGGGGAACACATACTTTATATTAGATGAATTTTGAACCTGCATCCTGCCGAATCATTTTGTTTGTGTCTTTACTAAAGTGTGCATTGAGTAATTTTTGTTTCACTTGTGAAAGTTGAGGATAAAATACGTCCAATAATTTATAGGATTTTTTTTTAACAAAATAGATTACAAGGCAAGGGATTGACTTCTCAAAGTTCTTAAAAAAAAAGAAAAAACGGTATAGTGCGTCACATGAAATCTTGATTTTTTTTTTTTTTTTTTAAATCAGTCTACTGAGAAGAAGATACGAGGAATATTCTTCAAGACCTATAGTTTGTTTTGCTTTCGTTCAACTAACCGTGTGGATCAAATCTATATGATCTGTAGCTCATCCGATCCCACCTGAAATGGAATTGATTCGTCTATCAACAAATATTCAAATTTACTTCGGCGATCCATTTTCTCTTTGATATATTATTCTCCATTAAAAAAAAAAACACTTTTGTCATCTAGCGAATGATCAAATAATATGTAATCTCTTCTGCGATATTTATGTTAGTCATGGCTATTGCATACATAGCCCAAGCCTGTAATATAAGCACTGGATTGCTGCATTTGCTTCAACCACTGTGGTTGCACTTGCTTGCACTATATGAAGTTTTAGACCTCATTTGCTAGTTCAACATCAGTTATGCTAAAAAAAACCCCACAAACTCGAGCACGCAAGTGACAGAAATTGAGCAGTAGGTATAGCCTTGGTTATTTAGTATGTCAGCTTTCTGATCATAGGCAGGCTTCAACAGTTGAACTATAGTCCAAGCCAATGTGCTTGGTTCTAGAGTAAATAATAGGATTGGCAGTCAAGGCTATGGAACTAATGTTGTCTTACCAGACCACTAGTTTGGGTTATGAGACCTGTGATCTCAACATATGCAGATCTATGGCGTCTGTATTCAGATTCAGCAATAGAGGGTGAAACAATAGGTTGTTTTCTGGAGAGAACCATAGGATTGGATTTGCTCGTACAAAAATAACAAGACCAGAAGTTCATCTTCTAGTGTCAAGGCAGGATTCACAATCTGCATCTGCAAAGCCATTTGTGGCAAGTTGTGCGCAGGGCTTGAATTCAATGTCATAGTCCATTTTGATAGATACCTCAAAATCTTTTTGGTTGCTTTTCAGTGACTCTCAAGGAGGTTAACATATATCGACAAGCCTTATTGACCGAAAAACTGATGTCTGGTCTAGTGAAGGTGACATATTGTAATGCACCTACTATGCTGTGATAAAGGATTCTCAAATGAGTTACCTTCACTGGTTGCAGGTAAACAAAGGTTCATAGCAGACTTGGCCTCGGCCATGCCAATGTATTTAACTCATAGAGTTAACCTCAATTCTCAGAAAGTATTATAAGGCACCCATATTCTTCAAGGAGAACTCTAATAAAGTCTATCAATTCACATATCATGTTATTATCATCGGATCCTATTATTATGATGTCATCAATGTATACTAGGAGAAAAACTTTGCAATTAAGAGCAAGTCATCAGACTTAGAGTGGACAAAATGAAGCTCAATCAGTGAAAAACGAAGCTCAATCAGTGAGGAACTAAGTTTCTCAAACCAGGCTCCGGGTGCCCGTTTGAGGCCATAAAGTGATTTTTGAAGTTTGCATACATGATATAAACCAAGAACTTGTTTCATGTAAACTTATTGTATTGTACCTTTTAGAAACACATTAATTGATGTTTAATTCTCACAACTTCCAGTTGCATGACAAAGCTAATGAGAACATTTCTAATTGTTCCAAATTTAACAACAGGACTAAAGGTTTCAAGAAAGTCAAACCCTACCACCTGCAAGAACCCTTTTGCGACAACTCTTGCTTTCAATCTGTCAAGTGCACCATCTGACAGTTCCTTTACTTGAAACAACCATGAGTTGTCAATGATTTTCCTATTGGCAAGAAGAGGTACTAGAATCCATGCATTATTTTCTTATTAAAGCATCAAATTCACTCTTCATTGCCTTAAGGCATTTTTAACTGCTCTAGGCAAGGGAATGGACTGAGGAGCATAGTAAGCTCTAGGTTTCTTTATACCAGACTTGGCTCTGGTTGTCATGCGATGAGTGTAAGTAGCTTGATGGGTGGATTGTTGAACAAGAATTGATGGGTGGATTGTTGAGCAAGAAGATCCGATATTCTTGGATCAATAGTAATAACTATCTATGGCTCATCTGGCCTGGATATATTGTCAGCTGTTTCAATAACGGAAACATTGGAATGAGACTCGATTCATGTTCTAGTTCAAGCTCAGGATGGACAGTGTGAGGGTTGTTTGTGTCAAGCGGTGCAAAATGTTGATCAGACAGATCAATAATCATTTAGTGTTGAGATGATGTTCTTGAGATCACTAGTAATATGGTTGTTCTAAGTGGACATGATACTTCAGATTTATTGCAGTTAGAGGAAAAAGGAAATATGTGTTCATCAAATTGGACATGTCTAGAGATTAACAGATGAACTTAAACACTTAGTAGCCTTTGTGAATTGGACTGTACCCCAAGAAAGTGTAGGGTTCTGACTTTATGTACATTGTAAGGCGTTAAGTAAGGAAAACAATTACTTTCAACTAATCAGGTTTAGTTTAATTAAGCCTCAATAGGACTTTTACCATATAGTACTGGTGTCGATAAGCAGTTGATGAGATAGACAGCAGAGAAGAAAACCTCAACCTATAATTTTAGTGGCATTGATGCTTGGGCAAGAAGAGTGAGTTCAACTTCAGTGATGTTCTTGTTAGGAAATTTAGGGATTGAAGCTAACACACAATCAAAGTAAAGTTGAGAGAATGAAGATAAAAACGAACACAAGTATTTACGTGGTTCACCCAAAATGATTACGGG
This sequence comes from Elaeagnus macrophylla, assembly GCA_029378325.1. Classification (NCBI taxonomy): domain Eukaryota; kingdom Viridiplantae; phylum Streptophyta; class Magnoliopsida; order Rosales; family Elaeagnaceae; genus Elaeagnus; species Elaeagnus macrophylla. Next base: position 35,381,537 of record CM055641.1, read on the forward strand.
CTACTCCACGGGCAAAGGCCAGAAGGAATTCACTATACTGAAAGATTTACAACCTCTCTCTAAATACAAGGAGAGAACAAGATACCTCTCTCTCTTATACTAGGAGAATACAATTAACCTCTCTCTCACAATGAGGAAAGAACTTTTCTAAGTGGAGAAGCTTGGAATGCTTAGGATGTTTGAGATTTTGGGATGATGGAAATGAGCAAATGAGCTCTCTATTTATAGAGAGAAAAATGTTACTATTTGGAGAGATGACACATGCGCTTAGCTCATCACTTTGATGATGCAAGCGCTTAGCTCATCACTTTGATGATGCAAGCGCTTAAGTCATCCTTTGAAATTGCAATAATATTCCATCAATTAAGCCATCCCTGTTGACATTGTTTAAGAAGTTGAAAATGGCTTCACACTTGTCTTTCAATCTCCCACTTGAAGTCATCTTTCACGATTATCTCTTCCAACTAGCCTTTGCTCAAATCCTGCTGCTTACGTCTCTGCTAAGCCGTACGAGGATCGACACCATACAAACTTGTCAGTGTTGATAGGTTTTGTCATTACATCTGCTAGGTTCTCTTTTGTGTGAATTTTTAACATATCCACACTTCCTTCTTCCACTACTTCTCGAACAAAATGATATTGTACTCCTATGTGCTTAGTTCTGGAATGAAATGCTGGATTCCTTGCAATGTGCAAGGCGCTCTGACTGTCACAATACACAAGAATCTTCTCTTGTTTGTGCCCGAGCTCCTCCATTAATCTTCTTATCCAGATTGCTTCCTTGCAAACTTGTGTAGCTGCCATGTATTCTGCTTCTGTTGTAGATAATGCTACAACTGTTTGCAGTTTTGAAACCCAGCTTACAGCTCCACCTGCAAGTGTGAACACATAGCCAGTAGTGGATTTTCTTTTGTCGAGATCTCCTGCAAAATCTGAATCCACATAACCTCTGACAGTTAATTCTGATCCTCCAAAACATAATGCAGCACTTGAGGTTCCTTTGATGTATCTAAGGATCCTCTTTACAGTGTTCCAATGCTCTCCACCAGGATTCGCCATAAATCGACTGACTGCTCCCACTGCTTGTGCAATGTCTGGTCTTGTACATATCATAGCGAACATCAAACTTCCCACTGCTGATGCATACGGTACTCGAGACATCTCCCTCCTCTCTGCTTCATTGCTAGGAGACATACTTGAGGATAACTTGAAATTAACAGGAAGTGGGGTAGATATTGGCTTACAATCTTGCATGTTGAAGCGTCGCAAGATCTTGTTGAAGTAGTTCTTCTGAGAAAGCCAAATCTTCCTGTTATTTCTGTCTCGGTGAATCTGCATCCCTAGAATCTTGTTTACTGGTCCCAAGTCCTTCATATCAAACTCCCTAGCTAATTGAGCCTTTAATTCTTGGATTTGATCTTTGTTGGGTCCTGCTACCAACATGTCGTCCACATACAACAACAAGATAATAAAGTCATTATCACCATCAAACCTTTTGTAGTATGTACAATGGTCTGAACTAAGTCTGTTGTATCCAAGGCTAATAATGAAGGAATCAAATCTCTTATACCAACACCTCGGCGCCTGTTTGAGACCGTATAGAGATTTGTTCAACCTGCAAACCAAGTCCTCCTTGCCTGTTTCAACAAAACCTTCTGGTTGAAGCATATAAATTTCTTCTTCAAGTTCTCCATGAAGAAATGCAGTTTTTACATCCAACTGCTCTAGATGTAAGTCAAACGTTGCACACATTGCCAAGACTACTCTGACTGTTGTAAGTCGTACTACTGGGGAAAATATTTCATTGAAATCAATACCTTCTTTCTGAGCATATCCTTTTACCACCAATCTTGCACGATACCGTTCCACTTGATCATTGCTATCTCGCTTGATCTTGTAGACCCATTTGTTACCAATGGCTTTTCTTCCATGTGGTAATGGTACTAGTTTCCAAGTCGTGTTCTTATGTAAAGCTTCAATTTCTTCCTGCATTGCTGTCATCCACAGAGATGCATCTGAACTATTTGTAGCTTCATGGAAAATTGATGGCTCTCCATCCTCCGTTAAAAGACAGTATGCAACATTGCTTTCAGTAACATACTCCGAGTGCCAAGTTGGCGGCCTTCTTTCACGAGTTGACCGACGAACTTCTGGAGCCTCGGACTCAACTGGTTCTTGTACATCGTGTTGTGGTGCTGCTTCAGTAGAATCTTGAATTTCTTGTATTGAATTATTTTCCACCTGAACTATTGTAGTCTCTGAATTCTCATTTGATGTGCTATCGACTCCATCTTTTCTTTGTAATTGATCTTCTACAAAGATCACATCCCTGCTGATTATGAGCTTGCGGGTAGTGGGATCCCACAAGCGATACCCCTTGACACCATCAGCATATCCCAAGAAGATACACCTTCTGGATTTTGGATCCAACTTCGATCTTTCTTGGGCGTTATACATTACGTACACAGGACATCCAAATGAATGTAAAGTAGAGTAATCTGCTGGCTTACCAGTCCACATCTCCATCGGTGTCTTTAACTCAATTGCCGTTGATGGCGACCGATTTACCACATAACATGCAGTTTTGGCTGCTTCTGCCCAAAAGGAGTTGGATTGACCTGCAGATCTCAACATAGCTCTTATCTTTTCTGCAAGAGTTCTGTTCATCCGCTTTGCCACTCCATTTTGTTGAGGCGTGTATGCGACTGTGAACTGTCTTTTGATACCTTCTTGTTTACAAAATGCAAGAAACTCGCCATCTATATACTCTCCTCCATTATCTGTCCTCAAGCACTTGATCTTCTTCCCAGATTCAAGTTCCACCTGCGCTTTGAAGTCTTTGAACACTTGAAACACATCTGACTTCTTCTTGATTGGATATACCCAACATCTCCTAGAGTAGTCATCAATGAAAGACACTAAGTACTTTGCACCTCCTAGGGACATCTCTGGTGATTCCCATACATCAGAATGAATCAAGTCAAGAATGTATTTACTCATTGCATCAGATCTGCTAAACTTCAATCTATGCTGCTTACTTGTAACACAATGCTCACAAAAAGGTAGATTTACCGATTTGAGCCCTGGAAGCAACTTTCTGTCAAAGAGAATCTTCAAACCTCGTTCTGACATATGGCCTAATTTGAGATGCCACATCATCGTTGAATCTTCTCCCTTACTGGTTGATGCGACACATGCATCAGCTTCCTGTAGTGTTTCTCCCTTAAGCATGAATAGATTCGCTGCAATCTTTTCTGCTTTCAAAACCACAAGCGCACCTCTGACAATTTTCATAATCCCATTTTCGACATGGGTCCTGCATCCAAGACTGTCTATTTGCCCCAAAGATAGTAGATTCTTTCTCAAGCCCTTCACATGTCGTACCTCCTGAATAGTGCGAACTGTACCATCAAACATTTTTATTTTGATAGTACCAATACCAGCAATTTTCAAAGCATGATCATCCCCCATGTGTACATAACCTCCTGAGATTGGTTCATATTTGTGGAACCATTCTTTTCGAGATGTCATGTGCCATGTTGCTCCTGAGTCTATTAACCAGACGTCAGAAAACTGCTTTCTACCTTCAACTGCTGCTGTAGCCTCGCTGTATAAGACTTCACCATCATCAGGGATACTTGCTACATTCCCTTGAGCATTTGATGGCTCAGGGTCTCCATTCCTCCTTCTATTCCAACAATCCTTTTTGACATGCCCTTTCTTGCCACAATTGTAGCACTTGAGATTCTTCTTACTTCTTGATTTCGATCTACCATGATTTTGACTCCCACTAGAGCCACGTTCTGTTGATCTTCCTCTCATCACCGTCAAAGCTTCCGCTTGCTGCGAACTTACTTGTCTATCTTCTTTGTTTTTACGCCGAGTTTCTTCTTCCAAAACAGCAGCTGTAATTTCGTCAAAGACTAGATAATCCGAAAGGATGTTGTTCGTCAGGTTGATGATGAGTTGATCATACGAGTCAGGTAGACTTTGAAGTAGAAGCTCCGCACGTTCAACTGTCTCTATTTTGTAACCCATTGATGTAAGTTGCGAAAATAGAGTATTCAAGGTGTTGATGTGGTCGGTCACCGATGTGGATTCCGCCATTCGAAGAGTGTAAAGTCTCCTTTTTAAGAAGATCTTGTTGTGAAGTGATTTGGCCTCGTACAGTCTTGTTAGAGTATCCCAAATCTCCTTTGCTGTCTTCTTTTCTGCCACACTGGATAAAACTCCATCGGCTAGTGCTAAGTGTAGATCAGCAATTGCATTGCCATCCTTTTCATTCCATTTTTGATCATCAATGATTTCAGCTGGCCTTTCTCCAATTGCTTCCAAGCAATTATCCTTCCTCAAAATTGCTTTAATCTTCATTTTTCACAACGAAAAATTACTTCCGTTGAACTTCTCAACATCGAACTTTGTTGTTGTCGTCATTTTTGATATGCTTCTTACTTGAACCGGCTCCCACTATTACACGTGAACAGTAATCGTATTTGTGAACAGTAACCGTATACGTGAACAGTAATCGTATACTTGAATAGTAACTATATACGTGAACCGTGAACAGTACCCACAACCAAAGCTCTGATACCACTGTTAGGAAATTTAGGGATTGAAGCTAACACACAATCAAAGTAAAGTTGAGAGAATGAAGATAAAAACGAACACAAGTATTTACGTGGTTCACCCAAAATGATTACGGGCTACTCCACGGGCAAAGGCCAGAAGGAATTTACTATACTGAAAGATTTACAACCTCTCTCTAAATACAAGGAGAGAACAAGATACCTCTCTCTCTTATACTAGGAGAATACAATTAACCTCTCTCTCACAATGAGGAAAGAACTTTTCTAAGTGGAGAAGCTTGGAATGCTTAGGATGTTTGAGATTTTGGGATGATGGAAATGAGCAAATGAGCTCTCTATTTATAGAGAGAAAAATGTTACTATTTGGAGAGATGACACATGCGCTTAGCTCATCATTTTGATGATGCAAGCGCTTAGCTCATCACTTTGATGATGCAAGCGCTTAACTTATCACTTTGATGATGTAAGCGCTTAGCTCATCACTTTGATGATGCAAGCGCTTAAGTCATCCTTTGAAATTGCAATAATATTCCATCAATTAAGCCATCCCTGTTGACATTGTTTAAGAAGTTGAAAATGGCTTCACACTTGTCTTTCAGTTCTAAGTTTGAATATCATGAAAATGTTCCTACAATAAAATGATATGAAAATATAAGAATAAAATAGTAATCCTAAAAAATAGAAATAAATATAAATAATAATTGAAATAAAAAGAATTAAAATGACAAAAAAAGAGTTGTACAGTGAATTCAACCTTGTTATCTTGATCAGAAAAGATTACAATAGACAAAAGAAATGATGATAGAATGAAGTGAAGATACTTTAACAAAACCATTACTTACTCCTTTAACAAGGACAACTATGTACCTGGTGAGGTGCACTTTTAACATAGAACTGCATGAATTCTGATGGCAGCTTGTTTAGGGGTGTCAATTCGTGCGAGCTGGGTTAGTTTGAGCTGGCCCAAACTAGCCCAGCTCAAACTAGTCCAGCCCAAATTGGTTCAACCCTAGCTCAATTCAAATTTAATTCGAGCTAGCAAATGTAAGCTCGAACTCAAACCAAACACAAACGAGCTGGCTCAAACTGGCCCAAACTAGCCCGAATTGTTAATTATATATATATTTTAGTTAATATGACTTTTTTTATTAAAAAAATATGTTTAATAATTAAAACTCAAATAAAATTACATAAAACAATAAAAAAAATATATATATATAAATATAATAAAAAATTAATTATTAAAGCAAAAATTTAATTACTAAATTAATTTGGCAATGAATAAATGTATTAAACCATACTCATGTAAAAGTTAGAAGTCGTCATGCCCTCATAAAAACTCACATTTAGAATAAAGAGTTATCAAATCTAAATAAAATTTATTCTAGTTATTAAACAAAATAAATGGAGATGAGTAGATTAAATGAATATACTTATTAAAAATTGAACAGTTAAAATAAATTAAAATGTTACACGATAACATAACTTTTTTTATATACACAAGAACAAAATTTTGACTATTACATAATATCTAAGTCTCAAGAAAAGGAACAAGTAGAAAAGAGAATAGCATAACACAAGTATCAATTTAAAAATAGAAACTTCATAATACTAATTTAAATTAAATATAAATATTATTTTTTTGTTTAAAGAGTTAGGTAGATTTAAATGCTAAATGCATTAATATCAAAGAATGTAGCATAATATTGTGATAAAATAAATAAATTATAACTATTTATTCATTATCAGCTTATTTTTCAAAAGAAAAGGGAAAAAAATAACTAATATATCATAAAAGAGAAGTACTAAAAGAAATGAAAGATTATTTTATTTTTAATATAGTATTTTTTATTTTTTTATTTAAAATTTAATTTAATTTTATTTTAGTTCGGGCTAATGGGCTGGCCTTAACCCAGCCCAAATTTGTTCGTGTTATTCGAGCTGGGCCGAAACAAGCCCAAATTTAATTTGATTCGTGTTCGATTCGTATTTTTTGATTCAGGTTCAATTCGGTCAATCGAGCTATAGCACAAATTGCCACCCCTAGTTTGTTGATACATCTAGAGCAGCAAAAAAATTCCCTGCTATTAGAAATGTCAATATTAAAATATACGCACAATCATTAAGAACGAGTCAAATGTACAAATCTTGTCACGAAAAGTTCATATTCTGGCATTCCAATTCAGGCAACAAGGTCAAATTGGATTTTTGTAAAAAAGAACTAATAAATTTATCTAAAAAATGTTTTAATATCAAACGGAATAGCAAAGTGACAGAAGAATTAGAATGACAACAAAAATTGAACCAATTCAAGAACATTGCGAGAATTTCATGAAATAAATTCCCCGCTTAATATAAAAAGCCAAACACAAGTACATGCGAGGACAATAAAATTGGAGGAAAAGATCCATCCTGACCTTGCTGCTGAGCTGGATACAATACACGAAGAGATATTGCCACCATTTTAAGCATGTAAAGCAATTGTTGGGCATCAGATCAACCACATTTATGTTTTCAATAACAATATTTGTTAAAGCTTTGGATTTCTTACTAAATATTGTTAGACATAGTTGGAAAAATAACTCTACTAAAAACTCCAATTAGTAAGAAAAATGCAAAAATACTTTAATATATTTATCACTCGCCACATATGTTAGTTCTATACATCAAACAGACCAAATTCTTACAATTCAACAATAGAGATTGCTGAACTTTGAAGGCACGACATCCATCTCTAATACCATATTAAAAAATGTTGAAAAACGAACTATCTCAAAAGTTTTAAACTAGTAGAAGAAGTATCAATAATACTTTTATACATTTATCAAATATGCAAATAAAGAACATATTATATACAGAAATGGTACAGCATCTTCACTTAAAGGGATACCTACGACTGATTCTCAGGAACAGAGAGAAAAAGACAAATTAAAATTGGTCATCTGATCCTCCCCAACATGAATGTATCAACCGGAAGAAATGCTCTCTTGTTTAGCACATCATGAGCTCCCTCCGATGTCTTTCCCACTAAACTCTCCCCCTCCGAAGGATGTTGTTGCAACTGCCACATCTAGACCACCACCATTAGTTGTGATTAATGCAGACATGCCACTACTACGGCTACCACCGGCAGCCATTCCCAAACCAAGAAAATCAAGGGTGGGTTGTTTTGGACCAAAAATGGAAGTAGTTCCCATCATTAATTCCTTCAATCCACTACTTCCATTTACAGGAAGACCAATCCCAAGCCCCGCAGGAATTGAGGAACTATCAGTTTCTATATGCCCGTGTGACCACTGTAAATTCTCCTGATGCCTGGATGAAGATGAAGAGGACAAAATGCCAAAGTCACGGAGTAATGAGGCACTTGTTGCTGCAGCACCCATTTGAGCAGCTTTTTGAAGTAGGGCAGTCGCAGACATGGCTGGCTGTGGTAGAGGGGTGTACTGCCAAAGCTCCTGCCCTCCAGTCCCAAAAAAGGAAGACCCTTGGCTGGTGGACAGGCCAAGGGATATCGTTTCTCCTGAAGATGGTGGAGCTCCATCAGTTGGGCAATCTGGATGTGTTGCAGTGCACATTAAGTTGGAAAATGTAGGAAGTTGAGGAGGCTGCAAGCCTGCTGATGAAGTTGAAGGAGCAAATAAGCTTGTAAATATGCTGCTGCTTGAACTAGATCTGCTGCTATAGCTCCCATTTAGGCTCCCATTTACTTTGAGGGAAGCAGGTGCTTCTTCTAAGATGCTAAGAGGAGTATTCGGCAACTCTGGTTACAGCAAGAGTGAAGAAAAAAATTCAAAAAAAGCGGTCACTAAAATGTACAGGCAAAGAAACTTAAAATTCCACTTTACGAGTTGTGAAAGCCTTTCAAAGGGAAAGGGAAAGCCATATTGATTTCCATTCTCTAAAGCCACTTCTCTCCACTTAAAAACTTTAAATCACAGATCTCGTTATAAAGATTGAAGGATACACATGCCAATCACGTTTAATAAAAATATTAAAGACTGCTTACTTCTACTAATTTCATAAGCAACCAAATCTCAGATCAGTAACCATATATTCCTAGAAGAAACAAAACACAGTAACAGACAAAACTACTAAACTCCAATACCAGTAGAGAGAGAGAAGCAGAATAAATTTATTATGTTACCAACCAAAACACATCCGACAAGAACTAACTGAAAAGATTGAAAATTTTCAGACTTTGGGTCAAATCTACCTGGAGTTTGAACAGTCAAAGCCGAAGACATCGCAACAGTTGATTGAGAAGGAGCTAATGGAGCAGATGTTTGCGATGAAGTTACAGTAGTTGTTGCTGAGGGCGATGGAGGGTTCGCAGGAGGAGGAGATGATGAAGTAGCTGTCTGGCTCTTGGGCTCTGGTTCCAAATTCGTATTCTCCGCAGCCTCAGTAAGTTTGCCACTTTCTTCTGCTAAAGCATCACAGAAGGCCCTGTGAGTGATAAAGCTGTCCTTCCTATAAAGGAAAAAAATAGCAACTTCAACAACTCAAATCCCAAAATATAAAGCTAGAAAGTCGATAAACATAAATAAAAGCTAAAACCACCTTGAAAATAAAGTCCCACAGTCGCATTTGTATTCTCTGGAGCCACATATCTTAGAGTGAGCTTTCCAATCTGACTGAACTGCGTATTTCTTCAAACACTTGTCACATTTCCACTTCTTTTCACCGTGCTTCCTACAGTAATGCTTCTTTATTCCCGTGAGATCACCAAGAGCTCTCGACGGATCATGATGAACGCATGAAGGCTCCGGGCATACATAAACTCTCTTTTTGACGTCCTTGCTCGATCTCTGTCTAAGCTTCCATGGAAGATTGTGACCCCGCCGATGAAGCTGCAGATTTTGATCCCTCTGAAATCCTTTATTGCAAATTTCACATACGAATCGGTTCGTGGTCAAAAGGGTTTTCGGAGACAGAGCAACCACTTCGGCTTCTGGATCTGCACGCAATCCACCAAAAGTCAAATACTGAAAATTAAATCTCGAAACACAAAAAAATCAGTAAGATAGTATTTTCAACCTGGCATTCCTGGAAGGTTTCGCTTTTTCTTGGCTGTTAGTTTCGGAGTAGCAACTGGGTTCCCCGAAGAAGATAGGCTAACTTCCCCGGACGCCGTAGAAGAATCATCTAAGTTTGATGGCTTCATCTGCTGAGAATTTCTTTAGGTTTTCTTCGAAATCTATTAAACGAACAGAAGGCGAAAAACAGCTGGGCTTTTTAATGGAAACTCAAAAGAAGCTATAAGAATACAAAGTTTTCATCTTTCTAGGGTTTCGTCTCTTTCTCTTATCTAACAGTCAATTCGCTTTCCTTTTTCTTATGTTTTATTCTCTGGTCTCACTGTCACACTCACACCTAACAACCAGCTCTCTTATGCGTCTCTTGACCAGAATTCACATTACCCAAAAGCACAATGATTAAAACTAATAAGATTGAATAGAGCTCTTCACCTTCAGATACTAAGCTCTTCACCTTCAGATACTAACAATGGAGACGATATAGGGCGCGGGGAATCCAATTCTTAGTTTTCACTATCGAATCAAAGAATTTGCAGTAATAAGTTTGACCAAATTCTTTGTATTGATAGTGCAAGATTGGAACAAAATACTGTTAACTTCACCCAACTTTGATTTATGTTTTTTAAGTTGATATTATGAGCGACCAAACTATAATCAAACATGTGAATCTGTCTTTTTAACTAAAAATTATACGCTTTTCTGTAATTATGCTGATGTAATAGATCAATAAAAATTTAAAGATATAAATTAAACTCGTATAAAGGGATTTTGTCTAAAATGGGCAAATCCCATAAGATAGTTTAGAAATAGGCTGATTTGGTTTAAACTTTAAAAATAGGCATTTTTTAACTGTCCACCTGTTTTATTGGTTTGTAGCCGGTATTTTATTAAAAAAAAAAAACGAAAATTCGCGTGCTTCAAAACATTTGAATTAAATCCAACAGTTTCCAGTCTATTGAACTAAACTCTCCCACTCTCCCACTCTCCCACTTACCTGAGGAACGAAACGACGCAGACTTATCTCGCGAGGAAGACGATTTAGGAACATTTCCAGTCTATTACCGAGGACGAAGACGACGCAGGAAACAAGAATTTCACGGAACATAAACTTCATTTGTGAGCTCTGCAACTTTTGGTAAGTTTTGTTGAATCAATGTCTTCTCCGTCCCTTCACGAAAACTCCTTGGGAATGGTTTTTTATTGGGTTTTTGTGGAATATTGGTACCAGAAAATGGAATTATTCATTGTTACCCTTTCATGTATGATTTATTAAAAAAAAAAAATCTGATTTCTGGTCTTTCTGCGGTGTGGTATATCTCGATATACCTAGATATACCTAGATATATCTTAGGTATATCGATGGTATATCTCGATATACCTAGGTATATCGAGATATACCATCGATATACCTTAGATATATCTAGGTATATCTCGATATACCATCGATATACCTAAGATATATCTAGGTATATCTCTGTTTTATCGAGATATACCTAGGTATATCGATGGTATATCGAGATATACCTATGTATATCTGTGGTATATCTCGATATACCTAGGTATATCTCGATAAAACAGAGATATATCTAAGGTATATCTCGATATACCTAGGTATATCGAGATATACCTAGATATATCTAAGGTATATCTCGATATACCTAGGTATATCTAAGGTATATCTCGATATACCTAGGTATATCTAAGGTATATCGAGATATACCTAGGTATATCTAAGGTATATCGAGATATACCTTAGATATACCTAGGTATATCTCGATATACCTTAGATATACCTAGGTATATCGAGATATACCTTAGATATACCTAGGTATATCTCGATATACCTTAGATATACCTAGGTATATCGAGATATACCTTAGATATACCTAGGTATATCTCGATATACCTAGGTATATCTAAGGTATATCGAGATATACCTAGGTATATCTGTGGTATATCGAGATATACCTAGGTATATCTGTGGTATATCTCTGGTATATCGATATATACCTAGGTATATCTCGATATACCTTAGATATACCTAGGTATATCTCGATATACCTAGGTATATCTAAGGTATATCGAGATATACCTAGGTATATCTAAGGTATATCGAGATATACCTAGGTATATCTGTGGTATATCTCTGGTATATCGATATATACCTAGGTATATCTGTAGTATATCTCGATATACCTAGTTATATCGAGATATACCTAGGTATATCTAAGGTATATATCGAGATATACCTAGGTATATCTCGATATACCGAGATATACCAACATATATCTAAGATATACCAAGATATACCACAAATATACCTACGTAAATCTGTGGTATATAGAGATATACCTAGGTATATCGAGATTTAACTAGGTATATAGAGATATACCTTAGATATACCTAGGTATATCTCGATATAACTAGGTATATCGAGATATACTACAGATATACCTAGGTATATATCGATATACCAGAGATATACCACAGATATACCTAGGTATATCTCGATATACCTTAGATATACCTAGGTATATCTCGATATACCTAGGTATATCTAAGGTATATCGAGATATACCTAGGTATATCTGTGGTATATCTCTGGTATATCGATATATACCTAGGTATATCTCGATATACCTTAGATATACCTAGGTATATCTCGATATACCTAGGTATATCTAAGGTATATCGAGATATACCTAGGTATATCTAAGGTATATCGAGATATACCTAGGTATATCTGTGGTATATCTGTGGTATATCGATATATACCTAGGTATATCTGTAGTATATCTCGATATACCTAGTTATATCGAGATATACCTAGGTATATCTAAGGTATATCTCTATATACCTAGTTAAATCTCGATATACCTAGGTATATCTCTATATACCACAGATTTACGTAGGTATATTTGTGGTATATCTTGGTATATCTTAGATATATGTTGGTATATCTCGGTATATCGAGATATATCTTAGTGTATTGAATTGTATTCATGTTATTTTGAATGTTATTTTCAACAACTTGTTCATAAGTATTAATTATTTTTGTTTTCTTACATTGCAGGAAATGGCAGCTGAATCAAGCTATAGTCCTGCAGTCTCCCCCTCTGGATATTATGTTGCTAAAATTACCAACATATCACGCCTCCAAAATTTTAGCACATTGAAGACGACCCTTGAGCGATTTGGGTTACTTCAGAGGTATGAAGAATTATGTTTTGGTTTCATCACAAGGATGAACCATATTGAGTTCACAGGGGGATTGTTGCATCACTTATTGATGATGCAAGACAAAGATCATTCGGGGAAAGAGCTCCGAGTGATTATCAATGGCACACCCCATATTTTTGGATATGGAGAATTTAGTTTAATTACCGGTTTGATGTTTACCGGTTCGGAAGAGTGCCCAGCTCGAAATAATCGGTTACGGAAGGCATACTTTAAGACCGACGGTCTCATCAAGAAAGGCGACCTGGAGAAGGTTTTCACAAAGCTTCCTATCTCCACTGACTTGAATGATGTATTGAGGTTGGGTCTTATTTATACCCTGGAAATTATTCTTCTGTCCGATAATAGTCTAAGGTCCATTACTGAAGACTATTTAGAACTGGTTGAAGATTTTGACAAATTTAATAAGTACCCATGGGGTAAAATAGTTTATGACTATTTAATAAGAAGGTTGAAGAGTGTCATTATGCATATTAATGACAGAAAATCTAAAGGCCACACGGAGGTCGCATCTGAAGATTCAAACAAACACGCGATGACTTACAGTGTCTACGGATTTTATTGGGCACTGCAAGTCTGGGCTTATGAGGCCTTACAGGTGGACATTTCTGATTTAGCCACCCAAGTATTTCCCGATCAAATCCCAAGGATACTACGTTGGGAAAATCTAAGAAAGGGACAGACTATTAAATTCTGGGAGTTGAACCAGAATATCTTCAAACGAGAGGATGTAAGTGTTTAGCATATATAATTTGTCTTTAATTATTCTGATATACCTGAAGTTGTTAAAAATAATTAATTAATTTTTTTGGTTATTGTACAGTTTAATATGTTGAAGAGACTCACTCCAAATGAAACTGAGAGACAGAGTCCTTCCTACGTTTCAGCACAAGAATGTGCCAAGGATACAAGCTTCGGTGTGCCGAATGTGTCCATAAACGTTGGTACAATTGATGAATCATTGCCTTCAAAAGGCGATGATATGCATCATCAATCTGGTCACTTTGAACATATTAGTGACCGAATCCCAGAAGTCCAAACTCATCATACCTCAGCTCATTCATCAACTTCCATTATGGAGGTAATGGAACTATCAAGGATAAAATTTCCCCATTCAATGATATATATGATTCTATAGATAACGTATATAATTTCATTGTACCTCAGGTATTGCAGGAGATTAGGGAGTTGAAAAAAGAGGTGGCAACAATAAAAGATAACCAAATATGGATGATGGATGCTTTGAAGAAGGTTTTAAGATCAGAAAAAACTTCTTCACGACCACGGGACGAATCAATGAAAGCTTCAGGTTCAGTCAAACCGTCCAGGGTTAAATCTGTCCCAACTTTCGACCGACGTAAGGTTGGGGATGAGAATTTATCTAAGGACGAAGAAATTGTGATACCTACAAATGAAGAGCCATTACTGCCACATAATGGTTGCAAAGAAATAGTTGTCTTCGCAGAACAACTTGCTGAGGAAACAACCTCAGCTACTACATATAAGGAAGATACATTTGTGGGTGTCAGTGAAACTTGTCCCCCTGAAGTAAACATTGAGAAACAGCCAACTGATGTCTTCCAGGAGGAACAGAACTTGTCCAACATTAATTTATCTACTCTGGAAGAGATTTTGGAGGCTGCCCCTATTATAAGTGGTCCATCGTCAATGCGATTAGGATCGCTAGCATCCATGGGCGTAGGATCAATTGGAACGTCCGCACCATCTGCTACGACATACAGTCGTAGGAAGCGAAAGCTTGGTCCCTCGCTCAAATCTCCCTATGTTCATCCAAGGAAGAAATCTGGTATATCAATAAGATCTGAACAATCGGAGGAACATCAAGTGCCAACCGTTTATGACCCAATGAGGATGTTCAGTCAAGATAGATACAGATACTTCTTGGAGTGGCTATATACAAATTACTCAAACAACCAGTACGTATATTCTTTTATATATATTTATTTACATCTTATATTTCTATTAAAATCTCTTATCAATATTAATAGGTTTACCGTATTAATCATATTTTATATTGTTTACCTTTTAGGAAAAACATTAATGTTTGTTGCCCAAGCAAGGGTATGGCAAATTCTTCCTGGTTTCATCGTATTTTCAAACCACATTCATCCTTACTGAACGAGGTATATTTATGTTATGAATTTTAGCTTTTGCTCTCTTATAATGAAATATGATATGAAAAAATGATATTCCTTGGATAACTGTCATTATTTGAAATGCCTGTGACTCTTGAGAACTAATGTATGCAAATTTTTCTTTGTCATATCCTGAATTAAATTTATGCAGCACATTGATTGTGGACTATGGTTGTTGAGGAAAAAGGAGGAAATTCACCCGGACTTGTTCCCTAACAATCTCTGGACTACAGTTGACTCAACGTTTTTGGTAAGGACCAATAATATTATACAATATTATTGAAAAATAATTTCTTAACTTATTTTAAATGTATTTGGCCATTATGGAATATTAAAATGTAGGCTTACGTTGAGTCAAGTGCGGCTGAATGGAAGAAACTTAAGAAGAACGACCAAACAAAATTTTGGTCGCTCAACAAAAAGTGGTTGGATTATGTAACAGGTTAATTCTCTAGTTATTGTGATTGTTGCATAATTTGTTTAATTTTATTGTCTGATTAACATGGTATATCTATTGTTATACATTTTAACATAACCAGGTGCACGTCCTAAACATGCTAAGCCATGGAATTATGTGCACATTATTTATGGAGTTCTATTGGAGAAGGGCCATTGGATTGCTATCGGAATTGACATAAGACAGCAACATATTGATGTCTACGATTCACTTCCGAAACACATAAGGGATGGAAGTCTTAAGAAAAGACTTCATAACTTATGTGTAATGATCCCAAGCTTAATTAAAAGCTTGGGATTATTTGAATATGAAATCAAAGAACGGTGGCCCTTTTATCGTAATGCCATATCTGTTCCTGAACAGGTTGAAGCGTAAGTTTCTTAAAATACTTTGGTACATTATTTTTTTGTGTTTAATAGAACATCGTATACCATGGATTACCTACAAATTAAGTCTAATATTTTCAAATTGTTTTCATTTCACAGGGGAGACTGTGGCATTTACGCTTTGAAGTTCATCGAGTACTTAGTTAATGAGAAGGCCTTAATTGAAATTAAGGACGAGTCAATTAGTTTTTTTAGGAAGAAACTATGTTTAGAACTTTTCTTTGCTGAAGACGATTACATTATTGTATAAGTTAATTGGCACATTGATTTTGGTGTATATCTTCTTTAACATAACCAAAAGTCCGTGTTTAAGTTTATGTTCGGATTGCACCTGTTCTATTATTTATATTGCTAACTATGGTATATTGTGTTATATGTACTTATGTCTCTCGTTAACAAAAGATTATCCTCACATACAATTATTAAAATAAAACTTATATCATTGTATTCGTGCATAAAGGTTTATAAAAAAAACATTACCTAGAAAAACATTAATTGTCAAAAGTAAACTACTGTCATATAATAAGAGCAAAACGGGCAATAAAAATAAATTAGTTCTGGTGTTATGGATGCTTAGTCATCCATATCATCATTTTGCTCGTTATCATCCTGGGGTTCGTTCGCCGTAGGTTCATAAACGAAGTCCTCACCCTTATACTGCGGGATTGGGCCGAACTGATTCAAGTCTATTCCTTGTTGTCTCAATTGAAAGCTCATCATTCGGTGGAGTAGAACTTGGTACTCTAACGTTTTATTAACCTTCATTTCCAAGTTCATCAATCTTTCTTTCGTTGTAGCGTTACTGGAAGAGGAGCCATCAGCCTTCCTACTACCTTGTCCTGCTTTTGTGCCACTAGTTAAGTGTTGCATGTATTGGAACGTCAGAGTTTCACCTGGTTGTAGTAGTACCTCACCCTTGTCGTACCGTACTCCATGTTTCACACAAAGGGCCGTGATTAGTTGGGGGAAGAAGTAGCTTACGTTGTGATGCATAGATGAGTAAACAACCCGTTGATATATAACCAACCCAACATCGATACTTCGCTTCGTCTCTATCGCATACTGTACGATTGCCCGCTCCCTATCAACAGTACTATAATGCCGGGTTGGCATTAATCTAGAACATACAAAATACTGCCAGATACGGGAGTGGGTTCTAAGGTGTTTAGCTTGAAAGATGTTGACCATGTCTCCCTTATATTCCCATTCCGCATAACCATCCGTTAGGTAATTTATAATCTCATCGTAATCTGCCTGTTTTATATAGGCTTCATAACCGCTATCCTCAATATCTCTCAAACCATAGTATGCATTAATAACCGTCCTATTGAATGGAACTTGAACACCCCTTACCCATACCTTGTCCTGGCGAGCATCTGGAAAATTCGCATAAAATTCCCTGACCAATGAACTCACACCTGCTTCTGGGGCTTGTACAAATTTTCTCCACCCTAACGCCTCAACCTTATCTGAAATTCCCATCACTCCGACTTGTCCAAAGTCTAATCCCCTCTCATTAACAAAAGATTTATTCCTTGCGGCGGCACAATCGTACCGCTCTTCTGCCTCTCTACTAACAAAACGAGAGGTATTATAATTTCGTTCCTCAACAACTTTACCTTTTCCTTTGGACCGAATACTGTCACCCGTCTTTCGTTTAGGAGCCATCTTACAATAGAAGAATAATATTGGTCAGGTTAACTAATGACAAAAATATTAAAAAAAACCATCATTAAACAATAATATTAGGGTATCCAAATAAATATATCTAGGTATACCCAATAACGTCCCCTATACAATAGGGTAATTCCACTTAAATCAGATAATTTGTAAATAACTTTACCTCAATTTATTTTAAATACAAAGCTTGAAGAAAAATCCCCCACAGATGAAAAACCCAATATTATTGTTCCTGAAAATGAAGAGGTTCTGTTTGATTTGATGTATATTAGCACTTCATTCGGTGGTTTTCGTTTCTTGACTTCTTGAAGTGTAATTTATGGAAGAATATGGGATGAAGTTTTGATTTTTACCTAGTTATGGAGAAATGGAGAGAATAATGAGAGCCCTTTATGATCTAGGTATAGAGGGAAAACGTGAGACAGTTTGGAAAAAGTGGGGGAAGTGGGGGTTTTTATTGAAAAAACCGAAATATATTTCAAATCAAACAGAACGAGTCTCGCCGCGGCACATAAAAGTCTCGCCGCGGCGTGTAATATTGTGTTCAAATTCATTTTTCGAACAGAACCAATCTAGCCGCGGCACAATAAAAATCCCGCCGAGGTGCGTATAATTGTTAAATTTCTAAATTCAAACAGAACGAGTCTCGCCGCGGCAGAATAAAAATCCCGCCGAGGTGCGTATAATTGTTAAATTTCTAAATTCAAACAGAACGAGTCTCGCCGCGGCAGAATAAAAATCCCGCCGAGGCGCGTATAATTGTTAAATTTCTAAATTCAAACAGAACGAGTCTCGCCGTGGCACAATAAAAATCCCGCCGAGGCGCGTATAATTGTTAAATTTCTAAATTCAAACAGAACGAGTCTCGCCGCGGCACAATAAAAATCCCGCCGAGGCGCGTATAATTGTTAAATTTCTAAATTCAAACAGAACGAGTCTCGCCGCGGCACAATAAAAATCCCGCCGAGGCGCGTATAATTGTTAAATTTCTAAATTCAAACAGAACGAGTCTCGCCGCGGCACAATAAAAATCCCGCCGAGGCGCGTATAATTGTTAAATTTCTAAATTCAAACAGAACGAGTCTCGCCGCGGCACAATAAAAATCCCGCCGAGGCGCGTATACCACATATAAAATATCTAGTTTATAAGGTATATCTAAGGTATATGTAGGTATATCGAGATATACCTTAGATATACCTAGGTATATCGAGATATACCTTAGATATACCTTAGGTATATCTAAGGTATATCTCGATATACCTTAGATATACCTAAGGTATATCGAGATTGCACTTAGGTATATCTCGATATACCTTAGATATACCTAGGTATATCTAAGGTATATCGAGATATACCTAGGTATATCTAAGGTATATCTCGATATACCTTAGATATACCTAAGTGCAATCTCGATATACCTAGGTATATCGAGATATACCTTAGATATACTTAGGTATATCTAGGTATATCTAAGGTATATCTCGATATACCTAGGTATATCTAAGGTATATCTCGATATACCTAGATATACCTAAGTGCAATCTCGATATACCTAGGTATATCGAGATATACCTTAGATATACCTAGGTATACCTAGGTATATCTAAGGTATATCTCGATATACCTAGGTATATCTAAGGTATATCTCGATATACCTAGGTATATCTAAGGTATATCTCGATATACCTTAGATATACCTAGATATACCTAGGTATATCTAAGGTATATCTCGATATACCTTAGATATACCTAAGGTATATCTCGATATACCTAGGTATACCTAAGGTATATCGAGATATACCTTAGATATACCTAAGGTATAACTAGATATACCTTAGATATACCTAAGGTATACCTTAGGTATATCTAAGGTATACCTTAGGTATATCTAAGGTATATCTAGTTATACCTTAGGTATATCTAAGGTATATCTCGATATACCTTAGGTATACCTAGGTATATCGAGATATACCTTAGGTATATCTAAGGTATATCGAGATATACCTTAGATATACCTAAGGTATATCGAGATATACCTTAGATATACCTAGGTATATCGAGATATACCTTAGGTATATCTAAGGTATATCGAGATATACCTAGGTATATCTAAGGTATATCTCGATATACCTTAGATATACCTAGGTATATCGAGATATACCTTAGGTATATCGAGATATACCTTAGGTATATCTAAGGTATATCTCGATATACCTAGGTATATCTAAGGTATATCTCGATATACCTAGGTATATCTAAGGTATATCTAGGTATATCTCGATATTTTTGATTATATCTAAGGTATATCGAGATATACCTAGGTATATCTAAGGTAAATCTAGGTATATCGAGATATATCTAAGGTATATCTAGGTATATCTAAGGTATATCTCGATATACCTAGGTATATCTCGATATACCTAGGTATATCTTATACCTAGGTATATATAAGGTAAACCTAGGTATACCTAAGATATACCTAGGTATATATAGTTATACATAGATATATCTCGATATACGTAGGTATATCTAGTTATACCTAGGTATATCTAAGGAATATCTCTTGGTATACCTCGATATTTTTGATTATTTTAGTCAATATATACCTACATATATGTAGGTAACCCTACCCTACAAATAAAGATTTTGATATATATGCTAAGTCATATGTGTAGTTAAGTGCAAATATCTGGGAGTGTATATGGTAAACATGAAAGTCCAAATTAAAAGTAAAAAGCATTAAAAGATATGTGGATACATCTCTAGTATGACCTTTTATGAATTAACCATATTTGCATTTAGAATTAATTAATACAAATCGAAAAATACATAAATAATACATTAAACTCTTAAGGATGACATGGTGCCAACCGTCAATTTAACAACAAATGTTTATCATACAGAAGGTAGGGAAGGTTCTACAATCATCTGACGGAATACATTACAAGTCCTCATATTATGACCACTATTTCCACACCTACTGCATAGTATGACCTTTTTTATTACTTCCCCGCGTGAACGTATGCGTCGCTTTCGCGGTCGCCCACATTTTTTCTTCGTGTTGGGAGGAAGTTCAACTAAATCTATGATCTCTGGTGGAATGTCCCATTCACCAGTATCAGTAGCCGGAAAAATGGACTCTGCATATGCAATGATGTAACAATCTACTGTATATAATTTGTCCACAAGTGTATGAACATCAACATTTTGAAAACGGGCCGCTGCAATGGCATGACAACAGGGGATTTTGTGAATATCAAATTCCCTGCAACTACAACTTCTGTTCAGTAGATCAACATCGTGACTAGTGTCACCATGTACAACCTGATTTTGGTAACAATAAACTTGTTACATTAGACAATAAATAAAAATATATAAACATATAATAACAATCAGATAGTTGTACGAATGGCATACCTGGAAGACATGTGCATTAATTCTAAAAACCCTGTACCTTGTGGACTTATTGTGATTTGCACGCATAATTGATTCCACCACATCGGTTAGATGGCGAGTTCCCCATTTCATCCCAACTTCCCTGCGTTCGACAAACCAAGCTTGTATCTTGCTACGGTAGTACTCAGCAAGCATGGTTATGGGTAATTCACGAGCAGATTTCATGACATTATTAAAGGATTCTGAACTATTTGTAGTCATTATACCGTATCTCATACCTGGGAAATGATATCTTGACCACTTCTCAATGCCTGCTTCAAATAAGTAATTTTCTATCTCAGGATCGATCAATCTCAAATCCCCCATGTACTTGTCAAATTCACGCTTTGTATATGCCCTTGAGCAACATCTAAACAAAGGTGTAATATCTGGATTCTTAAACTTGTGGTTTAAATTCATCTCCATGTGAAATGCACAATAACCATGCAATGCATTGGGTAATGCTTTCGGAACAGCTTGAATAATACTTTGGTGCCTATCAGAAACAATTACAAGGTCGTCAATGTGCCCGACTAATTCTGATACTTTTAGCAAAAACCATTCCCAAGCTTCATTATTCTCAGAATCTCCAACCCCAATGGCCAGTGGATATATGTTGTTATTTCCATCAGAAGCATTTGCAACGAATAATGTCCCAGCAAACCTACCTGATAAGAATGCACCATCAACTGTAATTACATGTCTTATACAAGATAAGAATCCTCTGATACATGGACCTAATGCCATGAAGAAATACTTAAATCTTCCGGATAATTGGTCAACTTCAATATGTGTGACGCTATCGGGATTCCTTTCCTTCAGGACGTGACAGTAGGAAGGAAGCTTGAGGAAAGATTCCTCTTCACTTCCACGTAGCAACCTCAGAGCCTTCTCTTTAGACCTGTATGCTGTGGTGTAACCAATTTCAATCCCAAACTCATTCTGACAATCATCAATAATATCTTTCGGCTTATAAATTCTTCCGGGTCGCACCAACTTCATTTTTATGGCATTACCTATGACTCTTGAGGTCGCAGTCCTATTCTTCCTCATGTAATGGTTAGGATCACAAGTATGTTCTGATTGAAAATGCTTTACCTTGAACCTATCTGAGCCCTTGATCCGATTACATCTAATCTTCCAAATACAACTACATTGAATGCAACTTATCACGACACGGTCTTTCCTACTTGTCAGTGTCCTTGTCTCAAATCTATTTCTTATGGCATAAAGGCCGACATGTGTGGTGAAATCTATCTTACTGTCAAACACTTGATCAACTTTCAAATCAACCTCAACATGTGCCATAGAAGAGGAAACGTTACCATTAGAAATAATCTCTGTGGCTGTACTTGATGGACCAAAATGTATTTCATTATTGCCCACAACAACATTTCGTCCTTCAGACTCAGTTAAACCATTTAACAATTCATCTCTTAAAATCAGTCTTTCTTGTTCATCTGATGTCATTTCATTATGATTGCCTTGTAAAGTACCAATTCCGCCCATGTCATTATCAATGTTTTCGTTGACAGTAACACCTTCTAATTGACACTCTCTATTCATATCAACAAACTCATCATCACCCATATGCGGTATATCTAAATAGTTATCTAAATCATCACCAATACCATGAGGTATATTATCGCAATTTCTTATGGGATTTTGAGTTCCTTCCTGCGGATGTGTATCGCTCAAGTCATTTACATGACGCCCTATAGTATTAACAAGTTCTTCACGACAAATGGAATGACTTGTACCTACTGATCTTATCTCATTTTTTGTTACATATAGAACAGCCTTTCTTTGATTGTCTTGCACATGAAGGTCAAAAAACTCATCCAAATCTTCATCATCGCCAATTAAAACAGAAGGTAATGTCAAATCATTCTTATAGAAGTATCTTACTGAAATTTCATACTTTAACTTATCTATTTTCAACTTCATAAACAACTTTTCTTTAAGTTCATTATACTTATATCCCTTTTTAATCTTCATCACCCAACCTTCACCTCCTCGATATATTTCTTTATCATCTTTCAATAACCACTTACCATTATGAATTATTAGAATACTAAGCCAATCCATTCTGTAAAATGTTTTCAAATAATTAACCAATATTAATTCAAAATTACATTTAATTAAATTGATATATGAAATTATATACTGCAATATACCTTAGATATACCTAGGTATATCTCGATATACCAGAGATATACCATCGATATACCTAGGTATATCGAGATATACCTAGGTATATCTCGATATACCTAAGATATACCTAGGTATATCGAGATATACCAGAGATATACCACAGATATACCTAGGTATATCGAGATATACCAGAGATATACCTAAGATATACCTAGGTATATCGAGATATACCACAGATATACCTAAGATATACCTAGGTATATCGAGATATACCTTAGATATACCTAGGTATATCTAGTTATATCTAAGGTATATCTAAGGTATATCTAGGTATATCTAAGGTATACCAGAGATTTACTCAACGAGCTAACGGATAAACCCAAGACAAAAGGGAAAGAAAATAGCAGATTAAAAATGGGGGATAACACGCAAAATACATTAGTTCAAATTCAACACTGAAAATGGCAGATTCATACAACAAATTAAACGGCAAAATAACACCCAAATCACTTTCCAACCAACCAATCACCCAAATGGTTGGCAAATTTTCAAAAAAAAACATTGACCAAAAACGATAAACTGCAAAAATTGTGGGTACAAATGCCGCGGCAAATTTCACCATTTACATGCTATTTAAAACTGAGAAATTTCTACCCAACCAAAATATTTAATATCACTAACCTCAAATTTCAAAGCTTGTAAGGATGAGATGAAAAAATGGAGGGGAGAGTGCGTAGAGAAGGAGAGAGAGGAAGTAAGAAAACTTTGGTGGGAAGGGAGAGTGCGTAGACAAGGAGAGAGAAGAAGTAAGAAAACTTTGGTGGGAAATAAGGGGTGGAACCGGCAACTGGAAGAGCCAATTTCAATTTGCCCATTTCTAAAGTTTAAACCAAATCAGCCTATTCCTAAACTATCTTATGGGATTTGCCCATTTTAGACAAAATCCCTCGTATAAATGTGATGGAGATTATAAATAAAATTATGATCAGTTATAATATGAGATTATATGGTACTATTATTCCTTTTTAATCTATAAAAGTATAAATAAAGCTTTATAAATTTTTGAATAGAATTGCAAATATGTTTTAAGGTATTGATTACTATTCTAATAATTTATTTAAAATTTTGATTTTTTATTAATTAAGTAATAATTTATTAATAGTGGCAACTAAGGTATTACATATATTTATTTTAAATAACATGCATAAAAATTATACTTTTGTACTATTAACTAATTTCTTTTTTTAGAATATATAGAATTTTATTTAATTAATTTAAAATAACATCTATAAGAAGATAGGTCCACAATTTAAGTGATTTAATATTAGAAAATTATCAAAAATAATATTTTTAAAATTTATAATAATAAAATTAACATTCTAATAATATTGAACGTGTAATATTAAATGTTTAACATTGAACGAGCTTAAATTATCCTTGTTCAATTTTAATTGAATGAGTATTAAAAAAAAAAAGACATATCAGTCATTTTTTTAATTGTAAAATTTTAAATTTGAACACAAGATGTGTTATTTTTATTATTATAAATTTTATGTAGTGTTATTTTTATTAATTTTCTATATAATGTATTAAAAACAAAAGGCCATATCGTTATAAACTATTAACAGCAAAATTCGTCCTCCGAAAACAACAAGAAAAAGCCAAGGATTGATTAATTAACTTAAATAGCATGATTTTTTAAGCATCAATCTAAGCTTCGTCTATTGTAATTAATATATCTCTAATTTTTTATTATAGCAAAGTTGGAATTTCATCAAATCATAACATTACGAGTGTTTACGTGCAAATCCATAAACTTCCTAAACTCCTCAGGAAAATTAGAGTACCAAAAAAAAAAAAAATTGTTGATATTTTAAAGCATACTTTGCAAGATTATCAGCCTTCTTATTACAACTCATGGGGGCATATTGAAACTCAATAACAAAATTCCTACCAAAACTCCTAATCGCATCCCCCAGAACGTCATTAGCTACAAGACAGTTATCACCACTTTTAATCATTTGAACAGCTCTTAAGAACCGCTCTCATTTATAACATAGCAGATATTATGAGACTTCACTTGAGAAATTACAAAAAAAAAAATTAAAAAAAATAATAATAATACTCATAAAATTTATAATAATAAAAATAACACCTTAATAATATTGAACGGTATTTAATTATACTACGTTTAGTATTGAAAAGATCTAAATTATTGCAGTTTAACTTGAACGATATTTAAAAAAATGATGTAATAGTCATTTTTTTAATAGTAAAAATATATAATTTGAACATATATGTTACTATTTTTATTGTTATAAGTTTTAAAAATGTTATTTTTCTTAAATTATATTATACAGTAATTATAAGATTAAATTATTTAAATTAAATAATTATTGAATTTTTAGTGCTTAATTTTTTTGGATTAATATTAAAATATTATTTTTATTATTATAAATTATTATAGTTTTATTGTCAATAACATTATAATTTAATAGCATATAGTATTTTAATATAAGATATATATTTTGAGTTTAATACTTAAAAATATAAATATTAAAATTTGCTTGGGAAAAAAAAAATTTGTTGTGGTTTTAATGGCCACAAATTAAAAAGAGAGAAATGGAGCATAAAATTAAAGCATCTCCTCCCCTCTTACTACTTGATTTCTCCGCATAGCTCTCATCAAGGAAAGACAAACCCTAAAGTAGATCTTAAAACAGAAGTTATCTTCTACATTCTTCTTCTGTGCGGATCGGAAGTCATGGATGAAGAGTACGATGTCATCGTTCTCGGCACTGGTCTCAAAGAGTGCATTCTGAGCGGTCTTCTCTCCGTTGACGGCCTCAAGGTTTCATTTTTTCTTCTCCTCCATTTCTATTTTCTGAATTATACCTACAATGATCACCAACATCCAAGAACTACGAATGAGAATCCTAAATTATGATATTATGACTTCTGTCGAGTTATGATGCTATACCGATATAGACTACTTTGTTGATCTTCAAATTTTCAATTATTATTGTTATTTTTGTAAAACTCCTTAACTTAATATAAACTGCTTTGCTAATTTTTAAATCCAGCTGACCGATCTGTTTGCTTTTACCTCATTTTGGACTTGTTAATTGATTACGTTTTTTTCTTTCTTTTTCTTCATTCCATTTTCTTTATCCATCTATGATCAATCTCAGCATTTTGTTTTGCAACACATCCAGTCTGTTTAATCTACTAGCCTGATTTATGGTGATCGTCATATATCTCTTCTCCCAATGAAAAGCGTCTAATTACTTAGTATTGAGCTTTCGTACTAACGAATTTGTATCGTACGAATCGGTATGACATGTTGAACGTCCAATCAAGTGAAATTATCTTCATTGCAAGATAAGGGATTGAATCGTATGGTTCATGAATTTCCTTGATGCAAAAAGCAAGAAAAAGTGCACAAGAAGTGAAGAAAATTTGTGGTGGGTTACCTGCTTTCTAGTTGCATGATGGTGCTCTATGATACCCATTCAATAAATTCAACTGGAAGGTGTTTACAGCTATTGTCTTATTGTAATCCAAAAGGGAGCCTTACATGCATAAACATGGTTATGAAATATCTTATATTCTTGCTTTTTGGATCTTCATTCTGTTTCCACTTTCCATATGTTTCCCCATCTGCAAATTTTTTTTTATTCTATTCCTATGTTAATTGTTCAGAGTAACTTATGAAGGTCATTATTTTATATCTTACCTGTAAGCCAGGTTCTTCACATGGATAGGAATGATTATTATGGAGGAGAGTCGACATCACTCAATCTTGTTCAGGTTCCACTTCTTTCACGTCATTGTTCAATTTGTCCAAGAATCTATCCTGATGGGGTTCTTTTATGGGTTAAATTTGAACAGTTCACTTTATGCTTAATATAGATCACAAGGTTTAAAATATTAGTTATTGATTCTAAAACTATATTGATTCTAAAACAGCTTATAAAATTTGTATGTCTAAAATCTTATTTTCAGCTTTGGAAGAGGTTCAGGGGAGATGATAAGCCTACAACTCATTTGGGTTCTAGTAGAGATTATAATGTTGATATGATTCCCAAGGTATGTTTTTGTGAGTATACACTTGCCTGACTGGGAACATTCTCTTGATATATTTTTTTCAATTAGTGCCTAGTTCACTATTTGTGATTTAAACATTTTTCTACGTTATAATTTTTTGAGGAACTGTTTTTTTTGCTAGTTTATGATGGCAAATGGAACTCTTGTACGTGTTCTTATTCATACGGATGTTACAAAGTATTTGAACTTCAAAGCAGTTGATGGCAGCTACGTGTATAACAAAGGAAAGGTATGATAGCTTATTTCTCAAAATTTGGTGCAATTATTTGCCTGTGTTTTTCTTTGCTCTAACATTACAAGTGCCATGTGGACTCTTTGCAATAGATTCACAAGGTCCCAGCAACTGACATGGAGGCACTCAAATCTCCACTTATGGGTATATTTGAAAAACGCCGTGCTCGCAAGTTTTTTATATATGTTCAAGATTATAAGGAAAGTGATCCCAAAACACACGAGGGGATGGACTTGACAAGAGTGACAACCAAAGAACTGATAGCGTGAGTGCTTTTTGTTTGCTTTTGTTCTTGATTGTGCTGGTGCCTTCAATTTTCTATGTAGTTTTTTTTTTGCATAGATTCTTGATGTTGACTTTTAAGGCATTCACAGTGGGAATGTTTGATGCAAATTATTTATTTTTGTTGTACTTTAACTAATTACATACATAACGTTGTGATTCAGCGATAAACGATGTGTTAAGGAACAATATGATGTCCAAAGAAAAAATAAAAATAGATCAAAATCAATTACTTATGAGAAAAAAGTTTCCTAAGTAATTTGTGTTTCTTAAGTGGAAGCAGTGGATTTAATATGCTTTTCCCCTATCTATTTTTTCCTCTCTGTGGGATGCCTCCTTTGTTTTGATTGTTATCGTTTGATGTCTCAACAGAAAATATGGTCTTGATGAAAATACCGTGGACTTTATTGGTCATGCATTAGCTCTTAATCGGGATGATCGCTACCTAAATCAACCTGCACTGGATACTGTGAAGAGAATGAAGGTTGGGCTAGTTCAATTATTTAATTTTTAAAATTTATTCCCTTGGTTTTTGTTACTTGTACTCTTAAAGATCTTACCTATCTATTCATATGAATATGCCAGCTCTATGCGGAATCTCTTGCACGTTTTCAAGGAGGATCACCATACATTTATCCTTTGTATGGACTTGGAGAGCTTCCTCAGGTCTCTCTTTTGCCATGGACACCCTCCAACAGGGGTGCCTGTGTATCCATTTTGCTAGTAACTATCCATCTGATTCGCTTGCTTTGTGTAGGCATTTGCAAGGCTCAGTGCAGTTTATGGAGGGACATATATGCTTAACAAACCAGAGTGCAAGGTGCGTCTCTTGTTATATTATTTGTTCCCCTTAATTGTGTACAAACCTTTTTTTTTTTTCTTGTTTATATATATTAGAGTATATTCTGATTTTGATATGGTTAATCAGGTTGAGTTTGATGAGGAAGGGAAAGTTATTGGTGTCACATCAGAAGGAGAGACTGCTAGGTGCAAAAAAGTTGTTTGTGATCCTTCCTACTTGCCCGACAAGGTAATAATTATTTCAGCAGTAGTGTTAAAAATTGTAGGCTGTTGAAAATTGTTAACCTTTGAAGACCCGGATGAGTTTTTCATCTTTATCATCTCAATTATTATTCTCTCACTCGATTTCATGAAGAAAACTGTCGGATATTTGATTTTTACTGAGACTTGTCACTTTAATACATTTAACAGGTTAAGAAAATTGGTAGAGTTGCAAGGGCTATTGTTATCATGAGCCACCCGATACCAAACACCAATGATTCTCACTCGGTGCAAGTCATCCTGCCCCAGAAGCAGTTGGGTCGAAAATCAGACATGTGAGTTCTCATATGTCACTGAAATATAACTCTAATACATGCTTCTTGGAGTACAAGAATATCAGCTTTTGCTGTTTGGTTAGACAGAAGTTTGTACCGATTCTTTTGATTATTCAAGGCAAAATTAACATTTATTTATTTATATATTTGTGTCTTTATGGATGAACAGGTATGTCTTTTGTTGCTCGTATTCCCATAATGTTGCTCCACAGGGCAAGTTTATTGCGTTTGTATCAACTGATGCTGAGACGGACAATCCTGAGTCTGAGCTGAATCCAGGAATCAACCTTCTGGGACCTGTTGACGAGATATTTTTTGATATTTATGACAGATATGAACCTGTGAATAAATCCTCTTCGGACAATTGCTTTATATCATCGGTGAGTTGTCCTCAAAGTCCTTAGTTCTTTCCTTAACCTCTTGGTGATTGATTATTTTGAACAATGTGTACTTACAAAGTTCGTTGTTATTTACAGAGTTACGATGCTACAACGCACTTTGAGTCTACTGTTGTGGATGTTCTCAACATGTACACCCAGATAACCGGCAAGGTAATTATGGATTTTTCTCATACTGGCTCCTTTCCCATGAAGTTGCTTGTCACAGGGTCGAAAGGTTTTGATGTTTTGCATATAGCTTAGTTGTTTTGACAGGTGTCGATATTATTTACATTGTTTTTTTCTCACTTTTTTAACTGCAAACACCTATATGAAAGAATTGCAACATTATAAAATGAACAACTTAACCAAGACAGGTTAGAGATAAAAAGTTAAGCATAAATTCTGACTTTTGAGCCAGAATGGCCGAGGGAGGGAGGAATAGTTATCATGTTGGTGAATCAAAAGAACAAGAACTATCTCTAGTTTTATTTATAACAGACAATGCTTCAAGTCTAGGACTTGGATAGTGGTCTTTTCGAAAAATAAGGTCAAAGTCAAATGCAAACGAGGGTTAGTGGAAGTGGTCACCCTTTATAGTCGTTTTTGGACAAAATATAGAGCATACTGAAAATAAGCAATTTATGACCTTTTGAAAATAAAAATCTGTTTTATTACATGATACAATTTAATTGACTTTTTGAAAGTAAGTGATTCCACAATTACTTCATCTTCATCATTTAAAATCACTAACTTTAAAATTAATCAATAATTGATACGTAACTTGATACATATAATACTAATCTTTGAGAAATGTTAAATACATACAAATCTGCACTAACAACAATTATGATGTGCTACTTAATAGAATTTTATTAAAAATGAATAAATTAATTAGTTTAAAGTTGTTTTGCTATGAGGCCAGTCATAATTGGTGCGAGTACAAATTTAAGTAGAGGTACTTGTGTTTTGTATGCAAGTCACTGAACGGCCATCTTTGAGCAGGTTCTTGACCTCAGCGTGGACTTGAGTGCTGCTAGTGCTGCTGAAGAATAAGGAGAACAACCTTTAAACTGCAACGGGCGTGTGCCTTGTCATAGGTGCGCCTTTTGAATGCTCAAGGTACTCGTGTCGACCCCCAAAAGTTAGACTGACCTTGTCCTTTCATTTATCATTATGCGATAAGATGTTTTAAATGTTCTTGCTCTTCTAGAATGTGCGTAGATTTAAGGCTATTAGGTGGTTGCTCACTTGTGCCAAAATTGTCATTTATGTATTTCTTTTTTTTGTGGGGAGCAATATATATGAATATTATTCGTGGTCCAAGTGAATTATGCATTTTAAATAAGATATGCGAAAGTCCATTTGAAGTCCAGCCAATGTGTTGAATTTTTACCTTTGTGGTCTCTAAACACGATATCCCGAATAAATTAATTTTATTAATATTTTACTATTATATAATACATTAATCCGAAAAAATACAACAAAACAACACTATCCTAATGAATTTAGTGAGTCAATTTTTTCTTAAAATAATATTTTAGTATTTTGAGTTGGTGATCGGGCCTCGGGGAATCCAACACAAGAACGATCGACGATAACATGACATGATGAGCAAGTTTTATATGAGCAGGTGAAGAACCAGTCTCTTTATGTATTTATTTGTATGTAAAGAGGGTCTATTTTAATATAAGTATTAATAATACCTCGTTAAAATTAGAACAAAAGTTTTTCTGACATATTATTCAAATTGTATTAGATCATTTTCTCCTAAATAGTTGAACTATAAATAGTTAAATACATGAAAGCTCTAACATTGTAATTGTTGAATTGAAGAGGTCCAACATAGCCAAAACAGCTAAGAAAATTCATCTCTTTCTTTTTATTGTGTAATTTATGTATCCATTTCGTAGAATAAATATTAGTTTTTGTTTTTTACTTATTTTTCACTTTTTGCCTAGTTGTATTACTAGAGAATATGACTTATTTTTCCACTTGCTAAAGTTATTACCGTCATATAGCTAGAAAGTCAGAATACATGAAGAAAGCGCATCTATACTAAAAAATGAGTATATAAAGTAATTTTTTTTTTTTAATATTATAAATTTGATGGTATTCAAATTTATCTTATCAATTCTCCATGTTACCTTTTTCCCCGTGAATAACTATATCATTTCCTAAAAGGAAAGAAAATAAGAAAGTATAAATTTACATCGAAGCAAAAAAAAAAATCAAAATACCAATAGCTAATGCTTAAATCATTCCATGAGGTATCTTGAACAATTTTATTTGAGTCACACGCTGAAAAAGCACAAACGTGTGGTTCTAATGATCATTTCGCTAGAGCATGGGAAGATTAATTTGCAACCCATGGTACCGAAGCAGCAAGAACAGAAAGCAAACTGAGAAACTTCCCAATGCAAAACAGAGAAATCCTCCCTGCAGACTATTCATAACTAATTGGCTCTGTACTTCTGCAACCTGGGCATCATATAAAGTCTCGATTGCTAAAGTCATACAATCCAAGACAATGCAGTTGGAAAAATGTTTTTTATCACAACTTCTTCATGCATGCATCATTCCATATGCTATAATATAATTGTCCCTGTTAGCAATTGTTCCACAATTACTTCAACATATTCCCTATTTAACATCTAATACAGCACTGACACATTTCTTAACGCATATGGAGTCAGGAAAAGTCCCATTTGAAAGGCCTTGTAAATGAGAAACATAATCCTCAGAATCATGTAGATTATTAGTAAACTCTGAAGAGAACTCCTTAAAACATGAAATAATACGTTTAATACATCTAAAGTAGCCTCTAAAAAAACTGTTTATGTTTCCAAATCTCGTCCATAAAGATTACCATAGACTGACATAGAGAGTAGGAGGCTAGAAGCTTTTGAGCAGTGAATTCCTTGGTTAGCAGAGACCGAGGTGGGATTGTAAGAATATAGCGGAAATCCTTAATACTAAGATCAGCAAAAGGAGTTTGACGAATCTTCGAAAACCATAGCCTCCAAAGAGATTTAACAACATAACAGCTTATGGAAGACTCTGCTCATAATCCTACAAGATGATATAATGTATTACACATTGAAAAACTCACATGGAACTGTAGCTCAAACCCCAATCTGAATCCCTAGAAGCACATATGCTTTCCCGAACAGTGCTTATGGACTCGGCACACAAGCATGTTAAGAAAGGAGGTACAGGGGAAAGTTTTTCATTGCCTTCCTCATCAACCCCTTTTTCCTCATCCGCAGCTTCAGTGCACAAAGAGCTATCATCATTGAGATCATAAGTATGGCAGCAAGATTTTAAATGTTTACCACTGCAGCCTGTTTCATCTTCCTCATCGGATAAGCATACACAACAATCAAATTCACCCGTCTCTTGAATCTTGCTCTCTGAGCCTTCTTCTCTCCATGATATCTTCATCTGGGATTGTGAAATGTTCTCCATTGTAGAGCTTGAATTCCAGGAAGCTTTAAGAGCTCGTTGAAATTGGGTAAGATCAATTGAATTGAAAGATGCAGATAAAGATTCAAAATGGAAACTTGATTCACTCTGCCTGCCGATTGATGCATGGCTATTTGGAGACAAACTTGTCATTTGAAGACCTTCAGTGGGAAAATTGAGTTCAGAATCAAATCGATTTCTCTTCTTATGATAATCTGTACTTAGCCATGAAAAACCAACACATTTATCTGTACTTGAGTCTGACTGAGGAGTACGAATAACATTTCCACTACCCAATGAATCTAAAGAGAAGGGAGAAATCTCCCCATCAATATTATATTGATTTTCAGGAGAACATAAAATGGTGGAATCCTCAGGACTCTGAAATCTACACGATTCATTATTACTTTCACTACTTTCTTTTGGTGATAAATGCCAATGCACTGAAGCCTCACTCGGCATAGGGATGACTGAAACATCAGAGTCACCAATAACTCGATTAACATTTTCACAGTAGCAATCATCAAATTGAAAACAACCCAAAACTTTACCTTTATCAAAGAAAGTGTTATTGTCTCCTATAGCGAGAATTCCTCTAGACCGACACTTCCTCTTGTCAGTCATTCCAGAAACGGCAGGGCCAGCCCCATAACAAGTAGGTGTTGTCATCGTCATGGGCACTATAGATGAATCACATTGTATCTCGGGTGACACACAGGCTTGAGCAGGAGGAGTTTTAGTAAGCCCTTTGTCGTTGGGATTCTCTTCCAGAATCTTCTCAGCTGACAGAATCTGTTTTTTAATCAAAGGCGTAGAATTTCCATCATTACCATACGATTTGGGATCCTTTAACTTGGTTTCAACTCTTTTAAAATCAGACTGCGATCGTGACTCGTGAAAACGGTAAAGAGAAGCTTCTTTGAACTTTTGCCGAGATCCAAAGGCACCAGACTGCAGTTGGTACAGACAATATGTATTATTAGTATTCAATGCCGTTGGTTTTGGTGATATGGGTTTTTCAAAAGACCTAAAATGGGAACTTATTTAGGGTTTTAAGATGGATACAAGGCAGAGCTTTTTGAACATGGGAAGCTTGAGGGGGAAATAACCTGAGGAAACCTCGTTGCGTTTCGATAAAAAAAGAAGTTACCTTACTGTCGTTGCTGGTGATGACGGCATCGGCGGTGGCATTACCACTGAGATCCCGCATTGGGTTTTGAGGGTTCTCTTTCACTTTCTGATCGCACTTCTTCGTCGTCGTCTTGTTGTTGTTGTTCTTCAAAGGGTTAGAGGATGCACATGGCTTGTTCATGGCAATTCAATCGGGGACAGAGATCTGGTGACTGGTGTACTACTGTTCTGTACTACGAGGTCAACTGATTTGAAACCTGATGGGTATATCGGTGCCACGTTCCATTAACTACAAGACACGTGCTTTTAAAAAAATGCTGTATCAAGAGAGATAAGAGAGATAGAAAAGAAAAAAACAAAAACAAAAACAAAAACCTTAAATAATATTTTAACAATACTAATAAATATTAGTTGATAACAAAAATAATATTATTTATATTTAAATTA
This sequence comes from Elaeagnus macrophylla, assembly GCA_029378325.1. Classification (NCBI taxonomy): domain Eukaryota; kingdom Viridiplantae; phylum Streptophyta; class Magnoliopsida; order Rosales; family Elaeagnaceae; genus Elaeagnus; species Elaeagnus macrophylla. The sequence continues at coordinate 35,416,046 of CM055641.1, forward strand.
TATATTTTTATTATTAAAAAATTATTATATTATTTTTTTTAAATATTATTTAATTAAATTTTATTAAGTTAAATTACAATAATTTTAACTCATTTAATATTAAATATTATTTAATTAAACATCATATAATATTATTAAATATTATTTTTATTATTATAAATTTCACTCTATTATTTTTAATAATTCTCCATATAATAACTAACCTACTGAAAGTTTAACTTTTAAATCAACTATTTTATTTATATAAAGAAAAAAGTTTTACTATTTATTTAAATAGTTGTATAAAATTTGTTACAATATCATATAAAAAACGAACGGTTATTTTGCTATTTATTTAGTTAAAATTTGTTCCAATAAATCATATAAAGGCATAGGTATCGGATAAAAAATATGACTTTAAAATGTATATTAGCATAATTATACATGCAAAGAAATTATCAAATTTATTAAATTTTTAGTTTCCAACTAATTAGGAAACATATTAAATAATGTTTGGGAATTAAATAATTATCAAATAATTTAAAATACATTAAAAAGATAAAAATTCAACCATGTATTGTTTATACAAGAATAATGTGTTAGGTGACAAATACGTTTTTTTTTATTTGAGAACTTAGATTTTAGAGTTTATACTTTAGAATTTAAGGTTTTAAAGTATAAGGTACAAGTTTATAGAAAAATACATAATTATCATCAATTATATCATGATTGTTTCTAATATATGTTTATATAGAGATAAACTAATAAAGAATTATATGAATCTTTAATGACTAAATAAATAATTTACAAAATTTCAAGTATATTAGAAGAGAGAAAAAAAATTGGGTGTACAATATTTACATTTTCTTTCAATTAGACTTTCACAACAAATATGAAACTCTGTCAATTTAATTACAAAATAATTTTCATATTACTAAAATATTAGGGTATGTTTGTCAAAAAAGAATTTGAAGTGTAATTTAAATTTTTATATACAATATATATTATATTTTCTTTGTTTTCCAAAACAAGAAAAAATGGCTTTATATGGAAAAATCATTGTGGTAGCAATGGACACCCTTACAGATGTTGCTTTGGTCAAACTTAATAAACTAATAAATATCCACCGATTTTAAGTTGTTTGTAATTATTTCTCACTTAATTTTGGGAAAATAATAAAATAGCATCCTTCAAAACTTATTGTTCAAACTTATATTTTCACAATTAAAAAAATAATTAATATGTCATTTTTTTGAACACTCATTCAATTAGAATTGAAAAATGACAATTTAAACTCATTCAATATTTCACTTTCAAATTGAACGTTCAATATTATTGGGGTACTAGTTTTATTATTATAAATTTTATGAGTGTTATTTTTGATAATTTTTCCTTAATTTTTTACCGGAACAAATTTACTACCAAGCTTCTAAGTGTTACAAATTCACTATTGTTATTATATTTTGGCAGTAAGATTGTACAATTAATAAAGAGTTTGATAATATATTTATACAATTAATAAAAACTTTCATAGTAAATTTCTAACATTAATAAAACGTTTAGTAATTAATTTGTTAAGACTATTAAGTGATACATTTGTGCAATTTGTTAGTTTAATCCAATGTCTTTGATTTTGACATCACTTCAGGTTATAAGCTCAACTTGCACTTCAAGTCAAGATCTAAGTTAAACTCGGAATAGAAATGTTTCGATATAAGCTTAGTCCTAAAATTATTAAAGTTAAAGTTGCACTAATTTCTATGAGCTTAATTAGGTTTTGAGTCGAGTTGAATCAAGCTAGATTATTCAAGCTTTTAGTAACTTATCTAAATTTACATGTCTAATTTCATCTCGTAAAATAATTTTGAGTTTAGCTCAATAAACATTTTTAAAAAATGTTGGGTTTTTAAATAAATGAATTGTACTACCCTTAATAATAATTCAAAAAATCTCTAAATAAATGTCACATGCATAACCACAGAAGATACAATGACATAAAAAACCATTTCACTATAAAGTAGAAACCATTTTGAGTGCGCAAAAGGATCATGACTTTTGAGGAAAATACCTTCCACATTTGATGGTTATACTTTGTCCATGTGCGACAAAATTGAATCACCACAAAATGTTAAAGTGACTTATTGTAAACGAGTATGTAAGAGACATTTTAGTTCCTCAACTTTCAAGATTAAGGAATGAACATTTAAGATTTGCTTGTTTATGCTTCTAAAACTATGTAAAAGTGATTATTTGAAAATTTTTATTGAAAATGCTATCAAAATTCATAAGCATATTTTGTGCTTGCATGTGTTTCATAAAATCGCTTCTATATGAAACTCAAGTCCATAAGTCAAGCGACTAAGGGTCCTAATTTAAAAACATAAGAGAATAATATATTATCCCTAAAATGTACTTCTTACGAATGCAATTGAACTATATGACGCTTAATCAGTTCGTTGAATTTCATTAATGAATTGCAATGATGATTCCCACTACACAACCCTTGATCTACACATTCTTGTGTCATATTCCACTTGCAAAGTAATCACCTTGAATTCTGACTTTAAAAAACCTTTCATATAAATTTGAGCAGCACTGGCTATATGCGAACCAAACATTCATCACATTACTACTTTATTATTGGGATCTATAGAAATGGCAGGGACTCTGCTTCGTTTGCTTGTAATTATTATATTGGGGTTCTCTCAACTGATGTTGCTCTTCAAAGCTGTCTTAATTACGAGTAAATATTAACTTAACATTTTCAATTTCACTTCTAATTTTGTTCTTCTCTGTTAATTAATTGATATTCTAGTTATTCTAATTCAAGTATTGTTTCCATAAACGCAGGGATTGAAAGTGAAAGTCTATTACATTATGAGCCCAAAGTTGAAGATCAACTTTCAGAAACCACCATTCTGGTACGGATTAAAACTAACTACAAGTTTACAACTCAATCAAATATAAAAATACATGTGATGTGATTATATATTTGGGATTCGAACTCAAATATTTTAGCGTTTAAATAGACTGATGCTCTTGAGTCACAAGCTGATTGTGGTATATATTATGACAATTAAAGACATGAATTTTGCCCAATTTTCGATAAAAATTCAGGTGCAGGAAATTGGTGCTGAGAATGAAGAAACAACAATATATGGAAGAATGATGGTAGAGCTTCACGATTATCCGGGTGCAGGGGCCAATTATCGGCATACTCCAAGGCCTCAATTTGAGAGATGTGTTAACTGTTAGCTTCTCTATTTTGATTTTATAAAAAGTGCCAAGTCTAGAAATAGTATCTCTTTTAAAACTTTCGAGTCTAGTCAGAGTTTGGTCAACTTTCATCGATTTTGAAACCTAGAGACATTTTCAACTCAAGAGTCTATCCATGGAACACCCACAACTCATTTGAGACAAAATTAATTCTCTACTAGTATGTTTATTTAGATATCTATATATATATTGAATAATAAAAACGATATTAATTTTATTTTAATTGCTCAATAATTATTAGTAGGTGTTCTAATATAATAATTAGAAAGAAGCCTATCATAGAAGCATTATTTTGTTATATATAATTTTTTTAAATAACATTATATAAATTACGGTTACTTGCAATAACAAACTTATAGCTTATTTGTGCCCACTATATATTGCACATAACGGTCTAATCTATTTCGAGTTTGATGAACACTCAATGAATCTGACTGAATCAGATTGTTTGAATTATTTTTAATTAAAAAAAAAAAATACAATCATAGGTACCAAATGTCATCGGCAGAATTTGATCAGATGCTACCCAGCCAAAAAGTCACTTTTGTCATATAATGGTTTCTTAATTTTTAAATGCAAAATAACAAAGCTTTCAATGGGATTCAAACCCCTTAACCAAATGTTATCAATAAAGAAACCCTCTCCAACTACACTACCATTTGTTAAAATCTATATTTAGAACAATCAACAAACAAACGGTTTGATGCTGAACCCGGACCAGACTTAACCGATCTGTTCCAATTTCTGCTACCAAATAATTCGGTTCAATTTTATAATTTTTTTCAATATTGTTAACTAATAAATCTAACCAATTATATCTAATCATTAAGATACTTACATATAACGGTGCATATTTTACTTAATTTTTGCATTTTTGAAGTTATTAATTAATTTTAAATTGTGATATTATTTGCAAATAATTTATATTATTTTAGGATTAAGATTATTAGTTAAATTCATTAGTTAACAACATTAATTTCTAGAACAAGTAAATGAAGCAGTACAGGCTGAAACAAATATAATAGGCAGAGAAAATAAATAGTTCAACTAACATCTTATTTAACAAACAAATAACATGTGATACTAGGGAAGCAGTAAGAAAAAACTTTCATGAGTCATTTTTTACAAATACATATAACCAGTAAAAAATACATGCAATGAGAAACACTACCAAAATTGCAAATTATATGCTCTCAATCAACTCGTGCTAACAAAGACATAAATAACTTACATGATTTATAATCTCTTCCTTTGACTTTCCATGACAAAGCATGCACAACCTATACAAACTTATATCCAACCTTATAGATTCATGCAAGATGACCTAAAAAAGTTTATTTCTTGTAAATAAACTTCGATACAACCCAGACATCTCCAACACACTTACTCAAAGTGCATCTGTCTTGTTGTGCTCTATCTATCTTAATGAATCAACATATCTATCTTAATGCAAACTTCAAACTCTATGTCTGAACTCAATGATCTCTAGCTACACTTGTATCTAGTACACACAAAACAACATATACCCATGAACGTATCATGTAGATTTATGTGTGGTCTAACCAAATAATATCATGTTATCCCTACACAAGCACATGTTGATAGGCTAAGTACAATTAAACATGCATAAAACCTCCTATTGACTTCATACGACACTCCCTATAAGTGTATGTAAGTTAGAAAATCAAGATGTAAAGCAACCTACACTCACATCCTCATGCATTAAACAAACAACCATGCAACACAAACATCTCCTCTTTTTTGACACAAAAATTTGAAGAAATACCCCTATATACATTGAGGGAGAAAATGCATACAATATGCAATGATCATATATACTTATGTAATACAACAGAGAAAATTAAGGAAAATAATAACACAAAACAGAATGCAACACATGCAAACACAAGATAACAAGAGCATAAACATACTTAAACAAAAATATAAATGAATAAACACAAAGATTGGTTTTATTAATAAGAATCGAATACAATAAGTATTTTGGAAAAAGAAAGAAAATATAAAGAAAGAAATCAACTCTCTCCACCTCCCCCTCTATTATCTTTAGAAGGAGCTTAACGAGTACCAACATCGAACTCCTTATAGTTAGGAGGCTGAGAAGAGGAAGAAGGGAAGAACTCCTTAGGGTCAAAGTTGGTTGTGTTTTCTAGTAAGACTTGTAGAGTTGTAAGATTTAATTCTAATAAATGTGCAAATAATGTAATTATTTAAAAAGAATTTTGTGCTTACACAAGAGAGGAAGAAATAGAAAAAAGAGGAAGAAGAAGAAGAGGGATTTTTCACCATTGTTGTGAGTAAAAATTCTTCAGTGTCTCGTTGAGTGTTTTTCTTCCTTATGAGTTTTCTCTTTAAGCATTTCTCCATTTGTACTTGTATCTTCAACTTTGAAGCAAGTGGAACTCATCTCATTGAAGGGGTGAAGAAGTGGAGTAGACTCACTACATTGGTTGGGTTGAACCACTATAATTTTTGGTGTGTTCTTTCCTTTGCTATTATTTATATTTCCTTTCTTTGATTTAAAATCTCTAGGATTTGTGGTGATTGAGTTGAAATGATAATTTTCATTGGGTGTTTGCTTGAAAATTTCTATCTTACTTGGTTAAATTCAATAGTGCAATATCTAGGAAGTTGAATTCTCTCATAACAAGTAGTATCAAGCTTAGTTTCGGCTTGGGTTATTCTGTGGTTGTTGTGTGTGAATTTTTTAGGTTTGATATTGTGGAGTGAAATTGTGTCTAGAAACAATTTCTTGTTATTGAATATGAGTAGAATGAAAATTGAGAAGTGGGATGGCACCGAGGACTTCCATATTTGGAAGAGTAAAATGAGGAGTTTGTTATTTCAACAGAATATAGCTCAAGCTTTAGAGGATCATCCGGAATATCTGGAAGGTTTATGGACTTTCAAAAGAAGAAATTATTGATGAAGACTTATACCTCTATATTTTTGCATTTGCATCATAATGTCATAAGGGAGGTGCAAAGTGCAAAAATAGCAAAGGAATTATGGAAGAAGTTGGAAAAGATTTACAAGCAAAATACGAAGTCTCGGAGGTTCCATTTGAAAGAGCGATTGTTTGGGTTTCGAATGGATATGTCAATAGGTTTGGAGCCTAACTTGGTAGAGTTTCGAAAAATCTCCAATGATTTGTCAAACATTAGGAAGGTCTTAGCGATGAGAATCTCTCCCACTTATTGTTACACAACTTGCCAGATTCCTACCGAGGAGTGAAGACGGGTCTTAAGTATGGAATAGATGATATCTCTTTGGATCTAGTTATCTCTCATTTGAGAACGAGAGAACTAGAGTTGAAGACGGATAAGCTTCATATTGGTGGGAGTGGGGGTAGTGGTGATGCCATGTATTTAAGTGAAAGAGGTGGAGAAAGAAGCTAAAGAAAAGGAAAGGGTAAATAACGATCAAAGTCCCGTGGTCCAAAAGAAAAATTGAAATGCTTCTTGTGTAACAAAAAGGGGCATTCAAGAGAGATTGCCCAGAGAAGGGTAAATACACCATGGGAGATAATAGTAGTGGAGATGCATTGGTGGCGGCGGTTGATGAAATGGATTATGATAGTGCCAAGGCACTTGCGGTCTCTTCAAGCAATAGTGATGGTACTTGGGTCTTGGACTCGGGGTGTACTTTTCACATGACACCATAGAAGGAGTGGTTTGTTGATTACAAAGATGTAAATGGTGGCATTGTTCACATGAAAAACAATCATCCTTGTAATGTGACGGGAGTTGGGTTGGTGAGGCTTCGCCTCAATGATGGTTCAACATTTGTGATGAAGAATGTGAGGCATGTGCAGGCATTAAAGAAGAACTTGATTTCATTGGGTACTTTAGACAACATGAGTTATAGCTACAAAGGTGAGCATGGCCAATTGAAGGTGTGTAGAGGTTCTTTGGTATACTTCAAAGGTATACAAAGAAATGGGCTCTATTACTTAGATGCTACGGTAGAGACCAATGTTGTCGCAGTTAGCCACCAAGAGGAGAATGTCAACCTTTGGCACAAAAGGTTGGGACACATAAGTGAGAGAGGATTGGAGGAACTATCCAAGAGGAAGATTCTTGTCGACAGTAAGCTTGATAAGCTTTCATTTTGTGATCATTATATTTTTGGCAAGATGAAAAAGGTGAAGTTCACACCGGCAAAGCTCAAAGGATGTGACATTCTTGATTATGTGCATTCAGATTTGTGGGGGCCGGAGAGGACACCATCGATGGGTGGTGCCGTGATGCAAAGTACATTCTAACTATAATTGATGATTTTTCTAGAAGGCCTATGGGTTTACTTGTTAAAGAGTAAAGATGAGACTTTTGGGAAATTTGTTGAATGGAAGAAACTTGTAAAAACTAAAACCAAGAAAAAGGTCAAGTGTTTAAGAACTAACAATGGTTTAGAGTTTTACAATGAAGCTTTCACAAGCTTTTGTAGGGAGAATGGTATCACAAGGCACAAAACTGTTCTGAGAAATCCTCAATAAAATGGTTTGGCGGAGAGGATGAATAGAACACTCTTGGGGAGAGTGAGATGTATGCTTTCCGATGCAAACATGCCCAAGAGATTTTTGGGAGAAGCCGTTGCTATGATGAGATACCTTATCAATAGTGTCCTTCAATGCCGCTCAACTTTAAGACGCCGGAAGAGGTATGGTTTGGCAAACCTATTAAATATGACCATTTACATGTTTTTGGTTGTATTGCATATGTACATGTGAGGCAAGGGAAGTTGGAGCCAAAGGCATTGAAGTGTATATTTTTAGGGTATTCTAATGGTATCAAGGATTACAAGTTGTTGTATGATGATGCTAACAAATGCATCACTAGTAGAGATGTAACCTTCAAGGAGGATGAGATGTATATGGGAAGAGTTTTCGAAGAAATAAATGACTCACCACAAGAGTTCGGACACGGCGTGTTAGTTTTGAGGTGGAGCCATTAGTGTTTAATAATCAACCCATGGATGGGCATAGGCAACCGGAAGAGCCTACTATACAAGAACCTCCTAATGATGATGATCATGGTATAGAGATGGAAGAAGAAGAAGACACCACTGAGCCCAGGTCATCTAGGTCGGGAAATGATTACTTGTTGGCACGAGATCGAAGTCGAAACGTGACTAGAGCTCCTGAGAGGTTAAACCTTATTGTCTATGCATTGAGTATGGAGTTGGAGATCTCGGAACTTGAGCCAAGGTCCTATGAGAAAGCCATGAGTAAGAAGGATGCCGATAAATGGCGGAAGGCCATGGAAGAAGTGATGAGTTCTCTATACAAAAACAAGACATGGACATTAGTTCCTCGACCAAAGGGCCGAAAAGTTGTGGGCAACAAATGGGTCTACAAAGTGGAGGAAGATGTGCCAAATGTCGAGCTTAGGGATGGGCACGGGGACGATTTTTGGCATATCCGTTCTTGAAATTGAATAGTTAATTGTGTACCTAAAAATTGCTCCAATTTAGGTAAGGTTATAACCAGACAGGGATCGGGCGGGGACGGGTAAAAAAAAACATCCCATATTTGAATTAAAAAAAAAAAACAATACATCACAGTTTTTCATTCAGCTCTAAATCTATTTAAAACACAATTAAACATATTAAATTCATTAAGCAAATCAAAATACAATAACCCATAACATAAAATTCATAAATCCTAATTCACAAATCACAATAAAGCTTAAAATAATAATACAACTTAGAGTCTTCAAAATAAAGCAACCACAGTTCTTTAATAGCAACCATGTTTCCTTCAATCTTTAACAACATGAATATCTCTTTCCTTTCGCTTGAATGGGCATGTTCTTAGGTGAGATGTCCCATTTTTTGTATCCCTCCTAACTTCTTTTCACAATACTTACATATTATCTTCCATATTCCATCACTTTCTCTTCCAATCAAAGTGCTTCCATACGTCATACTTCCAATTAGACTTTCTATCATCATCATCTTCACCACAAACAACTTCATGTAATGGTTGTACCACTGTAGTCTCATTTGTACTTGTACCATTGGTGATATTGGTGTCGAGACATTAGTACTTGTACGTTCACCTACTGTATTAGAAGTCCGACCACTTATTACCTCCACATTAGCCAAAAGATTAACCTCAATATTCATGTTATTCTCATTTCCTCCTTGTGATAATTGAGTGGTAGGCGCAACCTAAAATTCAATATATTCATATTAGATTAAAAATATATAAGAATAATAAATATTTATTATTAAGAGTATAATTTTTAATATAAAAAATAAGGGCTATTGTTTAGCTTCTTACTTGACATGGTATTACAACTCTGAAGTTTGTAAAGCAGTGAATAACAACTCCGTAAAAAAACATAAACATGACAAGCATGGACGATCTAAATTAATTTACCACAATTCAAATATTTATTTACTTTAATAAAACATTAGACATAACAGAACACCAATTATACTAACCAACTACCTCAATAATACAAATACGACAAAAGAGACAATATCATAGTAGTAGGTAGCACCATAATTAAAAGCTACACAGGCATTGAGAATTAGAACACATAAAAGATTATTGATTATGTTTAATTGAAATGTGGTTGAAGGTTTGAAGCTGTCACATGATTTTTATAACTGGGTTTCTTTTACACATAGAAAGTTGTGGTCTTTTTGGCTTATTTGATTGAGTTAGGCCTTTGGGTTTGTGAACAATTATCATCTGATTCTCTATTCAATCTTCATTTTGATGGTTCTTAGCCTCTGGCAGAGAGAGAGAAATAATATAAATTATCGAGAAACATTTTTTTGAATTGTTTGGATTCATTGTTACTTGAGTTCTATGTGGCAACTAACAGTGAGTGAATTTGCATGGGAAAAACTTACTGATTTAGTTGTTGGATATCAATGTGATAACATATTGGCCATGTTTGCTCTGTGAATATCTATGCAAGCTCTTTATGATATTTTCCATTGTTTCCAAAGGACCAAAACTATATATGTTTTTCTGACTACATACAGACTTTAATACTCATGAAGAGAAAGCAAAATAGATTTTCAACAAATTAAAAGGTATGTTGCTCTTTTCATGGTGAATGATTAATATGTATTAAGTTCACACTTAATTTATAACTGTTTCATGTTTGAGCAATGTTTTCCCATATTACTTATTCATGTTTTCGTTCAATAACATTTGAATCGTTGTAATGCAGTCTCATCCTATAGAAACACATGGATACTTCTAAGAATTTGATGGTTGAGACTAACGAATGATAAATATATCAGTTTATTTGCTTGCATAAATCAACATGACTTTTCTTTTGATTTACTCATCTATTTGTTTCATGTGTTTTATATAGGGAAGCCATCAAAAGCCTTAACAGATCTCCTTCGAGAATATAACTTGCCACCAGGTCTCTTTCCACAAAATATAATCAGCTATGAATTTGATGAATATAACTTGCCACCAGGCCTCTTTCATAGAGGCTTTGAGAGGATGAAGGCAGGAGAAGCAAGCAACATGGAATGACAACTAGCAACGACAACTAGTCATGGAATGAGCAGTGGCTGGTGCACGATGGAGCGGTGTTGAGCAAGGGTTGGAGCAACAGTTGACGGCGACGTCGGTGAGCAGTTTGTACTGGAAGTCTAGAAGGGTGGAAATCGCGAGCTGCACTGCTGCAGTAATAAGAAAGAAAGGAAAATAATTTAGGGTTACTTTGTTTTCTATTTATACTAGGATTTCATTAGTACTAATAAGTAATTTTAATAAACAAATATATTTATATGTTATAATTGATAAAAAAGAAAAGTGGCCTGGTGGATATAACAAGAAATGGTGCCACTGCTACCCCAAATTCGAGATCCCCGGTAAGCATTCCTATATTCCTAACTTTTATGAATAAATTTTTATATATATTTAAATTAAATTAAATTTGAAAAATATATTTCGAGTACGGGCGAGTACCCTCCCCGATAATTTATATCCGAGTATTACCCGCAATCATCCCCGTCCCTAAAAATAGGGGATAATAACCGATACGATCGGATTAGTTATTAGCAAATACCCGAACCCATGGAAAAAATGCCTATCTCTAGTCGAGCTAGCCCGATACAAGGCTAGAGTTGTTACAAAAGGTTCGCTTAAAGAAAAGGTATTGACTTTACTGAAATTTTCTCACCTGTTGTTAAACATAGTTCAATTAGATTATTATTATCTCTTGTTGTGCATAATGATATGGAACTTGACCAATTGAATGTAAAAACTGCTTTTTTGCATGGTTACCTTGAGGAGAAAATTTTCATGGAGCAACCCAAGAGGGTTTGTTGAAAAAGGCAAAGGTGACATGGTGTGTCTCTTGACGAAGTCTTTGTATGACTTGAAGCAATCTCCAAGATGTTGGTACAAGAGATTCGACGATTTTGTTTTGAAGATCGGGTTCAAGAGGAGCAAGCATGACAATTGTGTGTATTTGACAGCTACAACTAGTCTTCTATTGTTTATTTATTGCTATATGTGGATGACATGTTGATAGCTAGTTGTTACCAGTCTCAAATCACCAAGTTAAAGAGTCAACTTAGCTCAAAATTTGAGGTGAAAGATCTTGAAGCTGCCAAGAAAATATTAGGTATAGAGATTGTAAGAGATAGACAAAATGGCAAGTTATTTCTTTCCCAAGAAGGGTATTGTGAGAAGATACTTCAATAGTTTAATATGATCAATGCTAAACTGACTACAATTTCGATAGCATCACATTTCAAGTTATCGACCTCGGACTCTCCTTCAACAGACGAGGAAAAGGTTCCATATGTAAGTGCGGTGGGTAGCTTGATGTATTTAATGATTTGTACAAGACCGAATATTGCATATGGTACAAGTTTTGTAAGTTGTTACATGGCTAATCTAGATAAAAATCATTGGGAGGCGATGAAATGGATGATGAGGTATCTATGGGATACAACCGGGGTTGGTCTTCTATATGATCGATCCAAGGAGTTGAGTGTTGGAGTAATGGGTTATGTGGATTCAGACTTTGTCGGTGATTGTGATAAGAGGCAATCTATCACATGATACTTGTTCGATTTTGGAGGAAACTTGGTGAGTTGGAAGGCCAATTTACAATCAATTGTAACATTGTCTTCTACAGAGGTGGAGTTTGTTGCCGTAACAGAAGCAGTGAAGGAAGCTTTGTAGTTGAAGGGTTTGGCTAGTGAACTCGATTTTGAGCAAAAGAGAGTCATGGTATATTGTGACAATCAAGGAGTAATTTGCTTGACCAAGAATCCTCAATTGCATGATCGTACAAATCATATAGATGTGAAGCTACATTTCATACGAGAGATGACTGAACAATATGAGGTAGAGTTGGTAAAAATTCACACGAATGATAACCCGGCTGACATAGCAACAAAGCCGGTTCCCTTGGCAAAGTTTGTGAAGTGTCAAACTTTGGTCAAGGTGACCACCCTATCTAAATGATAGTGAAAGGGTGGGTCTTCACCCAAGAGAGTTTGAGTTCTAAGGATTAGCATCAAGGTGGAGAATTGTGATATTGTGATGCAAATTTATGGGGGATGCTTGAAAATCAATATGGTTGATCAAACATCAAAGGTTGGACTAGGAGCAGTGCATAGTATCAAGTATGGAGAAAGAAGAGAAAGAAAATAGGGCTACAGAGCATCCAGGATCGATCCCACTCAAGACGGATCGATCCCCTTCTGGCCGGATCGATACCCTTCCGAGCGCGATCCGATTCGGGACGTTCTGCTGGAAAGCTGGTGCTTGGACAAGAAGACGGATCCGATCCGGGAATTTTTGCTGGAAAACTAATGCCCAGACATGAAGACGGATTGATCCCCCTCAGAGCCAGATCGACCCCCCTCTGGCCGAATCGATCCGACCCCTTACGGACAGTTTCTATTTTTTGCAAAAAAAATAGGATAAATGACTTTTAAGGGCATGAACTTTGTAATAAGCTAAGAATAGTTTGGGCATTATTGTAATTGTGCAAATGTGCTATATACATACATTTAAGAGTTCTTAGGGTTTCTAAGAGAAGATTTTGTAATTACACAAGAGAGGAAGAAATAGAAAAGAGAGAATGAAGAAGAAGAAGAATAGAGATTTTTCACCATTGTTGTGAGGAAAAATTCTTGAGTGTCTCTTTGAGTGTTTTTCTTCTTTGTGAGTTTTCTCTTCAAGCATTTCTCTATTTGTACTTGTATCTTTAACTTTAAAGCTAGTGAAACTCATCTTATTGAAGGGGTGAAGAAGTACAATAGACTCACTATATTAGTTGGGTTGAACTACTATAATTTTTTGTATGCTCTTTCCTTTGCTATATATTATTTATATTTTCTTGCTTTGATTTAAATTTCTAAGGCTTGTGGTGATTGTGTTGAATTGATAATTTTCATTGAGTGTTTGCTTGAAATTTTCTATCGTACTTGATTAAATTCAATAATGCAATATCTAAAAAGTTAAATTTTCTTATAACAATTCAAATACAAATAACAAATTTGAAAATGCTTTTCAGAGACTGGTGTGTTTGACAAACAACAATGAAAGAAATTACGTAATAACATATATTGTTAATTTAAATAACAAGAATCCATGTTATATAGACAAACAATTCCAAGAAAGCCTTTGTAATTATTTTAGAGCGTGGACCTTTCTTTTTATATCTGCTTTAGGCCAAGTGGAGAAATTGGATGGTTTGTGCCTGTTTTGTGGTGTGTCAGTGCCAGTGCCAGTGCCACTAATACTAGACATCCACTTTCAGGGAGACTGGAGGCAACTTCACTCAGAAATTAGAAATAGGATACTGAATGTTCCCAAAATACCTTATTTAATTTAGAAATAAGACCTTTTTTTTTTTTTTTTTTTTTTTTTTCCATTTTGGCATCATGTGCGTTGTTTTTTCTTTGGATCGAGATTGTGTCGTCATTTTATACTTAAAGTTAAATATATATATATATAATAATAATAATAGTATCTACGATCCAAAATTTTTAATAAAATCATAGCAAATTTTATTAGTATTTTAATAATTATTAACAATATTAACCTTATAACTATTATAAAATAGGGAATTGTCACTTTTATATGAAAATAACATTCCTATATTTTAAAATGACATGTTGGGGTGTACCGTAAGTATAAATGTATTTTATCACATGACTTAATTCAACTATATGTGTATTTTATATATCCTACCTTTGAGCATTATCTAAAACTCTAATTAGTAGTAAAAATATAATTAATTATTAATATACTCTGAATAAATTATGTACATCTTATCCCAAAATAGGACATGTCAAACTTGGATTGGTAATGTGTGCTTCAATTATCAATATTATATGAAAATGATTCTTCTAACTCCAAAAATGACATGTTCAAAACTGATTGGTGGAGTATAATTAAGCTATTTATTTATTTTATCGTACAATATAATTCAAGTATCTATCAATTAAATATAATGCAACTTTTTAGTATTCTAACGAATGTAAAAGACCCTTCATTTTTTCTAATTTTAATTTGAAGAGACTTCAATATTTTAATGTTTAAAATACTAACTACTAATCAATTGACCAATATTTATCATCATTTAACAAGATTTTTGGCTTTAGCCCTGCTAAATTATTTATTTTTAATTATTTATATTTTTTAAATGTAAAATATTTATGTATCTTAATAGGTAGGTTCAACTATAAAAAAAAAAAAAAAATAGAATTATAATTAATCATCCAACATTTAAATTTCTTAATTGTCATTACTAAGAGAAAGTTATAGAATTTCAAGAGATTTTTATAACTTAAGAAAAATGAATATAATTAGTAGAGTAAAATGAGTATTAGTGAAGAGTTAACTTATAAGAATTTTTAAAATGCTAAATAAATAAGATTGCGTAAAGAATTAATTTAGCATAAACCAGTTAAATTTATGGAATAGTAAACTACATTTGTTAGTATATATATAACTTAAACAGGGACACAATATCTATCTTACTAATTAATAAATGAAAAAGCAAATATCTCATTACATATTTAACCTCTTTTTATAAAAAAAAATTTTTTAACTCCCTTAAAGAAATTTTTTTTTAACGTAAATAAAAATATATTTTTTAATATTAAAAAACATAAATATATATTTTTTATTGAAGAGATTAAAAATAAATTTAAATTAAATAACTAAATTATTTAAGTATGAAGAGTTTATTAAATCTAATCAGATTAAGGAGATTGGAAGCTTTTTTTTGTTTTTTTTTTCATATATACAATAGGTGCATTAATGCCCAGTGGAATAGAATCATCTTAGCCTCTAATGTTATAAAATAAGAAAACTAGTAAAAAGTGGGTTATGAAATCAACTATTAATATTAATAGATAGCATATAACAAATTGTATATAAGATTTTCTTCTGCAATCTAAGAAGGTGGTTGGGAAAAAGAAAATTTGTATGAAGAAATCCAAATTTCTTAATGATCTGTTTGCAGTAATCTGGCTGGTACTATCCGAAGGAAGACACAAGAGATTTTTTCATATAACCATTATATTTGTTACGTAGTAAAATAAATTATTTGGCAGTTTATTTTAATAAAAAAAGATAATATTAAACATATAAACAACATTAATAATTATAATTTATAAGAAAGATACAATATGTTATTGCTGATCTTATTCATTAACAACTTTGTGATTCTGAATTTTTAAATCCAGAAAATCAATTTATAGTAATATCATATTCAATTAATTTTTTTTTATTTTTAATTTTCTATTAGAATTTTGAAAGCAATAAGTAAGTAATTTGCAGGCTTACCAGTTATCCTAGCTCCTAGCCCAAATACCCACCAACTACTCTCTTTATACTAAGCTGTGCAATAACTTCATAATGCACTATACTACAAATTATTTTTTAATACCTATTAATCTTATTATTGATTTAATTGATTTTATTAAATAATGGCCCCATCTCAAACAAGAGGTTGATTAATTTTTAAAAAAATAATCTAATATAACCTCTTTTTACTAATGTTATCCTATTATGGACATTTAATTTATAATTTTTGTATATATGAGAATCATCTTAGTAGGAGTGACTCGTCCATTAAATCAACGAGGCAGCTGTTTTAGGCTCCCGATTAGATAGGAGCTCCATTTTTTTTTTGTAATATTTATTACATTTTTAAAAATGAATAATTTTATCTTGAATTATCTCCACAAATTCTGAAAAATAATTATTAAAATAAAATTTAAGAAGATATTAATTTTAAAAAATTATTGTACTTAATTCAATATTATTATGATAAATATATTGACACAAAATTTTTTATTGATGTAACATAATACATGAGTTATTTATTTTATATTTATAAATAGTTAATCTTTATAAATATTATTATTAGATAAATTTATCAATAATGAATAATATATATGTTATTAACTAATAATAAAAAAGATAAACAATTGTTCAATCTTAATTTTATTATATAAAGAACAAAAATACATTTCTTAAATCACTATATATATTACAGTTTCTAAATAATCTTTAATTTTTTGCAATTAATTGAGATTATGCAAAATAAAATCAAGAACAAATAAACATTGTAAAAATATCGTTGTCATCTTCTTTTTTACGTTTTATTATAGGCATATTTTTTTTTTGTTTTTCTTACTTGTATTTTCTTGTTCTTATAGTTTAAAACTTATATTATTTATATGTTTCTTTAATTCAAATTTCATACATAAATATTTAGTTTTATAAACAATTTTAGACTTTTTATTTTATTCCAAAGTTTCAAAACTCTCAATTTTATTCTATCATAATCAAAATAAATTTAATTTTTTATCAAATAAATACAAAAAAATAACTTACATAATTATTAATTTAATTTTTATCAATGATTGTTTGTATTTAACACAATTTTTTTTAAAATATTATTAATCAATTCTTATCGCCCGATAAAAATTTAATTTATAAAAAATATCTGAGATCTCATTTTTATGTTTCGCTTTAGACCACAAATGTTCTTGAGCCACCCCTGCATCTTAGTCTCTTAGAATAATAATAATAATAATAATAAAGGGTTATATTAGCCTATTTTTTAATTTTTTTAATAAATTAAATAATATTTAATGTGTTATTTTATAAAAGAAAATTATTTAATGTAGTTTGTATTGAAATCTTGGAAGAAAGTCGTAAAGGAACACAAGGTTCACCATTAAAATTCCACTCCTTAAATATAAAATTATCTAAAAAAAAGAAATGTAGTAGGTTTGTTTTCCCTTTAGAAAATAAAAGCAGTACAACTCATAAGTAAAGAAATAACAGATAAAAATAATCAAAATAAATAAATAAATAAATAAAAGAACGGTGCATATTTTTTTTCCAAAAAAAGAAGAAGAAGAAATGATCTCATCTTAATTAACTAAAAAACAGGAGAACAAAATTAAAAGAGAATGAAGCAGTTAATGCCAACCATAATTGTGAAAGCATTCAACTTCTAATTAGAGGTAAAGCATAAAATAAGGGAAGAGGTAGAGACGATTGCGGTAAGTTTGAACGGGTGAGGGAGGAGCTATAAACTTGTATAAAAAGGAGAGAGAGTTTCATTGGATTCAATTCAAAATGGTATAAAATTAAGTGATCCAAGTTAGAAGATATCGATCAACATCAAATTTAGTTTTGCAATTTCAGGTGACCAGAAGTAACAATTTAAGGAAAATAAGATGAAAATTGAGATTATGATGAGTGCTAGTTTTAAAATGCTCATAATATTGTTATGTCTATTGGTTGGAACCATTACAATGGTTCGAGGAGGAGACCCGTATTTTTTCTATACATGGGAGGTCACATATGGCACTCTCTCTCCAATGGGAGTTCCACAACAAGTCATTCTCATTAATGGAGAATTTCCTGGACCTACACTCAACTGCACATCCAACAACAATATTGTTATTAACGTTTTTAACAAGCTTGACGAGCCATTCCTCATATCATGGTACATACTTTTGAATTAGCATTTGTATTTGTTTGATTGTTATAATATTTTTAACAAACTTGAGCTAACTTTTGGGAGTGAAACCCAACTCATTTAATATATACATCTTAATTGATACACGTACGTATTATAAGCAATATAAATATAAAAATATATGTAATTGAACTGAACATTAATTTATGCACGTACAGGAATGGCATACAACATAGGAAAAATTCATGGCAAAATGGAGCACTAGGAAACAGCTGCCCAATACCTCCGGGGCAGAACTTCACCTATCATTTCCAACCCAAGGATCAAATTGGGAGCTATTTCTATTATCCAACAACAGCAATGCACAGGGCAGCTGGCGGTTTCGGTAGCATTCGTGTGCATAGTCGCAACCTTATTCCTGTTCCTTATCCTAAACCAGATGATGAATATAGCGTTCTCATTGGTGATTGGTACTCCAAGGGCCATGTCGCTTTAAGAAATTTCTTAGACAGTGGTCGCTCACTTGCTAGGCCTGATGGTGTGCTCATCAATGGCATATCTGAAAGGAGTGATAAGGGTAAAGATGAGCCTATCTTTATTGTGAAGCCAAGTAAGACATATAGAATTAGGATTTGCAATGTTGGAGTCAAGGCAACGCTCCATTTTAGAATCCAAGGTCATCCTCTTAAGCTAGTAGAAATGGAAGGTTCACATGTTGTCCAAAACATATATGATTCCTTGGATGTTCACGTGGGACAATGTTTTTCAGTTTTAATGACAGCTGATAAACAACCCAAGGACTATTATATGGTGGCATCAACTAGATTCCTTAAGAATACGGAGATCACTACTAAGAGAGTCATTCGATATGAGAACAGTCTTAGTCCACCTGACCCAACTATTCCCCCAGCTCCAGTGGGTTGGGCTTGGTCTCAAAACCAATTTCGATCTTTTCGCTGGAATTTGACTGCTAGTGCAGCTAGGCCTAATCCTCAAGGGTCTTATCACTACGGAAATATCAACATCACTCGTACCATTAAGCTTGTCAACACAAGAGGCAAAACACCTCAAGGAAAGCTTCGCTTTGCAATAAATGGAGTCTCTCATGTTGAAACTCCTACCCCAGTCAAGTTGGCCGAGTATTATGGAGTTGCTGATAAGGTCTTCAAATATGATGTAATTCCAACTGATCCAGATAAAACCAACAATAATGATGCGCCAAATCAGAAGATTATAGAAGCACCCATTGTTGTCAACCAAACCTTCCGTAATTTTGTGGAAATTGTCCTTGAGAATCACGAGAAAGGCATTCAATCATGGCATTTGGATGGTTATTCCTTTTTTGCAGTTTCGTAAGTTGCATATCTCTCTCTCTCTCTCTCTTGTCTTCTTAATTATTTAAAAAAAAAAATTAAAGTTAAAAAATATATCATGCATAATCGACTAATATATATATATATGTGCTTTCATGGATAAACACATATTAAAGAGTCGAGCCTGGAAGATGGAGCCCAGAAAAAAGAAAGAATTACAATCTTCTTGATGCTGTAAGCAGACACACTGTTCCAGTGTTTCCAAATTCCTTTGCTGTGATTATGTTGACATTTGACAATGCTGGAATGTGGAATCTACGATCAGAGTTGACAGAGAATCGTTACCTAGGACAACAATTATATATCAGCGTGCTTTCCCCAGAACGCTCTCTCAGGGATGAATACAACATTCCAGAAAATTTCTTAATGTGTGGAATTGTGAAGGATTTGCCAAAACCCCCACCTTACACCTAAAACCTCATCCACCGTTCTTATTATGTATAGTAAATCTTCAATAATATTCCACCTGGGAAATCTTGGGGTTGTTCGAAACAAAATGTGGGTTTGAGTTTCTCATGTTTTTTCTTTCTTCTCTAAATTTAATATTCTATATTCAGTTTCATCCTTATGTCTAAGTAGATTATTAGGCATTTTATTTGGGTGGACATATGATCGTTTAAGTTCCTCTTATTCTCTCTACATATTTTGTGTGTTGGATATCCACTGAAGGAATTAAATGGTTTATTATTTTTATTTTTAAATAAAATTGTTTTGGACTTAATAATTTGATATATAAGAAACATTTGTCTTATAAGCTTGTATAAAGGCTAACCTATTTTATTTGTATCAAAGTTTAAATTATATTATTTGGTGCCAAAAATTTAAACTTTATACATACACCCAATTTGGCAATACTATTATACAATTTTGATTTTTGAAGGTTAACTTGGGTTCAACATTAAACCATTGAGCATCCTAATGAGTTTGATCAATTAACACCAATGTGCGTGATTCTCACATGAATAATTTACTTTTCGGTACATAAATAATTCAGTTATTTAATTAATTTCATTTTTAACCTTTTCTGTAAAAAAATATTCGTCATTTTCTTATAACACTAAAAAATACATATTCATTTATGTTATAAGAAAAATAAATATATATTTTTTTGATTAGCAGAGGTTAAAAATAAAACTCTATACATGAAAGGAGATTATACTATACAATTAAACCAATAATTTATCTATTTATTAAGTTGTATGTCAAGCAACACCCACGTGGTACTCATGTGATAAATTACCTATTAGTTATAAATCTTGTAAAAGTGGGGTACGTCAACATGGGTTAAAAAAAAAAAAAAAATCTCACAGCTCTCCTGAAAGCTACAAGAAAAAAACTTGCTCTCATGCTCTGAAAGATCGAGCTATCCAGAGTTAGTTACGATTGGATAAGACTCTCACATTACAAAGTCTATCCCACGAGCGTTTGCGCGATACAAAAGGGATCCTATTGTCATGCTCATTGGTATATAATCCTAATTCGATCCACCTCCAACAAGAATTTGTTTTATATAATTCTGAACCCTAATCATTTTTCTCTAGAATTGATTATTTTCTTGATTATTTTTTTTCTCTACAATTGATTATTCTGAACCCTCATTTTGCTCTGTAATTCTCCCCATGCTCTCTTCATTGATCATGTATGAGATTTTTGTCGTGTCAGGTCTCATGACATGAATTATGCAACTGCAAGATTTGCATACATATGATAAGTAATTAAAAAAAGAATATAGAATTCACAATGATTGGTTTTTTTTTTTTTTAAAGGTTTTAAAGTCTATTTTTTTTTTATTAATAAAAAAAAAATTAATGAATCCTGAAATTTTATAATTAACGTATTAAAAGAGTAAAATACAAGAACTTTTCAAGAAGTTATCCATCTAATACTCGATAAATTAAAAGAAACATTACGTTTGTCGGAAGCATACCCAGTTATGATTAGTACACATTCTTTGGGTCACAATGATTAATTATTTCGTAGTTGAGTATAGAATTTAGGAATTACCAATAGTATATAGATTAATAAAAATTGATAGTCATAGAAAAAAGAAAATTAACAAAGATAAGCTATTTATAAATGATGGATCATCAAAAACATCAAAATACTATTAGGAAACAATAGTTGAGAAATCTATGATCTGACTATGTCTCCATTAATTCACATGTATGCACTCTTAGTAATTACTTATTTTTCTACTCATATGAATGATTGATATATTATATTATATCCTCTAATATAATCGTGAATCTTTTCCAAATATTTTATAAAATTATTAATTAATGAAATAAGTTATATTTCTATACTATTTATATCAAACATCAGTCATATTAAGCAATATTCGTGTATAAATGTCAGACGTTCATTAGTCATGTTTGCACATTATTCAATAAGATATATATGTCAATTATCTAATCTATAACTTCTAATCTACTTTACGAAGCTAGATTACAATTCTCAAAATCAATGGATCAATCATTGGTTAGTTAATTGATAACATTAAACTTAAAGGCAAAATTTGTAAGATAATTTAAAAAAGTGCATATTTATGTTATTTTTTAAAAATAGGCTTTTTTTAACCGTTCACCCAAAACCTCATTTACTAGCCGGTAACTTATTTGTAAACCGTTTGAAAGAATTCGAACAGTTTCAAACGTTTGCACGACTCTGAGTATTACTCTCCCTCTCTCTCTCCCTCTCCACTCTCTATTATTGAATCCCCACAAATTTTGTTGAGGAAGAAGACGAACAGTGAGGATGCACAAAACACTCGACCATTACTATCTCATTGTGAAGCTCTGCATTATCTCATTGTTGAGGAAGAAGATGAATAGTGTGGTATATCAAACAGGTATATCTGGTATATCTCAGGATATATCTGGTATATCTCAGGATATATCTGATATATCTGGTATATCTCAAGGTATATCTGGTATATCTCATGGTATATCTGGTATATCTCAGGGTATATCTGGGGGTATATCTGGTATATCTCATGATATATCTGGTATCTCTCAGGGTATATCTGGTATATCTCATGGTATATCTGGTATATCTCAGGGTATATCTGGTATATCTCAGGGTATATCTGGTATATCTCAAGGTATATCTGGTATATCTCAGGGTATATCTGGTATATCTGGTATATCTCAGGGTATATCTAGTATATCTTAAGGTATATCTGGTATATCTCAGGGTATATCTGGTATATCTCATGGTATATCTGGTATATCTCAGGGTATATCTGGTATATCTGATATATCTCAGGGTATATCTGGTATATCTCATGGTATATCTGGTATATCTCAGGGTATATCTGGTATATCTGGTATATCTCAAGGTATATCTGGTATATCTCATGGTATATCTGGTATATCTCAGGGTATATCTGGTATGTCTGGTATATCTCAGGGTATATCTGGTATATCTCAAGGTATATCTGGTATATCTCAGGGTATATCTGGTATATCTGATATATCTCATGGTATATCTGGTATATCTGGTATATCTCAGGGTATATCTGGTATATCTGGTTCATTACACACGGCCAAAAATACACTTCGATTAATGATTATTGATTTGGGGTAACAGTTTAATTCGGTTTTTCAACCAAAAATCTCTTTAAATAACACCCATATCAGTTCCTCGCGAAAGTATCAACCAAATAGTTGGCAATTTTTCGAAAATATATCACTTCCAATCGCATTTTTCGGTATTACTAATCTCATTTTTGAAATTTTTTCAGGATGAGACGCAACAATGGAGAGAAAATCACTGAAAAAAAAAGAGAGGGTGCGTAGTTGGAGGGAGAAGAAGAAAGAAAATTACTTTGGTGGGAAACTAAATTACTCAATCAAACCGGCTACTGGGAGAGTAAATAGAATTTTGCCCATTTCTAAACTTTTACACAAGGTTGTCCTTTTTTAAACTATCTTAAGGATTTTGCCTATTTTAGACAAAAACCCTGAAAGATATATATTAATTAAATAATCAAAATAAATACATGTTTCAAAATTAAGATCAAACAAGACCCTAGAAAGAGGTTTAGTAACTAAAAATCATAATCCAATGGATATTCAAGAAATAAAAGGATTTGGTAAAAAAATACATTTTAGTTCATTTTTTTTTAAATAGTATACCCTAAGTTCAATAACTTTTTAAAAGGTACACTTAAGTTTAATTTATCAAAATAAAAATTTTAATTTCTTAACATATAGTTATCATGTGATTTTTTAAAAGGATAATATTGAAATTTCAATTTTTTTTTTTACTAAAATAATTTTTTAAATCAGATAAAAAAATGTCAAAAAAATCTAATCAGTTTTTTAATTTTTTTCTGTCTCATAATTTGATTTTTTTTTTTTAGCAAAAAAATTAAATTTTAAAATTTTTTCTTAAAAAGTCATATGAGAACCATGTGTTAAGAAATTGATTTTTTTTTTGAAAAATTAAAATTAAGTGTATATTTTTAAAAGCTAGAGGACCTAGCTGCACTACTTAAAAAAAAACGGACCAAAATATACATTTTATAAAGGTAAGATAAGTACCAAATCTGAAATAAAATACAATGAAAGTATCGAGAAGATATGATATTTTAAAAAAATTTAAGAATCTAAGCTTCAATTCCTTCATTCTCCATGATTTCTCTGCCTAAACTTGCTCTTTTTCGCTCTCAAAGGCCTAATTGGGTGTGTGCTTGAGGTAGAAGATGAAGTGGTGAGAAATTATATTTGAGAGTGGCTAAATATTTGAGTTTGTGTGACAGAAATAGGGTAAGAAAATCCAGGATCAAACTGTATCGTTGAATCAAGTGAAATTCAAGGGCTAAAATTGGATACATGCGAAATGCACTCAAATTGCTGCTACTTAACCTTCTGCTTTCAAAACCAACACTTTCTTTAACTTTCTTACTCTAATACTGCAACTCCAATCTCTCTATATCTTGAGTAGTTTTTTCTTTTTGACTCCCTTTGTTTACTATCTTTTATTTATGGAGCATTTATGTTAAAAATTGAAACACATATTCAAAAGTAATATTCACGGTTCAAAAATTTTCTTAAAATGAAAGGCGGGTCTTAAGAAGGCCACATCATCATTTTATTTATAACTTAAATAAATATATATTTTTTAGTATTAGAATAAAATAAATGTATATTTTTTTTACTAAAGATGGTTTAAAATAAAATCACTTAAATAATTGAATTATTTATACACCAAAATTTTTTAATTTTAAGTTGACTAAAAGATCTATTTTTCAATTCAAAATATACTAAACAACCCATGTCAAATTAAAAGGAATAATCGAATACTTTCCTTAATTTCCTTAAGCAAATAAATTTTTAAAACACCTTGAATTAAAACTAACTTTAAACGTAAATAACTTATTTTCTTAAGATAAATTGTGCATAACTCCCAAAAGTCAAAACCCTAATCACATTTATTACTCTCAAACCTAAACACATCAAATAACTTGAGGAAAAAGATTTGAGATATTAAATAAAAAAAATTGTTCAAACTTATAACAATAAATATAACATCTAATAATATTGAACGGAATTTAATTGAACGAAATTTAACATTAAATAACAACATTTTAGTATAAAATATTGAGCTAAAAAAAGGAAATATATATATTTAGAATGTATTTATTTTTATAATTATAATTTTTTTTTTGATTGATTGTAATTATAAATTTAAGATTATTATTTTATTGTTTTTCCAAAAAAAATTAGGTAATACGAGACTGAAAATAAGTTGACCGAAAGATTTCTTGCGTAGTGAACCGGAGTATCAGACAAGTTCAATTAGTTTGTCTTATTAATTCTTAACTAGGGTGGTCCAATAGTGTGTGTGTGTGTATATATATCCTTTAAAACCTAATTTAGTCACATCCAAAAACCTAAACACCTCCGCTGTTGTTCGATCTGTTTGAATCAACGCCATGGAAGGAGCGAAAAAACAAAGCCAGGGTAGACAAAGAATAGAAATAAAGAAAGTAGAATCAGAAAGCAAAAGACAAGTGACATTCTCAAAGAGAAAAATGGGAATGTTCAACAAAGCAGCAGAACTAAACATATTGACTGGAGCCAAAGTAGCAGCTTTGGTGTTTTCTCCACACAATAAGGTCTTTTCTTTTGGAACTCCTGATTTTAAATCTGTTATTGATACCTACTTTCATACAACATCATTGCATCATGAGGACTCTGATGATATTATGGCAAAGCTGTCTGTTCATAAAAATGAGATTTTGGAAGCCACTAATACATTGGAACAAGTGAAGAAGAAGAAGAAGATTAAAACAGAAGATGGAGGGTTTTGGTGGGACTGTTCGATTGATGATCATGAGAATATGAGTTTGGAAGAGATTAAGAGTTTTAAGAAATCTATGTTAAATTTGAAGGAGAATGTGGAAAAGAGAATTATGGAGTTGATGAGGTAAACACCACCAAGTTATTCTTCACCATCAAGTTTGTGATCAAAACGCTACTTTTAATTAAATGTTAGTTCAGTTATAAGTCCTATTTTTTTTTTAACTAAGTACTACTTTGCAAGATTCAATTTTTATATATTAATTAATTTTCTAAGTTTTTTCATCGAATTTGATCTCTACATAATTGCATTCCTTGTTTCCACGCATTATGTGGCCAATCTATGTATTGATTTCTTATATATGCATAAGGCTTATTAATTAATTTAATTTCATCGTTAATTTATTTCACCTCTAATGTTGTCAAGTTTAAGTGTAGAAAAAAGTTGAATTTTTCATCGTTGGGATAACCCGATGAAGTATATGCTTTTATAGGATAGATTCATAGATGAAAGTATCTAGATATTTTCATCAAAATTTTCATAAAATGAAGGTATCATTATGTTGTATAAAAAATACTTTTAATTGTATGCAAATATTTCTCAATATTTTTATTAAAATATCAAATAATGTCAAAAAAATTCAATATTTTCGTAAGTTATATTGTAATTTTTTTAAAATTTGGGTAATATTGAAAGTGTCATATATATCATGAAATATCAATTTTAATTTTTTAATTTTATCTAAATAAATATACATAATTTATTGTTTGTATTATTTATAACTCAATATTTATTTAACAATAATCAATTTTAGTTTTCTCCATTTTTTTCTCATTTACTTTTATAACTCATTAAATTGTTATACATTTATAAATATTTAGTTAAATGAATTTTTCTCAATTATCTTTTTATTATCTATCGTGCTATTTTATATTTTGATTTATGTAATTTTTATTTAAAAAAATTATATTATTATTGTTCACCTTTTTAATTAATTTTGTATAATTAATATAAATATCATGAATTAAAATATTCATTTTAACTTCACGATAAAATAATCTTAATTATAATACACTAAAAATATATTTATATTTGAGTCACAAATATAATTTTTGAATAAATAAAATAAATTTAATTAGTCTCTATTATTTGTTTTAGTAGTTTTAAAAAATTATACAAAAGTTTAAAAATAGATGTAATTTTCACAATTTTAATAAAAAAAATTTCAAATATTCATTTATATCAATAATATCCTCGATATTTACGTAAAATTGAAGTCTCAATATTTTCTTCAATATCAATATTTTTTTCTATGGGTGGATTAGAGGATTACATTCCCCTCCACATCAAATTCTTGAACTTAAATTTCTTATATAATTACTTTAAAAAATATAACATTATAATTAAAAATATATTTTGTTTGGATTATTTAACAACTATCAAAATAATCTAATTATATCTATAATTTGAACAGTACATACATATATTATTTATTTGCGAGGAATAGTCGTTAACCACAAATTCTCTAAAACTTTATTAATAATCTCCACCTAAAATCCATAAATATTTAGCATGAGGATGAGGATATAAAACTTGCCCCCAGTCCTAGGACAACTCTATTTTACCAAAATACATAGTAGAAAGATATCAAAAGGAGTAATACTGTATACATCTTGTTGTTTTTACATCAAATGGCGTATTACAACAACATTAGTATTAGATTGAATGTTCAATTAAGAATATAAAATATTGAAATAATTATCGAATTACTTACTAAAAAAGACTAATTATTTTTTAACAAGTGAAGTAATGCACGGTTCAGGTTATAATAAAATAAAATTACACAAATTTATGCACATATTTTTATGTACTCATATCGATCATGATATCATATCGATCATGATATGTCACGTAATAAAGTCACTTTTAAAATGAAAAAAATGTAAAACATAATAATTAATATTAATTCAAATTACAAATTTATTTACATTTAACTCATCATGGTTCTGTGAAGAGACTAGAGCGAGTTATTCTCTCTATACCTGGGTGCATGGGTCCAAAGAGAGACACCAACCTAATGAAATCCGACCCGAGTTGTACTCATGTATTATTTTTTAGTCCCTTTGCCTCTCTTTTGATCATCATTTCCATTATATAACCAAAAGTATCACCGAAAAGCAGCAAGGAGATCCCCCACTTATATTGGGGAAAACTTTTGCTCATAAATCTATAATAAATTCAAGCAAGCAAAGTAATACTTTTTACATGTTATTACATCTCTTTTTAAATTTGAACCAAGAGAATCACGTGCAGATTATAGATTCAGATAAACCTATTTAACCTTTAATTTGTATAAAACCACTATCCATTTATTTAAAAATTATTTAAAATAACACATTTTTAAGCTCATAATAACAAAAATAATATCATTATCTTGAATTGGAATGAATATAAATTAATATTAAATTAATTTTAATGATATAATTTTTATTATTATAAATTTTAGAAGTAATGTATTTGTTATTTTTCTCTCTTTTTTTTTTTTTTTTTCTTTTCAAATATTAGTAAAGGTAATCATCTTTACAAAGATCTGGTTAGTAATGTTACTTTAATTAGAAGCCACAAAATGCAACCACTAAACTGATTTATTAATTAACAAGTTTTAATAAATTGAGTGATCTTGTCTTGTCTTATTTCTTAAAAAAAAAAAAAAAAATCTAAACTGATACCAACATTTTTGAAATCGTAATTTATACAATTTGACAGAGAAGATATGTTGAGATTCAATTTTTAAATAAGGAAGTAAATTAAAGATTAATATAATAGATATTATTTTTAATATGGTAAAAATTATTGTATTTAATTAATATATATTTTTTATCATTTTTGTTTCTATTATAAATACATTATGTACAAAGCAAACACATTCAGAAATATACAAACTATTTTTTCATTATTCTTTTTATGGTATCAGAGTCACTAACGATTTTGAAAACATAAATTTATGTCAAAAAAAAAAAAAAAAACACATTCAAGCAGTTCATTCCCTCGTATACTCGAAACCCACAACCAATTATCGTTTAGACCACTACCCGTTCTCCGCCACAACTCTACCCACCAATTGCTATCTACCCACCACATCAGCTCGCTACCCACCATCCAGAAACCCAGCCACCATCCATACCTGATGTCAAATCGAAGATCGCCAAATCACCATTTAAATCGTCGATCATCCACCGTCCACCACAACCAAACAAACCCCACCACTCATATCGAAGACCAAAGACCTTCCCACAGTCCTTCCCTCACCATTGCCATTCACGAAGCCTGCGTGGAAATCCTCCAATTGAGCCAGCCTCTAGCCAACCATCGAATGTTGCCACAAATCAAAATCCACCACTCAAACCGCCATCGTCGCTGCCACCATTCGCACACTAATTGTCGTCGCTGCCACTCGCACACCCATCTCCACAATAAGTAATTTGCAGGCCCATTTACATTTCTAATTTTATTTTCTTTTTATTTTTTCTTGTTGCTCAAAAGAGGGGGAAAAAAAAAAAAGACAAAATGAGTGACCAAATTGAATCCTCAAGAATCAAATTTGTTTTAGTTTTTGTTCAGTCTGAGGGTCCATTTAATGCAAGCATTCTCTTTACCAAAATAAATTATGATGTGTGGTCTCAATTAATGGAGATGTATATCGCTGAATAAGAAAAAATCTCCTACGTCATAGGCAACTCTGCTCCACCTGCTGTGTCAGACAAGGGATATAACAAATGGTATGTTAAAAATCAGAAGGTGAAGTGCTGTCTTTTGATGTCCATGTCTCCAGACATCATGAAGCGATGTCTCCGTATATCCACTGCACGTGAAATTTGTAATACTCTTTCCAAAGCTTTTCATGATGGTAATGATGAGATGCATGTCTATTCCTTGAGTCAGCAAACTTTTTCTACCCAACAAGGTATCAAATCACTTTTTGTATACTATGGAGAGTTAACCGAAATATTTTGAAAGTTGGATCATCTTGATAAAGTGGTCATGAGAGATCCTCATGATATTACAACATATCGACAGTCTATTAAGCGTACCCAAGTACACAAAATTCTTACTAGTTTGGATAAGAATTTTGATTAACTCCGTTGAGAAATTTTGCATAATGAATCCCTCCTCAGTCTAGAAAAGTGTTATTCCTTAGTCCGTCATGAGGCCATACGATCTACAACTTTGAATGACATTGCGACACATGAAGCTTTTGTTTTGATTTCTCGCCATCGACCTAGTTAGATGTCACAAGATCGGTCGAAATCCACTAATCTCAAGAATTCCAATGGTTCAGACAAACCTTCATACAAATGCACCCACTACAATCAAACAGGCCATCCAAAAATTTGTTGCTTTAAACTTATTGAATATCCAGATTAGTAGGACCTAGTATAGCATCGAAATTCCAAGCGGCTATCCACTGCAGTAGTTGCTCAAGCACAGGGTGACGATGACACTCATATTTCATCAGCATTGGTAACTACTACAAACATTGGAGGTAAGATCTTAAACATTTTTACACCTATTTTGAATAGTGCTTGGATAATTGATTATGGTGCTATTGATCATATGAAATTTTATGTTAAACAAGTTTCAATCCTTAATCCATTCTCCCAAAATTGTGTCTCCACGACCAATGGTAATACCACCCTAGTTATTGAAGAAGGTTCATCACATCTTACTAATACTATACATCTTCATTTTGTGTTAGTTGTTCATTTTTTAGATTATAACCTTCTGTCAATTTCTCAAATTACTACTACATTATCTTTGTATTGTAATTTTTTGGCCTAATTATTGTATATTTAAGGATATTTAGACTCAACAAACGATTGGTTATGATGTTAAAAGAGGGAAGCTATATTATTTGGACTTGTAGTCAAACACTTCGAATAAATTACAGCAAACTTTCACAGTAACAAGCATTGGTTCATCAAAGAAGATAACTGAAATCTGTCTTTGGTATCGACGTTTGGGACATGCCTAATTTAGTTATTTAAAAATGTTGTTTCCTAGTTTATTTACAATTTTTTCTATTTTCAAATGTGATATGTATGAGCTTGCAAAAAGCCATCGTGCTTCATTTCCTTTGATTTTAAATAAAAGTCCAACTCTTTTTATGGTTATTCACCCTGTTGTTTGGGGACCATCCAAAGTTCTTACATTAGAGGGGTCACATTGGTTTGTTACCTTTATAGATGATTGTACTAGAATAACTTTGATATTTTTTAAGAAGTTCAAATATGAAGTTACGTGGCTATTTCAAAAGTTTTATAACACCATTCGTACATAATAAAATGATCGAATTCAAGTGTTACATAGTGATAATGGTGGAGAATACCATAATTTTAAGCTTTAGAAATTTTTGGACTCTCATGGCTTAGTCCATGAAAAAAGCTGTCTAAATATACCTCAACAGAATGGTATGGCCAAATGCAAGAATAGATACTTATTGGAAGTTGTCTGCACTTTCCTTATCGAAACTCATATGCCCTTATGCTATTAGGGTGAAGGTCTCCTCTCTGCTGTATATCTCATCAATCTTGTTCCATCTCGTACTCTCAACTTCAAAACACCCTTCCAGACACTTACAGAAGCTATTGTTGCTCCAACAGTCTCAAACCTACCCCACATGTCTTCAAATGTGTTGCCTATATTCATCTTCACAAACACTAATGTAGTAAGTTAATTCCCCATGCCTTGAAATGTGTCTTTGTTGGATATGTTGTTCATCAAAAAGGATACAGATGTTATCATCCCCCTTGCTCAATGCATGTTTATCACTATGGATGTTGTCTTTCATGAAGACATTATGTATTTTACTGAGTCTGACTTTCAGGGAAAGTCTCTTGAGGAAATTCAAACTTTTGTATACAACCTTGAGAAAAATACGGTGGAAGTATCTGATAAAAATGTAGGTGACTTGGATCCTAGTGGTCAAAACTTGGATGTGAATGGTGATACCCTACATAACGACATAATAAGTATAGAAGTGAATGAGTTGGAATCTAGTGGTCCAAACTTGGATCTAAGTAGGAATGAACACCTAGAAAGCAAGGAAACTTCTGAAGCCAAACTTAAATCTCTCTCAATTGATACACCAAATTAATCATTGTCTGAGGACATTCCTTATACATTGCCTTATTCCTCCAGGAGATAGTTACCACAACGTCTCACTAGAGGTATTTCAAAGCCTACATATGAATCTCAATTGTCTAGTAAAGTAAGATATTTCTTGAATCATTATATGTCTACACATCGCTTGTCAAAATCAAATCAGTCATTTATCAATCAATTATCTACTATATATATACCTAACAGTGTGCAAGAAATATTAAATGATCAAAGATGAAAAGTTGCGATAAATTAATAGATGTCCTCCTTGTAAAAGAACCAAACTTGGGAGCTTGTCAACCGACTCATAGAAAAAAAAAATCAGTTGGGTGTCGATGGATCTTACTGTGAATACAAAGCTAATGGAACGATCGAATGATTTAAGGTGAGATTGGTGGCAAAAGGTACACTCAAACTTATGGAATTGACTACACTGAAACGTTTTCACCAATATCCAAAATCAATACAATTTGAGTCTTGTTATCCTTAGCTGTAAATTTTGATTGGCCGTTACAGTAGTTTGATGTGAAGAACACATTCTTACATGGTGAACGATCTGAAGAGGCATACATGGATCTCCAACAGGGTGCATGGTAACAGAAAGACAAATCATAAGGTGTGTAGGTTGAAAAAATCGCTATATGGATTAAAACAGTTCTCTAGAGCTTATTTTAGGCAATTTACCAAATTAATGACAATTTTTAGTTACAGACAAAGCAATTCGGATAACACATTATTTCTAAATAAGCAACATGGAAAGATTATTGCACTCATTGTATATGTGGATGACATGATCATCACAGGCAACGATCCAAAAGAAATGAGAACTTTGTAAGAATACTTGTCCAAGAAATTTGAAATGAAAGACTAAGGCCTCTTAAAATATTTTTTGAGAATTAAAGTATCTCGATCAAATAAAGAAATTTTTCTATCTAAAAAAAAGTATGCCTTAGATCTATTACATAAAACTAGTATGTCAGCTTGCCAACCAGCTGACTCTTTAGTAGAAGAGGGTCTGAAATTATGTATTAAGACAAATTAGGGACCGTGGACAGGGGGAGATACCAAAGACTTGTTGGAAGGTTTATGTACTTAGCTCACACAAGATCAGATCTTGCCTATGCTCTAAGCATCATTAGCCAGTTCATGCATAAACCCGATGAGCAACATATGAATGCAGTCATGTGCATTTTGAGGTATCTAAAATCTGCTCCAGTAAAGGAAATTCTATTTTTTAAAAGCACAAACAAGGAAAACATCAAAGTATATACCAATGTTGATCAGGCCGAAGTAGTTAATGATTTGCGATCAACTTTAAGATACTTTACCTTTGTTGGTGGGAACTTAGTTACTTGGAGAATCAAAAAACAAAATGTTATTGCACGATCTAGTGTAGAAGCTGAGTATAGAGGGATGACCTTAGGAATTTGTGAAGTACTGTGGTTGAAATTTCTCTTATAGGACCTAGGCTACTCTTCAAAACAAACAATTTAGTTGTATTGTGACAACAAAGAAGCATGTGATATAACCCATAATCCAATTTAACATGATCGTACAAAATATGTCGAAGTAGATAGGTTTTTCATTAAGGAAAAACTAGATGAAAAGACTATAAAACTACCAAAGATTCCATCAAAAAATCAATTAGTTGATATCCTTACCAAATGAGTATCCAGTAGAGTACTCTCAAAGTTTTTGGACAAATTAGACATGTGTGACATCTATGCACGAATTTGAAAGAGAGTGTTGAATTTGAAAGAGAGTGTTAAAATTCATTTTAAAATAAGAAAGTAAATCAAAGGTTAATATGGTAGAGATTATTCTTAATATGATAGAAATCATGATATTTAATTAATATTACTTTTTATAATTTTTATTTCTATTATAAATACATATATTTTATATAAAGTAAATATATTTAAAAATATACAAATTATTTTTTCATTATTCTTTTCAAGATAAAAGAACTAGATTTGCTAAACAAGTTGGACCAGAAAGAAAAAGAGAATCCAATTGAAGTTAGCTGAGTATTATTTTTATGAGTACTTGTTGGACTCAAACAAGTCTCACAAAACAATACTGTAGGTATGATAAAGAGAGTTAATATAGCTGATTAATATCACGTAAATTTAAGTGTACTTTTACACATATCAATATTCATAATTTGTCACGTCGGATTATAATCTAAAAAATTTGAGAATATATTTTTTAAATAAAAATATGCCATGTGGCACGACATAATTAGCATAAACAAAGTGTACATTAATATTTGTCTGCTAGTAGGCAGTAGCATCTCTAAACTGCTAATAAATAGCATTCAGGGGTGCAATTTCTTGCATATCATTACTCAGCAAGCCGAGCAAAAACCTCTCCATAAAATCCAAAAACTTGGATACTGATAAGCTGTTACAGTGCTATTGAGTAGTTGAAGACTTCTCCAATTGACCACGACAGAAAAGTGAAAAATCAGAAAACCCTTAATATGATACATAACCAACTATGTATTATATTTCTAAACAAATCTGTGCATTTTAATGAAATTTAATTAATGGTGAGATAAGTGGTGTTGCTATCCTGCTGGTGCTGTATAGAATTCCTATAAAAAACAAATCAAATGACTTCTCTAATTCAACTTGACAAGTAAAGAAAAAGGTTCACTTTCATTCACCTTGAAATCCGTAATTTCACCACCACCAAAGATCGAAAACTTCTTCTTCTTCTCTCTGTTTTATTTTTTTTTAACCATATTTATATTTTAAAGTTTTTAATATTAATATATATTATCTTTGATAAAATATATAAAATATCAATTAATAATATAAATATTATCGATAAAATATCGTTTATAATTAACTTTATTTATTTTTTAAAATAATTTATTATTAAATATTTTTATTAATCATAAAATTTATTAACTTAAATAATTATTTTAAATATTTTAACTAACTATTTTATAATTTCCTAATTTATCCGTAAAAATAAATATGAAACATATATTTTTATATATAATAAATAAAATAATTAATTTATTAAATAAATAATGAATTGTTTTGATATTTTTAAATATTTATTAAAGTTTTTATGATTTTATTTTTCTATAATTTTGTAATTTTTTTTTTTTAATATTTTTGTTGACAACCACAATACAATATATCTCTAAAATTTGAATCTTAATATTTGTAGCGAGATCGATATTTCATTAGAAAACCCATTAAACAACAAGAAAAAAAAAAACTAAGCGGAGAATCCTTAACGCTGCAAATCTAAATCTCTATATTAAGAAAATCCTGGAGGAAAAAAACAAAATTGAATAACTTGTGTGCTATATATAACTATCTTGTGCTGCCAAAGTCCTAAAAGCTGTATCTCAACACAAAAGACCACCAACTAAACATGTCTGCCTCAACTTCTCAGCTCTTTCAAGATTTTCTAGGACAATTTTACTGAAGAAGACTCCTCCACAATCCCAACTACCAAGTACCAAGCTCAGCTAGTACCAAGATTTTCTGGGACAATTTTGTTGGAGACATGCCAAAAGATTGTTGGTTGCAGCCAGGCTACGTACACATCAGAATCCCATGCACAAGTACAAGAAACGATTATAATCATTGTCCCTCTTGAGCCTGAAGAATTCATAAGAAATTATGAGGATAATAGCTAAGTTTTTTTATTTTTTATTTTTTATTTTTTTGGAATTCCATTTTGTAAGATATGCTTGCTGGGTTGGTTTGGTCTTGTAAGCCTTGGTGATTTAGCATTATGGGACTTCAATGCTTTGTTAAAGGCCACAAACCAACACTACTACAAATTTGCTTTTATAGGACGGTCACTGGCCGTCCTATAAGTCTTATAGGACGGCCACTAGTCCCGTCCTAAAAGAATCGAAAAAATAGGACGTTCATGGAGCGTCTTATAAAAAAAAGTGACCGTCCTATAAAATTCTTTTAAGACGGCCACTGACCGTCTTATAAAATTCTTTTAGGACGTTCATAAAGATTTTTTTTTTTTTTTTTTTTTTTTTTCTGTGTTCGTTCAGTACTGAAATCTATATATAACATGTGCAAATTAATTTTATTCTAGAAACACGATTCCATAATAAATTTCATTCCAAAAATATTCATAATTTACATCACATATACATATATATGGTTCAAAAAAAAATTGGCGCGGCTTTCAATTTTTTTTTCCCGCTTTAGTTTTTCAATTCCCTCTTTCTTTTTAGGACTCAACCTGACAATCAAAATTCAATCTATAGATTCACAATAAGAAACTAATAAGCCAAATATCATTAATACTCAACGTTAAGATTGATACTCATAGCAGAAATGCAAAGAAAATGGCCAAAGATGGGCGAAAAAATGGCAAACGAAAATCAAAAAAGAAGAATGATCAAAGTGAGCAAAAGGAAACAAAGAAATCAAATGTCCAACTATTTAAAGAAAAAAATAATTATTAAAGTCGAGCAAAATACAAATATCAACCCAAAGTGGAGAATATATATATATATATTTAAAAAAATTACCAAAGATTAGCGTAAGAATAAAATAAATAATAAGTGTAGAATAAATAATCAAAGCCTTCACATGCTACCAGTTCTCCTAGCAAAAATCAATTATTGTTAGTGGTGATATTGAAGGGGATGGGGATAAGGATAGTATCCTTGTGAGAAAGAGGAGGAGAGGAAGGAGGATGAGGGATTGAATTTTTTAACTTAAAATGAGTTAGGATCACTTGTGAGGAGAAAGATATATAAGTAAAAAAAATTACACTCGTTCTTATAAATTCGTTTAGGACGAACGCAGGAAAAAAAAAAAATTCTTAGTAGCCGTCCTAAAAGATTTTTTTTTTTTTTTTTTTTTCTGTGTTTGTCCAGTACTAAAACTATATAGCCGTCCTAGAAGAATTAGTTTCGCCTAATTTTTTCCGTAATAGCCGTCCTATATTTCTTATAAGACGGCCATATACTTGAGACCGTCCTATTTGTTTCTCACTCTAAATTATAAGCCGTCCTATATTGTCCAAATTATAGTAGTGCAACCAGAATTAATCACAAGAAAGTGTAGTACTAGATTTAATTTGTACAGTGATAAAGAATTGGTGGAATATTATTATTTTTCTTCATAAATATAATATTTATGGCTAGTTTGAAAAATCTTCGTCTCTTATTTGAAAGATATTTTAAATACATCAAAGTATTTTTAAAAATATTTAGCAATTTTTCTAAAATGTTTCAAAAATTTGAGAACAATTATTTGTATTTTTAAAAGAAAAAAGTAATACTTACATTTTAAAGAATTAATTTTGAATACAACTCTCATTTTAAAATAGTTATCAGAGTATTATCAAAATCAATTCTAACATTTTTATCTCAATCACGATATATTTGATTGACAGTAATCGTAATCGTAATGAAAATTATTCAGGGTATTACTATGTTTGGTTTGATTATACTCAAATCCTCATTACGCCTGCAGCTCTTAAGAATATGTTATAATACTCTATTTTTCTCACAAATTGTATAATCATTTACGATTTTTTTGCTCATTTTTTCTCTTTTAGTAATAAAAAACTTATTTTTTAATTTTACTTCATTTATAATTTCATAATATTTATTTTCATATTATTATTTATTTTGATTACATTGTTTAAACAAACATTACAATAATAACACTATTTTTTTTACATTTAATTTTATTATAATTATTATTTTCATTACTTTTATATCAATGAACTAAACGTCTATCTAAATGTTTCTCCTAAACTACTTTTAGGCAAACCACTTTATTTTAAAATAAATTCTTTTCAAATTATTTTTAAAATAATTACATTCAAAATGAACCCTCAGACTTTCATCAGAAACTCAACTGATTCAATAGTTAAGAAAAAGTGGAGCATGTCAGAGTGGCAAATCCAAGCCTACAAGCAAAGTCAACTAACAAATATTATTTCCCTGTTCCTCAATAGTAGTGTCGTCATGGGGCAAAGCGAGGGCAGGGTTGGGATCCCCATCCCCACAATAAATGATCACAGAGGCGAGATGAAGATTCTCCATCGAAATTTCGATATTTGCAAAAATTCGAAGATTTCTCACTAATTATTTATATGTTATATGCTCAAAATCAATAAATTTTTTAATGTAAAATAAAATATTTTACAATAAATGTTAATAAATATTATATTTTGGAAACAAATAGTCAAAATAAAATATATTTTTAATTAAAAATAATTAAATTTATAAGAAAATGTATAAAAACATTATGTAAATTGTAAAACATTGGCTTTCAGAGGATGGATGAAGCAGGGAGTAGGAATGTGCATTTTATCCGCAATTTTGGGTATTCGTAGATACCTGATCCAACGGATTGGTTAATACCCGTTATTATCGGGGACGAAAGCAGTTACAAAAAATAATTGAATATAAATTATCGATGACAGGGTGGAAAAGGTTATACATAAAACCGTACTCACTCTTACCCAAAATATATTTTTTAATTTAATTTAATTTAAATATATATAAAAAATTATTTAAAAGATTGCTAAGGTATGTATCTATTTTTTTTATGCTAAAATATGTATGTATTGAAATAAAAAAAAAATTATGATAAATTAATTTTTTTATTAAAAAAATGGATATGAAGTGATTATTTTTTTGTATTCGTCCCACCAGGTTATATCCATCTTCGAACTGAAGTAGTTTTCGAACGATTTCAAGTATACAATTATTTGTTCAATTTTGAGGACGGATATGACAAAAACCATCTCCGTGCCCATTTCTAGCAAAGAGTGTGATTCCCAACCCATATCATAAAGACTTTTTCTCCAAAAAAAATTATCTTAATTGATGAAAAATCTCTACAGTTATCTACCCGCGGAAAAAATTTACAACATTACTCAATAATAGTAAAGATAATAAACTAGTGAAAAAGCAATAGTTTTGGGACTAATTTCATTTTATTATGTAGTAAAGAGCACTAAGTTTGTAGTGTAATGCTTAAATGACTGTTTGAAGAAAAACGCTTTGGTTTTCATATAGCACTTTTTAGGCACTAAAATCATACCATAAAGCAGTTTTGTTCAACGCACTCAAAATATAGATTTATGCATTATACAGTGTGGAATTTCCAAAGTACCCTATGTTGTTGATGAGATAAAAAAAGCTAGGAACATAAAGAGCAATGTCAACGTAGTAATGGAAGCATAACTTAACCACTATGTGCTTCACAAATCAAATCAATATGCAATAAAGAGTACTTTTGTACCATATTTGTCATGTGAAGTGTCTCGTATTTCAAGCTGAAAACTTGACTTGCCAACTACCACTATGATGTGTTATGGCTGAAAATGTAATACAATTTGGTAATCTATGAGATAGCAAAACTTGGACAGAGCATGAGACAATTCAGCCTAGATACATTTCTATAATTTATTATTGATAAAGGTTCAGCAGTATAGTAACTGAACTAGCAAAGTCTGCGAGGTGGAATATTACTAGCTCTAAGAAAAATGCACAAGTTTTTTAATCAATCTATTTGTTTGGACAGTAGCCAGAATACCTAGCTAAAAGGACAAACCTGAAGCCAAGGCTCTTAAAAGGCAGGGTACTGACCTACGGCAAAACTAGGCATGCCACCCTTGCACCTAAACTATTTTCTTCATGCAAGCATCAACCAATTCATTCAAGCTATGGGATTCAAACTCAAGATGCCAATTTTATTAGATGTCCAAACCCAAGCACTTATATATCCTTTTAAATTGTCATATTCTTTAAATATGGGGACTTTAGTTTGCTTTTAGACTTACAATCCCTTCATTAAACAGTTACATGGCTTTTTCTTGAACCATAATGTCTTTTATTGAACTCAATCTGTAATCGCTTGTTATTATCAATGTGGTAGATGAGTGATATCACATCCCTTGACAAAACTCTGAGCCCACACTCCAAGATTACTATATATTGAGTTAAGTTAGGTATTTAACATCTTGAGAGTTGTTCCAAGTTCATTCGCAAACTTTGCCAGTTCACTTGGGTCTTCTTTGTGCAAGCTCTTTCCATAGTTCACTTTAAATGTCTAGTGCATGCTTCCTTCAAAATTATCAAACAAAATTCATCTCTTGACACAGAACGTAGGCCCACAAGCATGTGGGTGCCTCCTTCAAAATTATTAAACAAAGAACATCTCTTGACATAGGCCTCAACAAAAGCCCATGAGCATGTGTTAATAATCCTCCAATTATTAACTTTTAATATCGATTTATGAAAGCTCAACATGTAACAAATCTCCCATAAAATGTTAACTTTATTGGAACAAGTAATCCAAACACTTATATATAACTCATTAATGTTTAAAATTTAATAATATGATTTTATTAAAATGAACATTAAATGAATGACACTAGGTAGAGTAGTTGTGAACCAACTATTACATGTAAACTATTTAGGTTTTAAATTTTAATTATATATATATATATACATATATATATAAAGAAAAAAGAAGAAGTTGGTAATAATAACATTATTTTAAGAAAAATATAATTATAATTAGGGAAATTATAAAAAATAGTACCCCTAAAACTTATAGTAACAAAACTAACACCCCAATAATATTGAACGTTCAATATTCAATTTGAACGTAAAATATTGAACGTAAAATATTAAACGAGTCTAAATTATTGTCGTTCAATTCTAATTGGATGGATGTTCAAAGAAAAATGACATATTAATTATTTTTTTAATTGTAAAAATATAAATTTAAACACAAGTGTTAGTTTTGTTATTAGAAATTTTGAAGGATGTTAGTTTTGTTATTTTCCTTTGTAATTATAATAATTTTTATGGTTGTACCAACTTTTCTAATAAGTAAATACAAAATTACCAATAGGAAATTTCCTGAAACTAGTTATTACTGTTGGCAGCTAATAAGTGTGGTTGGAACTGTATATATGTGTGAGAGCAAATGATTGTAAATATGCAAAATTTATAAGCATTAATTAAAAATATTAAATATATATAAATTTAGTATATTATATGTTAAATTATTTTTAAAAATATTTTGTTGAGTAAAATTATTACGAGTGTAAATTTGCGTATTATTTTTGACGAGCATTTTCATTAGTCAAAATTATCAGAAACCAGCTATATATATCCTTCCCATTTCTAGTTCCTTCTTATTCTCCTTTTTCATCTGCGACTGTTTGGCCTCCTAGTAAGAGAGAACCAAGCCATCGTCTTCCGAAGTTGGCTTGGTTAGTCTGCTTCACTTTCTTCAGTCGTCGTCGTCTGTGTCGCTGTATCTTTTTTTGAGGTAATATGCTAAGAATTACTCCTTTATATATGAATCTTGGTGGGTTTTAGAAAATCGGATTAGATTGGGGGTTTCGGTGTTGATCTAGTTGTTTTGGTGCTTGTTTTCCAGTGTCTGTTTTACTTGGAGATAGATCTGAAATGAGCTACTTGATTCTGTATATGATACATTGACTGATTGTTATTACTGATGTAAAAGGAGGTTCTTTTACTGTACAACTGTTTTAGTGGCTGATCTGGTCCACTTTTCCCTGGATCTATTGATTTTTTATCTGTTTCAGTATCTGGATGAGCTGCAATTTCAAAAATTTAATGTCATCATAGATCTATCTTTTTTTGTCTGTTCTAAAATTTTTGAAGTCGCTTAGCTCTTGTGTATAACTTGTTCAATTATGTTGCTGAAACTTGAAGTTTGAGATATCTAAGGGGAAAACAGAGGAAACGAAGGAAACAAAAAGTTTATACCTGGTGATTTGAAGTGTCGGAAATGGGAAGGACGGATATAGATACATTAAGATTTTTAATTTACTTTGATAAATATTATTTCTCCACCAAAGAATAAACTGTGTTAATTGATGGTTTTAGATTTAGAATTTTACTGGTCCGTTATTGTCTTGATTGATCTAAGACAGCACCAAGCTTACGTGGCAATTTGGTGCACACACATTACTAGTATTGATGCTAGTGGGGTACAAGAATGCTCGGAATTGCATTGTGTTTATTTCAATGGCATAAGTTGCTGTCATTAGCATTAACTATTCAATATCCTCAGGGGCGGATCTGTGTACACTTCGTGCACCTCAATTTTTTATAAATAAAATTTTAGGTGTAATATTTATAAAATTATAAATAATTATATATACAAAATATTACTGTGCCCTACCTGAATTTCAAATTTTAGATTTAATATTCAATAATTCAATACAAACTTAATAATTTACACATATTTTTACTAAAATAAGATACATATAATATATATTTTTAATTAAAAATAATTAATTATTAAAAAGTATTAAATATTATTTTTTATTATATATATGGTGCCCCTCCTGAATAAAAATTCTAAATCTGCCACTGAATATCCTGTATGCAGTTTGTAAACAATGGCCGATGCAG
Source organism: Elaeagnus macrophylla (assembly GCA_029378325.1). Lineage (NCBI taxonomy): Eukaryota > Viridiplantae > Streptophyta > Magnoliopsida > Rosales > Elaeagnaceae > Elaeagnus > Elaeagnus macrophylla. Next base: position 35,458,525 of record CM055641.1, read on the forward strand.
AGGATATTCAGCCCCTTGTTTGTGATAATGGAACTGGAATGGTGAAGGTAAGGGCCTATTCAATACTGTGCTAGTGAACTCAGAATTATTCTTCTGCTCCTGATTTTTCATTTTTTAAATGTTAATGGATTCAAATACTTGTGCATATCTATATGTAGGCTGGATTTGCTGGTGATGATGCACCAAGGGCAGTTTTTCCAAGTATTGTTGGTCGTCCCAGGCACACTGGTGTTATGGTTGGGATGGGTCAGAAGGATGCCTATGTAGGTGACGAAGCCCAATCCAAAAGAGGTATTCTCACCTTGAAATATCCCATTGAGCATGGTATTGTCAGCAACTGGGATGATATGGAAAAAATTTGGCATCATACTTTCTACAATGAGCTTCGTGTTGCTCCTGAGGAGCACCCAGTGTTGCTCACAGAGGCTCCTCTGAACCCTAAGGCCAACAGAGAGAAGATGACACAGATAATGTTTGAGACATTCAATGTGCCTGCCATGTATGTTGCTATCCAGGCAGTTCTCTCACTCTACGCCAGTGGCCGTACAACTGGTTTGTATCCCACTCTCTGATTGTGTTACAATTATATTTATTCTATCATTTTGTGCTAATTTATCACCTTGAATGCAGGTATTGTGCTGGATTCTGGTGATGGTGTTAGTCACACGGTGCCAATCTATGAAGGTTATGCCCTTCCTCATGCCATTCTCCGTTTAGATCTTGCTGGTCGTGACCTCACAGATTCCTTGATGAAGATCCTTACTGAAAGAGGGTACATGTTCACCACTACTGCCGAGCGGGAAATTGTCCGTGACATGAAGGAGAAACTTGCATATGTTGCTCTTGACTATGAGCAGGAGCTTGAGACTGCCAAGAGCAGCTCTTCAGTTGAGAAGAACTATGAGCTGCCCGATGGTCAAGTTATCACCATTGGCGCTGAGAGATTCCGGTGCCCAGAGGTCCTCTTCCAACCATCTCTCATTGGAATGGAAGCTGCAGGCATTCATGAGACTACCTACAACTCCATAATGAAGTGTGATGTAGATATCAGAAAGGATCTTTACGGTAACATTGTGCTCAGTGGTGGGTCAACCATGTTCCCTGGTATTGCAGACAGGATGAGCAAGGAGATCACAGCTCTTGCTCCAAGCAGCATGAAGATCAAAGTCGTGGCTCCACCAGAGAGAAAATACAGTGTTTGGATTGGTGGTTCCATTCTTGCATCCCTCAGCACCTTCCAGCAGGTGATTGTCTCTTCCCGATTTCTTTTAACTTTGATTAATTCCTTGTTGTAAATCCTGGGGTCATATTTTTCTTTGTTATTAATTCTTGGTTTGTGATCACAGATGTGGATTTCCAAGGGTGAGTATGACGAGTCTGGTCCAGCCATTGTCCACAGGAAATGCTTCTAAGTCCACAAGTGCTTTGATGGTGAGTTATTTTTCACTTTAGTTGGCTTTTCGTGTCAGGTGTCATGTGAACTCAGTTTTGGTTGAAGCTAAGAAGTATTTTGAGGGTGAGGTCACCTAAGGAGGGTGTAGTTTGATCTTTATGTGTCATAGCTTCTCATACGTTGCAAGTCACATTTCAGTTGCAATGTGTGAGAGGCTCACCATCAATTGGTCCAAAGTCCTTCCTCTTGCCCTGCATCATCTATGGTTCTACCGTCTTGTCTTTTACGGTAGGATGTTTGTAGCGGAAGAGGGATTGTGATGCTTCTTTTTTCCTTTTAATTTATATTATTTGGTTTTTCTCATATTTTCCGGTTTTTCCCCTCCAATAACATGAATGTTAATAGATATTGTATTTGAAATTTTTATCCAATAGAGTCAGTTTGTGGTCATAAAATTTCCATGGAAATTAATTATGTTAAAATATTGGTTTGAAAGCTTGAAAGAAGTATCCCTCCATATATGGCTAACGTGTTTTGTCCCCATTATTAACATGTTTGGTTCTTTGCTAATTAAGAATAGAACATACTTTGGCGTTTTGGCCTCTGCACTTTAAATGATCATTAAATTCTCTTTTTGTTGAATTCCATAAATGACATATCAGATGGTCCTGTTCTTTGGTGGTGACAAGCTGTTAAAAAAGATGTGGTTGTATTCATATTCATCTTTTAATATATATTGTTTCTCAAATTTACAAGTATTATCTTAAAAGTACTTAAGTTTTTAAATTAATACCTTTTGGTCAAAAATTATGCACATATTTGTCACATAATAAAGGATCATTTGGTTATTTTAATTTTTTAAATTTAATTTTATGAATTTTATGTCATATTGATCCATTGATCTTAGGACTTTAAGAAAGTAATATATTGGTTATGTAACTTTAAAAATAGGCTAATTTATTCTTATAATTTAAAAAATTATTAAAAAAAAAAAATCCTTAATGTTCTCTCTCTTGGGATTAGTTCTTTTTTTTTCCTTTTCTTTTTGAGTAAGCTTTTTATTTTTTTTTTAAAATTTGGATAGAAATTTTATTTAAAAAAAATAAATTTTGTTAATTCCGAGACCAAGCTTATGTAGAAAGGATGGAAAAAATTATAGATAAATTAGAGTTAAAATTTAGATGAATAAGAAAATAAAGTAATAATAAATAATTAAAAAAATTAATATTGTATTTAATTTATTTTGGTACGTAGAATAAATAAAATATTATATTTTATTTATAAAATTGAAATAATAGTTAATAAAAATAGATAATTAAAAATTGGGAGAAAAAGAAAATAAATTTTTTTTTGAAATTTTTTTTATTTAATTTTAATGATTTTATATTTTATTAATAAAAATTTTTTAATTTTAAAATTTTGAATTTGACCTATAATTTTTTTAAATTATAAGATTAAATTAATTATCTTAAAAGGTATATTGATATAAAATTTAAAGAATAATAATTATAAATTTAAGATGATTAAAATTCTTTATTTTTTGTTATATGATATACATATAATTAATTTTTTTTTAAAAAGTTATTAATTTAAAAATTTGAGTATTCTTAAGATATTATTTAAAAATTTTAATAATAACGTGTACATCCTAAAAAAAGACTGAATTAATTAGTCACCGTATGTGTAAAGTACTTGCTGTTTCATAATAAATAAATATTTTTATATGATTGATATATTAATTAATTTTTTTTAATCTCCGTAAAAAATGCTTTTTACGCACTGTATTTTTGAAATACACGCGTTTTTTTTTTCTTCATTGTTTGCCTCCAGTATGCCAATTATTGACCAATAATACCATGTAAGCTTTGTGTTAGGAGCAATTAAGGCTGTCAATGTGGTAGGTTTGGGAACTTGTTCATTGTTCTCGATTTGAATTGGTCCTTGATTTTCACTTTAAATAAGAAACATAAATCTAAGTAAATATTATTTTATTATAAAAAAATTATTCAATAATAAATATTTTATTATGAAAAGAAAAGTAAAATTTGGGGTCAATAAATAATATCATATGATAAGTACAAAAATAAAAATATGTAACAATAAATACATAATCTTATTATATTAAAGAACATTGATAAAATTTGGTTAGAAACTTGTTTGAAGTGATAAGAATAAATTATAAAATAATTATATGATTTTAAAATTTTAAAATTAAAGTAAACAATTTAAATAATTTTTATAAAATAATTATTGATGTTTTAAAAAATTAAAGACATAATTTAAAAATAAAATATATAATTATAAGGCATTATTTAAAATTAGTTTAAGTTTCATGTCTTATCAAATATGTAATTATTTTTTAAAAAAAATATATAAATAAATTTATACATTCATTTAAAATAAGGTATATGGTTTAAAAATGGGATAAAGATTGCAATTCTTGTCTTTATCCTACCACATATAACAAAATGTGGACCCTTATTTCCCCTTTTTCATTCTTCGTATTATTGTCTTTCATTTTTGCTTTCAACGTGATAATCTTCTTAGGGATTTGTCCGGCTAAGAAAAATTGACAACCGCAACGAACAATGTCTCTGGTATCATTGGATTGCTTAACATAAGATTAACTCTGGTTCCAGCTTAGCTGTTTAAATTGTGTTTTGATTTCAGTTCAGATCAAAGTTGGGTTGCTGGAGCAGAAGCTTATTCATATTTTTGAAAAACAAAAATGGATAGTTTTGTTTAAAAATAAAAATGTTAGTATAAATATTATTATAAATTATATTTTTTTAAATTAAAAAATAAATAAATAATTACTATCTTTTAGGTATGTTTTTTTAGTAATAATTATTTCAAAAAAAATTATTTTCAGAATATAAAAGATTAATGCTAGAGTATTGAACATTTTACCTAATAAATTAATATTCACGTGTTTTTAAAAATAACAACTTTGTTTTGACATTAAGAAAAATTATCATTGCGGTAAGATAAAAGTTACATATATCTTGTTAAATAAACTCGCTTGTGAGTTAGGTAAGCAACGTTTTTTCAACGCAACAGCTAATCTATCAACTTTAAATGGCATTCCTTTTCATTTTCTTATTTGAGCATTTAGGTTATCTTTAATTAATTGTAATAAAATAAAAAATGTAATTGATTTTACATATTATAATGTTTAGTTGTGTTAAATATATATAATATAATGTAATCAATTATATGAAAAGAAGAAAAAAGGATTACACATCCCAACATAAGGAAAGGGGATTACATTACAATGAAATTATGCGCTCTCGTTGTCCCGTCTAACTCACGTCATTTCGTCCAGCAGCCCTTAGTGTTCGAGGTCCTCCGTGGCCGTGATTTAGAATACATCCGCGCCTCGCCTCTGCTTTTAGGAGTTTAGCCGTCCAGCCTCTAGCCATTCATCGACCTCTCCGTGCGCTCTCTCCCTTTGCACTCTTGACGATTACTTTTTTTTTTTCGTGCTTTTTTTTTTTTTTTGCTAAAATTGTTTTTTTTTTGCTTAATTTGCATTTTTTATTAATTATTGTTATGAATTGGTTGAAATTGTGATTTTTTTGTTGAAATTGTTGTGATTAAATTTATGTGACTAAATTTTATTAATTGTTGTTATGAATTGTTTAAATTATATATGCTAAATTTTTTTTTTGCTGAATTATTGAATTTAAAATAATTATATAATTTTAAAAAATATATTATATTTTATTTAGGAAATAATAGTAAAATGAAATTATTTAAACTTTATTGAACATGAAGTATTAATGTAATATTATTTTATTTTCCATTACATTACAGTGGTCAAACCAAACACTATAATACTAATTCTTTTTTTTATTACAGTGACTAAACCAAACACTGTAATAATAATACTGTTTTATTTACATTATATTTTATTATAATTATAATTACTATTAGGATTATATTCAGCAAACTAAACGTAACCTTATGGTTTGTTTTTAAATCCATTTTCACGAAGTCTTAACCAATAATAAAAGAAAACAGGAAAATAGAAAGAAAAGACCAGCAAAGAGATTAGTCGAAGTGTCTTCTCTCTGTATGTGGCGTTAAAGGTGTAATTAATTCAATAATATTAGTAAAACAAACATTTTATTATATTTTTGTTAGTAATAATAACAATAATAATTATGCTAATATTATTATCCTTATAATATTATAAAAAATAATTTTTATAACAATTTAATGCATGAATCAGTACACTATAATCGAACGTTTCATATTTTAAATTTGGCATGTAATCTAACTCATAATAAATACCTACAGCAACTTGTCTAAAAAAATTATCAAAATTGAGCTCATTTTGTTTAAAAAATATTCCATGTGCTATGTGTTGCTTAGAGAAATTTCAATTCATATAAGATCATATCCCAAATAGGTTGGGATGGAATGGGATGTTTTTTAAATGAGATGGCTTATATTTTGACCATGGATCCATTATGGACAAATTATGTGGTAATAAGATGAGATGAGAGCTCTAGTACTAAAGGAGTTGATTGTTTTATTGCACTTTGTGAAAGTGGTATTATTGTAATTTTTTTTGTTTTTTGACGAATTATCTTAAGAGTATTTTTATATATTATAACTTATTACAATTATAACTGATATGATAATTTTTTATTGGATACAATACAATTATGTATGTTCGACTATACTTACCAATAATATTGTAACATATCACATATGATTCATCACAAACTTATATTAAATAAAGTTTTTCTTCCCTTATTCTAGTCATATTCCTTTATCAGAATATATTTCAGACATTTTGGTAATACTTGTATTAATTAGAAAATTGAGAAAGAAATAACAGAAACTACATGAAGGAAGATTCGTGATACTGTGCTTGTAGGAGTTTTAACTCATCTTTTATTCAAAAATACCAAAACCGAATCACGATCATTTCCCTCAGTCTCACTATCTAGTTGTATATAAAGAATACGGTGACACTTTAAGGTTATTTCACTTTTTAATACTGCTGCTTGGAGGAATTTTTTGTTTTGTTTTTGTTTACATGCAAGCACAAAGTTATTAAAGCTTCAGTAACTTCAATGCCAAACATCAACCAGAACATCAATAAACTATGTTACGACTCTCGAAAAAGTTTTGAACCATATAAGTACTAAAATTAGCTTTATTTTTTAACACTAGGTTTGTAACACGCGTATATGTGTCTTTACTCTTCTTTTGATTTTATTAATATATAAAACCAACAAAAAAATTATTAATTTTTTAAATAATATTATACAACTCAAAATATAAATCAAACACTTAACTTCTGATTTATGTATCTTACAATAAGATTTTGGTATCACTTTTCTATAATGACACAATTTTATTTTTTTTAATTCATGAGGTTTTATTAAATTGTTCAAATAAATTGAGTTGACCTGTTTAATAAATAAATCATTTTTTTTTTGTTACATCGTGTGCATTGGTTGTCAACATAAAATATAGTAAAAAAATATATGTATTATTTAATAAAAATAGCAACTTATTAAGCACATGTAACTGGTGACATATTATATTAGTGTTGGGTTAAACGAGTAAAATTTAAATAAAATATTATTTAACAGGTTTGTTATCATATCTTATATTCATTAATAAACATGATGTTGTAATCTCATATCGTGTTAAATAATATAAATCATTTCATGTTGTGTTATTGTGTTGTTTGAAATTATAGTATTTATTTATATTACCTACTTAATAAAAAATTGTTGAGATAAATATGAAAAGGTAAGAAAAATAAAGTAAAAAAAGAAAATAAAAAGTTGCAAAACAAATATGGATAGCTATAATCGAGACTCGGGAGCACATAAGCCATTTCAATATATCTAATATATAGAAGTATAAATGTTTAATTTTAAATTGATTGAAAAAGGAAAACTACTCTTAAATAACAATTTTGTTAGGTCAGTAAAATAATCAAAAACGATGTAGTACAATTATATTGTCTCCCCATCTACTATGAGAGTAATATTTAACACAACTCTACTGAACATCATAAAATGCATCAAATACATTATTATCTGTTGATAAAAAAAAATTGCACTCATAATTATCTCAATTCTCAAAATGGTTGAAAATTCTCTGATTATCTTTGAGTAGGCTATGGATAATCATCTTCTGATCTCTCCAATATAAAAATGTTGCCTTTGTTATCCCTCCCTATCCTCAAATTATCATCAACATAACTGTGTTTATCAAAATTAAGGTTCACAAACTTCATATTCCACACTAACTTCATATGAGAATAAGATCAATAGGACGATTTATATAGGATACGTGATTTCGAGCCAACCTTCTGGATTAAAGATCTCCAGCAGAAGATTATAGTTTTTGCGAAACATATTCATCAACTTATTGATTTTATAAACATGATAAAAGAAAAGTAACACAAGTTAGAGATAACAAAAAGTATAGCAATCCACAAAGTTAGCTGGGCTTGCAATATAATGAAATTCCAGTGAGATACCTGATCAGGAGTTATGGTTGATTTGTCATAGCTAATTTCAACTCTCTGTAGAATTTGAAACACAAAGAAGCACTTGTCACATTTCAATTCATAATTTCCATTTTAGATTTTAGATTTTAAATTTTAGAAAATTTTCAATTATATACGTTTAATAGCTCATTTTAAATTTCTATTTTCAACATTTTCAAACTCAGTATTGAAATTTACCCAAATTTTGGAATTTAAAAAAAGACAATTTTGTAATTGAATTTCTATTTTTTTTTTCAATTTCTTAACAATAAAACTTAATAACCGAACTATACTCAATTATGTTCAATTGAGCCAAAATTTAATAAAAATCTACTAAAATTAATGAAGTTGGAAATTAAAAATTAGATATTGCTCGTATGATAATAAATTTCTACTTTTTAAAATTGAAACTAAAAATTTATTATCTTTTTCCAAAAAAAATATTGAGATTGAGAAATTAGAAATTAGAAATTAGAAATTAGAAATTGTAATTATAGATCAAAACTTAATTGGTGTGATTCAAACTAATTAAGATTAGGAAAAATAATGAAGGTATAAGTAGAAACGGAAGAAAATAGTTTACCGTTTTGGATGCAATCTTGAAGGTGGCTTCAATTATCAGTTGTCCATTAAACAAATCCAACCCTCTCACATTGAAATTGACCACATTAATTGCTTTGCTCTCCAGTTTGCCATATCACACCAAAGGTTGAAACATTGTTAACAGACAGAAAAATCACCTTATATTATATATTTCAAGTTATCAACAAGAAAACTGCTTCATTGCAAAATATGGTACCTTAGCAACATCAATGATCTGCAAGAAATCTCCCAAGGAGATGAAGTCTCTAAGTCCTAGTTTTGTTCTCTTTGACCCTAATATGGTAATAGTACTATACACAAGCTTCCACGTTCCAGCCACCTTCCAATTATTAAAAAACAATAATAATATGAAAGTCTCAACCATGAAACTAACAGCTATATCAAATTGAGTTCCTAACCTAAATACATGCTTAGGTTAAGTTGTATATAATTAAATTGGCTTCAAAATATTATGTAGATTGTACAAAGCGAGTACACATTATACATAATATATATTCATTTTTGTACAGAGTATATATAAATAAAATACGTACATTTTTAGACATCATACACAAACTAACATGCTATTTTAGAATCAATTTAATTATATAAATTATTGAAGAGACTCAAGCAAAATGAGAATGCAAGAATTACTTCATGAACTCTACCTCCACAATTGCAAGCCACAACATACAAGACACTTTTTTATAAAACAAAAATCTTAAGAGAGACTCTAACATTAGTTCTCTATATAAAGTTTTAAATTGAGCTTGAAATGATCCAGTTTTATAAGCCAACAAAAAGTACTAGAGAGGTGAGCCCATGGCTTCGTATGCTAATATAACGATAATTGTTTCATTTTATTATTGCCCAATAAAATTATAAATATTAAATTTAGTCCATTATTTATATATAATTAATTTAATTAAATAATTATGCTAATTCATGAAAATAATTCCAAACAGAGATTCCCAACTCATATCAAATTCGATTCAACACAAAAAGCATATATATTATATAATGTTATTGAGAAGTTATTAAAGTATAAAGAAGAATGATAAAAGGTAAAAATACTCGTATTATTTCTCATTCATAATAATAAATAATAAAAAGTAAATCAGTATGAAGTTAAAATAAATATTATTCCTAAACTAATAAACAAACAAAATATAAAATGTTTATTTTCTTTGTAAAGAACGTACCTTGTCTAAATTTAGAGTAAAATCTGGAGTTGAGTTTTGAGACTCTAGCAGCTTAACCAAATCTTCAATCTCAGACTTTTTGGCAGATGGGATTCCAAAAATCCCTCTATTGATTCCTTGTGGGTTATTTGAAACACCCAATTTCAGATTATGGTTTCAATTTGACAACCATGTTAATCCCAGTGAGTTTAACAACAGTGAAAGAGCGAGTACAAATACAGAGTTAGAAAGTGGAGGAAAACTAAAGCAGAGAAATAACATACCTTTGAGTAGCTGATAAAGGTCAGATTTGATATCATCCACATCTAAAACAGAGTTTTGATCTGCAACTTTGGTACTGAAAATGGAGATTGAAACAGAAGGGCACTCACAAAATCTAGTGATGTTTGTTCTGGAATGAGTGGATGGAGTTAATCTTCGAGATCTTATCATATTTGGAGTTACTGGTATTGGGGGAATTATACGAGAAGTTGAAACTGTCGGTTGGACTCGAATGGAAGCCATGAATCAATCAAATTACTACCAGAAATGGTTGTCTTTTTTTCCTTTTTGTTGGGTACGAACTAAAAGATTGGAGCAGCTTATTTAATCTTCTATTGATGTTTGCTGAACGGTTAGGCTTGTTTTTATCTTTTGCTAGTTCCCTATTTCTTCTTGCCAAATTAGTTTGTACGTTTCTTTTTTATTGTTTTTTAATAGGTTTTTCTTTAACAAAAGTACCTTATTTCTAAGAATTAAGGTGCTGTTTTTTTTTTAGTTTGTTTGTCTGACTGACCCTAACTGCCGACACCAATAATTTAATTTTTTATTGGATGAGATTGTTTCTGATTTTTTTTTTTAATATTTTTTTTTTTTTTTTTGTTAGAGGGAATAGGTGATAGCCTATGTATGGGTTAAGGAGAGAAGGGAGGTGGGGAGATTTAATCGATCTGGATCCTGTGAAGCAGGTGAGCTAGATGTATCTCCTCTAGTTGATTTAACCAGATTGTGAGCTCGAGTGTTCAGATGACGAGGGATCCATCTAATAGAAATCATAGAAAAAAGTGGTAGCTTCGGCTTCAGATTCTGGATGATTGCGTCTGCTGTATTTGATATTGTGTCCTTTGTATCTTCCATTAGGGCTTGGATTACAAATTTTGCATCTCCTTCAATGTAGATAGCTTTGTTTTTTTATTGATAAAGCATGGGTGAGCGCCGCTTCCAAAGCTAACGTTTCTGCGACATCTACACTGGCAGTGTAACGTTGCTCCATCCAAGTTTCAACTATGTTGCCATTTTTGTCAGAAATGACAAATCCAATTGTTGCCTTCCCATGATACCATGATGCATCAAAATTATATTTCACCGCACCAGAAGGAGGTGGTTGCCAATTGTTTGATATGGGTATGATAATCGTGTCCTGTGATTTTTGATTGTTTATTTGTTTCTGGGGGAGAAGGCAGAGTTGGAATTCTTCAATTCTCCTGATTATTGAACTGATGGCTGTGGGTTCTTCCAGGGACCCTGCATTAAAGATGATTTGGTTTCTGGTAAACCATATGTGTTTAAGCATGATCACTGCGGTCAGTGTGAACATGTCAGTAGAATAGTTTGCCTGAAGAAGAATCTTTGGAGGTTGTAGTATGAATTTGATGTACGAGAAATATCCAGTGATTGAGTGAATTCCCACAATAAGTTCCAATTCCAATGTTTCCACCAAGATTTTAAAATTTCACATCTGATGAATAGATGTTCCACATCTTCTGCTTCTTTGTGACATAGGGTACAACTTAAGTCGGCCATTGGAATGAAATGGGCGATCCGTTTTTTTGTGCTAAGAGCATTCTTCAGTATTTTCCAAAGGAAAATTTTGTGTCTCTCATGGATTTTCGCTTTCTAGAGTAATTGCCAATAACTTTGGCAATCTTGAGTTCCTTTGTTCTTTTGTAGAGTGTGATATGCATCCTTGACTGAGAAATTACATGTATCTGTGCCAAACCAAGTTAGAGTATCAGGGGAACCTGGTGTCGGGGGAGGGGTTGCCTGTATAAAATTTGCCACATATGCTGGGAAGATGTGTTTAACTGTTGACATATTCCATTGCAGATGAGGATTCCAGTGGCATAAGTCTGCAGGCGTAGAGATGTCTTCTTGGAAGTTTTGTCCTATAGCAAACGGGAGTTTTTGTTGTGGTAAACCTGGGATCCAAGGTTATGTCCATATGTTTATGGATTGTCCATGTCCTAGTTTCCAATAGCTTCCTTGGATGATTAATTCTTTACCCCATAGAATACCTTTCCAGATGTAGGAGTCAGAATTGCGAGGGAGTACTTGTGAGAATTCCAGATCTTTGATATACTTAGCACTGAGGATTTTGACCCAGAGTTTATTTGGGGCCTTGAAGACATCCCATGCTAACTTTGATAGCATTGCTTGATTAAAGTCTTTTAATTGTCGAAATCCCAACCCACCTGTCTCTTTGGGTAAACAAATTTGTCTCCAGCTGATTGGAGAGAAGTAGTGTTTTACATTCATGTCTTTGATCCACCAGAATTTCCTGATTATGGAGTCCGCCTCTGTCCAAATGCTTGAAGGGAGTTTAAAAGTACTTATGGTATAAGTGGGCACATTTTGTAGAACAGAACGGATTAGAGTGGCTTTACCTGCTTGTGAAAGTAGTTTGGATTTCCAACTTTGTAGTTTGTTTTTGAGTTTCTGTATTAGGCCATGGAAGTTATCTTTTTTTGATCGATTGAGTGGAAGGGGATTCCCTAAGTACTTGATACTTCCTTCTGCTTTCTGGATTTGGAGTTCATTGCATATGGTAGTTTGAAGGGTAGGGTGCATGTTTTTAGAAAAAAAAAATGACCGATTTTAGAAGGTTCACTTTTTGTCCAGACCAAGTGCCATATGTTTGCAGAATGTTTTTGATGCTATTTGTATTTAAAAGATTACCTCTCAGAAAGATGACTACATCATCGGCATACATTAAGTGAGAAATGGGAGGTGCTCTTCTTGCGATCTTGACACTATGAATGGTTCCTGTGTGTTCTGCTTTCATAATCATCCTGGATAGACATTCCGAGATAATAAGGAAAAGGTAAGGGGATAAAGGATCCCCTTGTCTAAGTCCCCTTGAAGGTTGAAATCTACCATAAGGAGAGCCATTTAGCAAGATTGAAATCGAAGAGGTTGATATGCATTGCAGGATTAAATGTCTAAACTTGGTTGAGAAACCCCATAGCTCCATTATCTTCATGAGGAAGTTCCATTCCACCCTGTCATATGCTTTTTCCATATCTACCTTAATACACATTAGACCACCTTTACCTGTTGATTTCTTGGATATAGTGTGGGCAACCTCCTGGGCTAGAATTGTGTTTTCTGCAATCCATCTCCCCGGGAGAAAGGCTGGTTGAAAGGGGGATATGTGTTTTTGTAGAATTGCACGAAGTCTATTAACTAATAGTCTAGAGATGATTTTGTAGCTTACATTGCACAGACTGATGGGTCTGAAGTCCCTACATTCCATAGGCCCTGAGATTTTTGGAGTTAGGATGATGAACGTGTGGTTCCACCCATCCTTCATTGTGCCAGTTAGGAAGAATTGTTGTATCTCCTTGACAATAGTTTCACCTACTATGTGCCAGTATTTCTTATAAAAACCAGCAGGAAAACCATCCGGGCCCGGTGATTTATAATCCCCATCTCCCAAAGTGCTTTCTTAATCTCAGTATTAGATGGGATCTCTGTTAGGCTGGAGTTCTCTTCTGTTGTAACCACCTTTGAGAATAAGTTGCTTAATTCATCTTGTAAGATGGGTAGATCCGAAGTGAAGGAACTTTTGAGGTATGTAATGAATTCATTACCTATTTCTTTCCTTTGCCAGGTTGTTCGACCCGTGTTTAACTTCAGACAAGGAATAAAGTTTGTTTTCCTCCTCAGTAGAGTGGAAGTATGAAAGAATTTAGTATTTCGATCTCCCTCTTTAATCCAAAGTTCTCTAGACTTTTGCTTCCACAATGAGTCCCATCTGGAGTATTGTTCTTCCAGTAAAGCACATACCATTTTTTCCTGATCTTGTGTATCCTCTGCAAGCTGTCCTTGTTGTATGACCATGAGTTGGGATTCCAGTTTTTTTATTTTGTCAGGAATGAATCCAAACTGTTGTTTGTTCCACTTACTTAATGTATTAGCCAATAGTTTAAGTGTGACAGTGACATTAGCATACTTGCCTGTGAGTGTTGCCCAAGATTGTTGGATTAGTGATTCACAGCTAGTATCACGAGTCCACATCTCATAAAATCTGAATGGTCTTCGTAGATATTGTTCTTGTGCACCAAAAAGGTTTAGTACAATAGGATTGTGGTCTGAAGTATAAGTGGGTAAATTAGTTACCAGTGCCTTTGGGAAGACATTCAACCAATTGACCGACGAAATGACTCTATCCAATTTTTGGAGTATTCGTTGATCCTGCTGTCGTTTGTTGTTCCAAGTGAACTTATGTCCCACACTACCCAAGTCTACTGCCTCTTGTTCATCCATAAAGTGAATTAATTCATTCATTGGTTGGATGTGGAAAGGTATACCTCCACATTTTTCAGTGTCTTGAGTGATGTCATTTAGATCTCCAATTAGACACCAAGAATTATTCAGCATAGGAATCCTACCCGATATCTCCTTCCAGACTTGTTTTTTAGTACTATGATATGGAGGGATATAAGCAAATATAATATCTATTATTTCATTGGATCCAAACGCAAAATTTAAATCTGCTATTACAAAAGAGCTTCCCACAAAGCGGATAGTTAAGCTTACATTTCCTGTCCAAAACAGACAATAGCCTCCTTGTAATCCTGTAGCAGGTAGGATGAGACTATTGTGAAAACCTACTAAAGTAGTTTGTAGATGAGAAGCCTGAGTTTCTTGGGCCTTCGTTTCCATTAACCAAAGAACGTCCGGTTTTTGTTTTTTAATCAGAAAGCGCAGTTCGCGCTTGGCTCGAGGTTGGACCAACCCTCGGCCATTCCAGCTAAGGATTTTCATGTTTGCTTGGGGGGCAAGTTAGAGGTCGCCTTCCCACCTTCAGTATTACTATCATTAGAATTGTCATCTTGTTCCCACGTAGGAGTGGGAGTTATGTTACGATGTTGCGTAACCAAGTAGTCTCCTCTCGTACCCGAACCTGTGTCCTGCACATTTTCCATGCCAGAGTGAAAATAATCGTTTAAACACAATAAAGATTCAGACCCTAGGTTGATGTCAGGATGGCTTAAAAACACTTTCTTTTTGCAAGCCTTTTGGGAAGCCTCAGGTGCCTTGGGTTTTAAAAGACCCGGAGATGCCAGGTTGGTTGTTGGAGTCTTGTTATTTCTTCCCGAGGGAGTCCTCTCCATTCTATGGTTTGCCAGTTTGTATTGGAATAGTGCAAAAGTGATTTTGGACAGATGATCAGATGCATTGAATTGTACACCATTGTGTGCGTATTCAACAAGTTGGAAGATTCTTGTTGTTGTGAGCCTGAGTGGTGGTTCATGGATATTGAAATCAAGGCGATAGCCAATGGCATGAGCTAGTAATTTGCATCTTAAGTTTATGTCACTGTCTGTGTTTGTCCCTGCTGAGTACCATTCCTCATAAGCCGCTGCAAAATGAATGAGTTCCAGATCATTTGTCATCTGTAACAGTTCCTTTACTTCATTGTGAAGTCTTTCCATTTTCTTTGAGAATGATTCCTTCTGGGTCACTGAATGGGATGCTTCGGTTTGGTGGGGGTAGTTGATTGCATGCGTCTCCCGTATGTTGGGGTGCAGGTTTCCCAAGTTGTGCACACTCAAAGTTGGTGTGATTTCAGATTCAGCTGTTAGAAGCCAGAATTTGTTCAGAGGGGCTTTTTGGTTGGCACTAACTTTGAGCCAATCACCAAAGACAGGGGACTGCAGGTTCTCATTGATCATATACGTTGTTGCAGACGTTAGTTCACATTCCTTAGTGCTATGGTCCAGAATGCCACACTTATAACAAAGGTCAGGTAGTCTCTCATAACGAAATTCAACCCATATCTTATCATTGGTATGTTGTGCATGTTTCCTGGGAACAATGCAGCCTGTTGCAAGAGGTTTGTGAACGTTAACTTCCACTCTGAACCGGAGGTATTGGTGCAATTGGGTTGAGTCCAGCTCATTCAATTCTTTATCCACCAGTTTGCCGGCAACCTTCGCCAGTTTTTCAATGTTGGTTGCTTTCATGCCCGGGAAGTGTAACCCATGTGCTTGTATCCAGAAACAGGCAGTACTGAAGTCGAGTTCTTGTATGGTAAGTTGGTTGTTCCAAGTTTTGAGTACCATAAGTGCATTATTGACATGCCAAATTCTTTGTTCCCACACATAGTCTCTGTCCCCTTCCATTGAGAAAGTGAAGGAGAAAATGTTTCTGTTATAATCCATTACGGTTATGGCTACCTCACCTTTTAGATTCCACGCTTTTTTTGTGGCACTTATCACTTGTGCCTTTCTAATGATGGTACGAGAGAGGATTTTGCCTATTAGTTTGAGTGAGGTTGAGAGCTGACTAATAGGGTCTTCATCAAGTTGAATCTCTGGAAGTAGGCAAGTGAGGTTTTTTGTTTCTTCCACGAGCATATTAAGCTCCTCAGTATTAATTCCAACTGGAGATTTAGACATTTTGGGGAGCGAAGGGTAGTCTGTATAAGAGCTTGTTTTGTCTCTTGTTTTGTATACTTCAGTGCTGAAAGTGCTTAGTATACGCAGTTGCCTTAAATAATGATATGGGAGTGCTGGAAATGTCAAGTCTCTCAGATACGTGTAGAGAGTTAGAACAACACGTAAAATAAATGGTTCTGCTTCTTCTCTATTTGTGTGCCTTTTACAGGGAGACAGCGAGGAAATCATTTCTTGGGCAGTGATTGGTCTTTTAATAATGGAGAGCTGTGATGATGGAGTTACAAACCGTTGAGCTGTAATTTGGTTTGCATGTGGTTAATTAAAAGACAGTATGGGCTCGAGATTATAAATCCTTATTAGCCAGCTTGGATTAACCGTCTGACTGTGGAGATTTGGGAGTGGGTAAATTAATGCGATGGATGATGAACCCTATCTGAAGAAATCAGTGGCCCCTCTCTGGCTTAATTACTTGATAGGAAGGTACTATGCTAAACTCCATACTGCTTACTCTGTATAACCATCTGAATATTGATATTAGGGGATGGAGCAATCTTTGATGGGATGGAACGAATTACCTGATGCGATGGAACAAGTTGCCAGGACCTTCTCTGCTTACTCTAGTTAACAATTACCTGATGAAGCAAGGAACGAAGACCTTCTCGGCTTACTCAATTTAACAAACACCTGTGATTAAACTTTCAAAGCTTGAGGAGGAAGGAGGCTACCGGCGAAACAGTGGAGAAGCAGTCCGTTCTCCTAACGGTGGAGAAGCGGCAATCTACTCGGAGGTCCGCCCCTGGTAACTCGAAGGTCCACCTCTAACTCGAACGTCTTCTCACTCGATCGTTGAACGGCGATCGCGCTGATCGCCCTAATCGCCCTAATATTTGAATATGATAATAAATATTATTAATTAATTAAATGTAAAATTAATAATATAAAATAAAAATATAATTAAGAGACTCATTACTAATAAAGATAAATTATAATTTATAATTTATATTTAAATAATTAATTTTTTTATTTTGAATTATTTTATAAAAATAATCACCAACATACTTAATAACAATTTTTACTTAATAATTTTCAAGAAAAAATGTAAAAAAAAATTACCTTCAATTTTTTTAATAATACTTTATGTTTTATATTTTATTTTTTCAAAAAACTTTAAGAATAAAAAAAACTCTTAATTATATTTTAAAAAATTTAAGTTTTTAATCATTTCTTTTAATACTTATCGTTCAAAATTTATAAGATTTAATTTACTCTCTAGAAAAATGTATAATTAAAATGAAAAAAATCATAAATCATAAATTTAATTGAAAAGTCTTGTTTTAAAAGATTTATTCATTTTATATTTTAGTAATAATTCTTTAATAAAAATATAAAAATTAAAATTAGAAATTATTATTAAATATATTTAATTAAAAAATTATTTAAAAAAATTAAAAATTAAAATGGTTATCAAATAATCGATCGGTGATTTGAATGGGAGGATTAAACATGTCCCAGGAAAATATTATAAATAATTTTTTTTAGAGAGAGATTGAGTACTTTCATGTCGGATTAATTTACATTTTAATGCATAATATTACATTTTAATTTTATTTTTTATTCTTCTTAAATGTTAAATGCATATTCATAAAGACATAGGATCAATTGCCTTATACACAATTTATTATACTTTTTTCTTATTTTTTCTCTTCTATTTTTTTTAAAAACCTCAATTGTCAAAAATAATGATGTATAAAATTAAGTAATATTAGAGATATTGATCCTATTTCATTCTTATATTATGTCATGTAAGTAATATATTAAATATATATTTTTTATCATGTAATGAAAGAATATATATATTTTTAAAATATTAAAAATAAAAGCAGTTGATAAAACAGAAGCAGTAATTTTAAACTTCACGTTAGGTTTTGATATTATGTCAATCACACAAACAAATTTTCAAATTTGCATCCAGGTTATGCTTCACGATCACCACAACTACTTTACATCTTAGTTATTTTTGAGAGATATCGAATAACAACAGCTTTGATTTCTCAGAGATACTTACATGCAGATACTAGTTTGAGCTGTGTTTCCATTGAATCGCACATCACTGTCCAACTATCGCTTCAACTGGATTTTTTAGGGGGGAAAAAATCTTTTCAACTGGATTGATTTTGTTAATCAAACCTGACTTGCAAACTCGATTTTGGTAATCGATTATGGAATGAAAGCTTCATGCGAGCCAATGTAAAATTGTGAGCAGCTGTTTGTATTTCGCGGATCGTGGGAGCTGAAATGTCTTGTTCAATTGGGAGAGTACTTTTTGAGTGCAATGGAGAAAATAGTGACTATCGTAAAATAAATTGGGAATTTAATTGAGACTTTTGTTGATAAAATTTAAAATATAGGGGTTTTTAATTAGTAAAGACAGAGGTATTTAATTATGATTTTATAAAATTTTTAAAAAATACATAAAATTTTAGGTGTATTTAATAATAATTTTGTAAAAATTTTAGAAAATTTATGATATTCAAAAAGTTGTTGATTTTAAAATACTTTAAAAATTGATAGATTTTTATGAATTTTTAATAACTATTTAGTTAAAAATATAAGTAAAAAAAATCTCTAATCGTTATTCTCTCAACTCTTAAATTTTTTATAGATTTATAATAATTTTTACTACAATTCAAAGCATTATGTTAAAATTTAAAGGAATTTTTAAAAGTTTATAAATTTTTTTTAATTCATAACTCCATAAAAATTCATAAAAAAAATTTAATTGAATACATCCTCCTTATTATATTTCTTTTTTTTTTTTTTTTAATTTTTATTTAACATAATATGAGATATCCTAATACATTTGTGTTTTATAAAACATATGCGGCAGTATATTTTTCTATATTATTCAATTTGTTCCTCTTATTATTATTTCTTTTGATTTTGTCACTTTATTTTTTAATTTTTAGACTTAAACCCCCTTATTTTTAGTTTTAATTATTTAGTCACTTTACTTTTTTAATTTTCACAAATTTAGACTAAATTTTGAGGTCAACTTGAAATTAAAATTCAAAAATATAAAAAATTACGATGACCAAAGTTTAAAACTTAAAATACTAACGAGACTAAATTGTAATAATAAAATGTATAGGATGGGTCTTGACAGTATCAACAAAAATGATAATAATCAATTGAAAACAACAACTATGACTCTTGGCCCAAACAATGTAGGGCGGATAGTAACAGGAAACGTCTAGTAGCTAGACTAACTACTTTTTATAAGCAATAGATCGAGAGGTTGTTTCGCCCCTTGTCCCCAAATATGAGTAATATGTTCTAAAAAAATGTTACTCTAATCTGACCTAGATAGTGAGCAATCCCAGTTCGGAGCAGAGAACAAGATAGCGTACCTTTATTCCACCAAGCACGGAAGTTTAAGAATAACTGTTAGTCGGTGGCTACCTAAGGAAACTTTGATTCGATCAACCCCCTTTCTGGAGGCATCTACCTCATCTTGATCACAATGAGAGGTTCACCATAATGAGGTATTTTCTCCCTTCTGAAAAGACCAAAAAAGAAGGGGACCATCCTTTTGTTGCGGCATGCTCCTCCCTCAGATTTACGGATTCGCAAGTACTAATGTACAGTGACAATGTTCACAATATAAAAGATATAAAGTTATTTACTGTACTGTTGGTGTGATACCAACCATTTCTTAAAGAAAAAGGTTACTATGTTAACCAATTTGAAAAGTTAACCAAAAAGTACTCAATTCAATATTTTCTGAACTCAATACATATATATGGGTACCAATCATATTTGTTTGTACGATTTGTGTGATGTCATTTCTTACTTTAAGCATAACTGCTTAAAGCAATAGAAACAAAACAGCAAAATTATTGAACCGTTTATTAGTATACTCTTAAATCTTTAAGAATGAAAGCTTATACTGTTATACACTGAAAGCTTATTGAAAGTGAGAAAGTGGTACCAATGTACACTTTCTTCCTTAACAATTTGTTATTATAGTGGGCTCTACATTACTAGGGCTAAGTAGCTTTCTTTTTAACCCATTTTTTCATAAGTAAAGAACCTATAAGTCCTTAGCAAATTGAATATTTTTCTTAAAATAGCTTCCTCACAGATTTCTTGATCTGAAGTGCGAAATCTCTTTTTTATGGCTTCTATTGCTCGAAAAAGGACCAAGGCTTTCCTTAATTAAAAGGGTTTATAAGCCCTAGCCACCTTATAAGCCCACACCTGTGTAGAGTAGATCGCTTAACACCTGCAGCTCAAACCCATTTTTGACCTATTAGACTAGTATCATAGGTAATCGAACGACCGCCCCCTAATTACTATACCAACCTGCTATAATAATTTCATAAACACCTAGCAAAGATATGGCAAACAAAAATTATGTTTGAGACAATACCATGCCATAATCAAAATGTACAATGGCCCAAGCAACCAGACTTAACATAAATGTAGTCATTGGAGCCATTCCAAAACGGGAGAAATTAGCACTACTTGGTGAAATAGGTTCTTTTAGAATTAATTTCAAACCATCTCTTAGAGGTTGTAACAATCGGAATGATCTCACTACATCAAGACCATTTCAACGTTACACAAAAGCCATTACTTTACATTCAGCTAGCACTAAAGAGGCTACTCTTAGTAGAAGTGGTAGAATTATTCCAAGCATTCTAGTTGGAATAACTGTGTACATTTTTTATTTTCTATTTACTCATAATTTGTCGACCCGATTATAATATTTTGGTCATGATCTATTGACCCAATCATGATATAATCATGATATTGAAAGGACCTTTTCTCAAAATGTGGTTTTAGAACCACCTTTTCTAGCTTGACTAAGAACCTTTTTGAGCATCTTATTAATAATAAACTTCAATTTGTAGGAAGAAGCAATAGTGCTTTAAGGAGTGGGCTACGAAGAATCATATTGGTAGCATCATGGTACCATTATTGCATTTTGAGAAATTCTAAAAATAATAAGGGAATCAAAGTATAGAGTATAGAAACATATGAACCATTTGTGTATTTCACCCTAAAACATACAAGAGATAAGTATCTAGTGATTCTATAATTTCAACTAAAAAAATGAATCTTTTAAAAGATGCAATAAAGTTTCCTAAATTATGCAAAATGAACACCTTAAGTCTTAAAATACTTGCGATGCACCATTTATGTATCTTTTGGGACTCAAATTTCATGTGATTAAAGAAAAGAACTAAAGTGCGATGAAACCTTGGAACTATTTACAACCATGCCCAACATATAATAAATATTTAAAATTTGTTGTACCTCTAACTCAATTGTTGATGCAGAACAACAATTAGATAGTGTGTATTTTAAAGTGGATTGTATCGACTCAATAAAAAATACAGACATTTTTGAATTGGAATTCCATATATGAACTGTAGTGAATAAAAAATACTTTAAGCACTACAAAAAAAGCTTTAAGCTGGAGGGAGCGCACTGCAAAGAGATTTGTATGCATTAACACAAAGTTTAAATTTCTCTTCAGCCATTGCCTGCAAAACAAGAACAGGTTTCTTTATGAGCAATCAATCATACTTATACATTAGGCAAGAATCTACAATTGAATCATAGACATCGTAGTCATAAGAACGGCACGTGAAGTTCAATCAACATACATTGATCAAGGTACTAGTTATTTTATATCAGTTGCACAAGTAACATTAAAATGTCCCAAATGAAACGTACAGGAAGTGCAACTAAATTTTTGTTTAGAGCTAACCAAGTCTAAGAACGATTAACATATGGTTGGCTGCTGAGAACGTGGACAGAACTTAAAAGTCATTGTTCTTCGTGGAGAAACTCTAAACTAAAGAGTCTTAGACTACCACTGACAAGGAAGACCAAGAAACAAACCTGTGAAGGGCCTTGATGCTTATCAGGGTGCCATTTTAAAGCCGAAAGATGGAAACTGCAAGGGAAATGTAAATGACATGAGAACAGAAGAGCTGAAACTAGTTGAAGCAAACTACTTCTCCTGATAAATGAACAGAAGAGCTGAGATACTTACGCTTTTTTCACATCTTCTATCCTTAAAGGACCTGTTAGAGGCAGACCTAGAATTGTTCTATCTGACGATGAACCTACAGTCGTATTAGATGGTTTGTCATTAGACTCCTCATCGCTACAGGCCTGCCATCTTTCACTTTTATTTTTCGAGCTTGATTGCTCTCTCCACTTGAATCCAAATGTTGAATCTTGGAAAAATGTGTCATGCCGCAAGTTAAAAGACCAAGTATAACATCTGTTGCCAAATGTTGCTCGAAAGGTGGTCTTAGGATGATCATCAAAATCATCAGCAAAACTATCTCTTCTAAACTTACCTGAATATGTCGAAGCAAACCAGAGAGTGAAAATTAATTGACTTTCTTTTACATAATTATTTTGCCTCGCATCACTAACCATTTGAACCATAAAAAGTTTCAAGAACAATTATGGGATGCAAAAAGTTGTCATTGTTTTTTGTCTTTGCACATGGATGCTATCAACAGCTTAAAACAACCACACCAAATTTAGGAAAAATGCCACCACGGTCCACTAGCTATTCAATTTTGAGCCCTTAGATTCCATAACTATTTTTGTTAGTAGTTGGTGCACTTAAATCCAATAGCTATTTTTGAGCATTTTAGTCCATTAGTTTTAGAAAAGTGACACTACATGGACAAATGCTCAACTTTTATGCTTTTCAACATTTTTTTTTTAATTTTTTTAAAACTTATATTATAAAAAATTGCATCAATAATTATTTATGTCAAAATTTTTATTTTCAAATGAAGTTGAAAAATTAAAAAAATAGTTATTAGATCTAAGTGCACTGTTTTGTCTTGTGCTATCACTTTTTTTAAAATAAGTGGACTAAACTGTTCACCAAAATAACTAACGACCTTGCTCTAGTTATAATAGCTAGTGGACTTGTGCAGTCACCCACCCCATCAAATTCAGTAACTACTTTCATATTAGTAAAAGGGCGTCACCCACCCCATCAAATTCAGTAACTACTTTCATATTAGTAAAAGGGCCTCAATTTCTACAACGACTCATCCACTTCTAAAGTCAAACATCAGAAACTGTCAATAATTTCTTACTCGATTAAAAAACTATCAATAAAGGAGCCTCTCAATAATAAAGAACGTCAACAATAAAGCTTACGTTTTATTTTCTTCTGATGAGATTTATCAGATTTATCAGCATCTTGAGCATAGGAATTTGAAGTCTGTGTCTTTTGAGAGTTATCTGAATGCCCACCAATTTTCCGCAAGTGTTCATCCTCCTACATAATGAGCAAAACAAAGCATGAAATCAATAAAATGAAATAATCAGACCATCTTAGCAGGCATTATACATGAGGATCACTGATGTATTGTCTTCATTAACAAGATTTTTGAAAGTTTACCTGCAGGGAAAACTTAGATGATCCACCTTTATATAGAAGTTCTTTCAATGCTTTCTTTGCATCAGCACGCTTACGACGTTTTGCATATTGGATGTAATTCTGAACTCAACACATTCCTTGTTAGAAATGCTCTTGTATTTGAATATTTGCAACCCAAAATTCTTAAATACAACATGTTGAATGCCTCATATTAATCATAACCGTTGATGTCATCCATATGTCAAACATTCATTCCTTTTTTATAAAACTAATGAGTCAAAATTAATATGTTGCACCATGTGTCAATACAACTATTATATGCAAGAACCTCTTGTTTGCAACATAATCAAAATAGATGCTTGTGACTAGTATAACAGAGCATGGAAAAAAAAAAAGTTAAAAGATAGAAACATTGTCCTAAAAAAAATTGGAATGGACAAGAGTCCCAATTTAAATAGGCATAATTCTTAACTCTATAAATAAGCATGTACATGTCATATGTGCATGTACTATGCCAGAATGATAATCCAAAAATATCCTTAAAAATAATATATATGACATGGACGTATTAATTTAGTAAAGTTACAGGATCCCAAAACCCTTTAACCTTCTTTAGATGAACCATCACGTCTAATAAAAAGTTCCTCACATGATAAACAAAAAAGGAAGGAAAAGAGCGAAAGAAACCTAACCACCAAGTGACATATTACAAATGATAACTAAATTTAAGGGTCTACACATGAGTGAAGCCATTTACTGAAGTTACAAAAACATGATAACAAGAAGTTAATGGAATACCTTTGATGGTTGTTGAGCTCCTTTTAAGTCCTGCAAGCACAAAAAGGGTCAAATTTTGTTCAAAATTATACTAATTTCTGGAAATATTTATCATTAAAGAGAACAAACATTCAAGTCTAAGATGATTTCATAATGGCCAAAAATCAACAGGTACACAACCAATATGGAAGTGAATCAAACAATAATTGAAAATCCCTTAACCCTATATTCTTCTTGAGCTCACAGATGTCAATAGACTATAATAAAACCTTAACATTTTGAACCCTGATAGCATTCTTGAAGCTCTTTGGTATCTGAAATCTTATACTCACTTAGAGAAAAAGCCTAAGAAAATAATAAATCTCTTGGAAGCACCACAGGCAAATAGCAATGCATAGAAAAAATAAACAGCTCAAAGTTATAAATGAACAAATACTCTGCATTATTTTTTTTCCTAACCGTGATTACAGAAAGATGAGAACATCTAAATTGTCCTCCTAGTGAGACAAATAATACAGAGTTCAAATAATAACAATACAAATGTCTACAGAGAAGGGAACCCTTAGTTTAAGCTAAAAGAGTATTAACTTCGTATAATATAAACAGTATCTTAATCCATTATGAAAAATCTTTTGCGGAGTCAACAAAATTAAATGAGAAATTTGTGCCAAAACGACACCTATGAACATTTTTTTTTGGGGGGTAATAAACATGGTTTTAAATTGTTATTTTGGGACTCACAATAAGGCTTGCCTTGGTAAGCCTTATCTATCTAACAAGTTAAGGCCAATTAAACGTTGCGCAATCAATCAAGCTATGCGCCTCAACATTTCTCTGTTTCTGATATTGTCTTTTCATGGGTGGTTCGAAAATTCATGGTGACACAATACCAACTCATACTAGGCCAATAACTAGTTTTTTGAAGACAAAACAACCAACAAAATAAGTAGATATCTCCCCATACTAATATTCTTAAAATCACATTTAGAATTGTTTTCCTGACCATTTCAATATTAAATTATGAATTTGCTATTATTATATATATGTTTTTTTTTTTTACATTATAAATGTTATCTTATTAGGGTTTTCTTATTCATTGTTAGACTTACAAACCGCATAGTGTGTGAAAATTGTCTCAAACACTTAGAATGAGGATTAAACCTTATACCCCCTTGAGACTTACGCCTCACCTCATGCAAAAAAAATCGTATCAAGGCATCAATCAAACTATCTTTTAAAACATTGGTAAGAAACAACGTCTATAGGGCATTATTATGAAATTAAAATGATCCACAATGACCTTTAAACTTTGAAGAAAAATGTATTAAAAAAACACAGAGTAAGCCATGGCAATGCACTGAAAATCATTGCTAAAAATACTTTGTGTATTAGTGGTATGACAAGCCAATCAAAATAAGACAAATTGATCAACCTTATTAAAAGACTCTAAAACAATTAGCTTTCTAATTGGGAGCTTGAGCTATTAGGATGGCCAACATTATTTTATATCATCTAATAATCCCCATCAAATGTTGGACACTATACTCCCAGCATTTTTGAAGTTCAATAACTAGGAGTTACAAGGATTTGAACACAATACCTTACCAATCCACTTAATAGCTTAAGGTTTTGGAATAATTGTTGACCAATACATTCTAACATAGTATCAAACCCTGCAAACCTTAATTGTTGAATTAATTGTTGCATATATGAGTATAGATTCCAAACTTGAGGGAAGTGTTAGAATGTATAAGTGAATTGTTGGCTCTATCCACCAACAACTTAAGCTTATAGGTAATTGGTGACCAACCATCCTAACACTTTCAATTAAAAAAATCATATATAAGAATTTCAATCATATTGTGTTTGGAAATACCATGATCTTAATAGTTTCCTTAACATCTAAAAGGTGAGCCAAACAAGATTCTGCACTAGAAAATACAAAAAACTATAGATGACAGTTCATCTCAATGCATTCTTAACAAAAGAATACAAGAGGACGTAAACATATACTTGGTGCAAGAAACTAACAAAATATACGCAAGCATCTCACAAAGATATCATAAATAATGATACTTTTATAACATTTGTGAAGAAGAATGATAAGAATTCAATAAAAGTCCACAGTATTTAGGCTTATAACATCATAAAGGAACTCATTCAATAATCCAAATTATAAAATCTTAAAATAATCCAAATTATAAAATCTTAAAGAACAATATTTCCCCCATTAGCTGATTAGAATTTTTTTCCTCCCCCTAGTATAAAGCCTCGTAAGAACAAAAATAGCATTAAAGGCAAAATCAAAACTTCCAATGCCAAAACAAAACATAAAGCCATTCAATATAAAATGAGATGGGGAGAAGTAACTTACAAAGTTCCATTTATTCTTCCATTTTTGACACAAAGTTGGACTAAAATGGATTGAGGCAAATTGGGTTGCTGCAGAAGGAGATGAAACCAACGAATTTGTCAATATTAAGACATTTCGCAATTTGGGCATTTGCATTTTGACGAAAATTGAAAATGAACAAATAATTATGTTTCGAATTTTCAGGCTATTCAACCATGTACCACCATTTTCCAATCAACTGGGAGCCTGTTGCGCGAAGGTAGGGTCTTGTTCTGTGGCCCACAGATTGTGTTTCAAGTAAAGTATTTGACTTGAGGTCAGGTGTGCATTGATTCCTTTGTACAAGCTCCGCCGTTACCATTGAACTGGTTCAGGAGACAAAGTGAAAATTGATGTGAATTTGGGCCCCTTGGGCTAATTATAAGCCGATCAATTTGGGTTCCAAATTCTAACAGAATGCTTCTACATATGATTTAATGACCTAAAACAGAAGTATAATAGCATATTTAATCAATTTTTTATAACTCATTGTGCGCCCCCATTTTGGTTAAGTAAGATTACATTTTTATCCTTCCTTCTCTAGTTTGCTCTCTCCCATTTTACCTGATTTTTCCTAGTATTACTAAGAATAATACTTCTTCTTCTACCTCCAACTCTAACCTTTATTATATATCAACAAGTATGTAACAAGCTCTCATAATATCTTCATTCTTAGATCCATTAGTTACTAAGAGTTTGAAGAAGCAAAGATAAATTTTGAATATTCTTATTCTAATAAATTTAATGTATTTGTATGTTATTTGAGTTTGTATATTATTCTTCAATTCTTGCTAAGTTGGAATGTTTTACTTACCTGGATTTGTATATTCTGTTTTACCTAGCAAAAATAGAGTATTTCAATTCATCACCATATGTTTTACTAATTGAGATATATGTAGCTAAGTTATGTAAATTATGTTACATACTCATGGTGAGTATGTAAACTGTGTTACATCTTAAATAAACAGGTCTATCTGTATAACTTTCTATTTGATGAATAAAAATTCATCTTAAAATTCCAAACTATCACTCTTACATTAAGAAGTTAAGTATGTATTTTATAAGATAAGCAGGGTCAGGAGGACTAGAAGCTTGGATCTGGAGTAAGACTTAGCTCTTTGAAATAAGAAGAAGATAGTAAGGAAGCAGAAGTACGTAGTGGATCCATATTTAAAAACATGTTAGCTTGCAAATAAAGACTAGTATATACACCTTGAAATTTCATAAATATTGTTGAAATCTTATTTATATAGCATGAAATTGTAATCAATGAAAAATAAACATAATAACATGAAAAGAAAATCTGAGACAAAAGTTTATAGAAGTAAAAGTAAGAAGTATTCTGAAAATAAATAAAAAATTTAAAAAATATAATTTATCTTAAACAAGCTCTTATTTGTTTTAAAACATCTGTAAAAGATAACTTTGAACAAAGTACAGGAAGATCTAAAATAATTAAAAATTTACAAGGATTAATTGAATATTTTTCTAAACAAGAAAAAAGAATGATTTCGTAAAAGGACAAAATAAAAAATACTTAGATCTTGAAGCAAGCCTTAAACTAGTAAAAATGGACATATAAGAAAATAAAGAAATTTAAGAATTGAGTCATTGGATAGACCAATAACTTGAAGAATAGAAACTTGGAATTCAACAAGAAAAATTATGACTAATATAGAATATTTTGATGAAAAATATATGGAATTACTATAAGAATATTTTGATAATGAAGATTATGAAACATGTTTAGAAATTTTTAAAAAATTTGATACCCTTTTATATTATTACACAGATTATGTTTCTAGTATATTATATAAACCATTCCATAGAAAAAATATTAAGAAACTATTTTACACAGGAATTTATACAAGTAAATGAAAAATAATTTAATAATCTAATTTTTGAATTTTATTTATTTAAGGAACAAATTGGAAGATAAGCTAACTGAAGCTTAAAATCAAAATTCAACTCTAAAAATTGGTATCAGAGCCATAAATATAAACAAATTTGATAAGAAAGCTTTAAACAAAATGTTTAAAATAAGATACAATCAACCGAATTCAAATAGGAAAGTAAATTATTTAAAATATTATAAAAAGAAATAATAAAATTGATATTATTAATTAAAGAAATAACCAAAGGATTACCCAAAAAAATAATACAGTTAATAATTTACAAAGTACTTTATAATTTGAACAAAGAACTAACATGATTATACCATAAGTAATAAAAATGCTTACACAATCACAAATTTCTAATTTAAAGGAATTATTTAATTTAATTCAAAATACTGAAAATAAAAAAGAATTTAAGAAAAATTTTACAAAAATATTTTTAGCATGTATAGAAATAAAAATGAACAACATAATTTTATCACAATAACAAATAGAAACCTTAAAAGAAAAATTAAAATATTTAGAAAACACAAAAACAAAAGAAAATTTCTTAGAAGAATTTAAATTTTTTTAGACATTATCTTAAAAAAATTTAAAAAAATTCTTTAAAAATACTAAAAGAATAAAATATTCAAGGATATGAAAGAAAGTAAAATTACAAAATTTTCAAAGAAATTATTTCAAAAATTATGAATTTTAACTTAAAAATCTTTAAAATTAAGCATTTGGACAAAAAAGTAAATTTTTATATCACAAAAGACATGATAAAAAAAAAACACAATATTCTAAGGTTATGTGCTTGAAATCCCGTTAGGGATGCTAATAGAATTGGCCCAAAAAAAATTAAATCTGGACCGGTCCGTGAACATCATTGCACCACTGCCTCATATTAGGGGTGATAATTTCTGACACAACACGATAACATGATCTGAATACGACACGACATAAATTTTTTTAGTAAGAATTGATCAATAATTTTTTCATGTTCTTAAAAGCTTTGTTATTTATTATTATTATAAATAGGTAACACGAAAAAAATTCAAGTAAATTTTTTGATATATCAACTAACACGAAAATCAGACACAAATAACACAAGCAAACACGACACGAATACCACTAACACGACACGATTGTCACCCTTACTCCATATCTCTAAGGAGGTATGTTTGAATATCAATTCTCATAATTTAGAATAATTAGACAGTGAATAAATATTGTATATTTTACAATAAATTGTATTAATTAATCTAAAAATAATATTTAAAGGGAATTTATGTGAGTGTTTATTTTTCCTTCGATACAAAAACATTTTTATTAACGATAACCAAAGGTCTAACTATAAAATGCAATTTAAAATAATTAGTCAGTGATATAGTTTCGAATTAATGAATAATTTATTTTGCTTTTGTTGATCACGCCAACTTATACATTTAAAATACATCTGAAACTTCACTTTAAGTTAATACCTTTTCGGTACAAATTAGACATAATAGTGTAAGTCCCTAATTTTGAACACGTATACCTCTAATTTTGAACCATCTATTTTTTACACATGGCGCCGAATTTTAATACATGTCCATTCGTTCCTCATATTTGAACATATGTTTAGTGGTTTGGTATTCACGTGAACGGTGGAGTGCAAGCAACGAAAGAGAGGGGATAGCACCTTGCTTTGTTGGTAAGGGAGGGTAAATATGAAATTTAAAAGAAAAAAACAATTTGATCACCATGCTTATCAAATAAAGAATCTCTAAAAAATTTCACATTTTATATATTAGTTATCTAATTGTTTTTCTCATAATTTGGTTCATTTATTTTTTAATTTCACACTTTAATTTTCTTACTTTTTTCCCCTTATAATTTAGCTCTTTTATATTTTTTTTTTAATTTACACATTTTTAATCTAAAATTTGAAGGGGAAAAAAAAACTTCAAAAGTATTCAAAAACTAAGGGACAAAAATGTTAAAATTAAAACTAAGTGGATCCAATTATAAGAAAAATGAAAAGAGATTAAAGTATAAAATTAAAAATAAAATAATAAATTATAAGAAAAAATAATAAAAGGATCGGCATGTAAAATGTAAAATAATTTAATAATAGTATTGTCAATTTTCCCTCCGAGGTGGATAATTGTGAAAAATATTTATTTTTTTCACCAATAAAGATAATCTAATGAGAAAAATGTCTTCATGGAGTAGGGTTGGAGATCATACTCTCCACCCGTCCATCCCCTAAAACCCAATTTTTTATATTTTTTTATAAATTTAATTATTTTTAAGAAAAATAAATTTTATTTTTTCTATTTAACAACAAAACAAATAATATATATTGTTTGTATCCAAGATACAATATTAATAAATGTTAAATACAAATTATTTTATTTTATATTAAAAAAATTATTAATTTTAGTATGATATTATAAATAAACTTATTTATTATTAGGAAATTTTTACAAATATTCAAAATTTCGATAATTCTCACCCTTTTTAGGTAAATATTTAACATAAAGATGAGAATCCCAAGCTCATTCTCATCCCGCCTTCACTAATATTTAAGAATTATTTGTGTAATTTAGCTTGATTGTGATTTTAGCGCAATTTTTATTTATTTAGATCATTTATATTTTAAAATATTAATAATGAGTTAGCATTTAAAGTTTTCGTCAAGAAATCTTAATAATCACTATATAGGTTTTCATTGCCTCAAACCTATAATCTCGTATATATAGTCCCATAACATTATTTAATAAACTATTCCACAGTCAATTGTTCCCTCATATTATAAAATGGTTAATTTATATATATCGAGTTTTTGATCTATTTAGTCTTCTAACTTTATTCAGTTAACACATTGGTTATGTAATTATTAAGATAGATCAATTTACTCATTAATTTTAATTTTGGGTCAAATTAGTCCAAATTTTTAAAAATTATGTTTTTATTAAGAGTAAAATTAGATTTCACATTTTTATTTAAAAAAAAAATAAATAATAACAAAAATCTAATTGATAACTTAATAAATAACTGAGCGTAAAATAAGTTTTTTTTTAGAGTAAAAGAAGTTCATTAAAATTCTTCAAAATATAAAACATTCGCTAATTCAATCCTACAAAACTCATAGCAGACAGAAAAAGAAACAAGCAGATGAATAGATTGGAATAGAAAGGAAAA
Source organism: Elaeagnus macrophylla (assembly GCA_029378325.1). Classification (NCBI taxonomy): domain Eukaryota; kingdom Viridiplantae; phylum Streptophyta; class Magnoliopsida; order Rosales; family Elaeagnaceae; genus Elaeagnus; species Elaeagnus macrophylla. The sequence goes on from CM055641.1 coordinate 35,490,548, forward strand.
AATAACAATACCCATTAAGGAATAACAATTAAAACATTTGTTAACTAGGAAAGGAGTGTGAGATTTTTATTATGATTTTTTTGTTTTAAATAAAAATGTGAAATTCAATTTTATCCTTAAAAAAATTTCATTTTTAAAAATTTGGATTAACTTGACCCAAAATTAAAACTATATGACTAAATAAAGATACCATAATAATTACAAGATTAATATATCAATTAATTAAAATTATAATATTAAATAAATCTAAAACCCATTTATACCTGATACTATAAAATAGTTACTTTATACCTCAATGTGGTTAATTCAATCACATGAGAAACGAGCAAGGGAAAATCACATTATGTATCTTCGTTATACATAGTTAATGAGCAACACGATACCTTTTTTGTTTTTTTCGTCCTAATTGGCAACACGATGGACTTATAAGGGCACCTTAAAGACATAAAATCTCAATCTTAAATATTTATTTATTGCTAGGAAAATATCTAGTTTGATTTAAATATATGATGTGCTACCTTCTTACTTGGCCGGCTTCAAACATTGATTCTTCATTTTATTTTACCAAGTCATAAAAAAAAAAAAATTCACATTTTTTTATCATACTTTAATATATTTATCAATTTATATAATATAATATAATTTAATTTGTGCTTGTTAGTAAGTGAACTTACAATCATTTTATAATCTCATGTCTTAAATTTTACATTCAATCAATAACTAATATGTCACTTGATATATACAACAACTTAATGTATATAACACTACTCCATTTAAAAATGCAAAATTTGATAGACGAAAGATTTTTCTTATTTCGGGACTAAAAATGAGTATGAGCAACTAGAAATATACTATGCGGAGATGCAAAATGAGATAAGTAGGCTTAACTCCCACAAGTTCAACCCATTTTAAGTTAGCTGTAGCTCAGCTCAATTTATTTATACGTGAACTGAGGTGGGTAGCTCATTTTATTATTATTATTATTATTATTAAACTCATTTAAATTATTTAATTAATTATTGAAAAAATAAAAAATAATAAAAACATATCTTATGTTCTAACAAATAAGTACATTATTTTTTAAAAATGCACTATGAGCTTCTTCTTTTAAAAAAAAAAAAAAAAACTTTCAACTTTTTTTACAAATAATATATAAACACTTATTAAATAATATAATATGGGTTTTTTTTTTTATTAACTTAAATTTTTTAAAATGTTTTTATGATTTTTTTTTAGTAACATAACATGTTTTAAAATATGAATAATCTCAAATAAAATAAGCATAACTTTCTACATAAAACTTAAAATTACAAACTATAAAATAAAACGAGCATAGCTTTTTGTGTAAAATTTAAAACCATCAACCATAAAATTCTCTAGAAACTTGACATATAGAGTTTTCTAATGATATATGAAATAAATCATAATTTTTTTGAAATTAGTACTAACTATATTTAAAAAATGATTCAATGATAAATGAAATGATTTATAATGGTATATAAAAGCATAACTTTCAATAAAAAAACTAGAAATTACATACCTTTAAATTTAATTTGAAACTAGACTTCTAGAACTTTCTAATAATATATGAAATGATTCATAATATTTTGTGAATTACTAAAGTTTATATTTCAAAAATGCTATATTGAATCTAAATAATCTTTAGTAAAATAAGCATAATTTTTTATAAAATACTCGAAATTATAAACCTTAAAATTTCTTAGAAATTAGACTTATGAAACTTTCTAATGATATATAAAATAATTCATAATATTTTATAAATTAGTACAATTTATATTTCAAAAATAAGTCAAAAATGTTTTACCGAATTTAAGTAATATTTAGTAAATGAGTATAATTTTTTATAAAAAACTCGAAATTATAAAGCATAAAATTTATTAGAAACTAGACTTATGAAACTTTATAATAGTATATGAAATGTTTCACAATATTTTGTGATTTAGTACAATTTATATTTCAAAAATGAGTAAAAAATATTCTATTGAATCTAAACAATCTTTAGTAAAATGAGTGTAACTCTTTATAGAAAATTCGAAATCATAAACCGTAAATTTTTTTAGAAATTAAATTTCTAATGATATATGAAACGAATCACAATGTTTTGTGAACTAGTACAATTTATATTTTAAAAATTTTCAATAAAATTTGAACAATATTCAATAAAATTAGCATAACTTCTCTAAAAAACACAAAATTTTAAAATGTAATATTTCTTATAAAATAAATTCTTTCATATTTTCAATGATATATGAATTCAATTATAAATTAATACAATTTAAATTTTAAAACAGTATCAATAATCATCTCTTTAATCTCAATTGTGTCGGATATATTTTTTAAGTTACTATTTGTCTTGAAATTATATATTTATTGAAATATTATAATATAAATTTAATTTTATCTTTTTTTCTCTAAAAAAAATCAGTTGTTACTTTTCTATTTCTTATTTTAAATAATAACATTTTTGTCAAACTTTGTAGTAGTAATTAATAATTATATTTTGATAAATTTTTTATTTTTTTTCTTATTTGTTAGTTTTTTAATTCAATATGTATTTATCAAATGAATTAGTAAGTTGTTCATTTAAGTTTTTAAGCTAAGTGAGTTGAGATTTTTTAGCTTGTAAAAAAACTCATTTAACATGGTTCCTTAAATTCGATTATAATCACAAAAACTTTATGCTGCTTTCATTTTTTGGAAAGAAAAAAAATACATTATCTATCTGCCTTGTACAGCAAATAAAATCAGTTGTACTGTAATTGATCCAAAATAAAGTAAAAGAAAATTCAATTTTGGAGCTTGAGATCTCATATCTTGTAGCTTCACTTGAATTCACAAAAGTAAGAAGCATTTTTTTTTTGCCACTTAACTTTCAGGAAAGTTACATAAATTGCTTAGTCTTTAATTAGGATATTTTAGTCACATAATTTAATTAAAGTGTCCAAATTTTAAAAACCGTGTAACTTAAGTGTCCCTTGAATAAACTATGCAACCAAAATATCTTAATAATACAAATAAAGTGACTTAGATAACGGGTTACCCATTTTAATTTGTGTTGAGTTATGAATGTAGTTTTTCTTCCAATTATTTTGTGTTAAGATAGGCCAAACTTAACTGAGCATACATGGTCCAAATTTATGGTGAGAACGGTTGATTTAGCAGGTTTAATATCTCTTGGATTGTAACCTTTCTTTGGGGTCATTAGGCATAACTTTAACTACAACATCAAGTGTCTTTGATTTTATGAAAAAACAATGTCATTAGGATCCAAAGAAAATTTTCAATTAAAAATATTTATTAAAATGACTTCTCAAAAACATCAAATAACATTTTCCTTTGAGTGCATTCAAATTGACAAAGTTTATAGACTCATTTACTAATTATTCCTATAACTTTCTTTTAATATATTGTGGGGGAAGTGAATTCAATCCAAGAAATTTCAAGAAAAAAATATTAATTCTTTACCAACTATAAAATTGACTAACAAAATTTCAAGTAATTAAAATATTGGCAAAGCATATTTCTATAAATTAAATAATAAGAAATTATAAGTAATATATATATATATATGTACATTTAAGTCGTATTACTCAAAATTTAATGATTTTAAAATTTTATTGGTTTGAACTTTGAACACAATACACGACTCCTTAAACCATACTATTTTCATATCTTTTCAAACGTTTACCCTAATAATAAATGAGTTTTGACGTTAATGCCTAAAATAATAAAAGAAAAGAAAAAGAGAGAAAAATATCAGATGGGAAAAAAAAAAAAAAGTCATCAAACTAAAAAAAAAAAGGAGGGTATATATTGTATAAAATTGTAAATTATTATCAACCAAAAGCAAACCCATAAGGCCACCATGTAATGATAAATTTTTATGATAATAATTGTAATTATCATTATCATTACCTTACATTATTTAAAAACAGACAACTCAGAAGCCTCCATTGTCTTTGCTAACAAGTAGTCATAGCTTGTCATCTCACATACCCTTCAACTCAAAAAGTAATATTAGCCCTCGTTTTGGTTCTAGACATTGATAGATTCTGAAAGTATTAATTAACTAAAAAAAAAGTTCAAATTGTCATGTAATTTGGGTTGGATTAAAGGTTGAATAACATTACATAACCTCTTTTTATATATGCAAAATTTTATTTTTAATTTTTTGTAAAAAATATGTTGTTTTTCTTAATACATGAAACTATATATGCTTTTTATGAGAGAAAACACACACACACACACATATATATATATTTTAGATTTAAAAATAAAATTATGTAAATAAATAAGTCATAAATATAATGCAAGATTTATTTTTTAGCAATTGAAGTAATTCTTTACATATTTATAGTATATAATTTAGAATCTTAGATAACACCTTATAATTTTAAGTGAGGCTAAAGTCACATTTTTGAGACTTTAATAACTTGTATTAGGAGTATCTGAAAATTGCACATTTTTAATGGTAGAGTTAAAATTTTCATTATAAGTACATATTTTTTGCAATATACAAATTGTACATCAGTTATGCAAAAATATATTTAGAAATATTATTAGTTAACTTCCAAAACTTTATTTCTTTCTATTTTGACATAAAAATATAAAACTTATTTCCATAATTCCATTCACCTTACTACAAGGCTATACCAGCATATTTTAAGACAACCCAACAGTCAACCTAAAGTTTCAATTGCCTCTTCTAACTATGTACTACGAGTCAATTTAATTCTATAACTTTATTCAATAGACACATTAATTAAATAATTATTAAAATATGTCCATTTAATCATGTAATTTTAATTTTAAGTTAACTTAGTCCAAATTTTTTAAAAATATTATTTTTCAAGGGCAATATTGAATTTCTCTTTTTTTTTTTTATTTAAAACAAAAAATAAAAATAAAAGTAAAAATTTATATCTCCTTCTCCATCTTCTTAGCTCACTCTCCCATATCTTTTTTCTCTAATTCTTTTTGTGTCTTCAAATTTTTTGTTCTCTTGAATTATTATGGTTTTGATTTTTAATTACTAAACAATAATTTATTAATTAATGAAAACTTCAATCCCTACTCATTTGTATTTGTATATAAAATTTTATTTAGTAAGCTGCAAACAAAAAGAAATGAGTGTGTATAAACATCTTAATTAGAATGTGAAGAGAAAAAGAGATAAGAGAGTGAACTGAGAAGATAGAGAAGTAGATAAAAAAATTTACTTTTATTTTTGTTTTAAATAAAAAAAACAAAGAAATCCAATATTACCTTTGAAAAAAATATATGTTTTAAAAATTTGGACTAACTTGACCTAAAATTAAAATTATAGGACTAAATGTATCTATTTTAATAGTTACAGAATAATGTGTCAATTTAGTCAATTGAGTAAAGTTACAGGACTAAATTGACCCAAAATTTGTTTACCACTTTGTGATACTAATAATTTACTTTCACAATTATTTACTCTTCAACGGCATAAAATTTATTTGAATATTTAAAAACTCTTATGGTAGTTATTTTAATTCATAGTTTTCAATTTTTATTTTTAAATTTTAAAATTAAGTACATTTAATAATTCATTTTCAATTTCTAATTTTTAAATTTTTAAATTCAGTTTTAAAATTAAAAAAAAGAGTAAATTTTGGAATAAATTTTTATTTTTATTTATTGATGCTAAAAACTAATAATCCAATCATGCTCAATTATATTCAACCTTATTTAAAATGATCAAAGACTCACAATTTAATGAAAATTTATCACAAATAATTTTGGAATTGAACTTTAGAGCTTAAAAAGATTAAAATTCAAAATTAAGAATTAATTATTAAACAAGTATATTCAATTTTTAACTAAAACTTTTTCAAATTGAAATTAAAAATTAATTATAAAAAAAAAATTTATTTTTTCAAAAAAAAAAAAAAGAAATTAAAAATAGTTACCAAACGTTACCTAAACAATCTAAAATTCAATTCTCTATGTTAGCGAAGATAATGTAATTATATATATAAAAAAAATCCCTGTTAGATTAGTCGAACAAAAAATGTATTACTAATAATTAAAAAATATATGCACAAAATACTGACTTTCATGTAGTAAGAAATACTTTTTAACCCCTTTTATCGGTGTCTTAGTTACGTTGGTAGGACACGTTAAATTAGTGATGGTTGCTTGAGCATAAGTAAATATATTTACATGGTTAATACTCAAATAATAAATAAATTAAAAATAATTTTTTTATATAAATAATGATTGAATTATTAAATATTTGAATAATAAATTATAATTACATTAAATTATTTAGATTAAAGAAAATTGATAAATAAAATAAATTAAAAATAATAAAAATATAATATTTACAATATGTAATTCAATAAACCCACTTTAACTAATTTGGTATAAAAGAGTCATATGAATTCAATTTTTTTCAATGCTCACACATGAATTAACCTACCATTCCAAACAATTGATAGTGTGACACTTGATCAAACGTTCTACACTAGTAGGCATTTCTTTCTCAAGTAAACTACATGTCATATAGTGATTAAATTAATCACACTCTCATTCCAATTAATTTGCACAGTACTTATTAAGTTTGCATTAATGAACTACATATACAAGAGTTATACATTTATGCCGAGAAATTTGGCATGTAAATTAATTATGACTAATAATTAAATTGCACTCTCAAGCATTACTTAATTATTTTACTAAATTGAAAATAATAAAAATTGATTAATTAATAAATCTAATATCAAGAATCTGAAATGAATGGATAAATAAATTAATTCATTGTATAAAAAAAATTGAGTTCAAAATGATCATAATAACAAGTTTAACTAATCCTAATCATACTAAATTAAATCTCAAAATAAAAAAAATATATAGGAGAGAGAATAAAGTACAAGACAAAAAAGAGAGATACAACCAACTCTCGATGAATCTCAACTCCAAAATATTCAATCTCCATCATTCTCTTGATTTATTTCTTTTTAAGCCTGCTACTTCTTTATCTAATGATTTAGGTTAGATATAGAAAATGTTCAATAATTTATTTTGGCCTCCAAAAGGTCTTATAAATAGGTTACCAAAGATTTAACCTCGATAATAAATTTATCTTGTGATCCAATGGTTGAAATTAACATAAAGGATTGAAAATAGATCTGATGTGATAATTTTTATCTAGGAAAATAACGCATGTTATGACACAATATTTTTCCCACTGTGGCATGAAGCTCAAGAATTCTAGAAAAGTTATGCAAGACACGACATAGAAAAAATTTGCCACGACATAGTGGTCTCGGTAATTTTTATTTGTCCAGACGCTCTGTGGCATAAGAAAGTGGACACTGCCATGGGGCTCTCGAGAGTCCACTTTCTAATTGTATTCCTTTTTATTTTTTTGATTTCATTTGCTACAGTTTTACCTACATTAACATAATTAAACATTGTTAATCATATTAAGACTAACATAAGACAATAACTAGTTTAAAAATAGCTAAATAATTCTAATTTTATAGAGTTATTAATTAGATTTAGAGAGTTAGATGTGTAAATTATGATAAAATATCCTATTAACTAATAACATAATCCAATAATTTTATAAACTCATCTCATATTGTTTGACTTGTTTATTTTTTTTAAGAGATGAGACGATAATGAGATGCTATAAGTTATAATATTTTATTTATTTTAAATAAATTTAATTAGATAAGAAAATTACAAAAAAAATAATATGAAAAATTAAACATGATTATTTATAGATTATTTATAGTATGAAAGTTTATAAAATGAAAAATGAAAGGGAGATTAAATTTAAAGTAAAACACATCAAACCTAAAACTTATATTGGATGAGACGGAATTGAACCATGAGCTTAATTAGCATTTTTTTATATATATATATATATATTATACTTGTATTATATTTAATAAAAAATAATTTTGTTTTTTGAATAATTTTCAAATCTATTAAAAAAATATTCATACTTTTGAGTTGAAAAATATTATACTCAAATAATACTTTTTCCTATAATAATAAATGAAAAATATTTTTTTGATAATATTTTTTTATTATTATTGTTATTATTAATATTATTATTACTACTATAATGTATAAGTAATAATTAATTATATTTAAATTATAGTTTTTATAATTTACTTAAGTATTAATAATTTTGTTTTTCGATTCATACAAACAATAAGAAAATATTCATAAAAATTATATCTATATATATAGATTAAATATTTAATAATAAAATTATTAATTATAAAATATATATTAAAAGAAAGAGATTAAAGGGAGTTGTTAAGATCATAAGAATTAATATAATTCAAATTTACGGTTTGAAATGAGCTAAGAAGAGCCTTATTTATTTATTATTAGACATACTATACTAAAATGAGCTAAGTTTAATAGCTAATTTATTTTTATTATAAACCATTTATATTAAATAAATTGTTGATATTTTATATTATTATAAAATGATAAAATAATATTAATATTTTTATTAAAATATATAACTATTATTACCGTATTTTTTATAACATATATTTCAAAATTAAATGAATAATATATATATTTTTATACTTTTTTTGCATTCATATTTTATGCCAAAAATTTAATGTATTTTTATATAAAAATAAACACATTACATTCGTAGGTTCGTTTGTTCAAATAATAATCATTCCGTATTTTGCTAACCATGATCATGAGCCTATTAAAAATATTAAATTTGACATATGATAAAATAATATAATTCACATTACATCTCTAGGTATACTTACGTCAAAAAATTACTAACTATTACCAATATTGATAATAGCTGAAAATTATATATATATATATATATATATATATATATATATATATATATATATATATATATATATTGTTTATAAAATCCGTTTTAAAATTTTATTGTTCAGAAATGAGAAATAAAGTTTTTTTAATTGCCTCAGAAAAAAATGTTGGAATTATAAAGGCCTCCTCTAGTTATTTGTGGGAATACCATGTTTTAACTAAAATATCTCAAATTAATTATATTATTAAAAAAATTTAGTTTAATATTTGTATCATTTTAAAAATTTTATTTTAATTCTTTTTAAATAGTAAATATCCAAAACAGGATTCTACTTTTGTAATATACATTTTTTACATAAAGTTTCATAAACTGATTATATTAAATTTAGATTTAATACACACTATTTTAAAAGTTTTGGTTCATTCTTTTTTAATTTTATTTTAGTATCATACTATCAAATTTAATATCATTTTAGTATATTTATATTTTAACATTTACTATTTAAAAAAAGACTAAACTAAATTTTTTAAAACAATATGACTATTTTTTTTTATCGTAATTATAGTATATTGATAATCAAGTTTCAAAGATTACATTACAGGGTAAGACCCATTCTCAAGTACACATAAAAGTCTCCAAAGGGTACCTCAAACTAAAACGAAAATTACGTCCGAAGGAGAGAAAAAGTGAATCAGAATCACTAACAGGTGACATATACGAAGCGTTGCATAGCTCATTGTGTCGACCAGCTCTCAAAACTGTCAAGGATAAATTACCCAAAAGATCCAGAAATACATACCCAAAAATAACACCTAACCGATTGTTAAGAATCTTCAAAAGAAGATTGTCCAACATATCCATAATATCACCCGATTTACCAGATGATTTATAACACAATAGAAGCTGTAAACCACAGCTGACAATAAACAACACTTGCAAGCCCTAATCAAAGCAGGTTTACAGCTGACAATAAACAACACTTACAAGCCCTAATCAAATCAGAACTGTAAGACACAAACACACTTACAAGCCCTAATCGAAATTAGAACCGTAAGAAAATTAAATCACACAGCAGGCTTATTAAACAAAACAGTAATAGGAAAGTAGTTGACCACGACACGAAATACCAGCACAACCACCACCCTAGGAATGGGCACGGGGACGGGCGGGGACGGTTTTCGTCATATCCGTCCCCGAAACCGAACAATTAACTGAGTAATCGAAACTGCCCGAAAACTGCTCCTGTTCGGGTACGGTTATAACCGAACGGGGATCGGGCGGGGACGGATACAACAAAATAACTGTCCCAATACCCGATCATTAAAAAAAAAAAAAAAACATCAGAATCAAAACTATTGCAGTGTAGAACCATTAATACTGAAACACATTTTTGAAAGGCATGATGCAAAAGATAACATTAGAATTATTACCATGCATATTAAGACAACAATGGCATGAAAGTCAGGATTAATAATCACTGAACTTAGTTAAGCCATTGAGCCCTTCATATCTTTAGTACCTTTCATTTGGTGTTGCATTGCTTGAAGTCCAAATTTGTGCCTTTTTGAAATCCCCAAATCTCTGCATGTTTTCCCGACTTCTCAAGCTTCTTTACCACTCTTGTTGGATTTTCAATTTCTTGATACAATCACCTTCCCTTCGTCCACATCTATGCTTACAGAATATACACCTAAACAAAAATTGTTCAAAAAATTATAAATAAAACAAGTCTGCAAATAAAAAAAAATCAATTTAAAAAATTCTAAATGCTTCTTTGAGCTCCTCCTCAGAGTCAGTATCTTTCATCTTCCTGGCCATGAGATTTAGGAACTCAGGAAAGTCAATTGTCCCATTTCCATCAGCATCCACTTCATTTATCATGTCCTGAAGCTTAGCCTCAGACCAAGTGACCTCATCACAGTCCCAAGCTCCTTAGTTGTGATACAGCCATCGCCATCCTTGTCAAATAGGCTGAAAGCTTCCTTGAACTCATAGATCTGATCATCAGTGAGTTGATCTGCCATTTTCTCCTCCTCTTCTTCTTCGTTCTTCCTCTCCCACAGACAGCTTAGGAACACAGAGCGTTATTCAAAGGAGAACAGTCTCTGGTTTACTCATTCTTGCTATCACAAAGAGAGAGAGACAGGGGAGGCTGGATCGCTGCTGGAAGCTGTGTAGTCAGTCGGCTGCGCCTCTGCTTGAGCTCGAAGAAATAACAAAGATATATATGATAATAATTTAGGGTTAGCATTTATATTAGTGTGTTGACTAATAAGTAATTTTAATACATAAGTATATTTATATGTTAGAATCTTTACAAAAATAAACTAGTCTGGTGGATGCTAAACTGAAGAGTTGAAAGAGTTTCCTGGGTTCGAGCCTGGGAAGGATAAGTTTTTCATATATATATATATTTTTAAATTAAATTAAAATATATATATCGGGTACGGGCGGGTACGGTTTTACATATAACCGTCCCCGCCCCGTCCCCGAAAATTATATTCGGATATTACCCGAAACCGTCCCCGTCCCCGAATTAAACGGTTATTAACCGATCCGATCGGGTCGGTTATCCGTGGATATCCGAACCCGCGGGCAAAATGCCCATCCCTACACCACCCTCTACCAGCCACCACGAACAGGCCGAAAGAGCAGGGCTACAGTTCGCACCAGTGAGAACCCAAACCGGCAAACAACGAACACGGCAACCACCAACCACCACGCAGAACCTACCACGGCAACCAACGACGGTGACAACGACCACCACCACGCAGAACCTACCACGGCAGCCAACGACGCCGGCAACGACCCACCACCACGCAGACGTTAACTCGGCAAAATAACGGCGAGCGCGCAACAAGGACGACGCCAAAAACCACTACAACGCGAACACCACACGGCAAACACCACGATGAGAGCGCCGGCAACCAAAAACGCAACCGGAGTCGCGCACAATAGAGCCAGCCACACCCACCGTCGCGTCGAACCAGTTTATTACGAAGGAAACAGAGAAAAACCAGGAAAGGGAGTCGCAAAACAACGTCTGGCCGACGGCCAAAAGCGGCCCGCCGTTGGCCAAACCCACGCGGCGCAAGGAAACCTAGAGGCGCTAGGGTTTTTGTGGAGAGAGAGAGATACTTAGCTTCTAAACGACATAAACTATACCGATTTGAATCCCAATATGACTATTAAATCTAAGCTTTTTGATAACATAATTAATTTATGATATTTTATGTAAAACATGAGTAATAAAAAAAAATACTAATTCCTTAAAATAAGGGTACTAAACTAACATTTAGTATCTTTATTTTTTGCATTTATTGTTCAAAAATAATTAAATTAATTTTTTAAAAAATAATATTAATTATATTAAATCTCTTTAATATTACGATCAATTTAAAATATATTTTTTAATTTAAGTATCACAAAAATATTGAGCCAGTTATTTGCCATAGAAAAGATAGTATATATGGATGATTTTATTTTTATAAATTTAATATATTAGTCATTTTTATTTTTATTTATGCACATATTATTATTACATGTGTATATATTTAATTATATTTAGGTTAATTTTAATCATATTAATTATTTTATTTTTCATTTTTTACTTTATGAAATTTTTTCTAGTAAAATTCAGTTCCATTATACTTAAATTTATCAACAACAACAACAACAAAAAAAAAGCTAAAAAATTAAAATTAGCGAAAAATAATTTAAAAAAATAATTTTAAAAAATATAACTAATATACACAATTTATAAAAATAAAAAAAATGTTCCTTTCCGATAAAATAAACTCTTAAATTCTTCCTTCCCTATTTCTCTTTTATTTCTTTCCATAGTTTCTGTTTTCATCTCTCTCATATACAAACAGAGAGAGAAAGCAAAATAAAAAGAAAAAGAAAAAAAGTTGACACTTTGTGAGGTGGGTTACAGAGAAAATGGGAGGGTGTGCAACGAAACCGAAGGGGTTCAACCCTGAAGACACCAACGAAGCTCCAGCTCCAGCTCCAGTTCCAGCACTAGAGCCTACTAAGGAGGAAAAAGCTGGTGGTGATGCCCCTGAGTCTAAGGACAAAGAAGTGCTTCTGGTTTCTGAATCTGAAAATAAGGTAGGAGAAGCTGATTATTTTGAGACAGATAAGAAAGGTCATAAGGTTGAAGGAGTTGACTTTGACCAATTTATCAAGGAGGTTGCTGATGTAAATGATAAGGGTACTGATGAACACACAAAGCGCAGGTCTCTTAGTAACTTGTTCAAGGAGGTAATTTGATTCAATTTTTTAGGAGTTACTTTTTTTGTGTTGATTCTTGGAAATAATTTTGTGGGTTTTTAATTCTGTTTCTGGGATTTTGATTAACAAAACGGTCTATTCCATTTTGACTATATTATATAGAAGAACACTTCTACTTTTCTTTTTTAGGGTGGCAAATTATATTTTAGTTAAAGTTAACTATTATTTTTTTACTGAATTTTTTACCACTTTAAATAAATAAAATAACTAGAAATTATTTAATTATTTACTTCTACATTTTGTTACAAAAACTATTTTTAATTTGTTGACCTGATATATAGTATGATATATGCTTATCTTTGATCTTGATCTGTACCGTGTGTATTTTATTTTCATATCATGAAAAAACGAGGGAAAAGTATTAACTTGATGTTTTTCTTTATAATTCTCATTTTCACCATTTTTGGGCACTCTCCCTACTCCCTGGACTTGTTCAAAGAAATGTCGGCATTTTTGAATTCTCCAGAAATTCTGAGACATATCACTATGAATTGGTTTAGTAAATTTGTTTCTTCTTTTTAATTTTTCTTTGTTTGGTTAGATAGAGTTGTATAAGAATCTGTATAAGGTATCTTGACCATTCCATCATATTCTCTATAGCCGACAAACAAACGTTTCATAGTTTATGGCCTACTTGTTGTCTTGATCCCCTTTGTTTTTGCTTGCATTGTTTTAAGCCTTTTTTTTTTTGGGTCTTATTGTGTCCTCTAGCTAGCTGTGTGCATGCCCTTGTATGTGTCCTTTTATAATGGTTTATTTCTCAAAGCTTGCTCATTTAAACCTTTCATTAGTTCCAATCAACTCTATAGAAATTAAAAAATATATTATAGTGACAACTCCAAAACTTTGCAAAATCTGAATGAAAGGACTGACAGTAGAAAAAACTGCATTTTCTGGTATCATTTTTGTTTGATTTGTGACTCTGGGTCACATGGGAAGACTGTGCAACTGTTACAATTGTAGAATTCAAGAAAACAAATTGGGAGACAAAGGATGCTAGGGTTTCTGTTATGCATAATAAATAAATACAAGCAAAGTAAGGGTTTATATAGGCTTTTACAACTAGAAGTCTATATAATGCACTTAATAGACAATTTATAAAATAGATTAATTATTCAAGATAAATTTCTGTTCACAACTCCTTGCCTAATGCTTTCCATTTTTGACCCATTAGTTAATATATGCTCAAATCTAAACACTTGTTAAAAAGTAAACATCATTTGAACATATGTTTAAGAGTACGAATCATGGTCCAATACTTATTCTTTGAGGCGTAGCCTGATGTTCAGATCATCTGGCAACCATTCCTCGCTTGATTTACCAGAGCTATAGCAAGATTTATACTTTTGAGTGCATGTACGAAAGTAAAATTTTTTTTGAACATATGTTAAAAACCATGATAGATCAAAATATGACAATGTTCCCTGTGAGCCATTTGAAAGGTAAAATATGACATTTGAATGCACTGAAATTGAATGATGATTAACATTATTCGGGATTTGCTCGGTTGGTGGGCAACATAGATTACCTGTATTGGTGTTTCAGGTGCAAGAGGCAAATATCTTTAGAATACAGTATTGGTTCAGTGGTTTGTTGTAAACATTTTTTCTATCATTTAATAGAATTGAATTGAACAAAGGTAGCCTTTGAACTAAATATATCATTGTGGTATTTCATGATTGTTGAGTTAGAATGAATGAGCTCAAATTTACACTGATTTCACTCTGGCTCGTATACATTATATTACGGCTCTGACCTGAAAAGGGACCATTTTCAATGATATGCTTTACTAAATGCTTAGTAAAACATGTTATGAGAGTATTTTTTTGTAAGTAAAAAAATATTTTTGTTTGGTTTTTTGAAGATACGAAAATGAGAGATAATCGTTTGTTAGAAGGTTCTTCAGCTTGTGTGAAATAATGTTGATGCTAGATGGAAGAGCTTTAATGGGATTTCTTATTATTATTATTGTTGTTATTATTTTTAGTCTTAGAACTGAATATCTGAACATAATGCAGAATGAACAGGGCAATGAGGAAAAAGCACCAGAGCCAGTTAAAGCTTCAAAAGAAAATGAGAAAACTACATCAGAGACGGTGAAAGATTCAACAGAAAATGAGAAAGTACCATCAGAGCCAGTGAAAGCAGAAGCAGAAGCAGAAATTGTGAAACCTACACAAGTTGAACCGACTCCTCCTGTTCAAGAGTTTGTTGGTACTCTCAAGGAACCTTTTCCAGCTGAGACACAACAATCTGAGGCAAAAAGCGCTGAAGAAGTAAACGAAAACTCGGGTGAGAATGCCAAGCCAGGGTCTGAAGGAAAAGCTTTGGAATCAATGAAGGAAAATTCTGTATTGAATGTCAAACTAGTTTCTGAGGGAAAAACTTCAGAATTGAATGAAAATTTCGTAGAGAATGTTGAACCAGTGTCAGAAGTAAAAACTATAGAGTTGAAGGAAAAGACATCAGAAAATGATAAAGTAGTAGTGTTGTCTGAAGAAAAAGCTATGGAGTTGAAGGAAAGTGGTGAAGTGAAAGACAAAATGTGATGAAGAGGAGGTTTGATATGGTACTGATATATCAGGGCAGTAGATATGCCATTTTATTTGCTTGGTGATTTTGCATGTATAGAAGGTTGTCTTGTGTAAATTAATCTCAGCTGGTTCTAGCCTTCTTGGCAACTTTTTGGGAGGTGTTTTTTCCCCCTCTTGTTAAATATTTCTTTTAGTTGTAATTTCCACTTTCACTATTCTTTGTGTGTGGACAAATGAACTTTTTAAAAACACTAGTAAAGAATATAGATGATCTTTCATATGCATTTGCATTTTGGCTTTCAGGTTATCTTTCCCCATGGATTGGATTTTGGCTGATAGTTTAGAGGTGTCAAATAAGCTAGATTGGCTTAGCTTACTCAAGCTCATTTCATCTTAAGTGAGTTATTGTTGAATTTAGCTTATTTAATTTTGAAATGAGCTAAGTTGTACAGCTTATGAACAATTTATTTAATTTTTTTATTAAATTAATTTAAATTATTTAATTAATTATTAAAAAATTAAAAGCATATTTTATGTTCTAACAAATTAGTACATGATTTTTTAAGGGTTAAAGTCCATAGAAGTTTTATAATTTTTAAAAAGGTACACTATAATATTGTATTTTTTAAGATATATTTTAATGATCTTGTAATTCTTTAAAAGATACAATTTATTCTTATATTTTTTAAGTTATACCCTTAGGGTTTTATAATTTATCAAAAGTTTCAACCAAGTTTAAATAGTCTTTTTTTTTTTTTTTTAGGTTAAATTCAAAATTTTGAAAAATAAAACAAAAAAAAAAAGTAAAAATAAAATTCAAAATTTTATTTCTTTAATTTTCTCAAATTTTTAATCAATTTTAAATTTAATTTTTTATTTACTTTTATTATTTTAAAATTTTAATTTTTAATATTCATTTAAAAAACATTACTTTTTTTATTTTACTTTTCAAAATTCTGAATTTATTTATGAAAAAAAAGATTATTTAAATTTGATTGAAACTTTTGAAGAATTATGAGATTTTAAGGATATATTATAAAAATAGAAAATTAAAATACATTTTAAAGAATTATAGGACTTGTAAAATTTTTAAACCATGTTTTAACAACATGATATAAGCTTTTTCTTTTTTAAAAAGACTTCCAAATATTTTTGACAAATAATATATAAACACTTTTTAAATAATATAACATGAGTTTTTTTACTAACCTAAGTTTTTTTTAATAAATATTTTTAAGATTTTTTAGTAACATAACATGTTTTTAAATATAAATAATTTCAAATAAATGAGCATAACTTTCTATGTAAAAGTTAAAATCATAAACAGTAAAAAAAGTTGATCATAACTTACTATGTAGAAATTAAAATCATAAACAGAAAAATTTTCTAGAAACTTGACAGATAGAGTTTTCTACTGATATATGAAATTAATCATAATTTTTATGGAATTAGCACTAATTATATTTCAAAATTTAGTCAATGATAAATGAAATAATTTCTAACAGTATATGAAAACATAACTTTCTATAGAAAACTCAAAATTACATTGTTAAATTTATTAGAAATTAGACTTTTGAAACTTTTTAATATTATATGAAAGGATTCATAATATTTTATGAATTAGTACAATTTATATTTCGAAAATGAGTTAAAAATGTTTTGCTAAATTTGAATAACAACTTGTAAATTTAAAGCCCGCAACACACATTTAATTCAATCTTATCCTAGCAATTGAGCAATCATGTAAAAATCATGGTCCAAAATAATGCATAATATAATTGGTCTATAAATCTAGACAATAATAAAGTTCTTCACGATGAGGCAACTTGAAATCTAATTAGAATCAATTACTAAGACTTGTTGGATCGAGGCACTTCCTAGGTATCACCTATCCTTGAATTTCTTCAGGCCAGTTACACTTAACTATTGAGTTTTGAAGAAATGGTTATCCATATTCTTCTAAAAACTAATTGATGATTAAAAGGTGAACATTAAACCATTTAGCTTCATCTCTCCATAGTCCATAGGTGATCGTTGCCCTATTATATGACCCACAATCTCCCCTTCAACGATAGCCTAGGGACTTGAACTTTTAATGCATCACATTTCGACAATCTATCCATCTTAGCCTTCTACAAGTTGATACAGTGCCAACCCACTTGCTAGTTGATACGGTGCTTGCCCACCATGTGACTCAGCCCACTTGGCCTCCATAACACATTATTGGTTGATACGGTGCTAGTCCATCTGTTAAACATGTGACCATGGCCTGATACCACTTGTTGGATCGAGGCGCTTCCCAGAGTGTCACTCATCTTTGAATTTATTCAGGCCAAGCGTGCTTAACGATAAAGTTCTGAAGAAATGGTTATCCATATCCTTCTAAAAGTCAATTGGTGATTAAAAGGTAAATATTAAACTATTTAACTTCATCTTTCTATAATCCCTAGGTGCTAGTTGCCCTATTATATGTTCCACAAAGCTAACGTTGTATTTTACAAACATACATCTAAATCAAGCAACCTATAATCGACATGCTTAGAGAATGAGGTATGGTATGGTCTCATTTGAAAAAGAATATTTAAGCCAGTATCATGTAAATATAAAGGCAATAAGCAGTTCTAATTATATGGGACCATTTATTCCAGAATATTAAACATTTAGTCATTTGAGACCAAAGATACAGTCGAGAATATTAGAGACACAAAATAGATCAAGTCTTATCGGCCCATAACATCAAGAAAATATCAAGCCAAAAAAGTCACTATATACCAAACTACAAAAATCAAGACCATTTAGAATCTTGACAAAGCTTTGGTAAAAATTGAACATGCTAATTGAGACAACATCATGTAAATATCATAGTCTCATGGTCCCATGTATAGTTGGTCGGAAAGTCAAGGCAAGATTAGAGTTTATGATTGATGAGAAAAGCAAAAATACAATTTGACAAACTGAATCAAGTAACCTAAATATTTAGGTTGTACAAAACATTAACCAAGCGATTAAAAATTAAAGAGTTGAGAGAATGAGAAAGTTTATGATCCAATCTCACAGTAGAAAATGACGCAACTTACCTTCAACCATATCATGTTTATTGAGCAAACATCAAGTAAACATCATTGTCCCAAATGTTGCGTGATCAAATTAGAATATAGATCAAGACAATAACAAAGTTCCTTCACCCGATAAGGTAGCTTGATATCTAATTGACTCAATTAATGACACCAATGTGCATTTTTAAGACAACCAACACTTGAATCAAGCAACCCAGAATTAATGTGTTTATAGAATGAAATAAGTCATGGTCTCATTTGACAAGAATATCAAGGCATTAATAAGACACTAGCCAATTTTGTCATAAGAGACCATAGAAAAATCGAGAATATTAGAGACATAAGGTAGCTCCAAACCTCTAATAGACAATAGCATAAACATCAAGCCAATATAAAAACCAAGTAATACAAAAAAAAAAAAAAAATCAAGAGAAACTAGAAACTCGAGGAAGATTTTGTCAAAACTTAAAGATGCAAATTGATTCAACATCATGTTAATAACATGGTCTCAAGGTAGCCTAGTATGGTTGGATTAAGAATTAAGCCAAGGTTCATGTTGAACGAGAAAGGTTAAATTTCATTTTGACAATATGAATCAAGCTAAGTTGTATCTTTAGGTCGTACAAAGCATTAACCAAATGATCAAATATTAAAGAGTTGAGAAAACAAGAGAACTTATGATCCAATCTCATAATAGTAATTGAGCCAACATCAACTTTGATTCACCCTATCATGGCAATTAAGCAATCACGTAAAAATCATGGTCCAAGATGTTGCATGATGAGGCACTTGAAATCTAATTAGACTCAATTAATGAAGCCGGTGTTGTAATTTTAAGACATACAACACATGAATCAAGCAACCCAGAATTAACATGCTTAGAGAATGAGGTAGGTTATGTTTACATTTGAAAAAGAATACTTGAGCCAACATCATGTAAATATAAAAGACAATAAGAAATTTTGATCATATAGGACGATTTATTTGGGAATATTAGACATTTGGTCATATGAGACCAATGATACAACCGATAATATTAGAGACCAAAAATAGATCAAGTCTTATCAGCCTATAACATCAAGAAAATATCAAGCCAATAAAGACACTGTTGGATCAAATTTTTGTCTAATTACGTTTTCCTCCATGTCGACTTGCACGTCACTAGAAAACTATGTCAAGAGGCACAACACCATAGGGTGTTGTATTCTTTCCAATGATTAAATTAGATATGAACAAGAACTTTAAGTTCAGAGAAGAATTTGAGAGTTAGGATATGAGCATACTCGTACTTTTTTCAGTTGTAAGACCTTAAATAGGAAAAATGGGTATTCAATTTTTATAAGTATGTCGTATTAATTAATATTTATATTATTAAATAATAATATAAATATCCTATCATTAATACGTCCTATTTAATGAAGATTTACTTGACTTGTGTACTGACCGTACCATTTGACTTTTCTACTACTGATAAGGACCAATCAAATAATGCCATGTATACCTGGTTTAATTTCTATTCAAGATAAGCCCTCTAGACCGACTAAGCCATTTTACTGAGGTAGGAGGTTTTTAATGTCTCCTCGGTATAGTACCTTGGCTACAATTGGTCTTGGGACATCTTGACTAAAACGAGTAGTTGGTATCCCAAGGATCTTCATTTCATTGCATTCTCATAGTCATAAGCTTTTTAACGCCTATCTTTGGGTTGTAATCCAAGTCCCGGTTGGAAAGTTATGACAGATCAAACTGTTGAAAAAAAAGTCAACTGTGCTGGAGCGAGTTTGATTAGATTTTGAGCATGATTCTCCAAAATCTTTTCCTTATCTGACTCCTTAAATCCTTATCTGATGAGTGATTGAGATTTGGCTTGTCAGTCTATATAAGACCTAGCCTCCTTCTAACCACCTCATACTAGAATCCAAAAACTGAGCTTTGAGAGAAAAAGACTTGAAGAATAGTAGTTAACTCCACTCTAGCAATGTAAGCAGATTGAAACCCATCAATGGTGAGATAGCACACATTCATAGCAAAAAAATCCCAGTGCAGGAGCAGAACTAGCATCGCTAACTCGTATTTTGAGAATATTGGAAACAAGAACGAGAACCTAAGTGGAAGCGAGAATAGAAAACCAGGTGGAAACGGGACACAGCATGGAGCCAAGAACGGGGGTCTTGTAATCAAATCATGGTGTTACTAGATTGGTGAGGATGGGATATAGAGGTGATGCTGCGATGAAGAGAAGCTTGCTGACCAACCGACTGGCCAACGAGTCAACCGATCATCTAGCCAATTGTCCAGTCAGCGGTGACAAGAGTTAGTGCCTCCCATTTCGACTGTTTCATTGATCTGATGCCAAGTTGTGTCACTTTTTAAATTTTTTCTTGTTTTGGTCATGCCACTTCCATTGAGTCTCCCAGCTCCATTTTTGATAGAAATGCTTTCGAAGGAGATGTTTATGGGAGGAACCCAACCAACAACCCAGCATGCCCTTCACTACCTAACTTTTTGTGGATAGGTTGAGTGAGATGTTTGAGATTTCAAACTTTGTTAGTGTCATACTTTCTAGAGAAGGAGTTGTTCCCAATCGACCCCTTCTTGGAGAGATACAGTCTTTAGAGATCAGATGTTTGTCAATCTTTAACTTCCGTTCCTACTATTGGTGTGACAGTTCCTTTGAAGGATTGGGGTGCCTCCTGGGAAGTTGACCCTAAATGCTTGGAAGATACACTTCTCTTGCTATGTGTTGTTGAAGAAGAGTGGAAAATAGATGAGCCTTGCTGAGTTTAGATTCCTTTACCATCCACAGGCGGTGGGTGGAGGCTAGTTCAGCCTAGGCCTTTTGGTAACAACAAGCTAATCCTGGAGTTACCTAAGTCCAACAAGGGTTGGAGGAACTTCTAGTTCATAGCTATCGGGGCCTATGATGTAGCTTGTCTTGATTTAGGCCCTACACCCACTAAATTTGTTCCTAGTAGTGAGCAGCTCACACTTGCATGACCCATCCGCTAGAATTTACTTTGCATTTTTTTCTTGTTGACATGTTTGATTAACTTTTCTCTAGACACTTTTTTTTGCAGCACACTAGAAGAAGGTGAAGCTTACTAACAAGGATAAGAAGAAAGTGATTGGAGAGCTTCTTGCTTTGCCCCCGACTAGACGTTGTAGTTCAAAGTTGGTGCTACTTGCGAGGATTTTTCATTAGGGACTTCAACTCTCATCTTTTCTACTTCCAACTTTCAATAGTGACTATGGTCTATGTGAGTATTGAATAATTCTTTAGTTTGGACTCACGTAGAGTTGACTTAGTCTTATTCTTCACTATTCTTTTTGTTTTGCAGTTATAAGATCCTACCATATGGTAGCTCAAAAGGGTAAGTCCACCAATGCCTTCCAATTCCTTACAAGGAACCTAGGAGACCAGAACTTGAATAAGAGA
The DNA here is from genome assembly GCA_029378325.1 of Elaeagnus macrophylla. Classification (NCBI taxonomy): domain Eukaryota; kingdom Viridiplantae; phylum Streptophyta; class Magnoliopsida; order Rosales; family Elaeagnaceae; genus Elaeagnus; species Elaeagnus macrophylla. Next base: position 35,512,688 of record CM055641.1, read on the forward strand.
AGGGGCTTTCTTAGGAAGAAGATGGCTCGACAAGCATCCACCTCCCAGGCCGAGAAGGCCACAAGAATTGAAGCTCACCATTATGCTTCGACTTTTCCATCTTGATCAAGGACTTTGTGATAGAAGAAGAGGCTACTCACTACAGCCCTCCACGTGACCCAATCATTTTGTAGGCTTTAGAAGATCCCACTATCGATACTGATGAAGACCTCCTAGGTTGTTCTGAGGAATTTTAGAAGCTTAAGACAGTTGTTGACAACTACAGGCAGGTAACTAAGGCTCAGTTGAGTCTTTTGGCAGAAGGCAGCAGGGTAGCAAGGCTTGAGGGAGGCCAAGCTTGGGCTTCACTAACTCTTGTTCACAAAGAGAAGAGAGAGTTGGTCAAGGCTTTGGACGAAGAGAATTTGACTCCGTGGCGGTTGTTTAATGCCCTAGTAGGTAGTGAGAGCAATAATTCCAAACTCAGAGAAAAGTTGACTGCAAGTTGCTCTGAAGTGGTGGAACTAAGATCAGTGATCCAGAGATTAACTGCTAAGGAAGAAGCTATAGGTTCCAAAGTTGTTGATGAGTACTTGGACTCTGAAAACTTTAGAGCAGACACTAGAGCTGCTTATGCTTGGGCTCATGGTTTTGAATCATCCAATAAGAGGTTTAAGATAGTCTAACTAGACAAATGCTTACCTTTCCATAAGTTTCCAACTTTAGCAAGCTTGCAGCTTAGTACAGTGAGTACTTTGATGACTCTAACTCTGAGGCAAATGCATCTTCAGCTGAAGAGATGGCCCATGATCTAACAAGAGTAAGGGATGAGGTACAAATTCATAACTCAGTCGGGACTCAGGAAATAGTGCAGGCGATACCAATCTCCATGGTATTGTCCAAGAAGACTCGTTGTTAGCAATAGACTTAGGCTTAGACACAGGTAGCTCTTTATCTTGTTGCAAGTAGTACTTGAGAAGCATTATGACTTGGCCTTTAGTTTATAGCTACTCTTGGGAGCATGATTTCAATAAAATGTCAACTTTTACTCCATTCTTCTGTCTTACTCTACATTAGTCTTGGAAGAAACTTACTCTACAATGTCTTGGAAGAAAATTTCTTATTTCTTTGCTTGTGAATGTGGAACAAAGTTTTTACTTGGTAGTTAACTTAGCAATTTTTTTTTATGTTTTTTGTTTCCTTCTAAACTTGGAAGCAGGACCAATCCTTGGTACTTTTATAAGACGCTTTTGGCACTCAAGTGACCTTAGGAGGCCTCAGTTGACTTCAACATCTTTAGGAAAATACTTGGACATTGTGTCCTTAGGAGATCATCATTTGGACCGTGGGGAAGCAAACTTAGATTAGTTGTCAGAACCTCGACAGGTTGAGCATAATAACCTTTGGGAATATAGAATGGGAACATCTTTCGTGGCATTTTTTGGTGAATTGGCCACAAGAATATTTTACCAAAACAATTACCTCAATAGAACACACCTTCATTCTATAACCTTAGGATTTTTAGGAAATGACCTGTACCTTAGAGAAATTCTTTGGTAGTCATGATGGCATAACCAAAGTGTTACTCCCTTAGTCACTTAGGAAAAGCAGAGCGCCAGCCTCCAATGTTGATCCAGAAAATGTTTTGGAGTGTACAAGTGGGGCATACTGCGTTTCATAAGGAATCGAATGTGACCAATTAGGTGTCGAATAGATGGTCGATTGGTCGGCTACCCCATACCATCGGAAGCATCTCATCTTGAGGATCTTAAAACCAGTCTTGGATCCTCAAGAACCAATCTAAATTATGGTAAACTGGTCCATTGAGTGTACTGTCCAATCTAGTTTTTATGGCAATTTCTTTAGCGCTCGCATACTTGGAGCTTGTGAGCACGTGCAGATTCTCTGGTGGTTCGATTTTTTCCAAATGTTGTAGTTCTATAGAAAACATCATGAGCTTTCCAACGGTACTTCATATTTTTCATACAATGTATGGATTGTGAGATATGATCGAAACAAGACGTGAGTGGAGGTCAGCCAATTAGTGGCTGATCAGTCGGTCTGGTCAACCTGATGACTTTTTTGGTCAGACCGACAAGGTATGTGGTTCCCCAGCCTCTCTATGTCATCAATGTTTGGTCAATTTGATCAAATTGCATTTGCTGTAGTTGTGGCGACAGTTTCCTGCTGGCCTTGTGACTAGTAGTCTTATCTTGTCGGGGTTGCGACGTTCTCCAATCTAACTTTTTCTAAACTCTAACTTATTTCCAAAATCCAAATTTTTTCTAAGGCTACATTTTTGCTGATGTCATCATCTTTATTGTTGATGTCATTACTGATGGGACTGACATTTTGTTGGTGTAGCCATTTTTGTTTCCAAAGTCTTGAATCCTAATTATGTCTTGAATCCTAGTTCCATTTTTTGTGTGGAACCTTTTTAAGTCCAAAGAATTTCACTTTTCAATTCCAAGGATTCTCTAGTCTTTCCAAGCCTCTAAGGTAGATGTTTCCCCAAGCCACTTAGAAAAATTCAAAAATCTTGTCTCTTTTGAGTCTGGTACCAATGACATCTAGTGACTCAAGGACTAATGATCTATGATTTGTCTGATCTGTCCTCACAGGCCCCTTCCTTGGTGAGCTTCTTGAATACAATAAGTAACAACCAATGTCTTGAGTCCAGATTTTGTGGGAAGTGGGCTCCGTCCTTTCCTAGGGAAGCAAATGCAAGCCCCTAATTTCGGTGTTTCTGAGTATACATTCCATGTGCCTGGGCCCTAAGTGAGTTCCCAACTGCACAAGATTAGTAACTGTCTAGACATGGAGTAATGTCGTGATCTCGAGAGAGATGTCGCATGTGCCAAATTTCATATCGTTTCCTTGCTAGACTATGCCATTAAAAATTAGTAGATCATTGTCTGGATCCTGGATTATGAGTGTTACGATTGCCTAAGGGGTATGAGCCAACATTGGCCTTGCACAACATGATTTCCATTAAGGCAATGACATAGTTAGGTGGGTTGCCCTATTCCTGGGTAAGACTTGACCAGCATTTGGTCCTAGGTTGTTTCCAAGCGTGGCGTGGGGATATGTGGGGCCTCAAGTCTCCACTCTGGGGAACGTCTCCACGTGTTGGTTTCACAAAAAGTTAGGGTACTTTCAAGCCTGGTGCATGGTTAGAACTATGTTTCGAGTGGTCCAAGCGTGACTTTAGAAAGCGTGCTACTTTCTTGGTCCATTCCTAGCAAAAATACACTTTGACGTTGTCCGAGGAACCCAATTGAATACCTATAGAATCCAACTAAGTCTTGATATTGAATGAGCTCTTAACAGGTGCCAGCGATACCGAGTCCTTCGTCGTTGACTCGCGAGGTTTGGGCCATTGAGATGCTAGTTGATTATTGTTTGGATCTTGGATCATAGGTTTTAGTTCCAAGTATCTAGCTCGAGTTCCATTAAGATAAACAACGTTATGGGACATAGGGTTGCCCAGCTTCCTAGGTAAGAACTGATCATGACTTGGTCCTAGGTAGGTATTCCTACTATATCTAAGCGTGACAATAGGTCTGTGGTGCCTCAAATCTTATCCCATCTTATGTACTGATGTGATAAATTTAGTACTCACAAGTGTACGAATCACTCATAGAAAAGTGATAAGAAACTTCCAAGGTCGGTCTCTCAAAGAATTGCAGTGGTTCTAAATAACTATCTTCTTAATCTAACTAGAGTTCTAACAAAAATAAAACACTAATTAAATAGAGTTCTAGCTAAGCAACTAGAGTCCTAAACCTAGTAAAACTGTAAAAAGGTGTTTGATTTGTGACGGAAACAATGATACGATCAATTAAACGAAAACAAAATCGCAATTTAACAATCAATTCAAATGGATTAAAAATCAATGGATGATGTATGGACGTTTAGTTTGGTTAGCCATGCTTGCATCGAAAATGTATGGTGAAATAACATGAACGTTCTAACTAAACAATATTACCGGCTTTCCTTTTAATTACGAGACTGCCTGCGGTTGGGGTAAATCTCTTTGTTGATTAACTAATTAACTGCCTTCGATCGGGGTAAATCAAATAGCAATCAAATTATGCGCAAGGAAATACATGCCAATCAAACTAATGCTATGACTAAGTCACTAATTTGAAGCTTTGATTAAGTGTTTCGGAATAAAGTTAAGGTGACGTTCCTATAATTAGATTCTCAAATTTTTCAACCTAACTACGAATCTCAAATTGGCCCATGATAATTCATAATTAAATATCTAAACATGCTCTTAATTAAAAGGTAATTCATTTATATTAAATCAATAAAATATACACCATACACAATTCTAGCAAACATGGCAACACAAACTAAACATCCATAATAAAATTAGCCGCTGATGTTCATATTAATATTCATAGACAAATAAAATATGATCATACACTTCAACGAAAGAAGAAGAAAATAGAATTCTATAACAACAAGGAAAACCTAGATCTAAATACCGCTTATGGATGGGATAGCGTTCTTCTCTAAAAGCTTTATTTTCGATTGTCGACGGCTTCCTTGGATCCTTAGAATAGTTTCTCTCGCTTCGTTTTAGTGTAGCAAAACTCCCAAAACTGATTGAATGTAGTGTTTGGTCGCAAAATTGTAAAGTGTAAAGTTATATTCAAGTTGTTTGAGTTGTTTGTAAGGGGGAGTCTAAGGGGGTATTTATAGATGTAAGGGTTTACACAAATCCTGATTGCCATAGGAATAGGCGCGCCGCGGCATACATTTTCCCGCCGCGGCACGTGTTGCCTTCTTTTTCTTCATATTTACTCCCTTACATATGTGATGGCTCGTTATGTAAGGCTTACATATTTTTCTCCTTTAGCCTGTAACTCGTGATCCAAGCGCTGGGAGTGTTCCGTTTTTGCGTTTTTGCATTATTTGACTCATTTGGTGCTAAAAATACCTGAAATACACTAAAACATACCCGTGATTCGAATTGATAGATTTATGAAAAATAGTCAAATTAACAATAATAACGAATCTATTTCTAAACAATTAAGCGCAATAAATCACGAAATATTAGTGCTTTTTGAGCACTCATCATGTACACGCACTGGTCTGGTGGAAGTTTGTGATTCCTTCCTACCTTGATACAAGTGTGAGTTGGTCGCATGATCCTATGGAAGGTGATGCTTCCAAATTGATACATAGATAAGTTTGTTAAAATTAATATTGGTTCCAAGTTGTGATCCTTTGGAGTTCTTGGGGTGAGGGAGGCGTGGCTCCACTCATGCAGCAAGTTTGTCTCGAGTTCACCCAAACTCTGGGTAGTAAAGTGTCTTGATTATGACTCTAACTAATTCCAGCTATCAGGTCTTGAGAGGGCCATGGCTTGCTTGCGCAAGGTAATGATGTGATAGTTTAGAGTAGTAAAGGAATGAGTCATTGAAGCTTATTCAAGTTTGTAACGCCTAGATCTTAGCTAAGGCGTGAGTTGGCTTCCAAGTCTTGAAGAAAGGAGAGTGCTCTCTCTCGAGATAAGGTATGGCTCATGGACGCCAAGCTAAGATTGATAGAATGAGTTACTGAAGCTCTTTCGATGTTGTAATGCCTGGATCTTAACTAAGGCATGAGCTAGCTACCAAGGGAGAGCAAGTGCTTGCTCTTAAGACATGGTAAGGCTCATGGACACCAGGTTAAGATTGGCTTAATGAGTTGTTGAAGCTCATTCGATGTTATAGCACCTCGATCTTAGCTAAGGCATGAACTGGCTACCATATCTTAAGGGAAGACAGGTGCTTATTCCCAAGACAAGGTAGGGCTCATGGACACCAGGATAAGATTGACCAAGTCTACTGGTGGCTGCAGTGGTACGATTGTTGCTCTGGAGCAAAGGAGATGCTAGGTGCCTTAAGGATCGAGTACAAATGATTACATAAATGCCAAGATGGCTGGAGTTTTCATTCATTTTGATGTTACATTTTTGGTATTGGTGTTGACAAAGCCTAAGACCTCATCTAACACTTTGAAAAGTAAAGAAATGAGAAAATCTTATGTCTATTGGTAATACTTCTTAAGATGCTAAGCATTCCATGCGTTTGGCGCTTCTGTCCCGCTTAAGTATTCCAGTTTGTAAGCTTCTTTCCCTAACACCTTTTTGATTCTATAAGTTCCCAATTAGGGCCTAGAGTTCTAGCCCTTTTTTCCATTGTCGATTGTGTAGTCTTTTTGAGAACCAAGTCCCCAACCCTGAAATGTCTCGAGTTGACGAACTTATTGTAGTAATTGGCGCCTTGCTATTGATATGCCATAAGTCTCATACTACTTTGTTCTCTTTTTTCATCAAGGAGGTCTAGGTTAACGGTTAGGCCTTCTTCATTTCCTTCTAGGTTTTCCATCGTAGTCCTTCAGTTCAGGACTCCCTCTTCCACAAGGATTACCATTTCTGTTCCATATGTTAGTGAGTACGGAGTCTCACCGGTAGCAGTTCTGGATGTTGTCCTGTATGCCCAAAGTACTTATGGTATCTTCTTTCTAACTTTCTCTTGAGGTTGAGTTTAATGATCTTATTGGCTGCCTCTACCTATCCATTTGCTTGAGGGTGTTCAATTGTTGAGAAAACATGGTGAATATAGGGTGGCACAGTTCTTTGAGCTTTTACCCTGTGAATTGAGTACCATTATCCAAAACCAAAGTATTTGGTAGACCAAATATGCAAATGATGTTCTTCCAGATAAAGTCAATGACCTAATTCTCTAAAATCTTACTGAATGGGCTGATTTCCACCTACTTTGTGTAGTAGTCAATAGCTACAATGGCGTACTTGATCCCTCTAATGAGTCGGAGAGGTCCATCCCCATTATACAAATGGCCAAGGGCTATGGAGGCAGGTAAACTATTTTGCTAGTTACCTAGGCACTAGAGAGTGACGTTGGCACTTATCACACTTTCTAACCCAATCCACTACATCCTTCATCATACTAGGCCAATAGTATCCTTGCCTTGCAGCCTTGAGTGCCAGACTCCTAGGTCTTAAGTGGTTCCCACATACCTCTTCGTGAATTTTTGAAAGTATGTAGCTTGCCTCCTCAGGGGTCAGACATCTCAAGTACGACATGTGGAATTTGTGCCAGTAAAGTAGTCATGGATAATGCAAAAGTGAATATCTTGGAGGCGAACTTTCTGGCCTCCTTATTATCTTTAAGTAAGGTTCCATCTTGGAGGTACTGTTTGATGACGTCCATCCATCCTATTTATGAGAACATTGGTAGCATTTCCGCTCTTGGACCTTAGTACTAGGCTTTGTCGAGTGATGAATAGAGATTGATGTATCTAGATCATCATCAATGGCAGAGTCTAAATGTGAGAGTGCATCAATTTAGGTGTTCTCTTATCTAGGAATGTGACATAGACTCCAAGAGTTGAGTTTATCGAGGAGGTTCTTGGTTAGAGCATAACACCCTTGTAAGCTAGACCTTTAACTTGATACTCACAGGTCATTGTTTTACCACTAACTATGAGTCGTTGAAGCAATCAATCTATTTTTCCCCAAGTTCTAGTGCCAAGTTCAAGCCTGCGATAAGAGTTTCATACTTTGCCTCGTTGTTTGAGGTCGTAAATTGAAACTTGAGGGCCAAGTGGAGATTGTATCCTTTTGGAGTTATTAAGATGAGTCCTACCCCACTCCTATATTGGTATGAGGAACAATCTACATGTAGCCTCCATTTGGGTTGAACTTTCATTAGTGACTCCTCTGGTGATAGTTCTACAATGAAGTTTGCCAATACCTACCCTTTGATGGCGGTACGCGGCACATAATGGATGTCAAACTCACTGAGTTCAATTGTCCATTTTTGTAATCTCTCATAAACCTCTAGTTTCAATAAGACATGCTTTAGCTGAGGGTCAGTTAGGATGATGATAGTATGGATAGTAAGGGTGCATCTTTCTTTCTGCAACAATCAAGGCTAATGCTATCTTCTAGATCCTTGGGTACCTCTGTTCAGCATCCTTGATATGACTTGCTAACATAGTAAACTGGCCTTTGGATCTATCCTCTTCCCTTACAAGAGCAACACTAACTGCAAACTCTGACGCTGCCAAGTACAATATAAGTTTGTCTCCGAGTTGTGGGGTTGCAAGCAATCGTAGACTACTCAAGTAAGTTCTGAGCTCCTGGAAGGCCTGTTCACACTCTTGGTTCCATTTCAAACTTATTACTTCCCCTAGTGTCTTAAAAAATGGGAGGAATTTGTCTGTTGCCCTGAAATAAAGCGATTGAGAGCTACGAGTCTTCCAGTCAGTCTTTGGACTTTAAAGTTTCTTGGTGAGTCCATATCCAGAAATTCTTTAATCTTTTATGGGTTGAATTCAATGCTATGTTGGTTCTCCATGAATCCCAAGTTCTAGATCCCACTCCAAAGACACATTTGTTGGGGTTCAGCTTCGTCCCGTATCTCCTTAGGATGTTAAAGGTAAGCTCCAGGTGCTTAACATGATCTACTAAGTTTTAGCTCTTGGTGATCATGTAATCCAAGTAGACTTCCCTTGTATTTCCAATCAATGGAGCAAACCTTTTTTTGACCAAATGTTGGTAGGTAGCCCCAACATTCTTCAATTCAAATGGTATGACTTTGTAATAGAACAACCCCTAGTTTGTCATGAAGTTAGTCATTTCTCTGTCTGGCTCAAACATTTTAATCTAGTTGTATCTTGAGTAAGCATACATAAAGGAGAATGTTAAGTGTCTAGTTGTAGCATCCACAAGTTAATCTATCTTTGGCATGGGGAAGCTATCCTTGGGATAGGCCTTGTTGAGATTTGTGAAGGCTACATATATGCACCATTGGCCGTTGGCCTTGTTGACCATAATGACACTAGCAAGCTAGTTTGGATAATAAACCTCAGTGGTGAACTAGCCTTGAGTAGCTTATATACTTCCTGTTTCATGCCTTTATATATGTCCTTATTATACGACCTCCTTTTTTTTTTTTGTCTTATTGGCTTAATTGTGGGATCTACATTTAGGTGGTGAATCAAGATCTCTGGATTTATTCCCCGATATGTCCTCATGTGACCAGACGAACACATCAATACTGCCACGAAGGAAGTTGTCCAAGGCAGATTGGACTTCCTAAGGTAGAGAGGTCCTAACTTTGACAGTCTTGTGAGGCTCATGTTTTGAGAGGACGAGAAGCCTAGTTTCCTCAACTAGTTTAGTGACCAAGGAATGACTCAACCTAGGGTCCAGTTCCTGTTCAGATGTTTTAGGGAGTTTCCCTTCAGGAGTTTGCTGCCTGATCTAGGTCTAAATCGCTAATAGCAGTGGCCCAAGATTAGGACTATTAGCTTCCTTCTGGGGTTCTCATTGTCAAGAAGCATACTGAGATCAAGTTGATGGTCCTAGTGGCCAGCTTGGTCAGGACCTAGAGGAGGAAGTGGCATGTCATTAGAAACATGTTAAGAGCTCAATTTTGTTAGAAACAGATCGAGCATGGGATAGATGGAGGAAACGAATCAAGAATGCAATGAACGTGATGAAGAACACGATGAATGTTTTTGATTTTGTTACTAGTTCAATCGATTCAAAATCAAAATTTCTTTCCCACAGTTGCTGCTAGATGTTGGATTAGATTTATGTCCAACATATGTTTCCCTCCACGTCGATCTGTACATTACTAGCAAACCACGTCAGGAGAGACGACACCGTGGGGATGTTGTATTCTCTCTGATGCTTAAGTTAGATATGAATAATAACTTTAAGTTCAAAGAAGAATTTGAGAGTTAGGGTATGAGCTTACGCGTACCTTTTTCGATTATAAGGCCCTATATATAGGGAAAATGGATGGATGTCATTTTCGTAAATAAGCCATATTATTAATATTTATATTATTAAATAATATTATAAATATCTTACTATTAATATGCCATATTTAATGAAGATTGCCTGACTATGTGCTGACTATAACATTTGACTTTTTTTTATTGACATCAACTAATCAAATGATGACACGCATACCTAGATTAATTTCTACCTTATAGATACTATATACCAAACTACAAAAATCAAGACCATCATAATCTCGACAAAGCTTTGGTCAAAATTAAACATGCTAATTCAAACAACATCATGTTAATATTATTGTCTCATAGTCCCTTGGTATAGTTGGTCGAAAAATCAAGCTAAGAAAAAAGTGGCTCTAAAGGAAAAAAAAAAAATGGCAAAAAGATGTGAAGGCGGTAAAAAAAGTAGATTTTAACTATTCGAGACAAATATAAGAGTTCATCTCACATTTGAGGTTAAGTTCTTATTATGCATCATCAAGCCATGTAGCACATGTTGTTTTAGTGACATTAAAATCTTCTATGTAAAAGTTTGATAAGTTGTATGATTTGTGTAATATTATTTCAAAAAAAATTAAAAAATAAATTTAACAATATAAAATAAAATATCAAATTTATATTTTTGTTAAAAATTATTAGAAGAAATATTTGGAGAGATAATTTGTTAACAAATATATAAACAAATAATATGTAAAATAGTAGTTATATTGTACTAGAGAATGAAATGAAAGTTAAATTTATTTTTTCATAATTAAATTAGTATTAAAAAAGTTGTTAAATTGAATGAAAAATTGAAAATAGATAATAAAGAATATACTAAAAAGTGATTAATTTTTTTAAATATAAAAAGTAATTATATTGTTAAAAATTGTTGTTTTAACTTTACTCATTATCAAGTTATAGTTTATAAAAATGATTTTAATTGATTTTTTTTAATAAAAATTAAGCATTTTTGTACTCTATATTTATAGATAATAATTATTGTTATTTTAAATGTTAAAAAAAAATTTAAAATAAACTATAAATATAACTTTTTTAAAAAGAATAAAAATTAAAAAATATATTTAACAATTTTATTAACTATTATATATAAAGGTATAAAATATAAAATAAAATTTTGTATAAAAGTTCATAAAATTATAAATATAAAATATATTTCTAAAAAAATGAACACAATTAAATTTAATAGAAAAAAATTATTAGAAACATATAAATCTTACAAATAGGATACATATTTTTAAAATTTAAGATTATCTTTTTAAGAGATACATATGTGTTCCCGCATTCAACACACTTATTACATTATACTATTTTAAAATAAAAAAAATATTCTTAAAAATTTATAATAATAAAATAATATTTTTACTTTCAAACTTATATTTTTAAAATTAAAAAAATAATTTATATATTATTATTTTTTAACAATGGTAATTTAGACTCGTTTAATATTGAATGTTCAATATTACATGTTTAATGTTAAACGTTCAATATTACATATTTAATATTAAACGTTCAATATTATTATAGTACTATTTTTATTATTATAAATTTTAAAGGTATAATTTTTTTTTAATTTTTCTTTTTATTTATTTCTTCATACAGTACCATTTCCAAAAGTGGTAGAGAAGTCTTTAAATTGAATTATTTATATTTTTTTTGATTTTTTTTATAATAAATAATATTATTTGATCTTTTAATTTTAAAAAAATTACATCATTTTAAAAAAATTTATTAATTAAATTATTATTTTATAAGATGCCAATTAAGAGATAAATATATTATTTTAATATTTTTTAATTAAAATATTATTTTTTAAAATAAAAAATTAAATAATACAAATAACTGAAAATTTAAATTTAAAGGATAAAAGTAATAACCTGTAGGCCCCACGCCCTGTGTAAACATTTTTGGTTATTATCTCAATTTTTTTTATGAACAAATTATATTATCTCACCTTTGTCCTAGCGCAGTAGTTGTATCTTTGTAAGTTGAGATAATCTGTTAACAATTAATATAATGATCTTTATTTGTTAGTAAAATAACAGATGAAGTTTTTTGTGATGATATATTATTTTATTTTTATGTTTTTTATATAATTTATTGCATATATTTTTACTATTATACATAATATATTACACGCTTATTTTTATTTTATATATAAATTATTATATTAATTATATATAATATGTTATATTTTTATTAGATATAAAAATATAATATGTTATATTTAACTTTATTTATATATATAATATATTATATTTAAATATTAATATATTATATTTATCTTTATATTAATATATTATAGAATCCTCCAACGTGACCATCAAAACTCTAATAAAGTAACTAATAAAATCATCGAAGCTCAGGTAAAATTACCTACAGAATTACAGGAAATCTAATAAAGTTGGAATGTTTTATAACTTTTTTATTATATATATAAAATTATGAATTTTAAAATTATATTGCTAGTTTAAAAAATAGTAAAATTTATCTAAGAATAAGTCATTTCAGTCAAAGTATAAGATGGCTTTAATTAAACTAATGGGCCATAATAATTTTGCCTCAGTCCCATTTGAAATGGGCCGATTCTTTTTCATGGATTTTAGTTTAATTTAATTATGTAATTTTATTTAATTGATATATTAATTATGTATTTATTAATGGTGGATTTTATTTTTGAAAAAAATTAGTTAAAATTTTTAAAAATAATATTCTTTGAAGAATAATATTCAATTTTTATTTTTTTATTTTAAAAAAATATAATAACAAAAAAAAAAAAAATCACCATCTGCTTCCATCCCTTCTTTAACTTCAACAGAATTAGCATTGTACATGACCACTTTGTGATTCTTAATGTCAGAACTTCCTCTTCTGGCCTCAAGTTCAGAATTCTTATTTGTGTCGAATAATTCAGAGGAACTTGGAACAGCAATCAGATTTGGACAAGTGGACAGTGGACACTAGAGATTGTGAAGTTTGTTCCTTTACTGATGAACTTTCAACCGAAAACAATTAACAGTTGTTCACATCACAAGTAGGTGAAGGAGGCCTTATTATGGGGGAACCTTCCTCTTCCTGATAGGAATACCTGCAATATAATCACTAGACTACCGAGTAGCTGGTTTAACCCCAGTCTGCCAACAAACTATCGATTAAACTATATTCGGAAGACAAGAATTCAACAATGCGAAAATCTAGTACTAGTTTTAGAAACGAAAATAGAACCTCTTCATGTTCATATACTGACATGGCTCCAAGATTTCACTCCTTTTAACCTTTGCTCTTTATATGCCTACTTCAGTAACAATAAGCCAATACCCAACAAATTCAGAACACTAAAAATACAGAAAAAAGAAAAATTTAATATTATTTTGAAAAAAAATATCATTTTTACAACTTTAAACTAATTTGATTCAAAATTAAATTTTTAGGATTAAATAAATTAACACAAAACCCCTTTCTCATTCTCTCAGCTAGGGTTTTAGTCTTTTCCGATCCTTAAACCCCTTTTCTTCATCTGTGTGTCTCCCTTTTCTGCAACTTGCTCCTCACAAACCTAAAAGTCGCCTGGAAGTGAGGGAATCCATATCAATTCCACTCCAAACATGTCCAACATTAAACTCCTCACATCAAGAGCTTCCTTTCTGTTGTCTCCTGCTTTTTCTTCGGCAACTACTCATTTTCCTCTCTATGTTCTTCAAGTCTCTCATTTTTCATCCACTTCCAATTACTCTCCACCATACTATTCAAATTATAGGCGACAGGACGAGGAGTCAAGAAACGTTAGGGTTTCTGTGTGGTGGGACTTTGAGAATTGCAAATTGCCTGGTGGTGTTAGCTTCTTCAAGGTTGCGAGTTCGATCATTGAGGCTGTTAGAGCCAATGGGATTAAGGGTCCTGTTCATATTACTGCTATTGGGAATATGTTGCAGCTTTCAAGGGCTAATCAGGAAGCACTGTCTTCTACAGGAGTCAATCTCACCCACATTCCTAATGGTATTTTTTTTTTCCCTGAAATCTAAAGCATAAATTTGCTTGTTGGTATGTTTAAAGATTTTTCAGGGTTGTAAGAAGTGAAAAATTATTTTTTGTTTCTTCTCCACAGAGTGACAGTGAGAAATGATTGCTGGTTTATGTGGGTAGTAGTGGTGTAGTAGCATCTTAGATGGATTCTTTGAAATGTAATTCCTGAAATGAATGAAGTAGCTTGTGTATGTGTTAATTTTCCTATTTGAACTTCTGTATGAATTCATGTTAACGTGTACATGTGATGAAGAGCAAATTGCTGAGGTGAATTATAGTTTAATGACTGAGGTGGCATTTGATATAATGGAACTGGGGAAAAAATAAACTTGGAATGTGAAGAAATATAATTTTGTGGATCCTTCGGTTCACCAATACACAATTTGTATTTGCATGAAGCACTTCCCCATCTATCCTTATCCGTTGGCCTTGTTAATATTATCCCGAGTGCAGGTGGGAAGAACAGTGCTGACAGGTCTCTGGTTCTAGATCTTCTGTATTGGGTCTCTCAAAATCCTCCACCAGCACATCTTTTCTTGATTTCTGGTGACAAGGATTTTTCCAGTGTATTGCATCGGCTTAGAATGTGCAACTACAACATATTGCTGGCAAGTCCAGAAAATGCTCCTGGTGTCCTCTGTAGTGCTGCGACTATCATGTGGCATTGGCAGGATTTGCTTAAAGGGGATAACCTTACTGGCAAGCATTTTAACCAACCGCCAGATGGTTCCCATGGTTCTTGGTATAGCCACTATAAAGTTCCTCTTGAGAAACCCATTTTGGATACCGAGCCGCAAATCTGTTTGCAGAATGATGACTTGCCTGAGCCTAGTTCGGATGTAAAGCTCCGTCCAATTCCAAAGGTAGTTGTTAAGCAGATATGGCGGATACTATACACTCACCCTGAAGGACTCTCCATTTCAGAACTTCGCTCAGAGTTGGGGAAAAGTGAATTGAGACTAGATAAAGACTTATATGGATATAAAAAGTTTTCCCGCTTTCTTTTAGCAATGCCACACATTCTTAAACTTCAATCTAACGGTGATGGTTATTATATTGTATGTTCCACCTCAAAAGCTCCTGAACCATTTGAATGCAATTCAGATGTTTCAGAACATGTTACTAGTCATGAAGACAAGGATATTTCTGCTGACAGTTCTGATAATGGAGTTGTAGAGAGGAATTTTCCTTTGCCTACAAGTCCAGAGAAGTCATCAACAACTCCATCCACTGACCTAAATATCAAAAAGGCAGTGAAGGAAGATCATCATTCTCCCCTTGATGGTAAAGTTGTCAACATGGGTAATAAATCAGATGTTGATTTTCCTACTTCCCACCCTGAGAAAGTTGCTGATGTCAGCAATAAACAAGGTGTTAATGTAGCTAATGAACAAGAATCTAGGTCTCGCTCGTCTCCTGTGACTATTCAAGGTTCCTCATCTACTGACCTAAATGCTAAAAAGGCAGTGAAGGAAGAACATCATTCCCCCCTTAATGGGAAAGTTGCTGATGTCACCGATAAACAAGATGTTAATGTAGCTAACGATAAAAAATGTAAGTCTCACTTGTCTCTTGCGACTGTTCAAGGTACCTCATCTGAGGTTGGTTTTATGAAAAGAATTTGGAGGAAATGGTTTTCTACTAATATTGGTGGTCCTGAGAATGAAAATAACAAAGATCGAGGAAAACTTTGCGGCTCTGAGAAGAAAGGTCCTTTAGAGACAAATTTTACTTCTAACAGTGCCTCTGGCAAAGGGAAGAGTAGTTTAAAATCAACAGTTTCTGTTGTTGATCCAGTATCTCCTTCATCATCTTCATGGTCTTCTGATGAGTCTGCACTGCACCACAAAGTTGCACTTCCTGAAGCTTGTACTGGAAAAGATAGCACAAGTACTAGTTATTTTAGTAGGATTATGAACTGGTGTAAATTTTTTATAAGTACCCCTAGCTCTGAAGGAATGGGTAACCATTCAGACAATAGACCACCTAGCTTTGATGGTGATGAGTCTGTAAAGCATGGGCTTCTCTCAGATAAATCATTTTGGGGTGAAATGGAATCTTTTATGAACACACACAAAGGATATCGTCTCATCTCCAAATCAAGAACCAGGTTACTTCCCTTTCTTTTTGCAACAAATACGAGGTTGCTTTTATCTTAACAAAACTATTTCCAAAACTTTCAGTGTGATTAACAAATACAGCATGTAACTACCATAGTGCCAAAGTAGATTGATAGATCTTCAATTCTGATGTATAGATGTTGAAATAGAATTTTCCCATCCTCTTGTCATGACAACATTGTTTGGACTTGCTTTCTACGTTTGTACAACTCATGGAAAGGTATCATGAATCACAAGTTAATATAATTTGCCCTCTGGAATTTGTTTTAGGGAACATATGGCTCACAATCTTCAAAATGAAGGGCCTTTGGGTCGCAGGCATCTCAGTGAGAAGGATCTGCTTCGGTTGGTCGATTTGTTGATTTCAGAGAAGAAATGGGTGGAAGAATGCACTTCCCAGAGTATACCGTTCAAACTGGCTAGTTCTTTTGGAAAGAATTCGTGCTTGAAAGATCCTCACATTTCAAATAGGTTGGAATCTATCGTTTTGGATATGCAATCACAAAGTGACGCACAGAGATCACCAGAGCATGATAGAGAGGTAAAATGTGAGAATGCTCAACATCCTGAAGCAAAACCTGTCTCTGATAAGAATCAAATGTTCAGGTCAAAGAGTCAAATCTTAGACAACTGTCAGAAGCTTTTAAATGATATATTGAAACAGCATCCAGAAGGATATGACATTAGCTTGTTTAAAAATTTATTTCTTGAGAGGTATGGACATTGGCTTGATCATGAGAAGCTTGGGTACAAAAAACTAGCACACTTGTTACAGACAATGCCCAAGGTGAAAATAGAGTCCGGTTTCATCATTCCTATTGAGAATGTTCCAGACACATTGACCTTTGGAAATGCTGTTAATGTTAAGCAAGGTAGAGTTAATGACAAGGAATCAAATTTAGATAGTGAATTATCTGATCCATCAAGGAAGGAGGATGATTTTGAATCCCCATGGGAAGAACTAGGGCCTCTTGCCAACACAAGATCCAAAAAAAGTGAAGTGGAATTACTAACAACAAAGAGGGCAAGTGAAAGATCCATGGATTTTGCTTATGAACCTTACCTTTCAGATGATGACTTGTCTGATTCAGTAGAAGAGAGATCACCAATTTCTGGAGCAGAAGTGCAGAAGAAAACCACTGTGGACAAGAGAGAAAACTTCCTTCTTCAGATTCTGGACACATTGGACAGCCACAAGGAAAGTGACATTTGCAAGGTTAAGGCTGAGAATGCAAATGGTAAGGTTGATCGTTCGACCGACATTTCTAAGCTGTCGGGTTCACCTGTAACTGGTAGCAAGAGTGAAGCTTTGATGAAAAATGGAAGGAGGCCGAGACCCAAAAAAGGCTACACCTTTGTTTCAGACCAAGTAACTAGCTAGCACCACCTCAATCATTTGTCATTCATTATTCTTAGAATATAGTCTCTACCAATCACATTATTTTATCTCTTTAACAAACATTGAATATTGGTGTTTTTAATAAATGTAAATACACTCATCATGAATTTGATTGGTTTGAATATTTCACAGCTTAAAGAAACGAGTGAGTCAAGGATGAAACGCTTAGCATTGCAGAGAAACATATAAATTGTTCATACAAATTTTCGGGTACTTGTCACTTTAATTTATAAGATAAAAATAGGAAATTACGACATGCACAATTAAAACTTTTACGAGGAAAAAAGCAACGTGAATGAAAGATTTTTTTTTTTCCTTTTCCTTTTCTGAAACAATTTCTTTAACAGCATTGGCAATTGCATAAAACATGAATAGTTGTCCAAGTTGATTTAGTATTATTGAGGTAAAATTTCATCCTAATTTGTACTATTTTTTTATGAAAATTGTACATCCTAATTTGTCATTTAATGCTTAATATTTTTTTGGGTGTTGTTTTTGTTGTTATTAGTTATAAATGGATTTTTTTTCTTTTTCTTTTTTAATTTCTCAAAATAAACTAATTTAATGTTTTAAAGAGCCCTAAAATCATGTTCTGTTTTCTTGTATTTGAAACTAATTTTTTGTTTTGTAATTCATATAGAAAACACGAACTTGTTTGATAAAAAATTATGTTTTTTTATTTAATTTTCTCTTAAGTCACAACAAATAATAAATAAATTTAAGAAAGAAAATGGTTTTGGGTCCATTAATCATGTATTTTTATTTAATTGACACAATTAATCTTGTATTTAGTTTAATAATTTAAAATTTGGGTTAATCTAATCGAACTTTTTAAAATTTGGTATTTTGTTTGGAGCAAAACTGGATTTTTTCTGTTCCCTTTTCTTATCTTTTTCATTCTCTCACCTCCTCTCTTCCTCATACCAGCTCTCTCTCCCCTAAGACAATTGCTTAATAAATTAAAGTGGACAAGCAAGTCAAAATAAATGGAAAAAATTGAAATTGTTGTCACAAATTGCTTTATGAAGGCTTCAAAGCCACTAACCAAGCAATGACACAACCACTAGATATTGTAGATTGAAGAACAAAATAGAAGCTTTTCAACCTAAATTGTTTCAATGCTTAAAAAAGCTAAAATGACTAAATTGCATGTATATTATATACATAATATAATTTATCTTAAATTAACATGTTAGTTGTATATAATATGTACATATAATATATATATATATGTTGTACATGTGTGTATATAGAGTACACAAATTAAATATATATGTATAAATTAATATATTATTTTAGTACTAATTCAAATCTAACATGATATTATAATGCTTCAAATAAAAAAAAATTAAAGATTTGAAAGTATATCTTTTTATGTCTTATTGGAAAGATTTGGAAGTTCAAATGGAACTACATGGTAGAACAAATTCTATTCTTTTAGAGAGATGAAATTTCCAATTTTTTGTTTCCAAGTGAATACGAATTCTCGATGATAAAAAAATGTTGGACAAATCTTAAATTTGAGCTCTAGTTACGAGTAAAGATAAAAGAATACGAGAAGGGATAGAGAAAGAAACTTGGAGAAGTTTTTGACTTTTTACAATAAATAGAATAATTCTATTTTATTCTTAAAAAAATCAAATTTTAAAAGAAATTAGGAAAATTATCAAAAATAACACCCCTAAAATTTATAATAATAAAACTAGCACTCCAATAATATAGAACGTTCAATTTGAACGTAAAATACTGAACGTTCAATATTAAACGGGTCTAAATTGTCATCATTAATTCTAATTGGATGGATATTCAAAGAAAACATATTAGTCATTTTTTTAATTGTGAAAATATAAATTTGAATACAATGGATGCTAGTTTAGTTATTAAAAGTTTTGAGCGGTGTTAATTTTGTTATTTTTTCAAGAAATTAACACACCTATTAAACAATTATAATAGAATAATATATATGTAGACGCATGGACACTCAAATCATTTTTTTAAAAATGAAATATGTTAGTTATTTTGCTTAAAATTTAATTTATCATTTTAATTTTTAATACATGATACACTTAAATTATTTTTAAATACTTTAGTCATATAAATAAGGTAATCAAAGTGTTCTAAAATATAATTGAAATTTAAGATTAATGCAACACATATATTAATTTTAAGTAAGATAATTAATATGTCTAATTTACAAAAAATAAGTGACCAATGAAGCACTTTCTCCATATATGTGTCATTTTATTTTCCTTAATTATAATTCTTTTTTATAAATTTTAATTTTTAAATGTGTTATCCTTCTCATTAAAATTTGAAGTGAGATGGTTACAAAATTTTAAATTTTAATATTTTTCTACTTGTCAATTTGTTTTATAAACTTCAGTCAATATCTGACATTTTGCAAATAGAATAAAATTGATGAAAGTTTTACCAAACGATCACATGATTCGTTAATACTTAATAATCAAATTGTATGTTTTGCCGTAAGAACAAATTATGTATTTTAAAATATGTTGAGAATTTAATGAATTAAAAATCAAATCATAATCAAGTGTATTGTTGTTTAAATTAATTTGATAGAAATTAAAATTTTAGATTAAGTTTGTCCAAATTAGAACCATTAGAGATTAAATCGAGTAAATTGAAAAGTTACGGCACCAAATTGAAATACATTAAGTAGGTTAGGTATGCATAAATAAGACTACTTTTGTTATTAAACAAAAGCTTGAGAAATATTATCCTTCACTTTTTTTATTATTAATGAGAAATCAGTCATTTGCCTCTTCTATGTGATTTGATTCGTTGGGGCTAAGAACTAGCCATATGTGAAAAAATCACCAGTGTCTTCCCTGAGAACTACCATGACCACCTCCACCTTTGTTCTTGGGAAAAAAGACATTCCTATTCTTTGGTTTTGGTATGTCATGAATATCCATCACTTGAATAGTTCTTTGCTTTTTAGCTTCACA
Source organism: Elaeagnus macrophylla (assembly GCA_029378325.1). NCBI lineage: Eukaryota > Viridiplantae > Streptophyta > Magnoliopsida > Rosales > Elaeagnaceae > Elaeagnus > Elaeagnus macrophylla. The sequence continues at coordinate 35,533,006 of CM055641.1, forward strand.
AAGATAAAAGCAAAATGCACAAATCAATCAGCAAAAGTCCAATGTACCAACCAAAGAAAACTGAAACCAAATACCAAGTTAATAGATTTAGACATCCAACCATTTTCAGCTTCTTTGTAACTCTCTTGAAGCCTTTTTCTTGCTGAAGCCAACTTGTCAGAATCAAAGTTGCTCTCCTTTGGCTCCCTATGTTTCTGTAAATTATTAATTATTGATTAATTCATAAACATTATCAAAACCACTCATCGCCGGTTTTAATGATACTTAAAAGTAGTTTTTGAAATTGTTCAGCACTTGATGGAACTTAAGACATCCACTCAACTAGGCTGGTGTGTATATTTCTGCTTCTAGGACCCTATAAAAACACTTCTGCAAGCAAAAAATGCTACCAAATAGAAAATTTTGTCAAAAGCATTTTTAGGACTCAATAATCACTTTTTGAGCTTGCTGACAGAAGCACATAATATATGCTTCTTCCTGAAACCAATTTTAACTAAAGCACAAGCACACTGACCCAGGTTTCAAACATTTTGCACAATTGGTTTGGTGGTAAAACTTGTACCCCGTTTCAATTAACAACTTCGAATCATATCCAAAGTATTGTTTGATCAATAAAAATTAAAAAAAGTAAAAGCTTCAAAAACTGGTAATTCAAATTTCAGCATCCAAACTAATTTGGAAACCTTACATTTTGAGAAGCTAAAGAAGGGACTGATTTTTTGGTCGGCTTTGGTGGAATTTCTTGTCGAGGAGGAATTGCTTTCGGCTTTCGTTCTGGCTCTGAGTTGCTTTTGTCTGATTCAGAACCTCCATCTGCTTTAGCAAAGTAGAATACAAAGAGAAAACCCAGATCAAGCAACTTGCAAAAGAAAGTTTTTAAGTATTAAAATTTGGAATCTGATAGACTGATTCTATGTACTCACTGTGTGGATTAGGAGAGTACCCAAAATCAGGAACCTGGGAAAATTGTAACAAGGAAAAGAATATCAGAAAGAAAAGTTTAAAAAGACAGCTTTCTCCAAATTAAGCAGGAACCAGAAATTAACTGGATGAAAAAAGAGATTGCTTCTACCTGGTGATGACCATTTAGGGTACTTTTCTGCTGGGGTGAGTCTCCATCTCCTGCCATAGTAATTCAAATTAGCCTTCACAAAATCCTAGAGCTTTCCTTCTCGGATAAACTCACAGTTTGGTCTCTTTATTTTCACAAATTAGATGCATTAGTAACCTTACTTTAAACTGATGCACTTTAGTCTCTTGCATTATTAGAAGCTTTAGTCCATTTTTTGTTGTCATTTTTGGGTTTTTTTTTTTTTTTAAATTCGGGTAGAAATGTCCCAAAAATGGGGAAAAAAAGAATAAAATTGAAAATAAAGTGACTAAAATAATCAAAACTAACTACAAATAACTAAAATGTCTAATAGTGCAACATTAAACTAACTAAAGTGCACTAATTTAGAGCAAGATGACTCATATATCAACTTGTAAAAGTAAAAGTGGCACATGTGCACTTTTTCCTTTCAATGTTCTTTGTTCCTTGAGAACATAGTAGAACTGAATCTTTACCCATGAGTCCAAAGGATCCTTGTTCTCCAGGCTGATTCGTTTTCACCCATTCATCCACAATCTCTTTCCATTTCCTGAGAAACAAACTCAATTAAGCTAATTCTTTGCTCTTCAAAATAGTATAGATAATAATTAACAAAGTTTTTTTTTTTTTTTTTTCGCTTCTTTTGCTCCTCACAACCTGACAAGTTTTTTCACCAATATCTGGACTTCACTAGATGAATGCTTCCTCAGTCTATTAACATCTCTTCGAATATCACTTTCCTGAATAAAAACAGACTCAGAAGAAGAAAAACAAAATCATAATAAATGTAGTCAAAACAATCACCTTTAATGCTTGGAATGTTATATCCATATCTGCCAAACTTTGAAGCAATTCCAGCAAAGAATCCTCAGACTAATAATACAAATATAAACCAAATCAAACCCACAAAAATCAAAGCTGAAAACCACAATAAATTATAATCAGAAATTAAAAAATGTGAAGAAAACTCTAAAATTGACTGAAAATACCTGATCAGGATCTTCAAGTTGCTCTTTAATTTCAAGAATCGTCTGCTGTTCATCATCAAACAATCCGCCGTACGGATCTAATTCATCAACGTCGTCGTTTGACTCGTTTTCTTTACCTACAGACTCAGGTGTAGGTGGTGATACTCTTTCTTTTTCAACGGAAGATTTAACTTCGCTATCAAAATGCCGATCAGAATCGATGTTTCGCGGCCCAGGAATTACAGTAGTTGACGAGTAGAGCCTCTCGACGATTGCATCTCTTCGTTGCTTCAAATCGGCGCTGTAATCCACCGCCGCCACTGAGATTGCCGTTTCGATGAACGTCCAAACATCCACTCGTGAGCTATCCAATACAGCTCGAAAATCATCATAATCCATCCCTCTCTCCACAATTCTGATTCAAACTGAATATTACTCGTCAAAAAAATTTAAAACCCATATTCTCAAACGAACCGAACTCGATAATGATTTATGAATTTGTTTGGACGGATTCTAAGATTTTGAGATGATATCCAACTGATAAAAGAATGAGCGGCAACAAATGAACCAATTAACAAAAAACAAGATGGAAAAGAACAGAAACCCAATTAGGAAGGTAATGTAAAGAAACCGAAATCAGGGAACAACAGATCTGACGATAAAACTTTACAGTGTTTTACCCATTAAGCAAGGACAAAGAGTAAGGTCTCCGTCTTTGGAAAACATTGAATTCCCAAGAAAGTGACGGGAGAAACAGATTAAACCTGCATTTGGTCCTATTTTTTACACTTTAATCTTTTTTATTTTTTATTAAAAGAGATATTTTAATGTCTATTTTATATTAAAATAAAAAATTTAGTTCAAATTTTAATAAAATTATCATTATAAATAATTTTAAAATGATTTTAAAAATCAAGATGATATTTTTATTATAAAACATTAATAATTTTTTTTACAAATAAAATTCTCCCTTCTCCCAACCACTAGCCAAAACATAGAATATAAAAATTTACCACAATAAGCGAAAGAGAAAAATATCATAAAATTTTTTTAAATTAAATTATTTATATTATTTAATTTTTTAATTTATAAAAGATGTTATTTAATCACCTAACTTTATAAAAAAGACCATTAAGAATAAATTATTTTATTTTAACGATTTTTTATTAAAATATTATTATTTTTATGTTACGTAATTAAATGCGATTAAAACACGAGTCTTTAATAATGATAAAATTACAATTAATATGAATTTTTTTTACAAAATATTTATTTTGAATATTTGTTAATTGTCACTATTTTAATTTAATATTTTATTAATTTTTTTAATTTTTATTAAAAATTAAAATGTATATTTAAATAATTTTTTATTTGAATATTATTATTGTTGATTTTTTTCTTAAACAATTTCATATTAAATTTCACTTATATTATTATTCAAAACTTATATTTTAATTTCGTTTTAAATTTTTAATAAAAATAATAATATTTTGATATAAAAATTATTAAAGTAACGTAGTTTATTTTTAATTAATAATTTTTATAAAGGTAAAAAATTAAATAATATAAATAACATATTTGAAAGACTTTTTATAAAGGCCGAAAAAGGTTCGCTTCCTGTCCGTGACACCAAACTGCAAGATTAGTCTCCTTTCTTTTTGGAAATCATTTGGTTAGGCATACAGAAGTCAAATTTATTCCACCATAAAAGAATCAAAAATTATGTCATGGCTCATTGTGGATCATATTGATGTCATTTTCAATATCATTCTAAATGCATACATACTAAATACATATCAAGTGTGGATGTGGACTGTATTGTGGATATTGTGAAAAAAAGGTGTAATATTTGCCTTTCAATATCACTGAAGACAACTTAATGTTCGACATATCTTCCAGCGGAAGCAATCATCTACATATTCCTTTAAAAATATATGAATGCATTGCATAAGTTAGTAGTAACTACATTCCAGCAAAAGATTATCCCAAAATCTGTGGTGTTCTTTCACAGAATGATGTGGTGAATAATTTATAATCTTTGAGGTTCAGAGTTTTGGTTAGAGGTTGAAAAAGGGATGGATTTTATTTGTAAAAAAAATTAATATTTTATGATAAAAAGAATCAAAAGATCATCTTAACTTTCAAAATCACCCTAAAATTATCTATAATAACAATTATGTTAAAATTTGAACCCAAGTATTTATTTTATAATAAAAAAAGTACTAAAATATTTTTTCATAAAAATGGGACAAAGTATACTTTTTTTTTTGGGTTGATAAAAATGGAAATATTATCTTTTATGTCCCTAAGCTTTGATTTATCTTCAATAATGTCCTTAATCTTTATAAAAATGTCTCTGATGTTCTTGAAATTTATACTTTATATCAAGAATGTCTTTAATAACTAAGAGCATTAACTTTTTCATCTATGAATTTTTCTCTTAATTTTCTTAAAATGATTTCTAAAATTGTTTTAAATTCTTCTGAGAATTTTATTTAAATTAAATAATTTTTATTTAATTTCTTTACTAGGCTTTGATACCATTTTTTATTGTTAAAATTTTATTTTTAAAGCTTCAATTAACTTATCTTCCTATTTGTTCTTGGAATAAGTAAAATTTAAAAATTAGGTTATCAAATTCTTCTTTTTTACTTTGACAAATTTTTTTGTAAAATAATTTCTTAAAATTTTTCCTACAGAATGGTATATTAGATATAAAATACTAGAAATATAATATATATAATAATTTAAAAAGTATCAAATTTTTTAAAATTTTTTAAACAAGTTTCATAACATTTATTATCAAAATATTGTTCTAGAAATTTCAAATATTTTTTTTTTTTTAAATCTTCATTTGTTATCATTATTTGGTTTTATTTCTCTTTGTTCTAATACCAAAATTTTAAACACAATATATTCATAAATTTTCTAATAATAGAATAATTTCAATAGAAACTTATGTTTGATAAATGAAATCTAGAGTTGATAATACATTATTCTTGATGAATATGGGTCCATCTTTGTTTTCTGTTACTTTCGAGTATGATATTTAGTTATCTTCTAAAAAGCCCCATCTCTTGTGTTGAGAAAGGATCACCCTGTCTTCAACAAAAAATAGGATCCGTGCTTTTTCTTAAAATATAAAAGAGATATTGGATTTTTGGATAAAATGAACTTTTATTCATTAAGAAAATATTATTATTACAATCCTAGTTTTCTTACTACTCTATTCCATAGAATTTTTCTGATACATATGGTTTTCTAAGATTACAATAAAAAATAGAGAGTTTTTGTTGTATGTCTGATGAGTTGCATGCTCCTCTAACTTATTATGCCTTCAAAACGCGTGAAAAGATAAGATCGTCTTATCTCCTCTTTTTCCTCTTTTGACACCTATAAAGATAAGATTACATCTTATCTCTATTTTTTCTGTTAGATAAAAACACGTGTAAAATTACATTTTATCCTTATCTTTTTCTTTTGGGCTGCTGACACTTCACTCACAATCACTTGCCAACACACTTATTTTGAAATCTGGTGATGTAGAACCATCTTGGTCTTTGATGCAGTATATACACATATAATCTTTAGTCTGATCTTTTGTCAATTGGCAAAATTCTTGTTTGGTTCAGTTGTGTCTATTTCATTACAGTTGAATTGCGTCTTAAAATTAATTACTATCTTCTTGACTAATTCTCAAGTTACTATGAGAAATCATTATAATCTTACTAGTGGAATAATTAACTTTTACATTTGAAGAATTATTTATTTTTCTTGTCTCATGATACATTTGAGTTAACATTATTACTCGTTCTTGATTTAATAATTCTTCATTAAATTTTTCTTCTGATAAAGTTCTAGGTTGCTCAACTGTCCTTGTTAAAGATGTTATTCCTATTTTGATAAAATAATATGGACTCATTTGTTCTCCTTTATTCCCATAAATGAAGTGAAAAATCTTAAGAAAATTGGCCTATCATTTGCTTTTACTCACCTTTTGAAGTTCTTAATGACTCTTTTGAAATTCTCTGAAAAATATGTTAATTTCATTAAATTATTACTTTGATAAATATTTTCAATTAATCCACAATAAAATAATTGATAAACTAATTTAGGTTATGCTCCTTCAACAATATTGAATATGCTGCTAATAATCTTTTTATTCCTTGGTGCATAGGTTTTTTCTGTAGTAAAAAACTTCAAGACTTCTAGTTGTTCTTTCCTCGATCTTCTAGCTAAATTGAAAAAATTCAACCATTGGTCTGGATTGATGTTTCATTGCTTTTCCTTCTCTTCTTTTGGGACAAGAAATGTATCATTTGCTTCCCTAAAAATTACTGGTCGTGGTATTTTTCCTAGAGTTTTCATCTTGTTCTTTGCAGTTGAATGGTTTCTTAGTGCTTGGGCATAATCTTCTTCTAGACTAGTTACTATATCATTGGGTCTGAGAAGTTTTGGAGCCTTGTAACTGGCAAAACTTTTTTCTTCTTCAATGCTATTAGCTAAATTGAAAAAATTCAACCATTGGTCTGGATTGATGTTTCATTGCTTTTCCTTCTCTTCTTTTGGGACAAGAAATGTATCATTTGCTTCCCTAAAAATTACTGGTCGTGGTATTTTTCTTAGAGTTTTCATCTTGTTCTTTGCAGTTGAATGGTTTCTTAGTGCTTGGGCATAATCTTCTTCTAGACTAGTTACTATATCATTGGGTCTGAGAAGTTTTGGAGCCTTGTAAGTTGTAACTGGCAAAACTTTTTTCTGCTTCAATGCTACTAGTGAATGCTCTGTGTGTTACTCTTGAGAATCCGGTTATTACTCTGCTAGCTTTTGGCCATGTCTTGTATATTCTTAGAGCTGGTCCATTATGAACAACATAAAATTTTTCCTTGGTTTCTTTTTCATCTGCAATGTTATACCATAAAATTTTTGAAGAGTTACCTTCTTCCTTTTGAATTACTTCTAAGGTTTTACCCTTATCTTGGGATAGTTGAATTTCTTTTCCTTTCCTTTAGAAATTTTACTCTTTCTTTTCTTGAGAACTGGTTTCTTTCTTATTTCTTAATGATTTCTTGAGATATAAACCTCAAGTTGATCTTTTATTATTTTCAATTCCTTTTCTTTGATCACAATCTCTACTTCAAGATCATCCATGGTTCTTGCAATAGTAAAAATTGCTAATGAAGCTAATTCTCTAGTTAATGTATCTGTTGGACTATTTTTTATTTCTAGTAAATGTTCTACATCAAACTTATAATGGTTAAACCATTGTTGTCATCTGATGAACCTCCCTTGCTTATAATCTCCTGCAATAGTAGTTCTTAAAAAATGTCCAAAATTCTTATTGTCAGTTCTAACAATAAATTTTGAACTTATAACATATATTGCAAAATTTTTAATAGCCTTTTTAACAGCTAGATATGCTTTCTTATTACTATGATAATTTAATTCAGTGTCTTGAAAAGATCCTAAAGTAAATTTACAAATATATTTATCTTTGTCGTCAACATTTGCTTTTAATACTGCTCCTCAATATTCATGTGAAGTGTTTGTTTCTATTATCATTTTATCATCTAGTCCTAGATTGTATAGATCTGGTAAATTTTTACTTGTTCTCTTATTTTATCCATATATTTAGTGTCATGATCTGTCAATTGCTAAACATAATCTTTTTTAAGTTTTGTTTGTAGTGATTTTCTTATTTCTGCTAATTTCTTTATTCATGTTTCTGCATACGTTAAGCATCCAAAAAATCTTTGTAGTTGATTTTTATATTTGATCATAATGGAAAAACTTTATATATTATTTAAAATATTGTAGATGATGTTTTCCATCTTCTATTTCTAACCCTAAATATTTTATTTTTTATTATGTAATGACTGCCTTCTTCTCTAATAGTACTATTCTTGATTTTCTACATTCTTGTAAAACACTAATAATATCTGGATAATATTTAGATAATTCATTACTAAATATTAATATATTATCTATGTATACACAACAGTAATTATGATATGTTTTGAAAATATTATCTATGTATTTTTAAAAAATACCAGGTGATTATTTTAGTCCAAATAGAACAACTGTTTATTAGAATTGTTCTTGTGGACAACTAAATGTTATTAATTTTTTAGAATCTTTATTAAGTCTTATTTGTCAAAATCTATTTTTACAATCAAAACTTAAAAAATATTTCTTTCCTTTTAATAGAGATAATAATTCTTCTTTTTTAGATATAAAATATTTATCATCTATTGTTTCTTTGTTTAAGGCTTTGAAATATATAACCATTCTTTTTTTTTTTTTTTTTTTTTTTCTTTTTTTAGCTTCTTTTTCTACTAGAAAAGCTGGATTTGAATAGGGTGAATTATTGAAAATGATTACTTTTAATCCAAAAGTTCTTGAATTTGTTTTTCAAATTCTTCCCTATCTTCTAAAATATAAATCATTGGTTTTACTCTTATGAGTTTTAAAATATCTTTTAATTTTATGGTTGTCATTTCATTTGATTTATTAATATTTGGATCTAATGGATTTTCTGAACAAACTTTTCTTAACAATTTTTTTATTTCTGTTAAAGCTTTATCTTTTTGAATTTTATTTAGAAATGGGTTTTGGTTGACTTCTATTTCTATAGACACGTTTTCTATTTGTGATTTTTCTGATTTTATATTCTCAACACATTTCGCTTTTTCTGTTATGACATAAAAGTTAGTGATGAAATTGTTAAAACTTTCTTATTTTTGACACATAAATGGTTTCGCCTTCTAAGGTTGTTAAACTGATTTTATATAGGTATTGGGTAAATAGTTGATATAAGTTTAAGAAGTTGTTTTCTAATAAGATATCAACTCCTGTTTCTTGTTAATATATTGTAGGAAATATTTCTCCTCATATTAACATATCTATTTCTTTTAAAATTTTGTTGAGATTTGTAGTAGTATTATTTGCTATTTTTACTACTAAATCTTTTGAGGCAAATTTCCAAAGTTATTATGAAAACACATATTTTCTAGTTACACACATTTGCACATGTGTCAATATATACATGTAAATGATAATTATTATATTATTTAAATTTTAATCCTATTTTTATATATATATTGTTTGGATTTGTTATACTTAATAACTCGTTTATTAATTATAATCAAATTCTGAATCTGAATCAGAGTTTTTCGAATATGTTATTTCTTCTTTAGTTTCTTGGGAAAATAACAAAACTAATACCCCTCAAAACTTCTAATAACAAAACTAGCACCCCTTGCGTTCAAACTTATATTTTCACAATTAAAAAAATGACTAATATCTCATTTTTCTTTGAACACCCATCCAATTAGAATTAAACGACGACAATTTAGACCCGTTCAATATTTTACGTTCAAATTAAATATTGAACGTTTAATATTATTGGAATGTTAGTTTTGTTACTATAAGTTTTAGGGGTACTATTTTTGGTAATTTTTCTAGTTTCTTCTACTAAATAGATACTACATATATCATCTATGTTAGATTCTTTTATAGGTTCTAATTCTATTTTAAATGCTTCTTCTAAGATTTTTGCCTTTTGAGGGAATTCTTTTTTAAATTTTTTTCTATGTTGAAGTCTATTTCGAAATTTATTAGCATAATGTCCTTCTTCATTACATATCCAATATCTATATTTCTTTTTTTTTTTTTTCTGATAGACAATAATTTTTCTTTTCTCATTATATTTTCTTCTTCTAAAATATCTCTATTTATAAGGTTATCTAATATATATTTTCTTCTATTTTTGAAAATTTTGTCTTCTAAATTTATACCTTTGAAATTTTTTATACTTTTTATACTTATTATAAGGTTTTATATTGCATCCATATTTTTCTAACATTTTAAAATCTTTTGTATCACAATAATTCTATCGTTTCCTCTTACTTGTTTATGTTCTTTCTTTTCTTGACATTTTAAAATTATTCAATTCTTAAGACTCCTTATTCTTCCTCCTAATATATCAGGTATATTTTTTTTATTATTATTTCATCCTTTTGTCATTATTTTATGTAATGTTCCAAGTAATTTTTGAAAAAATATTTCTTTATAGGTTTCTTGCATAGAATGTGGTAATTTATGATAATACATTTCATACTTACATATAAAAGAATTTATATAACACATATTACATATTTTCATATTAGTTAAATGTCATTTTGCTTCATTTATTTCGTTTTCGCTAGATTCAGTAATGCGTCTACCTTTATCTTCTCCAATGAATTCCTTACATATCTCATTTACTACAGTTTTTAAGTATTCTCTACCTGTAGATGCATTTCCTTGATTAATAAGTATTTTTGTTCTCTTAAATTTGTAAACTAAATTTTTACATTTTGTGCGCTACTAATACCCTACAAGTAGAAGGGTTTGTTTGTGTGGTTGTAAAAGTATGTATAATTACACTCATTCAACTAGTCCATTCAGCTAAGACTTTCATTCTATATCTTATACAATCTAAATCTAAAATATCATATATATAACTTTTATGGGATCAAAATTCTAATGAAATACTACTTCTGGTAGCTTAGTGTAAACTTTCTTTCATCTTAGGTTGATATCTTCTCCTATTAAAAGATTCAAGTTCTTCTAGTCTTTGCCTATTTCTTTTTTCTATATGTGGATCAAATATTTCTCCTTTTTGTGGGATTAATCTTTGTAGAGTTGTTAATACTGGTTTCATATAAATTCTAGGTATTATGTTTTCTTGATTAGGCTCACTTTCACTTATTATTGTTATATCATCTTTTTCTTTATTTGTGCAAATCTTTTCTTCATAATCTTTTTCTACTTCTTCATCCGTTAGGATTAAAAGACTAATTAATTTTCATATAATCCTATTTTCAAGGTTCACGAATTGTTCTTCTAATTCTTTTCTATATTCCATTATACTATGATTATATCTTTTCCTTTATCTTTAAATCTTTCTTCATCTTTTCTTTTTGTCATTTTTAGGTATTAATGCATCAAATCTCTTAGGGAGTTTTTCTCTTAATCCTCTTAATCCATTTTCTTTTGGTTTATTTTCAATATCTTTTCTTAATTCTGTAAGTTCTTTATGCATATATAATTGTAATTTTTTAGTACAACTACGTTCTCTTATTTCTTTAAGAATTTCTTTTTGTATTTCATTTAGATTTTGTAAATATTTAGTATTTGATTTACATGTTGAATCTATTTCCTCAGCTAAAAAGATTAATGATTTCATTATAGTTTTTATACTACCATTTATATTTTCATTTCCTTCTAGTTTTATTTCTTGTAATTTTGAATTTAACATCTTCTAATCTCCTATTACTTCATTTATTAATAAATTTCTAATTTCATTAATCTCTTGTTTTAATTCTTTTATTTATTCTTGTTCTTCCCATTCTAGTTTACTAACATTTGTTTGATCTTTAGTAAACTTAATTCTTGAAATACTACTTTTTCTTCTTTGTATGAGGGATTTTTTTTTTAATATCTAAATTTCATTTTTCTAGTATATTAAAGTTTATCATTACTACTTATTTTATTCCTTCTCTTATTTTTTAGAAAGTTTTTTCTATTTCTATGGATTCATTATGTTCGTAAATTGAACTATTATGACTATTAGTTAATGAATATCCTACTTTATAATGTGTTAAAAATGGGTGATTTTCTTCTTTCATTAATTCTTTCTTTTAAATTCATAAGCTAGACTTAATACTTGGTTCAAATTTTTGTCATTAATATTAATTGTAAACCTCGGGTATGCTGTAAATTTTAATTTTTGATATCCTAAGTTTTCATAAATCATTCCCAATAAAGCATCTATTTGGTTTATTATTCTGTTGTCTAATAATACTAATTTTATGGGTGTATCAATTTCTTCTCTAAAATGTGCTTTAATTAAGAAGGACACCAAGAAACATTTGTAAATGTTCCACCTGCTCGTGCCAGCTCTTACTATAGATAAAAATATCATCAAAAAAATACAAGCACAAATTTACACAAAAAGTCCTTAAATACCTCATTTATAAGTGCTTGAAAGGTAGAGGAGCATTTGTGAGGCCAAATGGCATTACTAGGAATTCGTAATGCCTCTAATGCGTTCTAAAAGCCGTCTTCTCAATGTCAGCTGAGTGCATCCTCACTTGGTAATAACCCGAGCGTAAATCCAATTTAGTAAAGTAATAGGCCCCACCTAATTCATCTAAGAGCTCATCAATTATTAGAATTGGAAACTTATCTTTCACTTTAAACTTGTTCAATGCTCGATAATCAACACACATTCACCATGAACCATCCTTCTTTTTAACTAACAAAACAGGCGATGAATAGGGGCTTCTACTTGGACAAATCACTTCTGCCACTAGTAATTATTTTACAATTTGTTCAATCTCATTCTTTTGATAATATGGATATTGATAAGGACGTATTGTAACTGGTCCTCGACCTAGGAGGAGAGGAATACGATGGTCATGAACACGTTGTGGAGGCAACTCTGATGGCTCCTTCAAAAGTCCTTTATATTGTTGTAGAAGTTTAAGCACTGGTGTAGGAATAGTATCTGCTTACTGGGTTGTTTCATCTCCATATAAGACCTGAAGTATGACTCCTTGGTGTTTAGCAATTTTTTTGCTCCAGCAAAATCACCAACTCTGCAAGAAGGATTATTTAATTCATGTAACACCACATCTTTGCCATCCCATGTAAACTTCATTTGTAGCTTCTCAAAATCCCACTGTATGGTTCTCAGCCATTGGGTTCCCAGAACAATATCATATCCCTTCAGCGGCAGTATAAAAAAATCAGCCATAAAATATTTCTTTTGGAGTTTAAACGGCAAAAGGGGGCACCTCCCTGAACTTACTAATTTTTTGCCAGATGCCCATCACCTCCAATTTGTTTGCACAATTTGGTTTGATATTGACTCTTTGTGCAACCTGTGAGCTAATAAAATTATGTGTGCTATCTGAATCAAACAAAGCAATTACCGATTGTCCTTTAAGCCCTCCCTATATCCTCATTGTTTTTGTTTTTGGTACTTGTAGTCCTGTTAGAGCATGAATAGAAATTCCTGGTTCTTTTTCTTCATCGTCCCAGCTAGCTTTGATCATGAAGAGTTTTTCACAGTTGTGCCTAGGGACGTACCGATCATTACAATGGAAACAAAGGCCTTTCTTTCGCCTTTTTGATAACTCCCCAGTTGTCACCTTTTTTATGTTTGGAGAAGTGGCAAAATTACGATTTTGAAATCCTCCATTTGTTTGTGGTAGATTTGATGTTTGTGGGTGGGAAGTAGCAATAGGTTCTTTTTGCGATATTTCTCTTGCTTCAAAAAGCCTTGCTAAGCCAATCGCCATTGTTAAGGTGGTCGGAAAATTTGCTTGAACATTTGTTCGAATGCTATCTCTTAAACTAGCAACAAAGTAACTCACCTTCTTTTCCTGTAATAGAGATCCAACCCTAGAAAGTAACCTTTCAAATTTAGCCTGAAAATCCACTACCGTTCTAATTTGCCGAAGCTTGATTAATTCCCCAAAATGATCTTCAAATTGTTTTGGACCAAATCGAGAGAACAAACCATTCTTAAAGTCTTCCCAGGTGACATACAAAACCTCTTGCTCCAACATTTGAAACCAAAGCTGAGCATCGCCTTCCAAATGAAAAGAGGCCAATGGGACCTTGTCCGACTCACTAATTTCATGAAACGTGAAATACTTCTCAGCTCTGCAAAGCCACATAATGGGATCATACCTACCAGCATATCTAGGGAAATCAATCTTCAAGGTTTTCGGAACAAAGCCGTTGAAAGTTGGGTTAGTCCAAGTCCATCCACCTCCTTTGTTGGCTGAGTTTTCTCCTTCGTTTATGTGGAATGGCTTCTCTGAAAACTGAGACGCCAGCTCCTTCTGGTTTGCAACAAGTTCCTTTTGACTGGCAACTAAGGATGCCATCATCTCTTCGAGCTTTGCCATTCGATCCTCCATACCGTGGCTCTGATACCAAATATGTTACAATCACCAGATTAATAACAGCGTATTGCTATGGAATCTCTAAGAAAAAGAAATTGGTTGGCTTATGTGAGGAACCAACGCCTCCCAAAGTTCCCGAAGTAACTCTTCAAAGTTAGAGTAAAATTATTCCATAATATCTTTTATTCAATAAGACCTAAGCTTAAATAAAGCTGGCTCCCACGTTTATAACCATAAAAATAGGAACTAAATAACAAATAAACATTGACTTATTCAAACTTAGAAAAAAATTAAAACTAAAAAGACTTGGTACTAAATAACTCAACAACTTTTTTGACAACTCATAAAACAGATATTTGACTAATTATAACATAAACAAACAATTCATTCACCACAATAAAAAAGTTTATAAATTATGATACATTTTGTTTATCCATATTTATTAATTATTTTAAATTACTCGAAGAAGACTACCCGCAATTAAGAAAATATGTATCGCACTTTTACCACATTTTTAAGTACGAAGGAAGAAAAAAATTTGGATGCCTCTTTCCTAGTATCAAAATTTAAGCTATATTAAATTAAGATTTTGATACACTTTTAAATAGTTATAAATTTTTAAAGATTTTTAATAAATTTTAATAGACTTTTGTGAATTTTATTTAAGATAAAAATAAAAATTCTTAAAAAAAAATTTTATGGTTGAGAAAATAATGAATGCATATTTTCTTATGTATTTTAACTTAAAATTATATCAAATAAACTCTAATGGAAAACGTATAAACTTTAAAAGGTTTTTAAATATTTACATAAAAATATAATTAAATATACTTAAATTTTAATAAGTTTTAAAAAATTTAATTAAATATATCTAGATTTTAAAATTTTATTAAAATTATTTAAAAAATTTGTTTAGATAAATTCATGTAATTGTAATCTACTTTATAATATTATTGGATCGAATTGGACCCGCAATATATTAAAAAAAGGAAGGGAAAAAATAATGGTAATTAAAGTGCGAACATGTTTATATTTATAAATAAATAAAAGCGAAGAATTAAAGTGTGGATTTTAACAATAGAAAATACGGAAAGGCGGTAAATACAGCAAAAGACATGGTCCACGCCGCCCGAGCAGATCCTATTTCTTTGCTTTCTCTCTCACCTGTCACTTCTACTCAACCAGTGTCTCTGTTTACTCTCTTGTCTTCTTACTTGTTTCACTTTCTGTCGTAAAATCTAAATCAAAAAATCCACTGGACCTTTTGATTTTTACCAAAAGATTCAACTCCACCGACACTTTTTAAAAACGAGTATGCAAAAACAAAAAATCACAAAAACAAAAACAAATGCTTTTATCCCTTGATCCCTTCAACCTTAACATTTAACCAGAAACTGAAAACTAAAAAACATATTTTTCACTCTCTCTTTCTAAAATTTTCTTACCAATTCCGGTGGGCACAACCCAGAGTCACCACCACATTTGGACCCCTCAAACACCTAACACCTCTCCAATCTTTTTCCTCAATCACATAATAGTACACATAAGATTCTCGATTTCTCTGTCTCCCTCCCATAATCATCATCTTCTTTTTCTATTTCTTTCGAGTTCTTATTTTCTACGGTCTAATATTAGTAAAAGATTACGACAAGCCAAGTTACAAAAGAGACTTGGCTTGTGAAGCAATCAAGATACAAGCAAGTCTCAGAAGGCCTTTTTTCCTTTATGCGTTTCTTTAATATTATTGATATTTTGAAAGAGAGCGCATTAGCCATTCATTTCCTTGCCTTTTTCTTCATGTGTGGTTCGGCTTCCTTGTGATGGGAGCTGAACAGAGTGGTCTGAAACGCAAAAGTGAGATTTTTGCTCAAGTTGGGACCAGGAGTTCAGGGAAAGATCGGTTTAATGAGTTGGGTTTTCTGGATTTGAAGTGCTGAATTTTGTTAATTCAAGAGTTGGGAGAAATTGCTGAGTGAGTTATGAACACCAGAGGTCGACTTATTGCTGGGTCTCATAACAGGAACGAGTTCGTGTTGATCAATGCTGATGAAAATGCACCGGTAAGGGGCACCAATAATCCTTCATTTTGGCCTTTCAATCGATTTGGGAAATACCCAAGTTTTAATTTTGCTAATGTCTGCCGTAGGTTTTATAGAAATTTTACAAATTAGGGTTTTTTCTGTTATATTTGTGCAATTTGTGTACTAATTCTTTTGGTTAGTGTGTTGCAGGAACTTTGGGGTTGCTTAATGTGGATCTGGGTTTTTCTGCTTAACTGATGATGAAATTTTTACTAATAATGGAAATGCTTATTCATTTTTGTATTTTTTTAGTAGGTGGCATTTGATGAAGAATGATAAGATTCCAATATAGATGCGTAGTTAGATCTGTGCCACTGTCAATTCTTATCGCTCCCCAAATTTTTTGAAACAATTTTACATTACTAATTTGTTTATTATAATAAACTGGGTAGTCAGTCCGTTGGAGACTTGGAGTTGTACATATCTGCAAGTACAGAGGAAAGGATGTTACCTATGTCTTCATTTACAAATAGTTTAAATCTTTTGATAATCTAGTTTTACAGATCCGTAAATATTACTTGGGGTCCTAAATCAGGGACAAAGGAATAATAAAAGGCTAAAAAATTTACCTTTCACACTTGTACAGTATCAGTCATATTGAAAGTAGAACTGTAGGCCGACAGAGGTCACTTTTATTGTTGTATATAGAAGGAAGAGGACTCAGTAGTTAATTGTCGTTTTATTCCTTGAAAGAATCAAGACGTTCCTGGAATTGTATCATAATTAAGTAGAATTTATGAACACAATGTTGTAATTAGAGGTAGGAAGAATGAAATTTTTTCTGTGACGCTTACTTTGTTTATCTTTATTTTTTGGGTACAATTGAAATGTCTAGCCTACTCCTATGGGATATGGGGAAGGGTGTTAAAGGTCATCACAATGTGTGGGAACAAGTCTCAAACTGTAGATCACACTTTGGAGTTAACCCTAATACCATGCAACCAACTGTGCTAGAGGGTTGGTGGTTTTTTTCTCTTACTTGGTTTTGCTTTGTGTTCGTTAACAATGGACTTAAAATGACTTTTTTCCTTGTCTGTTTACTTCGTTGAGATGCCGTATTTTTTTAAAGGCAAATTGTCATAATTTTGACAACTTTATCATGTTTACAGATCAAGTCTGTGAAAGAATTGAGCAGGCAAGTATGTCAGATTTGTGGAGATGAAATAGGACTTACAGTTGATGGAGAGCTCTTTGTTGCTTGCAATGAATGCGCTTTCCCTGTGTGTAGGCTGTGCTATGAGTATGAGAGAAGAGAGGGTAATCAGGCTTGCCCTCAGTGTAAGACCAGATACAAACGTATCAAAGGTGACAAAAGCAACAAATTTACTCTCCTGGCTTCTCTCCTTATTTCAACATTTGTTAACTAATAAAAAACTTGCAGGTAGTCCTCGCGTTGAAGGCGATGAGGAAGAAGATGACATTGATGATTTGGACAATGAATTCGATTATGATATGGACAAGGATCCTGATGCAATGTTATATGCACATACTAGCTGTGGCTCCCAGTCTAATTTATACGGAGTTCCTTTGCGGTCAGATCGCACAGAACGCGAATCCACTGCCCTTGGTTCTGAAATCCCGCTATTGACCTACGGTGAGGAGGTAATTAATGCATATCATAAAGCTATCTTTCTACTGCTATACACATTCTTGATTTATACTTGTAATTTCAATGGGAAAATGCACCACAACTAATTCATTACACTGATACTTCTTTTCCCTCTTTAGGATTTTGATATTTCTAATGATCGGCATGCTCTCATTGTGCCTCCATATATGGGTCAAGGGAACAGGGTCAATCCAGTGCCTGCCCCTGATACATCTATGCCTTGTAAGTGATATTTTGAGCAAACAGCATATCAAATAATTGCTTTGGGTTGCTTATTATTACCAATAATTTTGTGTTGATCCTTGTATTTTCGATTTTCTAGTGCATCCTAGACCGATGGTTCCTAATAAAGATGTTGCAGTATATGGGTATGGAAGTGTCGCATGGAAGGACAGGATGGAAGAGTGGAAGAATAAACAGAATGAAAAGCTTCAGGTTGTAAAGCATGAAGGAGACGATGGTGGTGGAAACTCTGGTTTAGATGAACCGGATAATGCTGATATACCCTTGTAAGTGACTGGCATTGTTGAACTTGCATATTTTTATACAATATAGTATAACTTTGTGGTGTTGTTTTTATACATATCGGCATGGACTCATTATCTTTTCTTCCACATTTAACATTAATAATTAGGATGGACGAAGGCAGGCAGCCACTCTCAAGAAAGTTGTCCATCCCTTCAAGCAAAATTAATCCTTACAGAATGATCATTGTTCTCCGGCTTGTTATCCTCGGCCTCTTTTTTCATTATAGAATTCTCCATCCTGTTAATGATGCATATGGGCTGTGGCTGACCTCAGTCATTTGTGAAATATGGTTTGCTTTTTCATGGATTATGGATCAGTTTCCTAAATGGTATCCAATACAGCGAGAAACATACCTTGATCGACTATCTCTTAGGTAAATAAGTTTTTCTCATTTGGTTTAATATGACATTTGTTTAATTAATTTTTAGCTGAAAATTTTGACATTTATTTTTTTTATTGGACTTGTATCTCTTATCTTCGGCCTTTTTTGTTATGGGAGTTTTTTTGGCTTTTATAAATATTTTGTCTTAGCATTTGCCTTCAATAAATTCACAGATATGAAAAGGAAGGAAAGCCATCTGAGTTGGCCAGTGTAGACGTTTTTGTCAGTACTGTTGACCCTATGAAGGAACCTCCTTTAATTACAGCAAACACGGTTCTTTCTATCCTTGCTGTTGACTATCCAGTTGATAAGGTTGCTTGCTATGTTTCTGATGATGGTGCAGCCATGCTGACTTTTGAAGCTCTGTCTGAGACAGCTGAATTTTCTAGAAAATGGGTTCCCTTCTGTAAGAAATTTAACATAGAGCCCCGAGCCCCAGAATGGTATTTCTCTCAGAAAATGGATTATTTGAAAAATAAAGTCCATCCAGCATTTATTCGGGAACGGCGTGCAATGAAGGTATCTTTGTTGTGCATTTGCATTTCAGTTCTTGAGCTTCGTCTAAAAGTTATACTAATTCTTTCATATATAATTTTTATATTGTATTGAACGTCTCATGACAGTTTGTTTCTTTAGTGTCTACTGTCATATATGTTAATGACATATTTGAATTTTACATTTACAGAGAGATTATGAGGAATTTAAAGTTAAGATCAATGCTTTGGTAGCTACCGCAGAAAAGGTTCCCGAAGATGGGTGGACAATGCAGGACGGGACTCCTTGGCCTGGAAACAATGTCCGTGACCATCCTGGGATGATTCAGGTGGGTTTATATTTCACCAAGATACAATCACTATCAATGGTCTATCATTGTAAAGTACATCTATTGGAATAAAAGAAGCCCTATATGTCCATGCTTTGTTCTCAGGTCTTTCTTGGTAATAATGGAGTTTATGATGTAGAAGGGAATGAGTTGCCAAGTCTAGTATATGTTTCACGTGAAAAGAGGCCCGGGTTTGAACACCATAAGAAAGCTGGTGCTATGAATTCTTTGGTAAGCTCGTGTCTCCATTTATATTCTTCATATTTTTTTATTACTGTTTTTTGTTAAGGAATTAATGACTTTTATTTATTTGTATTTGAAGATACGAGTTTCAGCCATTCTATCTAACGCGCCTTATCTTCTGAATGTTGACTGTGATCACTACATCAACAATAGCAAGGCACTTAGAGAAGCTATGTGCTTCATGATGGATCCTACATTAGGAAAGAAAATATGTTATGTGCAGTTTCCCCAGAGGTTTGATGGAATTGATCGGCATGATAGATACTCAAATCGCAATGTTGTGTTCTTTGATGTAAGTATGGTCACATGGTGTCTATTAGTTAAAAAAAATATTTACTTTGTTATGTTGTTATTCGTTTGTCTAATAATTAAACTGATGAAAACAGATCAACATGAAAGGGTTGGATGGTATACAAGGACCAATCTATGTTGGAACTGGTTGTGTTTTCAGACGACAAGCACTTTACGGATATGATGCACCTGCCAAAAAGAAGCCTCCAAGTAGGACCTGCAACTGTCTGCCAAAGTTGTGTTACTTGTGCTGCAGATCGAGAAAGAAGGAGTCAAAGACAAAGACAAAGTCAAAGAATGAGAAGAAAATGAATCATAAAGAAGCATCAAAACAGATACATGCACTCGAGAATATTGAAGAGGGGATTAAAGGTAATAAAAAAAAAATAAGGTTAAAAAAATGATATCACATTCCTATACAATTTTCTTCTCTTAAGAAAGGTTAGTCTCAAGCTAATTGGTCATTTCAGATTCGAACTCCGAGACATCCATGATGAAATTGGAGAAAAAGTTTGGGCAATCCCCAGTTTTTGTTGCCTCCGTAATTCTGGAGAACGGTGGAATTCCTAAAAATGTCAGTCCTGCATCTCTCTTGAAAGAAGCCATCCAAGTAATAAGCTGTGGATACGAAGATAAAACAGAATGGGGAAAGGAGGTTAGTAATGATTTATTCACGTTCTTGAGATCTTATCTCCATGTTCTACTTTTGTCTCATCATTGCATCTGATTCTCAATCCAGGTTGGATGGATTTATGGTTCCGTGACAGAAGATATTCTGACAGGATTTAAGATGCATTGCCATGGTTGGCGGTCTGTTTACTGTATGCCGAGAAGGCCTGCTTTTAAGGGTTCAGCTCCTATTAATCTTTCCGATCGTCTACACCAAGTTCTTCGTTGGGCCCTTGGTTCAGTTGAGATTTTTTTGAGTAGACATTGTCCAATATGGTATGGCTATGGCGGTGGCTTGAAATGTCTGGAACGTTTCTCCTACATTAACTCCGTTGTATATCCTTGGACTTCCATTCCATTACTCGTCTATTGTACTTTACCTGCTATCTGTCTTCTCACTGGGAAATTCATTGTTCCTGAGGTAACTCTTACTTCAACATTTCTTGTTTATTTTGTTTTCGTTACCTTATTGCGCAAGTTTGTTGTTGTAATTGATTATTGCTTTCCCTCTTACTATAACCCGTAACGCGCTGACTTTGGTTTTGATCTGCATTTACAGATCAGCAACTACGCAAGTATAATATTCATGGCTCTTTTCATCTCCATTGCTGCAACTGGTATTCTTGAGATGCAATGGGGTGGAGTTGGTATAGATGACTGGTGGAGAAATGAGCAGTTTTGGGTGATTGGAGGTGTTTCATCGCATCTATTTGCTCTCATCCAGGGTTTACTTAAAGTCCTGGCTGGTGTTAGCACTAACTTCACGGTTACTTCTAAGGCAGCAGATGATGGTGAGTTTTCAGAGCTCTATATCCTTAAATGGACATCATTGTTGATTCCTCCGATGACTTTATTGATAATAAACATAATCGGAGTCATTGTTGGTATCTCAGATGCCATCAATAATGGGTATGATTCATGGGGTCCATTGTTTGGTAGGTTGTTTTTTGCCTTCTGGGTCATTATCCACCTTTACCCCTTCCTTAAAGGGTTGCTTGGTAAACAAGACCGAATGCCCACAATTATTTTGGTGTGGTCAATTCTCCTTGCCTCAATCCTAACTCTCTTGTGGGTTAGGATAAACCCATTTGTGTCAAGAGACGGCCCTGTTTTAGAAGTTTGTGGGTTGAATTGTGAATAAAATACAATACAAATCTGAAATTTATGGGTGTTTCAGTTTCAGCTTGTCTTTGCCATTTAGGGTGTTGTAGAAAAGGGATGTTCTTAGAAACTTTGGTATCTTGAATCCGTATCCACCTTATCTGATGGTGCCACTTGGAAAAATATTTGTTGGGGAAGGCGTGTAGATAGAGAGAAACGGCTTGGGGGCTGATACATTGTTATTTATGTTCATTAAATTCTCTTAATTCATTCTGGTTGGTCCTTGGTCTTTGTATTCTAAGAGAAGATTGAATTGCTATTATATATTCTCTTTTGTCGTCTTCATATTCATAATCATACTTGTGTCAAGAAATAAAACAATAGTTGTTTTAGTCTTAGTACTGTTTACTCTGCATTTTCTCATGAATTTGTATTTCAGAAAACATGGATATACCAAGAATTTTCTTGTTCTGTATTTGTCATCGTATTTTGATTCACATTCTTTGAAGTTGTAACTTTCTTTTGGGATTCAATTGTAATTGTGCTTCTCATCTTGTTTGGTAGAGATGAAAATTCCTCAATAAAATTATGTCATCGTTTCTATGATTTTTTTTATTTCCGTTCCATATGATATTTTGTAATCAAATCCTGGACTAGAGTGGAAAAGGCCTTGGTAGTTTTAACATAGCACTTTAATCCTATAATTCATGAGTTTAGTATCGTTTATTTATGAAAATGGGCATTTCAGTGTAAAAATTAGTTTCTGTACTTATTTTTATTAGTTATGGGACTTGAAGTTATCTTCATTTGTAATAATTATGGACTAAATGATTATTTTTTATAATAATAATAGTGCTTTTTATCACAACATAATATATATATTAATTCATAATAAGTGATCGTACACTTGCTTTCTCATCGGACATGAACTTTACATACGATCAATAAGTCAGCAAACTCATATTTTAAACTTTAGCCAGGTTTAAAATATCAATCTCGATATTATAATGAGATGTAGTAAGAACCTGGAAAAGAGTAATGGCATAAGTAACGTAGTTTCTCATTCGGCCTTGGGTAGTAATACGAATTTCATTCTCCTGAATCAACGTTGTGACCGATTTTGGCTTCTATACCCTCTGATACCTATCCATCTTCTTCTACGTTGCACAGTTTCCAAAAATCAAAGTAATTTCTGCATTCGAAAACTACGAACGTTCTCTCTCGCACTCACAGAGATTCAAATTTAAAATCGAAGCAAAGAGAGAGAAGGGTGGAGTTACCGTTGAAGTAAAGCAGGTAAGCAGTTTTGGAGTGAGGTATGTGGATACGGCGCTCTTTCACTCTTTCACCGTCTCCGTGTCTCTTAGTAACTGATGTGTATTTTTAAGAAAAAAGAAAATAAGAAATAAGTTTTGCGCGCGGCACGAAGCCAACGAACTTGATATGTATAAGGTTTGGGATCGAGTTATAAGCGTGTGTTTGAGTTGTTGAAAAAAAAAATAAGAAAATGTGTATTTTTTACTTTTAATTATTGTTCTCACATATTAATCGACAGAAACCACTACGGGTTATACAATCATTAATTCAAACTGCTTGAGGGATTAGTTTTGAGAGAAAATGATTATTACAAATTTAAGCCTAAATTTTCGTTGTTTTACAAGATCGAGAGAAAGATTATAGATCCATATATATGTAATTTTCTTAAAATGGTTTAAAATGAAGTGATTTAATTATAAGTACTTTTAAGATAAGCATTTTAGGTGTTTTGAATGAAAATGTTATAAGTGATTTTGAGTGGCATTTTGATAATTATTTTAAGATGGAAACAAACATTCAAAACTACTTCTCTCAAAAAGTAAATATTATGTACTTTCTTAAAAGTAAGAATAGTGTTTCTTAAAAGCACTTTTTATAAAGATTACCAAATATTTTTAAAAGTATTTTAATTCATTTGAAAGCACTTTCAACTAAAAAACGGAAATAATTTCAAACAGACCATATTTCTTCCTTGAGTCCCTTTTTTTTCCCCTTTCTCATTTGGTTGTTCACAAGAGCTGCTGAAAAATAGATAAAATGGACAGAAAATGATTTAGATTGCTTCTTTGTTAAAAGTTTTGCAGTCAATATCAGTGGGAAAGAATAGGTTCAATAGTATTTACCTATTTTTTTAAACAAGTTTACTTGTAGTTCAGATGATAAGATTCTTAATCCCTTATCAGGAACCCAAGTTCGAATTAAACTCGAATGTGTAAGTGTATTTTCTCTTTATTAATAAAAAGAAGAAAATTTTAGAGCCCTTTTTAAAAAAAAAACATTAACGCATTAAAAGTGATGTTCTAATTGTGTGTGTTAGGTCATTTCAAGTGGTTTTTTGGTCCCATTATTGTGTCAACTCGAAGAAATGAAAAAAAAATTCAACAAAAGTACTTTAATTTAATAAAAATGACTTAGATTCATTTGGTTGATGTTTGTGATGCCAATTTCATTTGAAGTGTAATGCGGTAACTTTTTTCATTAATTATTAATTTAAAATAAAATATAAAACATTCCAACATTTATTTTATTCACACCTTTTAAAAATACATTAAAATACTCTATTTTTTTATATATATATTTATATAAACATTTTGTTTTATTTTATCTTATTTAAATATAAAAAAAATATTTCTTTTTTAATTTTATCTTATTTAAATATAAAAAAAAATTTTTTTTTTAATTTTACTTCATTAATAATTTTATAAACATAACTTTAATATTTATTATTATTTTAATTCATTCCACGTCCCCCACCCAATCAAACTTAATAATATAATAACAATACAATTTTTATTAAATTTCATTCCTCATCCTCATCCTCATCCTCATTGTATTTTATATTCTACTGAGCATGACCTAAATTCTAACAAGTTCTACGTTCAGAACCCTATTTTGAGAAAACAAGAATGATAGCCAAGTATTACAACAAAAGTTGCGCAAGCAAATTGGCCATCCGGAAATTCATCACGATAAGGAAGAGACATAATCAAATTTTCATCTTAGGAATTAGGATCAATGCATTTTTGGAATTAATTGAGCTGATAATAAGCAATCTTCAAAGCCAACAAGGGCATGCTAAAATGCAGTACAAGAAACGGAATATTTCATAACGAATTATGTGTCCAAAAATCTCCATAATTGTAAGGTGTTATAGCAAATTTTAAAGACACCTTTCTTCAAGCTCTAAACACAAATGAATCTAAAAAAAAAAAAAACCAAGATATTGCAGACACCGGCCACACCCAAAAGCATAGTTCTGTAAAGACCTCAAAAATGTCATGGCCCTTCAAGCACCTCTAAACCTGGCCTCGTATGCTTGTGGTTGCTGCAAAAAAGCACAATATATTTCATGAAATATTTGAAAAGTAACCAAATCAAAATATCATTTTTTTTTCCTCATATTTGTTGCTCTTCAACAAAATAAAATTAAGTTGTTGTAGTCATAGGAACGCAGCCAGGGTTTATGCTTGGCCACTACCAAAGCAGTAAGCACTGCTGCACTGGCACTAAGTGCTTATACCTCACCAGGCTCAATTATTGTATCTTGACAAAATCAGAGTCTCCCTCCCACCACAAAAATAAAAAGCACGACTCCATTGAAAATTAATTCATACAAACATATTGATAATTCATAAATGAAACCACCCATCCAATTGGAAATAAAACCAATCTAAAGACAAGTACATTACCATGAACACAGCTATAATCTGCCTTCCGGCAAACCATCTTAAGTGCATTGCACGTTGAGCAGCAACCGCTGCTTCTACTGTTTCAAACCTCAAATATACACAACCAGCACTATTCCTGTATGATGAAACAATTTAGGAAGCAATATTTCAGTATTTTAAGCATATTCAAGCAATGCAAAAAAAAAGAGAAAAACAGAGCAGATGTTCTCATCCATCATGTTCTTAACTACTACATGATACATACCAAACATTTTAAAGGTACTTCTGAGATATGTACATGTGTGTGTATTTACTGTGCCAGAATAATAATCCAAAAATACTCCTAAAAAATGACAAATGTAACATGCACATGTTCATTTAATGAAAAAGTTCGACAAATTTAGAAAACTATAATTGACCCACACTTAAAAAGATACATACATCATGATCATACCAAACATACCGACACTTTATCAAGAAAAGTATTGACATGGGACAAATTGGCCACCCTTTGTCCCAACTAAAAGACAATTAGGAGACATTTAACCAAGCTGTTGCTAGACCTACATTCAAGTTCATTACAAGAAAGCTGAGAAGGGGTGTAAGAATATTCTAATATATTTTTTCTTCATCTTGGGGTCCTGATTTTCTATGTTATTAATTTCTAGTTGACTATTAGTATTAGCAAAGATTTTTTTTTTCAAGTTAAAACTACTTAATTAGGAAAAAGCTGAATCTGTTTTTTTTTTTTCTCCTTGATTTTATCTCAAAATTTGGAAACAAGGTTGTATATAACTGTATCGTTTTTTCTTCAGTTTGACTAAGATTTTACATCATTACAACATATATATAGCCCATATTTGGAATAGTACATCTCAAAAAGTCTTTTCCTATTAGAACCTGAATACAAGTAATATAGGATCAACTAATTAAAAAGAAACCAAGAAAACATACAAATATATAGTCAAAACCAATTATAAGAGGGACTGAAGGTGGATAAACCAGATGAGATTACCAGATTACATAAATTCTAAAACAGTGCACACAAAAATATACCAATAAAAAATCGTTAATACATTATATATTTCGTGTACTTACTTGTCCACGTATATGTGTTTCACTCTACCACATTTAGAACATTCTTCTTCCACGTCCTCTTTGATATCCACATCAAAATCTGGTTCAGTCTGCAAGATAAATCCAACCATCAATACAGTCAATTCTTTCTATGAGAGCTTTGTTTTATTTTTCTTGTTATGACAGCTAAGCAGAACTATTTACGACAAAGTAACAAACCTCAGTAGCTGGATCAAACATATTTCTCAACAGCAAACATTCAGTAGGAGTTCCAATAGGTTCAGGGACAGCCACTGGAAGAATTGGCGCAGCAACTGCAGCATGTCCATTGACAGGCAAGGAAATAGGTCGTGGGGCAGGGGCAGCTCCATTTACAGCAGACACTCCAAGAGACCCCACAATACTGCAAAGAGAACAGTATCAACAATGAAACAGTTAAGAGAACCCCAAAAAAAAAAAAACATGCATTATACAAACCTTGTAGCAATACCAGTCCGATCCAGCTTTTGCATCAGCAGTGCTCTTGATTGAGCATTTAGAGCCTGCACGAAAGATATGCCATGTAACGGGATATATACAAATATAATAAAAGCTAAAAATAACGCTTACATGGGATGATGAAATGTCAGGAAAATAAAATCCTACAGAACACCTTTCCTTCAATTTGTAGCCAGAGCATACAGTTTTATCGACTTTAACAATATGACCAGATTTAAAAAGCACAAAAGTATTAAATCAAGCATACTTAAGAGTTTTACAAGGTTCTCTGCATTTAAGTCAAGAGTATAAACTCACCCATTGACAATTCTAGTAATCCAGAGTTCCAAACTGCTCAAGGACCGACTCATTAATTAAGAGACTAGAAAAATTTTGTAATATTACTAGCTTTACAAGCAGCAGTTTAAGATTTTATCCGATTATTAATGGTGGCTCAAGAAAAAAGTCCCTAAAATGTTAGAAGTTGATAAGCAGTGACATTACTGCTTCAAAAGATAGCTAGCTTTGTTTAGTAACCAAAATATAAAGGTTAAACTAATAGGTCGTGCCAGTTTATGCATGCTTTTTAGCACTTAACCTCTTTTCCAATAACAGTTCCAACAGGAAGAATGCAAGGCACTGCATCTAAAAACACAAGAAAAATTGTCAAAAGAAAATGAAACAGAAAACATAACAATCATCAGACCCAATCATCTCAAGTTTTTGTAGCTACGCTCGAATCTTAGACCTCATATCTCAACTTAGATCATTGGGTCAAATGTTTTAAAAAAGTACACATCTGACAGAAAATATGGAACTTCAGATTTAATTCATATTTCATTATACAAACTATTCCACCAAAAATGCCAACTTTTTTTTAGCTTCAGACTACTGATTCTGAATTTATAACATAAAACAAAACATAGAAAATGCTAAGCATAAACAAATTTGCACACACATTTGTATTTACACCAATTACGGTGTGTCACGTGGCAAAATAACTTTGAAAATAGAGAAGCAATGTTTTTTAAGAAAATTCTGACATGTGGCACACCATAACTGGTATGAGTGCAAATGTGTGTAAATTTGTGTGTTTACTTTCTGAAAAGAAACGTTTAAAAACTCACCAAACCACCGCCTTCATCATCATCAAAGTCAGCAGATTTGGCAGTGTTGTCCTGTGTTCCAACATGATCTGTGACAGATGAAACCTGTACATAGTGGCAATATCACATAAATGTAAACCAAAAACAGCAAGAACTTTAAGAACCAGTCAGATGGTTAAACTACAAAAAATGTATTATCCAACTATGAAGATTAAGTAAGAAAGATGGGGAAACTACCTTAATAGTCCGACCAGCAATCTCCAATTTTCCATTCAAACTCTGAGCTGCCTTAGCATGTTCGAGATGAGCAAACTGTGAAGATAGAAAATAGAACGTACATAAGGACCAAAATTAGCTCATAATTTCATTATACAAATCAGCAATCAAATTATCACTGACTTGAATAAACCCAAAACCCTTGCACTGTCCTGTCTCAAGATCAAGGGGTAGTTGCACAAGCTCCACTGGACCAAAAGGTTCAAAAATCTGAGCAATCACCATAAGAGAAGGCATTGGTTGTCAGAAAAACAGTTAGTTTCAAATAACCAAAAAAATACACAGAAGAAAACCAAACCATATTACCAACTAGAACCAAATTTTTGTCTCCATAAGAAAGAGCATTCTACGTTGTTTTTTTTTTTTTTTTAACCAGTTTCAGCCAGAAATGAGAAACTAAACATTTAGCCCGTGGTAATATCAGGCATTACATGGTTAAAATAACATTGCCTTTTCTAACTCTCTTCGATTTGTCATGTAAAGTAATAAACACTTAGGCAACCTGAATTACTATTTTCCTGAAAGTGAAGAGTTAATTTTAAATATATACACACACACATATATATAAGTTTGAATCATATATAAAATATTTGGAGAAAATATCCATATATTTTATGAATATGAAAACATTG
Organism: Elaeagnus macrophylla; assembly: GCA_029378325.1. Classification (NCBI taxonomy): domain Eukaryota; kingdom Viridiplantae; phylum Streptophyta; class Magnoliopsida; order Rosales; family Elaeagnaceae; genus Elaeagnus; species Elaeagnus macrophylla. Next base: position 35,562,023 of record CM055641.1, read on the forward strand.
ACCTCATTTACCAGTATTTGAATAATTAAAAGTAAAGTTTTTATATTACTAGATATAAATAAAATTTGTACCATTGCAATTGTAATAAAATATATGACTTTATCGATGTCGCTCTAATTCAAACTAATTATAATATTTTTTATTTACTTAATCTAGAGAAATAAAAATATATGTGTCAAGTTTATAAAGAATATCAAGTTAATACATTATAGATTAAATAGAAAGCTAACATTAAAATGCTAATACAAGTCTATTTACACAAGTATACTCACAATTTTACATGTACTAGTCATTACGAGGTGTGTTGCACTTAAAAATAAACACTTGTATTTTAAATGATGAAAAATATATTTATATCACAAAAATTTAATAATTTAACCCAATAGTGGTAAAAGAAATTGGATAAACAAATAATATATCCGTGCATTGGGAAAATTTATTGGTGATAATTAATTACACATATATTTATATCTTATAAAAAAATTATAAAAAAAAAAAATGAGTAATGAAAATATGTCACAATTGACAAATAAAGAAAATATTGAAAGAAATGATTGGCATAAAGACGTTTTGAAGGTTAGCACATAAAATTGACTTACCTAATCAACGAACAAAAAGCATTATAAAATCTAACATAAAAGAGAATAAAAAAAATTACAAAAACAAATATATAAGATAACTAATGAAGGAATCTGTTGTTTGCAATTACTCTCTACTATTAAAATCCAATATGTGTGTGTGTGAACTAGCCAGTTAATATACCTCTCTGAGGTGCACCTCAGTCATGTTGAAATGTAAATTTCCTACATATAATTTCCTATCAACTGCTCCATATGGTCCTGTAACACCTGTATTCCCAGCAGAAGTGGTGGACTGAACAAGGTTCTTTTCAGCCTCGGATGGTTTGACCATCACTGGTTGCCCTAGAAGTAGTTGTCCAGAAAGCGCTATTGCCATTGGCACAGACATTGCATCATAAAATTCAATATACCTGTATCCACCACAACCTCAGATAAGCCTTTCATCGGATGAGAAGCTCAGACTAATCCAGTCAAAACTTACAATGCATATAGCAAAGAGATGTAGGGAAACAAAAGCTTTAGTTCAGACATCTCAAGCAGAGTTTCTTTTGATGAATCTGATGACTCATGCACAAGAAAATATTAGCTCATCATAGTCAAACGAAAACATAAAAATACTAAAGATGTCATTTACAAACCAATCAATAAAATGTAGAAATATTAGCAATTGGGGGATGTAATGGTAAATGGCACAATTTTTTCTTCAGTTTTTGGCGAGTCCAAACAAAATTATGGGCAATCAAAACATATCAACAAGATGATTAGAAAACAAATTAGCTTGGTTAAGCGCTCCTTAAATCTAAGAACATGTTTGAAACAAACTGCCATTTCCCCAACCCATACGAAATCTAACATAACATTCATGAGAGAGCGGCTATGTAGAAAAGGAAAGAGAAGCAGCTATGTTTAATCTGTCCAACCAGCAACACTGCAACCATATCAAACTTCACCAGATTGGTTCAGCAACTTGAAATCCAGAAGAAGGCCACAAAATGAAGATTTGATCCACGATTCATGTGCCTTACTCTAAGAAACACTAAGATGAAAACAGGAAAGAGGAAATTCAAGTTCATGTGGTCTACCTTGGGTACGCAGCATGAATTGATTAAAGATGAGTGCAAGGTATTCCCATCATCCCTCATCATTATCGCATTGCTAGTTCATTTAAGAATACAGTTAAACATGATTCTTGAAAGATGGCAGTCTAGTAATTACTGTACAAATAACATCCATATAAATGTGATACAATTACAATACTTGCACATACCCAACTCCTTTTGAACGTCTAGAGTTCCTGTCCATGATCAGCCTGACATCCCTCACCTGAAATCAGGAATAACAAAGAATTATAAAATCAGTTTAAAATAAAATACATGTTTGCCAGCGAAAAATTTGTAAACAGATGTCTTGGACATTCCAACTGTGTAAAAACACCAAATTGAGGTGTTGACCATTTGACCCTTGTGCATTACACTCACCCCAAAATACATAGAACGTTGATACACAAGAAACTCATTATACTACTTGTAACTGAAGGCAGAGGAGCATTTACTGCAACAGCAAGCAAAGGTATCTCAATAACATGCATCCACAATGATTAAGTAGCATTCATGCAAAAATATATCAATTAGATTCAGATACAGAGGAACACTGAAAAAACCCAAGATATTTGTTGCAAAAAGTTACATTCACAGGTTCCATAATAACATTAGTGATAGGAAAAACCTTAAAGCTAGAGCTAATAAAGAAAACAAAAATAACATCACTGACCTTGCCGGCTTTTGAGAAAAATTCATAAACATCTCTTTCAGTTGCCTTCAGGGGCATCTGTAGGCAGCAGACACATATGGATAAAGTTAAAGCCAATCAAGGACGGAAAGAAAGAAAGAAGGGGACAGGGAGAGAAAGAGAGAGGGAAATAGTTATCTACTGATCAAACAGAAAATCACCAACCTGGTAAGCAAATACAGTTCTCTGGTCCCTCTCTGGATCAGCTTCAGGCTCTACTGCTTCTTTCTTGTCTTTGAGCCTCCTGTAGTATAAATCATTTGAAGCATAAAAAACATATAATGCAACATTTTAATGCATTTCACCTCGTACAGGCATAAAGCAAGTTATTGATTCATGTTTTTCAACCTTTCGAGCCAAACACACTGTCCTATTTCAGTGCCTTGTCAGGACAAACTTTTTACCTACTATTGAGTGCGTACATGCATACATACATACAGAAACAGCATTAGAGCTCTTTATTTCACAAGGATCTCAGTCAGCATTAAAAAAAATATCATTTACATCTATCAAAATCAACACTCACTAGGCAGAGTGGTCGAAGAGCCCAACATACTTTAGTTCAATCTATGTTTAAACTACTTCATTAATGAAGATATACTGATGAACATAAAGCAAATAGCATAGGAACTTGCTCCTTGCTATCCTTAAGGGCAACTCAGTAGCGCAGGTTCTAAGCAAAGAGATACAGCCCATTGAAGTCCTCAACATGGTCGAAGCTATAAACATTTTGTAAAGAACCCAACACACAGCATTTGCTCATAATGAGCTAGCCAGCAGCTCAGTAGCGTAAATTCATATTCATTGTTGTATATGTGTGCTCGTGAGTGTGTAAATTTTAAAAAGCAGCATAAAAAGGATCAAAGAAACAATTACCTGCTGTCTCTCAGCTCAAGCTCCCTAAGTTCCCTCTCCCTCTCCCGATCAGAACGACTCTTGCTTCTTCTCGACCTCTCTTCACGATCAGACCGGCTACGACTCCTGCTTCGCCTGGACCCACTACGGCTCCTCCTATAACTCTCTTTCTCTTCCCTCTCTCTATCTTTCTCCTTCCTCTCCGTCTCTTTTTCCTTTTCCCTTTCCCTTTCTTTCTCTCTATCTCTCTTCTCTCTGTCCTTTTCCCTCTCTTTTTCTCTCTCCTTCTCCTTATCCCTCTTTTCCCTATCTCTCTCCTTCTCTCTATCTCTGTCCCTACTGCTCCGCTCTCTATCTCTGTCCCTACTGCTCCTCTCTCTCTCCTTTTCTCTATCTCTATCCCCATCCTTCTCTCGATCTCCATCTCTCTCCCTGTCTCTACCACTCCGTTGATGTCGATCCTTATCCTTATCGCGGCCATTCTCATGGTCGCTCTTCGATCTCTTGCTTCTCTTTTCGTCATCTTCGCCACCTCCGACAGAATCGTTATCCACTTCTCTCTTCCTGTAACTCTTCTCGCTCCTCTCGTTTCCTTCTTTGGTCTTCTTCTTTGAGCCTCGATCGTCTTGCTCCTCCACAGTTTTCTCCAAGTAATCGTATTCGTCGAAGTCCATTGACAAGCGGATAGAACAATCTTCAATGTCTACGCTCTGAGCTAGGGCTTATGGAAACCCTGGGTTTCGCAGAGAAATGAAACTCTTGGATTGCAAATTGGGGGAACTCGTAATTCTGAGGTTTTTAAGGGTTTTTACTTTATTTTATCTTTTTGCAATTTAAATAATGGATACATCTCGTATGTTCTATCACGATAATTTAAAAAATAAATTATTAAAAACTAAATTTACCGACATATCCTTTAAACATCTACCAATATCTTGCGGTTCTCCCTAGGAAGATCATTAAAAGCCTACTAAATTTTAGGTACAAGCTTGGCAAAACCTATAGGTGAGGCAAACTCTCGAACCTTCTTCAAGGTTTTTGAGCAATAGACTTAGGTCATGTTTGGTTCAATGTAATAACACATGTAATGTAATGAATTTTCTCATTATATTGTTTGTTTTTCAAAAAAATGGTAATTTAATGTAATGACATTACATCTCCTTCAATAAAAGTGATTACATACCGAAAAGGAAGGAATTACAATTACATTACTGAACAGTGTTTTTTTCCTTCACGCGTAGAATGAACAGTGACCCATGTGAATTAATCGATTTCTTCCTCCCCTCCGCGTACAGCCAGCTCCGGTGAATGCCGTCCGCCCGGCCAGCACAGCCTCGTCCAGCCGTCGTCGTCCACCACAGAATCGCCCAGCCCAGCCCAGCCCTGGCGAATCGCACACCCCAGCCGTCGCGACACCCACCCCACGCTCACCCAGCCCTCGCGACACCCCACCCCCAGCCCTCGCGACCCGCCCACCCCCCAGCCCTGCCCGACGCCCACCCCAGCCCTGCGCGACGCCCACCCCAGCCCCGCGACGCCTCCGTGCGATTTTATTTGTTTTTTTTTTTTTTAACAGAAATTGTATTATTTTTTTTAAAATTGTATTATTTTTTATTAATTATTGATATAAAATTATATTTTTTCTGAATGTATTTTTTTTTAAATGTAATTTTTTTTAAATTGTATTTTTTATTAATTATTGTTAAAAAAATTGTATTTTTTCTGAATGTAATAGCACATTAATGTAATTTTTTTAAATTGTATTTTTTTTTTTCTAAAATTGTATTTTTTTATTAATTGTTGTTATAAAATTGTATTATTTTTGAAATTTTATTTTTTAAAATTGTATTTTTAAAATAATTATATAATTTTTTTTTTCTATTCCATTACATTACAGTTGTCAAACCAAACACTGTAATACTGATTCCTCTTTTTATTACAGTGACTAAACCAAACACTGTAATCGTAATACTGATTCCTTTACATTACATTCCATTACGATTACGATTACGATTACGATTACATTCAGCGAACCAAACGCCACCATATTCTCGTTCGCTTTTAACCCTATTTTTTTAAATATTCTTTTTTCATGTAATTAATATATATATTTCATTTGGGATGGTTGTTGATATGTTTGAAGGCTGGTGATAAGTCGTGTAAGGGGTGTCAAATTGGTAGTTTTGGCCGGTTAAACATTTGATCTGTTGGTTTATCAGGCCGACACAGTATAGCATAGCTTCAAAATATTCAATATAGCATGACTCGTTAGTAAAAAAAAATAGCACAGCAAGCCTTATGGCCTGTGGCCTATAATGGATTGGATCATGATGACAAAAGAAACTTTTTTATTTTAAAAATTAATTTTAAAAAAATCAATAAAAAAATTATATTTAAAAAAGTTGTACATAGCATAATGAATTTATAACAATTTATCGAACAAAAATTGAGAGTTTAACTATTATATTTAATTTTTTAAATCATTATTAATAATTTTTAACTAAATAAATAAATATATAATAAGAATAATATATTAATATAAATAAGTCACGAGCCGAACAAGGCACGACAAAGTCCATGGTCCAAGAATAGAGGTACGACACAGTTTATATACGGGCCACGAGCTAACACGACACGCTAATTTGATGGATTAGGCCTTGTTGTTCTGGCCCAATCTCTTTGACACCTCTAATATGGGAGAAAATATAGAATTTTAAATTTAGAAGAATAAAAATGAAAATGATATCTGGGATTTTAGGAAAAGAAGCTTTGATGGGATAAATATTTTGAGTGAGATATATTATTTAAAATATTTTAGAATTAATTAGATGTATCAATCAAATAATTGAATGTCTTTTGAATTTTTAATTATATATTAATAATTTTTCACTTATAAAGTCAAATTTATATAGAATTTTAAAAAAATTAATTATAAATGTTGTAATTATTATAAGTTATTTTGAGTTTTTATTAGTATTTTTGTGTGTAAAATATAAAATTTATTTTTTATTTAGTATTTTTGTCTATATCTTTGTATACTTTGCTGTTTGTTATCAGTATTGCACAATGCACACACTTATATAGATTTCAACACTTTGTATATTTGCATAGAGAGGTTAGAAGTATGTAGTGTACATGATTGAGTTGTTTTTACTTATTATTAATTTTCACAATTTATTAGTATTTGTGAATTTTCAAATGGTTAAGTTTTTAATTGAGAATATAATTTTTTTAGCAGCTCCTTGGACCTTGCAAGAATCCTCATAGGTGGCTCATCGATATGGTCGGTAAGGAATAAGAGAGCGTGCATAAGGTAGATTTATGATTTGTTAGATTTTGCTGATATTTCAAAAAAGTTTGCTGTCATGGTCATCGAGGCATTGAGAATGTGTACGGTGAGGTGTCTGGAGGGTACCAAAAGTTAAAAAAATATGCTATACTACTCCCTCTTTTTTTATTAAATACACTTTTTTTTTAACTATTTTCTCTATTTATGTGATTATTACACACAATTCGTTATACAAAAATTAAGAAATAATTAGACATTAGGTCCTTAAAAAACATTAATACAATAAAAAAAAAAATTGTGAATACATGTTACATCACTTGAAATAATCACATAATTCAATCCTACCACCGCTGTATGTTTTATGCCCAAATTCAATAACAAAATCACAATTAATGTGAATTTTATGGTGGAATATGAAGACAGAGAATCTATAACAAATTTATAAAATAGATTTCAATTAAAAACTATATAAAAAAATCAAAATTTGTGGCTTGAAAGACAACGAACTATATAAAAATATAAAATAAATTTATCTTATTAACTACAACAACCGATATTCCGAAAATAATAAAACAAAAAAATGACAAAACATACTTCGAGACCACTTCAAATTAAATAATGTCATGTAAAAAAAAAATGCATCAATTGGAGTCAATTTTTAGTAAAATTTTATTTAAATATGTTTTTTGCTCACACACTTTGCCCTTGAGGGCTGGTTTGGGCTAAAAAGCCTATTACAAACTTTGGACAAATTTTTTATACCATGTATATAAACTCATCATTCTTATACCAACTAAAAATTAAATGTACTTCATTATTTAAAATAAAAATTATATCAATTAGGTCTCTATTATATTCATGATATTAAAATTTGGTCTCTAATCTTGTAATTCATATAATTTAGTTCATAATATTTATAAATTTGACAAAATTATTACAAAATTTTAATTTTAGTCAAAATTAATTTATTGATATTACATTTGACTATAATTGACACGACTTTTCATATTATTTAGTTGTAAATCTATGATTCAATACATCATTTGATCCTTAAACTATGTCCAAATTTATAAATTAATCATTAGCTTTTCAATTGTGTGATAGTTAAGTACTATAGTGTTAAATTAATTTGACGTGAATTAAAATATTGAATTAAATTAGTCAAAATTTTGATACGTTAGAGATTAAATTATTTGAATCGAAATATTATGGTCTAAATTCTAATCTATACTATATAAAAAGTTGAATCATGCCTAATATTTGTTAGGGCAAAGTTTTTCATATATTTTAAGCTATTAACATTAATTACTATTTTAAGATATATTATCATATTAAATAATGACTTTAGATATAATAATAGAATAAGAATTACATCTAATAAGAAATATAAATATTAATTTTGAAGCATAAGAAAATTAATTTTATATTATACTATTATATTAAATAAGAACTTTAAACATGATAATGAAACAATGACAATATTAAATAAGAACTCTAATAATATGATAAATTATTACATTTAACAAAAATTTTAAATATTATTTTACTTTAAAATTAATATGTAAGCATAAAAATTAATTTCGTATTTATTTTAAATATATTATAAAAATTAATTAAAAATAATAATAAAATTAGTAAAATAATTCACGGCATGTATTTTAACTAATATCTTAAATAGTTAGGATAAAATGATTAATTAATTTAATAAAAGGAAAGAGAATTTAAAGCCTCTTTTAATATATATATATATATGTATATATGAACACGCCTTTTCAGTCTATTTAAGGGGAAAAAAAAAAAAAATCATACTCATCCTCTTTGTTTTGTTACTATTTTTTCTTCCCCTCTTTTGAGCCTTTTTCTATTATATGCATTATTTTTCTCCCTTTTTTATTTTTATTTTTATTTTTATATTAGATGTATTTTTTAACAAAGTTGATATCTTTTTATTATATTTACAATATCTTTAAAATTTTAACACCATATTTTTCGTTAAGAATTATAACACCCATGAATTATTTGTGCACAATTTTTAATTTTATTAATTAAAAAAAATTATCGCGCCCCGTTATTTTTCTCCGAACAAAGAAAAAGGCAGGGACCCAAAAACTACAAAATGAGAAAAATACCGAACAAAACTTATAAAAGACAAATAATCAATGACTTTTCTTTTAACATATTTGGGACATGAACCACTACGTTATAGAAAAAAAATTGTTCATTCTCAAAACCATATCATCTTCGTTACTTTAAAAACCAAATGCATATTTGATTGATAATAATTGTAATTATAATAAAAATTATTTAGGATATTATTATGTTTAGTTTGATTGTATTCTATAATGGAATGTAAATGAATTACAACAATAGCAATAATCTTCATTACGCCTGCAGCCCTCTGTAATATTCATTACGCATTCAGTCCTCTCTATTTTTCTCACAATTTGTATAATTATTTATGATTTTTTTTGTTTATTCTACCTATTTTAGTAATAAAAAATTTTATTTTTTAATTTTATTTCATTTATAATTTTATAATCTTTATTTTAATATTATTATTTATTTTGATTACATTGCTTAAACAAACATTGTAATAGTAATATTATTTCTTTTACATTTAATTTTATTATAATTACTATTTTTATTGTTTATATTTAACGAATTAAACGTCATCTAAATATAATTCTTGTTGAGAATTTATTAGCTATAAAAAAAAATTTAAACTGAAAATATTAATTTTATGTTAACCGATTATGAAGCAAGGAACAGAGGAATAGATTCCTTTCAAGACACCTCTTCGTGTTTTTGATAATGAGATAAACTAAACACAAATGAAAAACGCATTTGGCTTTAACGGTTTAATTAATATTTTTTAGGCTTTAATTATATTAAAAATTGATTAAAAAAATCACAAAACAAATGTATCTTAAATATATAATAACAAAAATAATATTTTTAATACTATTTTATATTATTCTCAATTGAAAATAAAAATATTATTTTTATTATTATAGATTTTTTGTGTATTATTTTAGATAGTTTTTTAAATTCATTTTACCTTTTCATATGTGTAAAACACATGCTTCAATCTCCAATTAAATTAAAATTTTAGAAAATTAGTGTACATAAAATTGAATATAAGAATTACCAGTAAATATCACTACAAAATTATAATTTGAAGGGTGCAAATCTACAAAATTCCCCAATTTATATTTAGAAAATTATAATTTGATTCATATGTTACAAGTAAGGAGATGATACGATAAAACAGGTTAATCATGACCTTCATTTTTATAAAAGATGAAAAAACGTAAGATGTGAAGACCAAATAAACAATTAATAGAAACTTGAATAATGTTAAGAACACGTAATTACATTAATTATTATATTATATATAATTAAATAATTTTAAAAATAAAATAAATTGTTATTTTTTAAACAAATATAATCACGTATTATATTATAATTAATATGAATTTAAAATTAAATATAAATTTATGTGACAAATTTTCTCCTATACTTAAGCCAACGCTAATCTCCCACTTTTTATTCTTTAAAAAAAAGCAAAGCAAAATAGGAATTAGAATTTAGAATGTACTAAACCCCAATTCAGCGGGAAAATTAAAACCCGGGAATTGAAGTTTCCCACCAAAAATACATACAACGTACTAACCCTAATCCCACTCAACAATTTCAAAATCAAAACCCCGTTCTCATCTTTCTTTTATTTATAGTCGCATATGCTCCTCGATTTTTAGTGTTTTCAAGCTGTTGACGGAAGTTCCCAAATACGAAAAAAGAGAGAAGCTTCATTTTGCGTGCCGTGAGGAAAATCAGAAATGTATGTAGTGAAGAGAGATGGGCGGCGGGAGACTGTCCATTTTGATAAGATAACGGCGCGGTTGAAGAAATTGAGTTATGGGTTGAGTAGCGAACATTGTGACCCTGTATTGGTGGCTCAGAAGGTTTGTGCCGGGGTTTACAAGGGCGTTACTACTAGCCAGCTTGACGAACTGGCTGCTGAAACAGCCGCTGCGTTGACTGCCAATCATCCTGATTACGCCTGTGTAAGTAATTTTTCTCCGCTTATGCGTTTTCTTGGTTGGTTTTGTTTTTAAAGCATACTTTATTTTAATATTTGGGCGTTATCTGATTGTTTGGAGTCGAAATTATTATTGATTTTTCGGATCTAATGTGTTTCTGTATCTGATTAGATTGCCGCTATAAAAGTTGTTTTATAAACAATTTTTAGTTTCAGTTTTTAGAAGTATAAATTGATAATTGGATATTGTTTGTTTGATAACCAATTTTAATTTTCAATTTTTATCAAAGTTTAGCTCTTTAATCAATTTGAGTAAAATTGATTATGGATGGGTTAATTATTTTTAGTGTCAAGAAATAAAAAAAAAGAAAAAGAAATGAGCTCCAAAATAGACTTTTTTTTAATTTTATAATTTGACCAAAGTGTTTCAAAATCTAGAAAATAGAAATTGAAAATGAGCTATTCAATGTACCTAATTTTTAAAATTTGAAAATTGAAAATTGAAATTAAGATTTGAAATGGTTATCAAATGAGCCCGTAATATTTTGCATGATGGTTGAATTTATTTGAATTTTGGTTTGTTATGCTCTCAAGTAGTTTGTTTAATATTTCATTGTTTGTATTAAGGCAGTTGGCTGCAAGGATTGCGGTGTCAAATCTGCACAAAAACACTCTGAAATCCTTTTCTGAGACGTAAGTTCTGTCAGGAGTTATTTTTATTTTCACTTTCTAATCCAATTTATTGCAACTGTTCTCGCATATTTCTATAAATCATTATTATTGATGCTAGTGGGTGATTTATGTAGGATTAAAGTCATGTACACTCATGTCAATGAAAGATCTGGGTTAAAGGCTCCTTTGGTTGCGGATGATGTTTATGATATTATCATGAAGGTGATTTTCGTTATTACTAGCAAGAGTTATATTGTTTATCTGACACTTGTTTATGGAAATGTAATTCACCATGAAAAAAAAAAATTGATCATACCATTATTTAAGAGAAAAAATATATTTCTTGTTTTGGCTGATGAAACAATTTCTTCAATCCCAAATGTAAAAGAGTCTATACTCCAACTAACCCATTATTTTCATTTTTTAGTTAACGGTTTTTTGTCTCATTCCTTTTTTATTTCAGAATGCAGCTCGTTTGGATAGTGAGATAATTTATGATCGAGATTTTGATTATGATTACTTTGGGTTCAAGACCCTTGAGAGGTCCTACCTTTTAAAAGTACAAGGGAAGGTGGTAGAGAGGCCTCAACACATGTTGATGAGGGTTGCTGTTGGAATTCACATGAATGACATTGAATCTGCTATTAAGACATACCACATGATTTCTCAACGTTGGTTCACTCATGCTTCACCTACTCTTTTCAATGCAGGGACCCCAAGACCTCAAGTATGTTTGTTTACGTACTGTTGGAATTTTGACTCTTTTAAGTTTCATGTATTTGTGAATGTGGAATGAAACATAGTTTTTTGAAAATTATTTAAGTATTTTTTCTGATTTGCTTGGTAGTTAAGTAGCTGCTTCCTTGTATGTATGAAAGATGATAGCATTGAAGGTATATATGATACGCTGAAAGAATGCGCTGTTATTAGCAAATCAGCTGGAGGAATTGGTGTCTCAGTTCATAACATCCGTGCTGCTGGCAGTTATATTCGTGGAACAAATGGGACATCCAATGGCATTGTACCCATGCTGCGGGTTTTCAATGATACTGCCCGTTATGTTGATCAAGGTGGTGGCAAGCGAAAAGGTATTAGGATTAGCAGCTTTATTTATGATATTTGATTTTAAAAATGTGGCTTCTTTAAAACAAAAATTTTCATGCATGTAGGTGCTTTTGCTGTTTACTTGGAGCCATGGCATGCAGATATTTTTGAGTTCCTTGATTTAAGAAAAAACCATGGGACGGTATAATGTTTATTTGATCACTGAAACTGTTAACATTCTCTGAACTTATTTATAATCATTCTTGTATCGTATACTTATTTTCTTAACCTTTAGATGTGCATTGGATTATGTAAGCTTTGTAGTTTCTGGCATGGTTCTGCTAAGTTTAATGTGTAATGTATTTTCTATTGTAGGAAGAGCATCGGGCTCGTGATCTTTTTTATGCTCTTTGGGTTCCTGATCTCTTTATGGATAGAGTTCAGAGTAATGGTCACTGGTCTTTGTTTTGCCCTAACGAGGCTCCAGGTTTGGCTGATTGCTGGGGTGATGAATTTGAAAAGCTTTATACTGAATATGAAAGACAGGTATAACAAAGTTTTCCTAGCTGACTTATGGTACTGTTCTTGTCTGCATCCCTTAGTTGTATTTCTTATTATGCCTTATACTTATTCTGCTCCTATACAGGGAAAGGCAAAGAAGGTAGTTCAGGCACAGAATCTGTGGTTTGAAATTCTTAAGTCCCAGATAGAAACTGGGACCCCCTATATGTTGTTCAAAGTAATTTATTTTATTTATGTTACCATTTTCTTTGTTTTCCTTTAAACTTCAAAAAATTTCTCTTGATCGTTTTTTTTGTTGTTGCCTTTCTTTAAAGGATTCCTGCAATAGGAAGAGTAATCAGCAAAATTTGGGTACCATTAAGTCATCAAACCTATGCACTGAGATTATCGAATACACAAGTCCCACTGAAACTGCTGTATGCAATCTGGCATCAATTGCATTGCCAAGATTTGTCAGAGATAAAGTAATGTTTCTATTTTGTGCAAAGTAAGTATGATCTATTTTTAGTATTAGATATTTCAATTCTTCACGTTTTGATGCTTTGTTTTCAGGGGGTTCCTATAGAGGCTCATCCTTCTAAGCTTGTTGGAAGCAGGGGTTCCAAGAGCCGTTATTTTGATTTTGAAAAATTGGCAGAGGTATTTACAACTAATGAAATTATTTTGCCAATTTCCTTCTAGTAGAGTGGTTAAAAGTCTTGCTTTTCCCTAGTGAGTTCCTATAGAGTCTCATCCTTTTAAGCTTGTTGGAAGCAGGGGTTCCAAGGGCTGTTATTTTAAATTTGAAAAATTGGCAGAGGTATTTACAACTAATGAAATTATTTTTCCATTTTCCTTCTAGTAGAGTGCAAAAGGTCTTGCGTTTCCCTAGTGAGTTCCTTAGTTCAATTGATTCCCCCCCCCTCCCCTATCATATCGTCCTAAAAAGATCATGTAATTTTTTATGGTACAATATATATTTTATAATATTCTAAATAGTATTCTGAATCTTTGTTTATCTTCTGCTGGATGATAGATCACTGCTTTGGTCACGGAAAACCTTAATAAGATCATTGACGTTAATTATTATCCTGTTGAGAATGCAAAGTACTCGAATTTTCGACATAGACCAATTGGTATTGGAGTACAAGGTCTTGCCGACACCTTTATGTTGCTTGGCATGTCATTTGATTCTTCTGAGGTAATTTTCTAGCGTGCTCTACTATTTTAATTCAAATTTGGTCCACTTAATTTGTTTTGATGGCTCTACTGTATATTTTAGGCCCAACAATTGAATAAGGACATATTTGAGACCATTTATTATCATGCTCTCAAGGCTTCATGTGATTTAGCTGCTACAGAAGGCTCTTATGAGTCATACAATGGGAGTCCTGTAAGCAAGGTATATACGAACACAATGAAATTTGTGCTTTTAGTTACGAGTCATACAATAGTCTTGCAAGCAAGGTATATACGGAACACAATGAGATTTATGCTTTTAGTCATGAGTCATACAATGGGAGTACTGTAAGCAACATATATATGAACATAATGAGATTTGTGCTTTTAGTGCATTTTTCTTTTTTAGTCAAACTCTACTGCAACCTTGATGAGTTTATGTCATATACATATTTACTTGTTGGGTTATGCCATTTCCTTTGTACATTATGTAGTTTGTCAAATACTAAATTACTGATATCAATGGTTTCATCACATTATTTATTTCATTTTCTGTCTATTATCATTGATGGTTTATGAATATCTTATGCTGTGAAATTTCTATCTATAGATTTCTGATTGATCAGATGGTCATGTATTATTCAGGGAATTCTTCAACCTGACATGTGGGGAGTAGCTCCATCAGATCGATGGGATTGGGCAGCTCTTAGGGAAATGATAGCTAGGAATGGAGTTAGAAATTCACTGCTTGTAGCTCCAATGCCCACAGCTTCAACCAGCCAAATACTTGGAAACAATGAGTGCTTTGAGCCATACACTTCAAATATTTATAGTCGCAGGGTTCTAAGGTTTGCTTTGAGGTCCAAGTACTTTTGCTAGTTTCACATTAATTCTCCTATTTTCTGACTAAGTTTCCTTTGATTTCTGTAGTGGTGAGTTTGTTGTGGTGAATAAGCATCTTCTCCATGACTTGACTGAGATGGGTCTGTGGTCCCCTGCTGTTAAGAACAATATTATCAATGATGATGGATCTGTTCAGAAAATTCCAGAAATTCCTGATGACCTTAAAGTTATTTACAAGTATGAACGTTGAGTTTTCCTATCATGTGTGTAGGATTCCTATTATTTGCTCATTTTTTGTGTTAATATAACCTGCTGGAATCAGAACTGTCTGGGAGATCAAGCAGAGAACACTGGTTGATATGGCAGTTGATCGTGGATGCTACATAGATCAGAGTCAAAGCTTAAATATACACATGGACCAACCCAATTTTGGGAAACTTACTTCATTGCACTTCTATGCATGGACCAAGGTATGAATTATGGATTGCTCATTTTCGGCTTGATTTGATTATTTTTGTTGCTAAAAGCTTAATGTGATTTGGTTAATAGTAATGGTATCATCTATTGGCAAATTCCCCTAAGTTTGTTTTCTTGTTTCTGTGTTGGGTGTTACAGGGTCTGAAAACAGGAATGTATTATCTAAGATCACGTGCTGCAGCTGATGCCATCAAATTCACTGTTGACACTTCCATGCTCAATGCAAGTTTCAGTTTTTCTGACTTCATTTGTAAGAGTTGATCCTTATTTGAATTTTAGGATAATATGTTTCAACGCCTTTTATTTGCAATGCAGGAGAAGGACAAGGAGGAAAATGACGATACAAAAATTGCACAGATGGTTTGTTCTCTAACAAACCGTGAAGAGTGTTTGGCATGTGGTAGTTAGATACTTAGAATTGAGGTGGAGAAAAGTGCTTTTTCTTTTTTGGTAAATTTTTTTGGAGGATTTGTATTTTATATAAAGATTATTAAAATTTAAATTATATGAAAAATTAAAAATTGTAAAATTATAAGAAAGTAAATACAAAATAAATTAAAAGAAAATTGAGGCTTTTAAAACAATGTCTTTAAGATAAATTTTTTTTTTCATATTGTATGTTTGAAATTAAGGAAAAAAATCCTCTTAAGATACAATGCTTTAAAACAATTTAAGTATACTGACTTAAATTGTTATGTCAAATATGAATTGTATTTACTTTTTATTGTACTCAAATTTAGTTCTAGAATTTTAAATTTGCTAGAAACTAAAAAAGTACTTGTTTTAGGGAATATTTTGGTAGAAGTGTTTTTGTTGTGTTTTTTTTTTTTTTCCTTCTTTGGTGCCAATTTATAGTCATTTATGTGATCGTTGGGAAAAAAAATTATTGTAGTAAAAACTATTAAAATTAATGCAAAAAAATAGTTAAAAAGCAAAAATTATGTGTACTAAAAATTGAATTGTGCAAGGTTTATAAAAATTAGATGATATTTATATCTACAATGGTGGGTCCACAATTAAAATTTTAAATTTTTAGGTCAAAAATTTGAAGAATTGTACTCCTAATTGCTCATATAAAGAGAGTTTTTATGCTATATAAATTTACTTATTATATAAAATATTTTATGTATTAATAATTTTTCATATGAGACAAGCTAAAAATTACAATATTTTTTTTTCCAATAAATAAATTTTGATGCATAATTTTTTATTTACTTTAAAATTATTTTAAGCATGTAAATACATGATTTTAAAATCATTTAAAAAAAAAATATTAAATTATATTAAATAAATTATATTCAAAATAATACGATAGCAATTAACCTTAGTTAAAACACATATTTTAAGCATTGTACTTTATCAATTATTCTTTATGAAATCCTGAAAGTGCCACTTGTAGTTGGGTAGATCGTAGACGGGCCATTTGGCACTTCCGCTTGGCATTGAAGGATGCTAAGCATTGGTTGATTGGATGTCTTCTTTAGAGTTTCATTTATATCTTGATTTAGACAGTAAAATATTGAGCCATTAAAATTGTCGCATTATTTATGAAAATAAATAATTTATTATTATTATTATTATTATATTAGGTTAAATTAATCTTATAATTTTTTTTTTAAAAAAGTCATCAAAATCTAGTTCATGTTTTTTTGTTAAAATTATATTATGTTTTTTTAATTTTTTTTTAAAAATTGCAATACCATAAAATACATTTATTTAGATTAATTTTAGCTCATATGTACAATAGTTATTTAAATTGTACATTAAATTTTTAAAAAATAAATTATATATTTTTGCTCCAATTATTTATTGTAAATAGTTATTACAAATTTTAATAGTATGCTCATATAATTTTTTTAATTTAATAATTTGAAATTATTAAATAATCTTAGTAAAATGGAATAGTGATGAGAAAATAAGTATTACGTTATTTCTAATACTAACAGTATTACAATAATTAAACTAAATTTGTTGTTTGTATTAAATTATGGAAACTAATGAGCATGACCCAATAATTACATAATTAAAATACACATTTCATAATAATTATGAACTTATCCGGCCCTTTTTCCACAAAATACTCTTTATAATTTTATTGCCATTTTGGTAACATTGTTGAAACTAGTGATGGTATATAGTAAAATTATTTCATTCACATTAATTCCATTGGTAATATTATTCACATTATGTTTTTATTATGTTAAACAAACATGACATATATGTCTAAATTTATGCATTAACAGACTTATAAGAATATTTAGTGAATGTTGGTATAAATTATATTGGATACTTAATTTAATCTGTTTAAATTTTAAATTATAAAATTATGTGTGTTAACTTTTTATTTAAGTTTAAATTAAAAATAATATTTTTTATTTTTAAAAATATAATAAAAATTTAAATAAATTTTTAAAAAATATTTAAAATATAAATTATTTTATTAAAATATTTATAATCAATTTTATCTAACTATATAATTTGTTACTAATAATGTACAAATTAATTATAATATAATTTAATTTAACACAATTATATTTAAGTTATACTTAAATTATTTGATTCACTACGCCAAATATTTTAGTAGATGTTATTATTATTATTATTATTATCTCACGAGTCATTTAAAGTATCTAAGATAAGATGCTTATCAGTAAACAAACTGAATTTGAATAAAGATGGCTAGTTGCTTTCATCAGTTTCAAGTTTCAACTCCCAAGTTGGCCACATGCACGTCAACTTTACAAGTTGATTTATTTGCTTTTCAACTCTTTGTATTTAGCAAGCATTTCTGGTCTACATTTCTTTATTTTTTCTTATTTCAATGTCAAAGTATATCAAATTGGAATGCGACCTTAATAAAACTTGGCTTTGATCTCTAACTATTAAATAAGAAAATTATCAAGATAAAATTGTTAAAAGTTGTTGATCACCAACTCTCTTAAAGCTTAAGTTGTTAGGAGGAATTTTTATATAATCATTACTTCCTCCACAAATATTGGTTCTATGCACCATGTAGACTAAACATTTGTAAATTAATAATTAAAATTATACGTATAAAAAATATTGTGAGCTAGGAGACCGGGTCCATTATAGGCCCCAACATCACTGATTTTTTTACGATACTCCACAAGCTTATTATCAATTTCTTCTTACTAAATCTAAAAGAATTATTTTGAAATTCAAAAAAATAAAATAAAAATATATAATAATAAAAGGGAACCATGAAGTGGCTAATAATCTTTCATTGTTATTATAACTTTTAAGGCTGCTATTTTCCTAGTTAATTAGAAAAATGGGTAAGAAATCACATTACAAAGATTTTAAGCTCTACCTTTTCATTGGCAAGAGATTTACTTCTCATGGACAGCTCAAATTATGGGTTTACTTTTTAGGTGCTCAAGTTACTAAAGAAATGCAAAAACACCTTTTTTTTTTTTTGGGAAAGAAAGAAAGAGAACCTATATTTTATTAATTATAAGCAGCTACATCGTTCATAAGGACTGGGCGAAGCCATTACAGCTTGTCTTCAATACAAGTTACACAATTATCACAACTAAGGCCAAATTTGGCTAAAGAATGAGCAGCTACGTTGGTCCATCTAGAGAAAAAACAACAACGAAAAGAAATAGTATGTGTAACTAAACTCTTAATAGCCTCCACAATATGCCGATCTATATCTAGAGTACCAGAAGCACCATTCACCAGCTGTACCGCCCGTAAACAATTCGACTCAAGCACTTAATGGCAAAACCCAAAATCTAGACTAAATGCTAAACCATACCAGATAGCCCACAACTTTGCTGCTCTTGGTAACATACATGCAAACTTTATGTCTGCAACTACTCCCATTACTTCTCTTGTGTAGTCTCAAATTATAGCCCAACCCCACCATCCCTCTCACCACTGACAGCGCAACATCCATATTTAGCTTGAATTGCCCAGTCGGCGGCGACCCCCAACGCAACTCCCTCAGAAACACCTATTGTTGGGCTGTCAGATAGAACTTCCTGAACTCCTCCTACTGCGTCATCGCTCATTGGTGCACACTAATTCCCGCCCAGCTCTTCTCATCATATGCAACATTATACCTTGTTCTCTATATCCAATGGGCAGTCACCCTTAGTTACTCCAGCTTCTTGTCGCCTAGTTCTCCCAATGCAAGCCAATACTCAGAATGACATTTTCTGTTCTTATTTTTCCCATACTTAGAATGCCTTTTTTCTTTGCTACACAAGCTTACCTATTATAGGAAAGCAAATGTTTTATAAAGCATTCCATGTGTTATTGTTTTTTTCATGTGGGACAAATACAAAACATTAAATTACATTTTTTCTTCTCAATGAATGAGTTTTGAGATTCAATTTCTCATTTACCACAATATCATTTTGAGCATGTAAATATACTATTTTAAAGCCCTCATGGAGGAGAATAAAAATAAATCATGATCACACACTTATATCAAGTGGGTCTCACTCAAAATGATACCTTAAAATGGCATTTAACCATGGGTTAAAAACCCATTTTTTCCAACAAAAACTTCCATAACCTCCATTTGCTAATTTCTCTTATAAAAGCTAGCTAAATTAGATTTTTTCCAAGTCTCATTGGCAACCTTATAAGACCACAAAGCATGGCTAATATCTTCATTCTCACCACCATAAGCTAGGCAATTGGAATGGTTAATTACTCTCTGCTGCATCAAAACTTTATTGTAAGGTAACACCTTACAGTCAAAGTGCTTTACTTTGCCCATCACTTTTAAACCCCAAAATTGCTGCCAAAACCTTTACAACATAACCGTCAATGACGGCCCCAAACCATCCCTTTATAACTCACAAATTTTAGTAGCTACCTTATACCTACTCTTGATTGTATAGGAGCTGTGACTGGTGAAATGTCATACCAATATATTAAGTTGTGTGTTAGTCTAAGAATTGCATTGACATCATCAACCCCCAATACATTACGAATCAACGCCGCATTCCATTGCCCATATGAGCCAATCAAGTCCGACACCATTTCTACATTCGTTGTCCTCCTAACTGAGCTTATTTGAAGCCCCTTCCTTGTTAACGGTGCCCATAGGTTGTCAAATACCCGCATTGACTCTCCATTATAAATTTGCCAATGTACACCTTATATCAACTGTAGGGAAATAATGTATTGGACAAACAATAAATTAAATATTATAAATTAATAAAATGAATTAAAATTACAGAATAAATAAAAGACTGTAAATTACAACAAAGAAAATGAAAAGGAAGATCGAGGCCCGTAAACGATTTTCTTAAGATAAATTTTTTCTCTCACAACGGGTGTTTGAAATTAAGGAAAAAAACACCTCTCAGGATACAACGATTTAAAAACAGTTTAAGAACACTAAACTGAAACTGTTTGTAGGAACTGAATTTCTACCCGTTCTCTATCACACAAAGCTTAGCTCTAGATTATTATTTCTAGAAGATGGTAAATGTTTGCTGCAGGAAAATGAGAAGAGAAAGGTTTATGTTTGCTGTGTGTTTTTCCCTCAGTTGTAGAGTCAATATATAGGCATCCAAATGTGGCTGTTAGAAATGGATTTTGAAACTGCTGCAACAAATGCAGCTGTTATAAAAACTGCTGCTTCAATTTTGTAACTGTTGAGCTGCTGAAACTGCAGCAATAAATCTCCTCAACGGTTACAATCTAATTCTGAGAGGAAAAATAAAATTACATGTAGCAAAACCTGAACTGCACAAGACCCATTTAAATTGGACGACATTCGTGTCCGCAGGTCGTGCGGGCCCTCAATTGGAGTTTCGAATTTTTAGGCCGAAAATCCTAGGATTTGCACCCCCCTGAGCGTGCACGTGGAGAGAGCCTTTATGCTACACAAGCTAACCTCCCATAGGAAAGAAAATGCTATATAAAGCATTTCATGTGTTAGTGTTTTTCCCATATGAGATAAACCAAAACTACAACATTTTTTCCATCTCAATGAGTGAACTTTGAGACACAATTTTTCATTCATCTTAATCTCATTTTGAGTGTATAAATATATGATTTCGAAGCCCTCGCGGAAGACAATCCAAATCAATCACGACCCTAAACTTATACCAAGTGGGTCTCACTTAAAATGATGCATCAAAATGGTATTTAACCATAAGTCTAAATACCCATTTTTCCAACGAACCCTACATGAATGAAATTTTTTGGAGTTTTTCAAAAGAAAACTGACTCAAATCAATTTGACATGAGGTGATAGAGTTCAACGGTCTGAGACCTGTATAGGATAGGTAGGTATAACCCCTTGAACCTTCCCTTGTGAGAATATGTTTACTTACTGACTGATAGTAGACGCAATGTCCTTGAAATGTTCTACCGTTTATGTAAACGATGACATACTTCACATAGGAATCATTCCTGATACAATTCAGTTCTCACTGTTATGTTCGTTTTGGCCATGAACATACGCCTGATTCTGTGAGAGTTGCTCAAGAATTGAGTCCAACAATTCCCTTTTGAAGTGGCCCCAATTCTTTCTCATATAGGTGATCTCTTATTTATAAGAGTAATCCGCAAAGAGTAACCCGTTGTACTCCGCTCAATATTCTCTTCGTAAGAATCATTAAAAACATTAGCTTAACCTATACTTACGGGTATCACTGCTTTCATCATAGGAATAGACTTGAGGATAAAGCCCCACAGTGATCACACTAAGTCCTTACAATTAGGTTGTCCCTTTGAACCTAGATCTTGGGATCTCCAGTCAACTAGGTTGGGTTTCCTTTGCAAAGTCTTATTCATTCATGGGCTTTTAGTCCCATTTCCTTCGATGATGTCTCAACTAACTCTCTATTTAACCCTTTGGTTAACGGATCCGCTAAATTATCCTTTGACTTCATATAGTCAACAGAAATAACCCCAGTTAAGAGTAATTGTCTAATGGTATTATGTATGCGATGTATATGTCGAGACTTACCATTATACATGTTGCTTTGTGCCCTACCAATTGAAATTGATTGTCACAATGTATGCAAATTGCAGGCACAGGCTAGGCCACTTTGGAATATCTTCTAAGAAATTGCGTAGCCATTCGGCCTCTTCGCCATATTTATCCAAAGCGATGAACTTAGATTCCATCGTGGATCTAGCTATGCAAGTCTGTTTAGATGACTTCCATGAAATAGCTGCACCACCCAGTGTAAACACGTATCCACTGGTAGACTTAGAGTCTTTCATATCAGATATCCAGTTTACATCACTGTATCCTTCTAATACATCTAGATATCTAGTGTAGTGTAGTCCATAGCTACGTGTGTATCTTAAGTATCTAAGTAATCTAGTAATACCTTTCCAGTGGTCAGATCCTAGATTGTTGGTATATCTACTTAGTTTACTTACAACATAAGCTATGTCCGATCTTGTACAACTCATCAAGTACATAAGAGTTTCTATCACTATAGAATATTCAAATTGAGATACATTCTTACCTCTATTCTTGGTTAGGTGTAGATTAACATCTACCAATGTTCCAACAATACCATAATCACCTTTGTTGAACTTTCAAGGATTTTGTCAACATAATGACTTTGACTAAGAATGAGATTGCTTGATATCTTTGATATCTTAATTCCTAGAATTACATTAGCAGGTCCCATGTCTTGCATGTCAAACCTTGAGTTCAACATATTTTTGGTAGATTTGATCATTACTACCCACAATTAACATGTCATCAATGTACAGACACAAGATGACATAACCATCTTTAGTGTCCTTGACGTATACACATTTGTCACATTCATTGATCTTAAATCAATTTGTCTTTATGACATTATCAAATTTTTCATGCCATTGTTTTGGTGCTTGCTTCAAGCCATATAATGACTTCACCAATTTATAGACCTTTCATTCTTGCCTTGGGGCAGAAAAATCCTAGGGTTGATCCATGTAGATTTCTTCATATAAATCTCAATTTAGAAAAACTGTCTTACCATCCATTTTAATGTATCTCAAGATTTTGCAAAGTTGCGATATCAATTATTATCCTAATGAATGTTATTCTCGTCACGGAAAAATAAGTATCAAAGTAATCAAGGCCATGTCATTGTTTGTAACCCTTTATTACAAGCCTGGCCTTGTACTTTTTTATTGATCTATCTGGTCTAAGTTTTCTCTTGAAAATCCACTTGGATTTTAATGTTTTACTTCTTGGAGGTAAATTGACTAGTTCTCAAGTGTGATTTTGCAGAATGGACTCAATTTTACTATTAATGGCCTCTTTCCATTGAGGACCTTTAGAAGAGTTTACAGCCTTTTCATAGGTTTGAGGTTCATTTTCTAGCAAATAAATCAAAAAATCTGGACCATAGGACGTTTTTGTCGTAACCCTTTTGCTACGTCTAGGTTCAACCTCAACCTCTTGTTTAGATTCTTGTTTATGGCTATCTTCATTCATAGTCTCATAAGATAGTTTAGACGAACTCGATTCCCTTTGGGATTTACATGAAAATACATGTTCAAAAAACGAAGCATTCCTTGATTCCATTATTCTATTATTGTGTATGTCTGAGATCTTTGACTCATGTACAAGAAAACGATAAGCATTACTGTTATGTGCATATCCAATAAAAATGCAATCTATTATTTTTGGACCTATCTTCACCTTCTTAGGTATAGGTACGACTACTTTAGCAAGACACCCTCCACACTCGTAAATATTTATAGGAAGGTATCCTTCCTTTAAATAACTCATACGGTGTCTTTTGTGCCTTTTTCTTAGGAACCTTATTTAAAAGGTAGTTAGTCGATAAAATTGCTTCCCCCACAAGTTCTAGGGTAACCCAAAACTTTGTAACATTACATTCATCATTTCTTTTAAGGTACGATTCTTTCACTCAACTACTCCATTCTGTTGAGGCGAATAAGGTGTTGTGGTTTCATGTATGATTCCGTGTTCTACACAAAACTCACCAAAAGGTGCTTCATACTCACCACCATGATCACTTCGTAGTACCTTGATTTTCTTGTTGAGTTGGTTCTCAACTTTTGCTTTATAGAGAATAAATTTCTCTATAGCTTCATCTTTGTTTTTGAGCAAATATACATGACAATATTTTGTGTTATCATCGATAAAAGTAATAAAATACTTATTACCACCTCTTGTTTGAACAAACTTCAAATCACATAGATCACTATGGATTAAATCAAGAGGTTTCGTGTTCCTTTCGATTGAATGGAATGATGACTTTGTCATTTTTGCCTAAACACAAGCTTCACATTTGTGTTTGGAATCAATTTGAAAAGATGGTATATGATCCATGTTAATTAAGCTATGCAAAGATTCATAGTTAACATAACCTAGTCTACCATGCCACAAATTGGAAGAGTCAAACAAGTAAGCAGAAGAATTAACTTTATTAATTTTTTAGGCATTACAGTTGTTACATTAAGCTTAAAAAGCCCATTACAAGCATACCCCTTGCGCACCAATATACCCTTTTTGGTCAACACGACCTTATTTGACTCAAATACAATTCTAAAGCCATGTTTATTCAGCAATGAACCATACACAAGGTTCTTACGAATCTCAAGTACATACAATATATTATTTAGAGTCAGATTCTTTCCTGAGGTCATCTTCAATACAACTTTTCCTTGCCCTTCAATAATTGAAGTTGCAGAGTTGCTCATAAATAGCTTTTCACCTTCCTTGATAGCTTCAAAGGTGGTAAATAGCCCCTTGTCTGAGCAAACATGTCTGGTTGCACCAGTGTCAATCCACCACTCCCTTGGGTTGGACCCAACCAAGTTCACTTCAGAGACGACTGCACACAGGTCACTATCAGAAAAGTCTTGAGTGTCATCCACCATGTTTGCCTCACGGTTTCTATTTTTCTTTGGAAATGTATAGTCTGGAGATTTGTGCCCTGTCCTTTGATAGTTAAAGCAAGTCCCCTTGAAGCTTGACTTCTTAAAAGTTGCTTCCTTAGGTTTCAACTTTGAACCTTTGTTCAGCTTGCCCTTACCCTTACCTTTATACTTGTTGTGCTTGAAGCTTTGACCATGATCCACCATGTTAGCCTTGGGTTCTGATGGGATATTGCCCCTTTTGGAAGAAGCCTTGTTGTCTTCTTCTACCTTAAATCTTACAAGCAAGTCTTGCATAGACACTTCCCTTCACTTATGCTTAAGGTAGGCCTTGAACTCTCTCCATGAAGGGGGCAACTTTTCAATAATAACTATAACTTGGAAGGTCTCACTCAGTACCATCCCTTCATCATGCATCTCTGTTATAATATCTTGGAATTCACGTACTTGACTGCATACTGGTTTATTGTCCACCATCATAAAATCAAGAAAGCGACCAACCAAAAATTTCTTGGCACCGACATTTTCAGTTTCATACTTCTGGTGCAATGACTCCCACAAGTCTTTAGCCGTCTTCTCTTATTATACTCATTGTATAAGGAGTCACTTAGGCTATTCAGAATATAATTCCTACACAGGTAATCAGAATGCTTTCATACTTCAATAGCACTAGCAAACTGAAAATCCTGTTCACTCTCAGGTTGTTTGGGAGATTCCTCAGTTAAGAACCTTACTAGATTCAAGGTGGTAAGATAAAATAACATCTTACTTCTCCTCCTCTTGAAGTTCAATCCATTGAACTTCTCCAGTTTCTCTGCCACAACATGGTTCAAAGGAACCAAAACCGGTAACTTGGGATAACCCCATGAGCCACAGTAGGCCTCACCATTTGGTTCATATTTGAACCACCCACAGAAGGGTTAGTAGCATTCACAGTGAAAATCTCAGGAGTGGTCATCTTTGAAGTCATTTTTGATATTTCTGAAAAATAGTTTCAATAACCAAAGTATTAAAACCACCGAAAAATATTTAGTCTATATTTCAAAGAAGTATCACAATTGATTCAGATAAATAACTCAAAACAATTTATAAATCTTGTACAAAATGTGATAAAGGTTATCAAGATACAAAATGTAATCAATTCAACTTAATTAAGAAGAAATAACATTAAGAAATAAAACAAAGAAATTTATTTATTTTTTCTAATTAAATTGAAAAGTAAAAAGTTGAAAGAAGTAAAATGAATATTAATTAGCAGTAAAATAACCTTGCTAAATTATTAGTATTAATTAGCAGTAAAATAAAATATATAAATGAATATATGTAAACGGGTAGCAGTAAATGATTTTTTTTGTTTAAGTATTGCTTAAAATATTAATTTATTTAGTTTACTTAATAAATAGAAGTAAAGAAAACAATATAGTAACAGTATTATTAATAGTGAACGGTTAAAAAAAATTGGAATTAACATTAATACATTACAATGCAAAATATGCAAAAGAAAACATATTAGATCAAACAGTAAAATGAAAATAAATATGCAAAAATCTAACAATAGATGATATAAAGCAAAGATGAAGTAAGCCAAGTGAAGTAAAAATAAATAAATAAATAAAATTGATCAGTTTATCAGCTAATAAGTAAAGTATGCGTTCTTCAGAAGAAAACTGGAAAATAAGTTTATCAGTTAATAGTAGCAACGTAGAAAAGAAAACTGGAAAAATAAGTTTGATAATTTATTGTTTGTCTAGGAAAAAATGTTTGAGTAAAAATTTATCTTAAGATTGTAGGGAAATAATGTATTGGATAAATAAGAAATTGAATATTATAAATTAATAAAATGAATTAAAATTACAGAATAAAAAAAAGACTGTAAATTACAACAAAGAAAATGAAAAGGAAGATCGAGGTCCGTAATGGTTTTCTTAACATAAAATTTTCCCCTCACAACGGGTGTTTGAGATTAAGAAAAAAAATACCTCATAGGATACAACAATCTAAAAATAATTTAAGAACACCAAATTGAAACTGTTTGTATAAACTGAGAAGGAAATGAGAAGAGAAAGGTTTATGTTTGCTGTGTGTTTTTCCCTTAGCTGCAGCAATAAATCTCTTGAACAGTTACAATCTAATTCTGAGAGGAAAAATAAAATTACGTGTAGCAAACCTCGAACCACGCAGGGCCCATTGAAATTGGATGACATTCGTGTCCGCAGGACATGTGGGCCCGCAATTGGAGTTTTGAATTTTCGGGCCGAAAATCCAAGGATTTGCACCCCCTTGAGCACGCACATGAAAAGAGCCTTTATGCTACACAAGCTTACCTCCCATAGGAAAGCAAATGCTATACAAAGCATTTCATGTGTTAGTGTTTTTTCCATGTGGGACAAACCAAAACCACAACATTTTTTCCATCTCAATAAGTGAACTTTGAGACACAATTTCTCATTCATCTCAATCTCATTTTGAGTGTATAAATATATGATTTCGAAGCCCTTGCGGAGGAGAACCCAAATCAATCACGACCCTAAACTTATACCAAGTGGGTCTCACTTAAAATGATGCATCAAAATGGTATTTAACCATGAGTCTAAATACCCATTTTCCCATTTTTCCAACATCAACAAATCCCTACCCCAAAGTAAACTGCGCCACACGAAGCTCGTCCGACTAGTTGGCTAAACAGCAAGAAAAGCTTATTAGGACAAATATTTATTTCTTAATACGCTACTTGCCAAAGATTGGGGTATCATTATAAGTCTCCATACCTACTTCATTATCATTGTTGATTAAAATCAATATACCCTTATTTTTCGATTTACATATATCTGACCACACAATCCAATAAATACTATCGCCATCTTTTTTATTTGCCCACCTAAACCTTGCCACCATGTGTTCAATTTCATCACATAAGCTTGCTAGTAACTTTAAAAGGCTCATAACATACACCAGAATAGCTTGATAAATTGATTTTAAGAGCACTTCTTTGCCAACTTTACATAAGACACGTTCCTTCCACCCTCCCCAGCCTTTTCATGCATCACTTTCGGATTGTCTGAAATGAACTTCTTTTATCTATTTTCCCAAATATTTTTCGTGATAGAGGACCTCATTCACACCTAATACATTAAGAAGTTCATCTCGAGAATGCGGGGTAGTGGTTGGACTAAATAAGACAATTGACTTTTTGAAATTGGCTTGTTGCTCGGTTACTCTCTCATATACTTGTAAGGTTTATATTTATTGGCAATTTTTGTGAACAAAATATCAAATGTAATCTAGCATAGGGTCACCGTTCGATCAATTGATACACGACTAATGAACTCTTCGAACGTGCAATATTCATCAGGTAAAATATTTCATCATGCATACACACTCACACAATTGAACACTACACTTAGTTTGGATTGTATCGAAAGAATATATTGTGCACACCATGTTCGATCGATCTAGGGTATGGTTAGATCGATCGAGACATGTTCGATCGATCGAGCCTGGATCAACTTCGATCTAGGTTCTCTCTGTTTGGATTAGATCGATCGAGAAATTTGATCGATCGATCGAACCATGTTCGATCGATCGAGACTAGATCAACTTCGATCTAAGTCCTCTCTGTTTGGACTGGATCGATCGAGCAATTGGATCGATCGATCGAACCCTGTTCGATCGATCGAGTATAGAACAACTTCGATCCAGGTTCTCTCTGTTTGAGTTAGATCGATCGAGTTCTGTGGGTCGATCGATCGAGAAGGTCTGGATCGATCGAAACGGCCTGTCGATCGATCGAGCCGGTATTATAATCCTACTCAAACTCTATTTGTATGTTCGATCCAAATGCTACTTTTACCTATTAGACCCCATTTATTGTATATAACTGAATCCTTGGTTGAGGTTAATTGTGGTAATTGTAAATCCTGATTAGTGTAGAGTTATGACTTGTTACAAATCCTGTTTGAGCGTGAATTGGACTCTATATATATGAGAGGTGCTTGTGCTTAATTTTCAACCACACAGAAATAAATTTTCATAACTCTGATTGCGCTTTAAAAACTTCTTCTCTTCATCTTTCAATTTTAAGCGCTTTGATATTTTTAATTGTTCGAACATATAGTGTGGTTATGTTTGAATAATTCATGCGCTTAATTGTTTCTTCGTGATATTTGTTTTGCATGTTCTAGAGTTTGCCTGCTGATCTGTTTTTGCATCTTTTGCTATTGAATCTGCTCTAGGACACGTTTTGCATTTGTGCTACTTGTGCTAATCTTTTAGGTACTGTTGGTGACGTGTTCGGTGTTTCGTGTGACTCGAAACTACCGAACTTAACGGGTTCGATTGTTCTTGTGCGACTCAAGAAGATCGGAACGTTGGTCCGGATCCAGACATCTAGCTATTGGAGGCTGTGAAAGGAGCGACGGCTCGTAAGTAAATTACATAGGGGGGCTTTATCTGTGACGGGTAGTTTAAGACCTAGCCTTGTAATTGAACATTATTTTCATAGTGGATAGTTAGGTGGTCCGGTGGACCGGTGGTTTTCCTCTTAGGTCATTGTTGTGGCTTAGGTTGTTTCCACCTAAAAATTTCTTGTGTCGTTTATTAATTCCGCATTTTAATTTCATACGTGATTGCATGTGAAGCCGTTGTGTTTAGGTAAAATAATTAAAAAAGTTATTAAATCTGAAAATAATCTATTCACCCCCCCTTTAGGCTTATTTGGTCCGTAACTAAAACTTTCAATTGGTATCAGAGCGGGTCACTAGATATACTTAGTGTTTGCCTAGGACCTTGTTATGGATTATTTGAGAGAGAGTTCTTCTACAACCCGTCCACCTTACTTTGATGGGTCTAACTACCCATATTGGAAGGCTCGTATGAGAGCCTTTCTGCGCTCCTTAGATGAATGTGTGTGGAATTCTGTGCTATATGGTTGGGAGCCACCTAAGGTTACCAAGGATGGTGTAGTCACACTTAAACCTAGGAATGACTGGACCATTGAAGATAAAACTGGTAGTGGTTGGAATCAAAAGGGGATCAATGCTATTTTTAGTGCTGTATCTCCTGATGAATTTCGACGTATTTCGGATGTTGAAACTGCTAAGGCTGCTTGGGACACTTTAGAGGTTGCTCGTGAGGGCACGTCCCAAGTTAAACGAACAAAACTGCGCATGCTAGCTACAAAATTAGAAAATCTTAGAATGGAGGAAGATGAAACTTTTTCTGAATTCTATGCAAAATTATGTGATATTGCTAACTCATCTTCAAATCTTGGAGAGAAAATTGATGAACGCAGGTTGGTTCGTAAGGTCTTGTGCTCCCTACCAGATCGATTCCAAGTGAAAGTCACTGCAATTGAGGAAAGCAAAGACATTGACACCATCAAAATTGAGGAACTTGTTGGATCAATCCAAACCTTTGAGATGAATCTGCGAACACCAAAAAGGAACAAGGGAGTGGCATTCAAGACAACGAACAAAGATGGTGATAACAGTGATGGTTCCATGGATGATGAAGAACTTGTCTATTTGGCCAGAAAATTCAAAAAGATGTTCAACAGGAGAAATCTGCAAAATAAAAATCAATCCATTCGCACCAAAGAATACAAGTCAAAAGAATTTAAGCCCATTAATTCTGATGGTAAGAAACCTAAACTCACTGGACCTCAATGTTTTGAATGCAATGGTATTGGTCACTTTGCAGCTGAGTGCGCAAATAAGAAGAAGAAAACTGGTAAGGCCTTCAATGCTACTCTTAATGATTCAGAAAGTGATCAAGCAAGTGATTCAGATGCTGGTGACACCAACTATTGAGCCTTTATTGCAACTATTGATGGATACTCCAATAAATCTGATTCTGAATCTGATTCTGACAATGAAGGAAGTAAATCTAACTCTATCTTCTCTAAATTTAATGCTAACAGTTTTGAGGAATTATTTCTTGATTTGATTAATTGCAAGAAAGAAAAAGATAAACTTCTTATATCTATCACAAAACTAAATGACAAAATCAAATCTCAAGACATTAATTTATCAATTCTGGAAAAAGAGAAAGGTGAACTGTCTGAGCATATTAATCAGTTGAGTTTAAGTCTTGCAGGGATCAAACAAGAAAATTCACAGCTTGTGCAGGAATTACAGCAGTCAAAGGAAACTGTGAAAAAGCTGACAATTGGAGCTGAAAGATTAAACAAAGTACTTGATCTCGGAAAGCCCTTTGGAGACAAGAGAGGATTAGGCTATGTGGATGAGAACACTACACCATCATCATCAAAAACAGAGTTTGTTAAATCATCTAAACCTTCCTCTTCACAAAATGTCCACATGACACAAGCACCTACAGTTAAATTTATTCCTATCTGTCATCATTGTGGTAGAAAGGGACACATTAGACCTAAGTGCAGAATACTGTTGAGTTCTAATTGGAATTATCATAACATGCATGGATCATACTATAGGAATTATAACTATGCTCACTTATATAGATCACGAACCAAGCATATGAGAACACAGTTTGATCCCTCTAGGACACGTGAATTAGAAACATCAATACCCCCCCAAATAAAACAAGCCAAAATTAAGAAGGGTTGGGTCAAGAAATCTGAAATACACTGTTTTGTAGCTCACATAGCATTTAAGGCTAAATCTACCACTGCATGGTACTTTGATAGTGGATGCTCTAGACACATGACAGGTGATCATTCCCTTTTTAAAACATTTGAAGATTATAATGAAGGAACAGTTACTTTTGGTGATGGTAAAAAATCTAAAATTCTGGGAAAAGGAACAATACAAGTAGATGGCATACCTGAACTAGATAATGTTTTATTTGTTGATGGACTTAAGGCAAACCTAATAAGCATCAGTCAAATCTGTGATAAAAACTATAGTGTGCAGTTTACCAACAACCATTGCATTGTAACTGATCTTAATGGTAATTGCTTGCTTAGAGGAACTAGATCTCATGACAATTGTTATTGCATTGATATATCACCCACTGTTACTTGCAATCTTGCTCATAATGATTCTATAACTGTTTGGCACCAAAAGATGGGACATATAAATTTCAGTGATTTGGTGAATTTGAGTAAAAAGGAAATTGTGCGTGGGATACCTAAGCTTTCTGAAAATGACAAAATATTTTGTGGACCATGCCAACTTGGCAAACAGACTCGTAATCCTCATAAGAAACTTAAAGGAATTAATACAAGCAGGATACTTGAGTTGATTCATATTGACTTAATAGGTCCTATGAGAACCGAAAGTTTGGGTGGTAAGAAATACATCATTGTTACTGTTGATGATTATTCACGTTACACTTGGGTAAATTTTCTGAGAGAAAAATCTGATGCATTTGATGTCTTTAGTTCTTTTTGTCTCAAAGTACAGGTTGAAGCAGGAAATCATATAACCAACATCATGAGACTAAGAACCGATCATAGAAAGGAATTTGAAAATACCAAATTTGCTGAATTTTGCAAGGAGCATGGAATCAATCATGAATTTTCAGCACCAATCACCCCTCAACAAAATGGTGTAGTTGAAAGAAAGAATAGAGTGATACAAGAGATGGCTCGTGTTCTTCTACATGCAAAGGAAATCTCGAAGAAATTCTGGGCTGAAGCAGTAAGTACTGCATGCTATCTCATGAATCGTGTCTATCTACGCCCAGGTACGAATAAAACTCCGTATGAGATATGGAAAGGTAAGAAACCAAACTTAAAACATCTGCATGTATTTGGTAGTAAATGTTACATTCTCAGAGATCGTGAACAATTAGGTAAGTTCGATACTAGGAGTGACGAAGGTATATTTCTTGGTTACTCTTTGACTAGTCGTGCTTTTAGAGTCTTTAACTTGAGAACTAACACAATGATGGAATCTATTAATGTGACTATTGATGATGCAGGTACTACTAATCAATTGGAAACTATGCAGGATGAAGAATTAGATATTGAAGTACCTAATGACCAACAAAAAGATGAAACTACCAAAACAGAGATTAAGTGCACTGATTTAAAGGATGAAACAATTTCAAATGATCTCATACAAAGACCAACACGTACCTCCAAGAACCATCCTGTTGAAAACATCATTGGTGACCCTAATGCGAGCATGGTAACTAGAAGACGTCAGGTAAGTGAGATAACCTATCTTTGTTATATTTCACAAATAGAGCCTAAGAATGTGGATGATGCATTAAAAGATGAGTATTGGATAAATGCCATGCAGGAAGAATTATTGCAATTTACAAAAAATGATGTATGGACTTTAGTGCCTAGACCACATAGACATCAGACATCATTTTATTAGAGAACTTGTTGAGGAAAAGGTTTTGACACTTGAATTTCTCCTCACTGAAAGACAATTGGCTGACATGTTCACTAAGGCACTTGACACACAAAGATTTGAAACACTTAGAAATGCCTTAAGAATTTGTCAAATAGAGTAATTTAAAAAAAAAAAAAAGATTCATGTAATACTCACACACACAACCTATTTTTAACTTCATCTTTACTCTATCATTCTAACATGTTAACACATCTTCTTTATTCACTTATAATGATCATGTTGCATGAACTTATTCACACACTCACTGAACACACATGCATGTTATATTTGAGATCTATGATAAACTTTGAAAAACTCGTATCGTAAAAATTACCTAGCTATGAGAGGGCTACCTACTGTGATGTGTGCAGCTACCGTAGTGCGCGGAGAGGGCTACCTCACAACTAGTGTGAAAGTCATCATACTAGGTTTATGGCTTGTGCAAAATAAAAATAACTATCTCTGCACAAAAAGAATTAGCCAAAAGAAATTAAAAAAAAAAAAAAAAAGGGAAAACAAAACAAACAAAACATCATTCAGCTCTTTTTCTTTTGATATGATTTCTCTCATGTTCCATCATAGATACCTTATTTAACTTACTTGTGGAGTTCCAATATTCAAATCATTCTAAGTGCATCTAACATGTCATTATCGGTATTAAAGCGTTTGTGTTATTATTTTTTTTTTATTTGAACTATTTTTAGTTGATTATTTGTTGTGTGTTTGCTGATTATTATGTGAGTTTATTTAAAAAAAAAAAAAGGGCTTGAATGTCGATCGATCGACAACGAACTCGATCGATCTATGTTGAATATCGATCGATCGAGGGAATATTCGATCGATCGACTGTGTTCAGTTTAAATACCCCCACGGTTTCTTCCCCCCATTTTCACGAACTCAATCGTTTCTCTCGCCATTTTTTCAAAAAATCGATCAAAATCGCTCCTTTTTGCTCCCATAGCATTCCAAACTTGATTTACAACAACAATCCAGCATCAAACTTCATCAAAAATCCATCTTTTTCAAAAACAAAAATTCAAATTTCAAATATTTTCCTTTCCCACCAACCAAACACTCCTTCCAACCTCTTTTAGTGAAAATGGCATCCCGAAGACACGCTCTTCCACATGGTGCACCAACATCATACAGTTCCCAATGGTAGACCAAGGAATCACAAGTAAGGTATCGTAACACATTTTCTAAATGCCCCATTTTACTTGAGCGTGGTGTAAACTGGAATGATGTGCATGAAGTAGGGGTTACTAGGGTGATACGAAATCTCGGGTGGGAGTCTTTATTTACTCCGAAGAAAATGTGCTGTCCTGCTTTAGTTAGAGAATTATATGCCAATGTGGATTTGGGAATTAGAAATACTGGACCAATGTGCTATAAAGTGTTTATTCAAAATAAGATTTTAGATATCACTCCTGACACAATCAATGAATTTCTTGGAATTACTAATTTGGGTGAATCCGATTTTGATTTTGGGAAGTTTGACGTATCTAATGAGGACTTATTGACTGAATTGACGGGGTCACCTGATTCCGGGATAAATCTCAAAGGTCTTTATATACCCGGTGAATTTAAGACGTTCTACCGCATCCTAAATAGAATGGTGTGTACCAACTTACTCCCTACCAACCACCCTGCTGAAATTGGTTATCAGCACGCCAAAATCCTCTACTGTATTGGCAAAGGGATTGCATTTGATGTTGGCATCATTATCTTGGATGAGTTTTTGACCCAAGCTGCGATTACATATCCTAGGATCGGGTTACCCTATGGTTGTCTGCTGACTAATCTGGTTATATCTATTGGGGTTGAACCGACACCAGATAGTGCAACGGTTAAGCATATGGGAGATATAGGTAGAGGTACAGTCTCTTGGTCTTCGGCTCACACTGCGAAGAAACACAAGAGATCAGAGGCTGGAACAAGCGGGGCTACTGTGGCAGAATTATTGGGGGATGACGACATTGAACCCCCCACTGAACCATCTCTTTCCTGTCAGGAAGTGTTTGAAAATGACATGGTCACGAGAATGGAAGCTCTTTCCAACCAAATGGGTGCCATGCATACCCTCTACGAGGGATTGAGCCATAGGGTCAATGAGATGGATGAAAGGCAACATGGCATACGCACCGACGTCACTGCCATCCTTACTATGGTTCGGGATCTACACAATCAACGACAACTTCCTCCCAATGAGGACGACCAGTAGTCCAACCCCGAGAATTCCTGTTTTCATTTTTTATTTTTATTTTTTTGTTTTCATTTTTTTTGGTTATGTTATCTGGATGTTTTATGATCTTTAAGTGTTTTTGGATTCTAATGACATATTTTTACTAACACGCTTTGGTGTTTGTCCTTTTCGTATGTCAAAAAGGGGGAGAAAAAGCGACATGAGACATGAGTATGATACAAACGGTAATGTCATGTTTAGGGGGAGCACATTAAGGGGGAGCTTTGTTTTCATAAATTTTCATTACATACACTCAACTAACATACTGACAATGGGTCTTGAGCCCAAGCTGCTTGATTATTTTTGTTTCTTTTTCAGTGTATTAATCATACAAGATGGCTCCACCAGATCATAGATAGCTCCACTATTGAAGTTTTAAAAAATTGTAATTTATGAGCGTTTTGAGAGTTATGTAGTGAGCGACGAATTTTGTCACACGAAAATGCCAAAGGGGGAGATTGTAAGGTTTATATTTATTGGCAATTTTCGTGAACAAAATATCAAATGTAATCTAGCATAGGGTCACCGTTCGATCAATTGATACACGACTAATGAACTCTTCGAACGTGCAATATTCATCAGGTAAAACATTTCATCATGCATACACACTCACACAATTGAACACTACACTTAGTTTGGATTGTATCGAAAGAATATATTGTGCACACCATGTTCGATCGATCTAGGGTATGGTTAGATCGATCGAGACATGTTCGATCGATCGAGCCTGGATCAACTTCGATCTAGGTTCTCTCTGTTTGGATTAGATTGATCGAGAAATTTGATCGATCGATCGAACCATGTTCGATCGATCGAGACTGGATCAACTTCGATCTAAGTCCTCTCTGTTTGGACTGGATCGATCGAGCAATTGGATCGATCGATCGAACCCTGTTCGATCGATCGAGTATAGAACAACTTCGATCCAGGTTCTTTCTGTTTGAGTTAGATCGATCGAGTTCTGTGGGTTGATCGATCGAGAAGGTCTGGATCGATCGAAACGGCCTGTCGATCGATCGAGCCGGTATTATAATCCTACTCAAACTCTATTTGTATGTTCGATCCAAATGCTACTTTTACCTATTAGACCCCATTTATTGTATATAACTGAATCCTTGGTTGAGGTTAATTGTGGTAATTGTAAATCCTGATTAGTGTAGAGTTATGACTTGTTACAAATCCTATTTGAGCGTGAATTAGACTCTATATATATGAGAGGTGCTTGTGCTTAATTTTCAACCACACAGAAATAAATTTTCATAACTCTGATTGCGCTTTAAAAACTTCTTCTCTTCATCTTTCAATTTTAAGCGCTTTGATATTTTTAATTGTTCGAACATATAGTGTGGTTATGTTTGAATAATTCATGCGCTTAATTGTTTCTTCGTGATATTTGTTTTGCATGTTCTAGAGTTTGCCTGCTGATCTGTTTTTGCATCTTTTGCTATTGAATTTGCTCTAGGACACGTTTTGCATTTGTGCTACTTGTGCTAATCTTTCAGGTACTGTTGGTGACGTGTTCGGTGTTTCGTGTGACTCGAAACTATCAAACTTGACGGGTTCGATTGTTCTTGTGTGACTCAAGAAGATCGGAACGTTGGTCCGGATCCAGACATCTAGCTATTGGAGGCTGTGAAAGGAGCGACGGCTCGTAAGTAAATTACATAGGGGGGCTTTATCTGTGACGGGTAGTTTAAGACCTAGCCTTGTAATTGAACATTATTTTCATAGTGGATAGTTAGGTGGTCCGGTGGACCGGTGGTTTTCCTCTTAGGTCATTGTTGTGGCCTAGGTTGTTTCCACCTAAAAATTTCTTGTGTCGTTTATTAATTCCGCATTTTAATTTCATACGTGATTGCATGTGAAGCCGTTGTATTTAGGTAAAATAATTAAAAAAGTTATTAAATCTGAAAATAACCTATTCACCCCCCCTCTAGGCTTATTTGGTCCGTAACTAAAACTTTCAATACTAATAAAATTATTTTTAGTTCCTAGCATTGTTTAACATTAGCATCACAAAAAATTAACGTTATCAGCAAAAAACAAGTGCAAAACACTTGGTCTAGACCTGCTAGCTTTCACCCTTTTATTGATCTAATATCCTTTGCATGCCTTCGCCACATAGCAAGAATAGATACGTGTTAATTAGGTCATCTTGGTATTGTCATTTAGATGGTCGGATGTCACCAACAATAGTCCCATTGACATTAATGGAATAAGTGACAGATGACATATACCGTAAATCAAGGATAATCACTGATCTAGAAATCCAAATGCTTTAAAGCTTGAATCACATAGTCCTCCCTATCTACTCAGTCATAAGCTTTGCTCATATCAAACTTTAGTGTAACTCGACCCGAGCGATGTTTTGATCTTCAAATTGTATGAATAGTCTCATATGTTACTATAAAATTATCCATAATTTGTCTCCCCGGTACGAAAGCACTCTGAGCCTCATCAATCAAACTTAGGAGCACCTTTTTAATTCTATTTGTAAGAGCCTTCGAGATAATTTTATAGAAAAAAACACCTTAACCATACCTATGTCATATTATTAAAATTACGAGAGAAAAATAAATAATATAATTAAGGTTGAGCTACACAAATATTTTCTAAATTTTTTCATATCTACTTATATCTCTGTTACTTTTTAATTTTTATGCTTTTGTTTCCTTACAATTTGATCCTTAATTTTATTTTTATACTTTGGCCCCTCTTTTTTTATATAATACTTTTGAAATTTACTTTGAGGTTGATAAATTTTTGATTAAATGTGCGAAAGTTAAAAAGTAAAGTGAATAAATTATAAGAAAAAAAAGTCAGGTGACTATAGTTTGAAAACTAAAAAAATAAAAAGACTAAATCATTAAAAAAAAAAATGATAAACGAAGCAAAGTATAGAATGCAGAAAAAAAAACTATACAAATCATTTATTTAATTAAAGCTTAAAAATAATGTTGTATAACACAATTTAGAATCTTGATCCAGGACATTTCACCATACGTTACCAAATTGGTGGTAATATTCTAAGAAGTATATTAAGGAATATTATAAGTAATATTCATTTGTAATATATTTATCTAAAATATCCTATGTCAGTCAATATTAATTTGTAATATATTTATCTAAAATAGTCTAGGTTAATTCCACTAAAAGTGGATCACGACTTATTAGCCTTAGAGATAGAATTAATTTAATAGGTTATAGTTGTATATGTATTGTACACTTTTGACAAATTAATACACAAAAATCTTCTAACCCGTTCTTATTATGGTATTAAAGCATCTTTTGGTACATGATTGTTAAAATTCTCAATCTCCAACAAGTTTTCAATCCCCAACAAATTTCCAAACAACATGACTGGCAAACATCAAAACAAAATATCATCAAACAATTTCAAAAATTCAAGACATATCAATAACAACTCCAGTATGGATTTATCAAACCCATACTATGTTCATCATTTAGATAGTCTTGTCAGATAATCATTACAGAAAAATTGAACGAGCCAACCATCCGTCTTGGAGTAAATTTATGATTCTTGCTCTCATAGCAGAGAACAAACTTGGCTTTGTGGATGGCTTTATTAAAACTCCCTCAGCAACAGATCAACCAAAATAATTCTCTCTAGAATCAACGCAATAGTATAATTCTATTAAGGATTGCTCAATCAATGAAACCCAATTTGTCAAAAGGAGTTTTCTAGGCCAAAAGTGCCCAACAAGTGTGGGGAGATTTCAAAGATCAATTTTTACAGATAAATGTACCAACAATCTATCAAATCAAAAAGTCCAATTTTCTCACACAAGGCTCCAGGACAGTCTCAACCTATTTTACAAAACTTAAAGGACTTTGAGACAAATTGGAAATATATCGACCTCTCTCATGCAACTAGACAATGGCACACATAATGAACAAATAGAAGAAGATTGGATGATGCATTTTCTCATGCGTATCAATGACGTCTACAGTGGAGTTCATAGTAATAATCTACTAATGACACCATTGCCTAATGGTCGCCAAGCTTATTCCCTTGTCATTCAAGATGAAACACAACGATAAATGAAATTCAGATCAATTTTTTTTTCAATCGCTACTACAATTTAATGACGATTGAACCACTCTTCCAACAATTCCAAAAATCTTCATTGTGAGCACTGTGATAAAGACGAGCATACAATTGAAAATTGTAGCAATTTAAAGTATTAGTGTAAATTTTGTGACAAAAGTGGCCACACTAAAGGAAATTGAGGCAGCAAACAAGGAAACAATGGCCAAAATCATGGGTCGTAAGGAAGCCAATCATATGGCTCATTCTCTACTGCAAATGCAACAACCTCTTTCTAGTTGCATGGGTCCCAAGGTGGTCCCTTTCTTGCAAACACAGAAGCTTTTACATCCTCTGTGGCTCCACAGAACCCGTTACAAGGGCTTTCACCAGAGCAACTTCAACAATTGGCCAATGTTGTGTTCATGATGAATTCAAATAATGCATATGGTAATAGTAATGCTTATGCAAATGCTGCAGGTATGTCTCCTTTTTTTATTGCCTCTACAAATTCTCTCTTTACTAAACCTTGGATTTCGGATAGTGGGGCTACCAATTACATTATTTCAGATTCCTCGCTATTCACTCAAAAATAAAATCCTTGCCAATAGCCACTTTTCAATTACCCATTTTTTCTTCGGCCATAATCATTTCCACTAGTACCTTACCATTCAATTCAGATATTATCTTAGACAACATTTTATGTGTTCCTTCTTTTCACTTAAATCTTATGTCTGCTAGCCAAGTCACTACTTTTCTAAATTGTTGTGCCATTTTGTTTCCTACTTTCTGTATCTTGCAAGACTTGGCTATGGGACAAATGATTGGCTCGGGTAAGATGCATGGTGGTCTTCATTACATGTTGTCATTGCAAAGGACACCTATCTTATGTCAAGTTTTCAATTCCTCTAATTTGTGAAATATGTGACTCGGATACCCTTCATTCAATCGTCTTAAATTAGTATTTTCCTCATTGTCTTTGAATGATATTTCTTTTGATAATAGTTGAAATGTTTGTTCCATAGCCAAACAAACTAGACTTCCATTTCCTTTAAGCTCTATATCAACTCATGATCTTTTTGATTTGTTGCATTTTGATATTTAGGGTCCTCACAAAGTTTCCACATATTCAAGAGCCTGAATCTTTCTCACCATTGTGGATGATTTTACTAGGTGCACATAGGTATTTTTGATGCAACATAAATTTGAAACTTAACACCTTTTAAAACCCTTCATTACTTTTGCTCATATTCAATTTCATGCCAAAATCAAAGCAATAAGGGTTGACAATAGGTTTGAATTTTTGTTGATGAAAGATTTTTTTTTCAAACTAATATCATTGAATATCAATGCACATGCATCTACACTCCACAACAAAATGGCATTGTAGAACATAAGCATCGGCACATTCTCATCATCGCTCATAGCTTATGATTCCAATACCAACTACCCTTTTCCTTTTGGGGTAAATGTCTCTCCACCACTGTCTATCTTATTAACTGACTACCATCACTCTTGTTATCCAACAAATTCTCTTTCGAGTTATTATACAAACATTCACCATCTTTGGATCACTTGAAGTTTTTTGGTTGTTTATGTTTTGCCACGATTGTTCACCCTACACACAAGTTCGACCCTCGCGTACTAGACATTGTGTCTTTGTTGGATATCCCACTGATAAAAAAGGCTACAAACTTTATGATTTGGAGACTAATTTTTTTTTATGTGAGTCGTGATGTTCAATTTTTTGAAACCAGTTTTCCTTTCACCTCTCTATCATCCTTCTAGATCATTCCCATTTCACAAAATGTGATGATAACTTACATGGGCCCCTACCATTTCCATTTCTATCCAATCCATTCCCACCCACCATTTCCCACATTAATACCTATTTCCTCCATTATACCTTATAACCCCCCACTTTCAAAAGTGAGCTATTCTTCCCTAATCCCAACAATAAGCCACACCATCACTTCTTCATCTCCATTACACCCTTAATCCAACCCCCCACTTTCAAAAGTGAGCTATGTCATTCGCCTAATCCCTAACAACAAGCCACTATTAGTTCATGTGCTTCATCTCCTGACACCACAATCCAACCCCCTCCATCCCTTGATTGTCATTCGCCTCCTACCCCACTATTAGTTCATGTGCTAGCACCCTCCACTGAGCCTGGCCATATCTTAGCGTCCTTTCCATCAGCCACCTCATTAGCATCCACGTCTAATCCACCCCCACGTCAGTCTTTCTATCCTAAGCAACCTATGGTTTGGCATAAAGATTACCATGTGACCAACCAAGTTAGTCATTCTCTCTTACAACCTTGTTCTTCCTTAGGTACTCAGTATTCGTTTTCTCATTTCCTTTCTTATTCACATATTTCTTATACCAATTGTGCTTTTCTAGCTAATATTTTAGGTGTCACAAAAGCCCACCTCATATGCTCAAGCTATCCTAGATTCCAATTGGCAACAAGCCAAGCATACTAAATTAGAAGCTTTGTAGCAAAATAATACTTGGAGTATGGTTCCCTTGCCCGTTGGTCATAAACCTATTAGTTGTAAATGGGTCTATAAAAGTCAAATACAAATATAATGGCACTAATTGAGTGGTACAAGTCTCGTCTTGTTGCTAAGGGATACACTTAGATTGAAGGCATCGATTATCAAGAAACCTTTTCTCTTACCGCCAAACTCACCACTCTTCGCTTCTTCTTACAAGTTGTAATTGCTCTCTAAATGGATGTCCAGAATGTTTTTCTACATGGTAAATTGCATGAGGTTATTTACATGGAACAACTTCTCAAACTTCATCGACAGGGGGAGAACATTGTATGTTGGCTTAACAAGTCTCTTTATGGACTCAAATATGCTTTTAGAAGCTGATTTTCCAACTTCTTAAATACTGCTCAAAAAATTGGTTATTAAAAATTAAAAGTTGATTATTCTTTTTTTACCAAGGCTCTAGGTACTTTGTTTACTGCAATCCTTATCTATGTGGACGATACTTCTTATAGGAAACAATCTTTAAGACATGGAACGTCTCAAAACCATTTTACTCACACACTTTTGCATCAAAGACCTTAGTGATTTGAAATCTTTTTTGGGCATTGAATTCTCTCGTTCCTAAGAAAGCATTTTCATATATTAGAGAAAATATGGGCTATATATTTTGCTAAATTTTGGACTTACGCCCAAACAAGTTTCCAATGGAGTAGAATTTAAAACTCACTCTTACTAATGGAACACTGTTAGAAGATTCCACCAAGTACAGAAGATTAGTTGAACGACTAATTTATCTTACTATCACTAGGTCTGATGTAGTCTTTTCAGTTCAAACATTGAATCAATTCATACATAAGCCTCACAAACCTCATTGGGATGCAGCTTTACGAATTCTCAAATATATCAAAGGTACTCCTAGTCAAGGTTTGTTATTCCCTTGCCTTCAACAATCTTGAGTTAAAAGCCTTTTGTGATTCCCATTGGGGAGGTTGTCGTGCCATAAAAAGATCAATTATAAGATATTGTGTTTTTCTTGGATATTCCCTCATCTGTTGGAAATTCAAGAAACAAGACAATGTGTTTTGTTCATCTACAGAAGTCGAATATCGATCTATGGCAAACACATGTTTAGAATTCACTTGATTGCGCTATGTATTAAGGAATACTATATATAATATATATTAATTTTTAAATATTTACCAAAAATA
Organism: Elaeagnus macrophylla; assembly: GCA_029378325.1. Lineage (NCBI taxonomy): Eukaryota > Viridiplantae > Streptophyta > Magnoliopsida > Rosales > Elaeagnaceae > Elaeagnus > Elaeagnus macrophylla. The sequence goes on from CM055641.1 coordinate 35,605,469, forward strand.
GTTTAGTTCAATCCCACTAAAAGTGGATCATGGCTTATTAGCCTTAAAAATAAGTTGATTTAATAGGTAATATTTGTATATTTATTGTACACTTTTGACAAATCAATATACAAAAATATTCTAGCCCATTCTTATTAAAGTAGAGTGATAAACCATACATTATCAAATGCAAAAATGACATAAATAACTTACATATTGTTTGTAAGTTATTATTTTCATAATTAGCAAAATTAGGACCAAAATTATGCATTTTTGTTACCCAAAATTTAAGTAGATTACATAAATGTTCTTTAAGACTAACAAACAACTACAACAAACTATAAACAGATCTGATGTGCTATTCTACAAACGCTTGGCCATTTTTCTCGTGATGAATCGAATCAACAAAATTAGCACATGTAATCTGCGTGAAAGATTGAAACAATGCATCTTCATTTGATTTCACACAGTATTTGCAAAAAAGATTGAAAAAGTATCACTCAACAGCTCCTAAAACAGGAAAAAATTTAGATTGTACAATTTTTGCAAAAATTATAATCTAAAATCTGACAAAGATAATTTCTAAGAGTAATAATCATCGACTATCCTGAGATTGCAATAAAAACATACAATTTACATACTATTATACAATATGTAACATGTTACATTGTGTGTATTATAAGTCCTTTTTTACGTACTGTTAGTGTAGGTATGTAACACATATATCATGTATGTAATATGTGTTATATACCTACATCATAAGTATGTAACAGTTTAAATATAACATATGACACAATATGTAACAGTATATTTAAACTGTTACATACCAATATGACAGGTATGTAATTCGTATTACATACATATATGTCATATGTAAACTGTTACATACCAATATAGCAGGTATGTAACTCGTATTACATATATATATGTCATATGTAAACTGTTACATACTCATGGTATATGTATGTAACCTGTTACATACTGAATAATCTGTTACACATAAATATATAACATGTTACATATTAAATAATAAATATGTAACATGTATGTAATCTGTTATATACTGAATAACAAGTTACACATAAGTATGTAACATGTTACATACAACAACTCAGGTGTATGTAACATGATACATACAATAACAGAAAATAAATTACCTATTACATACCTGTACCATCAGTATGTAACAAGTTTCATTCTTTTGTACAAATTAGAAATAAAAAAGAGCTAATATAATAGTCAGATTGGAATATTACATTATGTAATATTAAATGTTAATGCATTTCTACTTATTGATGAGATCTGTGATCATTCATAGTCAGTTCTATTGCACCTTCCTTTTGTTTTGTTACATTATTTTTTCTCTGATTTCTTCAGCTTCATCATCAGAATTCAAAGTTAAAAAATTGTAATAACATAAACCAACAACAAAAGAGCAAGCTTTCCATCCACCTCTCTTAGATCTGAGCACGAATTTTTCATTTAGATCTACAGTTTCATCTCTAAGCGTTTTTCTCTTTAAACTCATTTTGTGTTATTTTCTTCTTACTTCTTTTTCTCTCAAATGGAGAGCGAGTTGAAGAATGGAACAGAGACAGAGATGAAGAACTTTTCTGGTGTTGCCAAGTCGGCGATTGGAAAGTATATTAAAGAAACAAGTAGTAGCTTTTTTGCAGCGATTGCAAAAAAGTGAAGATGGAGCCATAGAGGTATGTGCGAATGGCTTATAGTAAGTAAATGATAAAAATGTAAAATTGATGAAACAAAATGAAGTCGTCTAGCTAGCTGTGAAAAAATAAGGAAAAATAACAAAATTAGCACCTCTTAAACTTGTAATAACAAAACTAGCACCCCTTGTGCTCAAACTTATATTTTCATAATTAAAAAAAATGATTAATATGTCATTTTTCTTTGAACACTCATTCAATTAGAATTGAACGACGACAATGTAGACCCGTTCAATATTTCACGTTTAATATTATTGAGGGTGCTAGTTTTATTACTATAAATTTTAAGGGTGTTATTTTTGATAAATTCCCAAAAAAATATTATCTGACCATAAAAATTGTTAATATACTGAATTTATTCTTACCAAATTGGTGGCGTCAAGTTCGGTAACTCAAGGCCCATTGCAAATGGTAAACTCTGATTTATAATACTCTTTAAATTTGACCAATTGCATACATAAATTTTAATTTTTTTAAAATCATGTTATTTAATTTTTAAATTTTTATTGATGAATCTTAATTTGCAATTAAGATATAAACCTGATAATTTTTTTTAACATATTAAGTAATTAATAGGTAATTTTATTTAAGACAAAACAAAAAATAAGTTGAAACTATACAAATATTTACATTTTAGGTCGAATTATCCATATTTCACAATGCCTCAATTCACTATTCAAAAATGTTTTTTTTTTCCTTTCAATTTTTTTCGTTACACAGCGTGTGAATTTTTAATACACATGCTAAAAAATTTAGTTACTCTCATGCGAATTTTCTACACTTTGTAAATTTATTTTTCTTCAATGCATCACAGCGGTCTTGCAATTTATACAAGTTGAGCATATAAATTTCATAATTTTTTATTGACCATATAAATTCTATTACTTTTCATAAAATTAATATTAAAATTTAATTTTGATAATTCATTAAAAAATTAAGTTAAATCATTTTATGTGCCGGTCATAAAATCATTCTTATTTTCTCTAAGAATTTTTTTGTTACTATAATTTTGCTCTTTGGGTTGAGATTTTAGAGTCTCATACCACAAGTTTCGCAATTACTCATGAACGTATCCAAGGACGGAGCCGAACAAACATTTTATAAGAGCCGACCTAAATTAATGACCTTATAGCAAAAAAAAATTGAGAAATTACCAAAAATAGCACCCCTAAAATTTATAATAACAAAACTAACACCCCCCTTGTGTTCAATTAGAATTGAACGTTTAATATTGAACGTTCAATATTCAATTTGAACGTAAAATATTGAACGTTCAATATTAAGTAGGTCTAATTGTCGTCATTCAATTCTAATTGAACGGATAATATTGAACGTTCAATATTGAACGAGTCTAAATTATCGTCGTTCAATTTTAATTGAACACAGGGGGTGCTAGTTTTGTTATTATAAGTTTAGGGGGTGTTAGTTTTGTTATTTTTCCAAAAAAATTAAGCAATATTAAATATACTTTTTTACACTTTTAAAATACTTTGAATGATATTAATATGCATTTTTTACATTAAAAATTAGATTTAATTTTTAAAAAATATTACTTTTTTAAAATAATATTTACACACTTTCACGCACGTGTGTGTGTGTATATATATATATATATATGAGTGATTCAAATCAACGCTCTTACAGTGCTCATAACACTTAAAAAAATTAGTAAAACAAAATCACATATTAATAAGAATATAATAAATGTGTATAACAAAATATATAAATTTATGTATTTTTTTAATTTTTTATGTTAAAAATAATTAAAAATAAAGACATATATATATTAAATTAAAATTAAAATTGTAAGATCATATCTTAATATATTTTACATGTCTTGAAATTTTAAAAAAAAATTAAAAGAAAAAATGAAATTTAAATATAAATAAATAAGAGATTTGAAAAGACATGGGTCCAAGGCACCCTCTCGCCTTGCTTGAACCTATCCATATAATATAATCTATAAAACAGTCGGCTTGACTGAATCCATAAAAGTGTGTTTATAAAAAGGTTATAGCTTTGACTTAAAGTCAGCGCTGACTATTTTTATTAAATCTCCTAATATCTTAACAACAAAAATAACACTATTTAAAATTTATAATAACTAAAAATAAAAAATTATAACAATAAAAATAGTATTCTTTCTATTCAAAATTATATTTTCACAATTAAAAAAATAATTATTATATATATATTTTTTTAACATTCGTTCAATTGGAATTAAACGACGATAATTTAAAACCATTCAATATTATACGTTTAAATTAAACGTTCAATATTATTAAACTATTAATTTTATTATTATAAATTTTAATAATATTATTTTTGTAATGTTTTTAATATATTTAACATGGATGAATTATTTTTGAACTTGATAAGAATGAATTTTGTAACAAGCTGACGCAAATTTGACCTCAATCTTGGTATTAGGATAAGAGTTTTTGAAATTCTTAATGTCGCTTACTTTTGAGGGAAATTTTTTATTTTTAACTTAGATTTATCTTACATTTTACTATTTATTTTGTATGCTAATTGCTAGATAGTTATTTGAAGCCGAAAAAAAAAAGAAGAAGCTTATTAAATAAAGTTTGAAAAACAATATTAATTTATAATGGTTCTTATGCTAAAAATAGTAATTATATTTTACTTATTTTTGTGATATAAAATAGAAAAATTATTAAACGCTACATTTTGTATACTTTTTTTTTATAGTATTAATTGTTAATTCTGTCCACATTTCAAACACATTTTTTATAAAAACAAAAGATTAAAATGAACTTATTTTAACACTTTTGAATGTCCCATTATTGTATACAAAAATCTCAAGACAACCATTTTATTCAAAATATATGTTATGTTATTGAATTTGAATTTGTCTAGCTCATATTTAATATAATATAAAGGCTTAAACCCACGTCATTCATTTGATCATCATAATGTGGTTTTTTATTTTTATTTTAACAATCAAATTTTAAATTTTTTATATGTTAAAATAACTGGCATATATGTGTCGTTTTCAACGAGGCCATTTATTGGTTAAAACCCATTTTGGTCCAATAGCATGATGAAACGAGTGTCGGTTAAAACGCTTTACTTAATAAATTAACAAATGGCTTCAATTCACACTACTGTATAAGCACCATTGTCATGTCGGCCTACCAGCTTCTATATTTTGCTCATCACCGACTGTGCACGAACACTAACTTGAAACCTTCAAATAAGGTTCCTCAGTCTTTAGTTTTCACACCCATGATATTTTCTTTCTTTGACCCACCGATAACCTAACATTCCAATACCTTTCATTTTGTCCTACAACCTACAACTTGCTTAACAACGTACCTCAAATTTGTACCCTTTTTTCCCCGCTATCTGACAAATACAAATATTTATCAAGTGGTGTTCACCTTTCAATTTTCTTCTCCATTTTTATATATATTTATATATTATTCAGTTCCTTAATATTGAAGATTTTCCAAAATGCCCATAACCGACTTCAATGGCGGCGTTGAGTTGAATGTTATTTATTATATTTACACTAGTTTGAAATCCCACAGACATATAATTGCTTATTTAACAGAGTTGGGTTTGATGGGTTTTTGAGAGAACAGGCACGTAAAATTATTGGGTCGAGTTTTATTGTAGCTTATGTGTTTGATAAAAGTAGCGAACCAAAAAGGCAAAGTTGATGAACTGGTCACTCTGAAAAGATTTAGTCTTTTCTGAACAGCAGCAACAACAATCTGCAGAAGAATAAAAAATGTTTGTGGGATTAGATAGAGAAACAGAGATGTCAATTATGGTTTCTGCTTTGAGAAATGTAGTTTCTGGAGAATATGATCATCCTCTTGGTGATGATGATTTCGTTGATGGGTTCTTAGATTTTAGCAATTGTGTTCCATCACATGATTCAAATATAGCTTCAGGGAATATTGATAGTAGCTCATTAATGGTTACTGTTGGTAATAAAAGAGGAAGAGAAGACAAAGAAGGTGAACAGTTTTCTCACTATGCTAATACAATAGTAGTGTCTAGACAATCTGATGAGTTTTCTCCTCAAGGGTCTTCTTGTGCAACAAGAGGTAATTTTCTTGCATAATATCCTCCTTCTTCTTCCTCCTCCTCCTCCTCCTCTTCTTCTTCTTCTTCTTCCTCCTTTATATGGTTATTTTGAATAATTTCATTTGTAGCCACATCTGTGCAATACCCATAACTACTTTCTTTTTAAGCTCAATCATAATATTACCTTTTGTGACGTATTTTTAACTTTAACACAACTTGTTTTTTAAGACTTTAAAAATGTTAAAAAGGGGGGAAAATTAGTAGTTGTTAAAAGATCGATTTTTGGTAACTTGCTATTACCATAATTTATATTAGCATCTAGCTTAAAATATTTCTTTTTATCGTACGAACAAAGTGACACAACTTTCAAACAAAAGAGAGAATATAATTTTTTTGTAATAAGAATAGTATTTGCTTATTCTAGTACATGGGATGCATTAGCCAAATGTCCACTACAAAATAAGGTGAAAAATTAGAGTTTTAACTTGTAGTACTTATTTTGCTTTAATAATAAATTACTTATTTTTTTTTCCTTCCTAATATTGTTCCGCAGACTACAAACTTGCTTTTTTTAGAAACTATCTAAAGCGCCCAAGTCATGTTGTCTACCGCTTTTGAGTTTTGGCACTCCTTATAGTGCTAAGCAGTCTATAGATTGACATCAAAAAGTACACCTTACATCTTTCTGATCGTTTTCTTCACATTTTGCTGACAGGTCCATCAAGTACAATAACAAGCACAACAGTACCAATTCAAACAGCATCAACTCCAATATATGAATACAAAGGAACCCAGTTAAGTGAAGAAGAACCAAGAAGAAAATACAGAGGAGTGAGACAAAGACCATGGGGCAAATGGGCAGCTGAGATAAGAGACCCTTTTAAAGCTGCTAGAGTTTGGTTAGGCACATTTGACACAGCTCAATCTGCAGCTCGAGCTTATGATGAAGCTGCTCTACGATTCCGAGGCAATAAAGCTAAACTTAATTTTCCTGAAAATGTTAGGCTCATTTCACCAACTGTAGATTCTTCAACTACCCAGTTGATAATTTCTGATTCTCCACAAACCCTTTTAGCCATTCCTTCATCAACTAACCCCATTGTTCATTCTAGTGCACTCCATAGCAGTTTACAGAAGCCTTCAAGTTATAGTCCTCTGACTAATTCTTCTCAATTGATTGATTTCAAAAGGACTCCTATGAGTCTTTACGATCAGATGGTTATGTCATCTTCAATGGTTTCTCAATTTTCATCCCCATCTTGTTCTTCTTCTTCCTCTCCTATGCCCAGTTCTTCAATTTCTTCATCACCTTCTTCAACACCACCACCACCTTCTTTTTCTTCATATTTAAGGGTCCGTCCATCTTTTCAGATTAGGCCAGCTAGTGGTACGGATGCAGATTTTCCAGTGCAACAATGGACAAGTTCTACTCATTATGGTTCTCCATCAGAAAATTGAACCATTTCGTATTTTCTTTAATTTCTTAGCTTAATTTGATATTATTCACCGTGGTTATATAGTTTATTATAGTATATGCATATAATATGAAAAATTTATTATTTTCTCACTAATTAGAAGAACACTCAAAACTGTAGAGGGAAATTGAAGCAGCTCTTTGTTGGTTGACACTATCTTATGTTGTCAACTGATCATATCCTGTAGTCTACTTGATTTGAAAAATAAAAAGGTTAAAGACAATTTTGACCCAATGATGGTACGAGTTTTTTTTTAATTGTAATTGAGAACCAAGTTCTATGAATCAGTTTACTTGGTGTAATTGCTGTGAGGAGAAATTGACTATTATATATTTATACTCTTATAATTAATTATATATATATATTTTTTTGATCTCAAAAGAAAACCTCACCGGGATAGGGATAGGGCTATAAAGACCACACACCTCCACACACCAGGATCATTGGAATTGTTATTGTACGCCACAAGCACGGTAAAGAGCCAGCGGCACCAGCGGACTGCAGTCCGACTCAGCAGAACATCAAGTTCGATCGGTGGTAGTGCACAAAGGCCACACCCACACAAACCCGGAGGCCGAACTTATAGTGCGCTCCCCAAGCTTCGAACCCGCGCCCTGCCTTGTGAGGACAGAAGACTAGTCCTTATAATTAATTATATTTGAGTGTGAATATTGTTTGTAAAGTTAGATAATTCACTATTATATATATATATATACTTTTATAATTAATTATATTTGAATGTAATTATTGTTTATAAAGTTAGATAAATTATTTTTAGGAAAAAGGATAATAATGAATCATTAATTATGATCAGAGTATATAAAAATTTATTTTATTTTAGGTGGGACATTATAAATTTATTAATTATTAAAATGTGGATTAGAAGTAAAAAATTTAAAAAGTATTAGAATTTTGTCCATGTAAGTGGACTAATTGCATATCATGTGGACATCTTTTTAAAGTTTTTTTTTTTTTTTATTCACTTTTCAATAGTGAGTATACTTATAATGTTCTACATAAAAAACGATTGACTTTTATACGCAGACAATTGATATTCTTTATTCTTATTTTGATGGTAATAATAATTAAGTTGTAACAATATGTCACCTAAACAAAGCAAACTTTAGTTCTTATAATTGAATTCATTTTTAAACTTTCATAAGTAATGTTGAATTTTTATTTTTGTTTAGAGATAGCATAATATAATAAGAAAGGCATTTGTATTAATTAATGTTTTGGTCTCCTTTATCATGCTAGTGTATATATATATATATATATATATATATACCGTATTGTTGGACGAATAATTTGTGAGATATCAATGTGATTTTTGTATATTGAATTGATGAAATTTGAAATAATCTTTATGTTAAGTTTAATGTATTATGGGATCTAACAAATATATTGGACCTACATATGTAGATCGTTAGTACCTACGAACTAATACTTATTTCTAAAATTTGTGTTATGTTTGTTAAAAGAAGAAAGATAAAAAGAACAAATGAAAATCTCGAATCAAATTATAGAGATTCTTTCTACCAAAAGCAGCCAAAAATCTTAAAAATGACCTCCTTAATGTTTTGAAGAAGAGGTTGTTTTTCACGTCTTAACAAAGAATTCCTCCTTCAGCCGCAATGAAACTTTCAATTACACCTTTTCAAATTAATAAATTAAACAAACGTGAAAGCACTTTGTGATCTTATCGGACAGCTTGCCTCTTCAAATCAGCTGAGCAAGCCACGTTTATAAAAAATTCTTCTTTGGTCTGCAATGTTAACAATTTATTATTTTCTTTTAAATCATATTTATTGGTCTGGTTTTTTTCTTCCTTTGTTGGGATAATTTATAAAAATGTTATGGATTATTCATGGAGTATATAACTTGTAACACTTTCAATCATTCATTTTCTTTACTTTGAACATAATTATTGTTAATGGAGAATGATTGAGTTATTCCCCATGCCTTTTGAAGTTTGATAATTTCCCATTTTCTGCAGTATTTTTAAATAATCCCGGGATTATCCAAAAATTGTGGAAGGATTCGATAATAGATACAACACAAACAAACACATTGTAATTTGTAACATAACCCACATAGCACTTTTCGAAGAACCATGTTGACATCAACATTACTAATCAAATTAATGAATAGTAAAACGCATGCTGCAATTGCTCAAGCATGTGAATTATAGAAATCCATGAATAAATAATGTATATACTCTCGGTAAATTATATTGAGAGTGATTTTAATCACTACTAAATATAACAGTAATAAATCACCCCAAATACATTGAACACATCCAATTGTCTGAAATTTAATATCGAAAGAATTTATAAATCTAATTTGAGCGATACTTAATGTAAAATGATGTGCTAAATTTTTTTTAATAGTAAAAATATACGAGTTTGATATAATGTGTGCTATTTTTGTCATTTTTTTTTTAAATTTACTTTACACCAATTATATATTTATTTTGTGTAAATATAAAAAAAAAAAAAAAAAAAAAAGTGTATTATATACCTAAGAAAAAACTACAAATAAATGAATAATTCCTCGTTAAATAATATGTACTGGATTGATCGAAAGCTAAAGAGGTGAATCATTGTTTAAGCTTGTTAAAGATTTAATATTTAAAGGATCTGGCGATATTTTAATTTGAGTATAGAATAATGTGCTAAAATTTTATAAATAGTAAAAATATACGAGTTTGATATAATATATATTATTTTTATAATTTTGAATTTTAATATATATTATTTTTATTATTTTTTTTAAAATTTATTAATGTCCTATAAATCAATTACACGTTTGTTTAGTGCAAATATTTAAAAAAAAAAAAAAGAAATAAAAGAAAATAAGAATGTATTATATAATTGGCTGGAGTATGCACATAACTTGTTCCAAAATAATGAAGAATTCTTCGATAGATAACATGTACTGAATTGACTGAAAGCTAAGGAGGTGAATCATTGTTTAAGCCTTTTAAAAGTAACTGGTCTCTCTTACTCTGTACATCCTTAGCCCATTTTTTCCATTCTTTTCGTCTTCTCTCTCAGATTGATTTTCCTTCTGGAAGGAGAATTAATATGCTGTGTAAGGTTTATTTTGTATTGGCAATTTTCGTGGACAAAATGTTTGATTGTAATCTAGAATAGGAATTCACCGATTAATCAAACGATACATGATGATGGAGTCACCAAGCGTGCAACGCCTATATGACAGGTATAATATTCTATCATGCATACATCTTCACACAATTGAGCACTACACTTAGTATGAATATAATTATTGTTGATAGAATTGTTGAGAAAGTAGAATCCTTGTGTGAATAGAATTGTTGTAAAAGTAGAGTCCTTGTTTGAGTAGAATTGTTGAGAAAGCAGAATCCTAGTATGAGTAGAAGTGTTGAGTAGAAGTGTTGAGAAAGTAGAATCCTTGTGTGAATAGAAGTGTTGTGAAAGTAGAGTCCTTGTTTGAGTAGAATTGTTGTGAAAGCAAAATTCTAGTTTGAGTAGAATTCTTGTGAAAGCCAAATCCTGATATGAATAGAATCCTTGTATGAGTAGAATTCTTGTGAGAACTAAATCCTGATTTGATTAGAGTTTCAGTAAATTGCAAATCCTCTTTCAAGTTAAATTGGACTCTATATAAGTGATGCTTGGTTGTGCATAATTCTCACCACACACGAACTAATATTTTCTACATATGATCTGAGCTTTCAAAAGAAAAACATTCTTCTCTTCATCTATTAATTTTAGGCGCTTTCATCTTTTAATTGTTCAAACATATTGTGTGGTTATGTTTGAATAATTCACGCGCCTAATTGCTTTGCATGTTATTGAGCTTTATATGATTGTTCTAGAGTTTTGCTAGCTGATTTGTTTTAATATCATATTTTGTTGAATTTGATAGTTAGGATTGTTTATTGCATGAATCCGCTCTAGGACACACTTTGCACTTGTGTTTTTGTGCTAACGTTTCAGGTGACGTGTTCGGTATTTCGTGTGACTCGAAATTACCGAACTTGACGGGTTCGGTTGATCTTGTGTGACTCAAGTAGATCGGAACGTTGGTCCGGATCCAGACATCTAACTATTGGAGGCTGTGAAAGGAGCAAGCGGCTCGTAAGTAAATTACAGAAAGGGGGATCTATCTGCGACGGGTAGTTCTGGACTCTATGGTTGTAATTGAACATAATTTTCATAGTGGATAGTTAGGTGGTCCGGTGGTTTTCCTCTTAGGTCATTGTTGTGGCCTAGGTTGTTTCCACCTAAAATATCGTGTGTTGTTTTATTATTTCGCATTTATCTTTACACGCGATTGCATGTCTGGCCGTTGTGATTAGATTATATATTTAATATTTGTTGAAAATTGAAAATAACCTTTTCACCCCCCTCTAGGCTTATTAGATCCGTAATTAAAAACTTTTTTCAATTGGTATCAGAGCGGGTCACTAGATATACTTAGTGTTTTCCTAGGACCTTATTATGGATCATATGAGAGAGGGTTTTTCTACAACCCGTGCACCTTATTTTGATGGGTCTAACTACCCATATTGGAAAGCTCGTATGAGAGCCTTTTTACGTTCCTTAGATGAAAGTGTTTGGAACTCTGTGCTTTATGGTTGGGAACCACCTACGGTTACCAAGGATAATGTTGTCACTCTTAAACCTAGGATTGATTGGACTCCCCAAGATAGAATTGGTAGTGGCTGGAACCAAAAGGGCATTAATGCTATTTTTAGTGCTGTGTCGCCGGATGAATTCCGACGTATCTCTAATGTTGAAATTGCTAAGACTGCTTGGGACACTTTATAGGGTTCCCATGAGGGCACGTCTCAAGTTAAACGAACAAAACTTCGCATGTTAGCTACTAAGTTTGAAAATCTTAGAATGAAGGAGGATGAAACGTTTTCTGAGTTTTATGCTAATTTATGTGATATTGCTAACTCTTCTTCAAATCTTGGAGATAAAATTGATGAACGCAGGTTGGTTCGAAAAGTCTTATGCTCATTACCAGAACGCTTTGAAGCAAAGGTTACAGCGATAGAGGAAAGCAAAGACATTGACACCATGAAGATTGAAGAACTAGTTGGGTCAATTCAAACATTTGAGATGAACTTTCCAGCACCCAAAAAGAACATTGGAATTGCTCTCAAAACCACCAATGCTGACGATGGTGATAGTGATGATGAAGATCTACTCACACTTGCTAGAAAACTGAAGAGAATGTTCAACAGAAAAGATCGTAAGGGAAGAGAATTCACGCCTATGAGTTCAGAAGGTAAGAAATCTAAACCCACTGGACCTAAATGTTTTGAATGCAATGGTTTTGGACATTATGCAGCAGATTGTGCCAACAAGAAGAAGAAAACAAGAAAAGCTTTCAATGCTACCCTTAGTGACACAGAAAGTGATGAAGATCAAGCTAGTGGGTCAAAAAAAGCTAACACCAACTACGTAGCTTTTACATCAACTGTTGGTGAATACTCCAGTGAGTCAGACTTTGACTCAGATGAAGAGGGAAGTAAACGAATCCTTGCTAAATTTAATGCACACAGTTTTGAAGATTTATTTATTGATTTAATTAAATGCAAAAAAGAAAAGGATAAGCTTCTCATAACTGTAACAAAGCTGAATGAACAGATCAATTTGCAAGACCTTAATTTATCAGTTTTAGAAAAAGAAAAAGTTGAACTGTCTGAGCATTTTGACAAGTTGAGTTTAAGTCTTACAGGTATTGAACAGGAAAATTCAAAGCTTGTGCAGGAGTTGGAGCAATCAAAGGAAATTGTCAAGAGATTAACAATTGGAGCTGAACGACTTGATAAGATGTTGAGCATTGGTAAGCCTTTCGGTGATACTCGTGGACTTGGTTTCCAAGATGAAAACTGTACACCTTCCACTTCAAAAACTACATTTGTAAGGTCATCTAACTTTACTTCTACTGCTACTAATTTTGCACAAATACCCACTACAGCTGTAGTAACTAAAACTGTTAAGTTTGTGCCTGTTTGTCATCATTGTGGTAGAAAAGGCCATATTCGACCTAAGTGTAGATTTTTGATGAATGCTATTCGATTTAATGATAATCTTCATGCTTATAGGTATAGAACTCATAATTATCATCCTACCATGCATATGTTGAATTTGAATAGGAAAGATGACTCTAAGAGTATGCTTTCAGAAACTAATGCAATTAAGTCTCAACCCAAAAACATAGAGAAATCAAAATTCATGAAAATTTGGGTTAGGAAAGATTGCATGTTTCCTATCAATTGATTACTATTACTAAACCACCTAGGTACTTTTGTTTGAGTGCTTAAATGACCCTAGGTGAGTATTTTCATATGTTTATTTTGTCTTTGTCGTTAGATTTTTTTTGTTATGTTTAAAAAAAAAAAAAAAAAAAAAAAAAAAAAGGCTACAAGGTTTTGGATTCAAATAATACTTATACTTATACAACCTTGTCTTTTGTGGCTTATTTTGATTCTCATTGTATATGTAATGCAACAATTCAAAATTTTACACACACTTGCATTTTTCACATGTGATGACACTATTGACTGAACTTATGCACACACCCACTGAACACTCATGTATGTCATCGATGAAATTTATGATTAATTTTGAAAGACTCTAAGACTTGAGCTAATCTTAACTACGAAATTATATTGTGTTCTATTTCTTATTTTTTAAAATATTTCATCTTAGGGAGATAACTAGTATTGAGAGGGCTACCTACTATGATGTGTGAAGCTACCGTAGTGAGCGGAGAGGGCTACCTCATAACTAGTGTGAAAGTCATCATATTAAATTTATGGCTCGTACATGTTTAAAAAAATGGTAAATAAAATAAAAATTTAATTAAGAAACTCTATTTGGCATGTACAAAAAGAAAAAGCAAAAATGTTAAAAAAAAAAAAATCTCCTTTTCATAGACATATTTTATTATGTAAGATTGAAGACTCAATTATGATTTAGCATGATAGATGAACTTATTTTCTTTTGAGTCTCTTAAAATTGGTCATAAATGAAATTATTGGAATACAAGTGAGTTCACAATGTATACTACTCTAAGTGAATATCAATATGCCATTATATGTGTTAGTGTGCTTGTGTGATTTTACTAATACAATGAATGATCAAAATTAAAGCAAAAATAATTTTTCAATTGGTTGTATGTTTATTAGTCTTAAATGAATTTATTGCTTTGTTGGTCAAAAATAAAAAAAAATAAAAAAATAAAAAATAAAAAAAATCTTTTTTTAAAATTTGTTTTTCGTCTAGAGAGTCATAGAACTTAGGGGGAGTCATTGCATACATATTTCATTGTTATTCTTTTGACTTATGCAATTCCTCCTACATGCTTTGGAGATATACATATGTGATCATTTACATTTTTAGCCCACTTCGATTATTGTTAAACTTTGGGGAGAGTGATCCATATCATCTCAATTGTTTCATGATTTGTCAATTTCGTATGCCAAAAAGGGGGAGAATGGTTCATGTTGCTATGGAAATTGGATTTAGGGGGAGATGTTGCATTTATTAGTTGTAGGGGAGAAAGATTCATGTTGCACATACACTACATTCCATTCGCATATTTATGTACACTGAATTAATAAGCAATGAGACTTTCAAGCCAAAATTGTGTACTATTTCTTTGTCTAATTTCAGTGGACCGAGCGTATCAAGTATCAAGCGAAGATGGTCCACCAGATCATAGACAGTCCACTATGTAATTGATGTAATGATATTTTAACTATGAGCGTTATGTAGTGAGAGAGTGGTTTTGTCACACGAAAATGCCAAAGGGGGAGATTGTAAGGTTTATTTTGTATTGGCAATTTTCGTGGACAAAATGTTTGATTGTAATCTAGAATAGGAATTCACCGATTAATCAAACGATACATGATGATGGAGTCACCAAGCGTGCAACGCCTATATGACAGGTATAATATTCTATCATGCATACATCTTCACACAATTGAGCACTACACTTAGTATGAATATAATTATTGTTGATAGAATTGTTGAGAAAGTAGAATCCTTGTGTGAATAGAATTGTTGTAAAAGTAGAGTCCTTGTTTGAGTAGAATTGTTGAGAAAGCAGAATCCTAGTATGAGTAGAAGTGTTGAGTAGAAGTGTTGAGAAAGTAGAATCCTTGTGTGAATAGAAGTGTTGTGAAAGTAGAGTCCTTGTTTGAGTAGAATTGTTGTGAAAGCAAAATTCTAGTTTGAGTAGAATTCTTGTGAAAGCCAAATCCTGATATGAATAGAATCCTTGTATGAGTAGAATTCTTGTGAGAACTAAATCCTGATTTGATTAGAGTTTCAGTAAATTGCAAATCCTCTTTCAAGTTAAATTGGACTCTATATAAGTGATGCTTGGTTGTGCATAATTCTCACCACACACGAACTAATATTTTCTACATATGATCTGAGCTTTCAAAAGAAAAACATTCTTCTCTTCATCTATTAATTTTAGGCGCTTTCATCTTTTAATTGTTCAAACATATTGTGTGGTTATGTTTGAATAATTCACGCGCCTAATTGCTTTGCATGTTATTGAGCTTTATATGATTGTTCTAGAGTTTTGCTAGCTGATTTGTTTTAATATCATATTTTGTTGAATTTGCTAGTTAGGATTGTTTATTGCATGAATCCGCTCTAGGACACACTTTGCACTTGTGTTTTTGTGCTAACGTTTCAGGTGACGTGTTCGGTATTTCGTGTGACTCGAAATTACCGAACTTGACGGGTTCGGTTGATCTTGTGTGACTCAAGTAGATCGGAACGTTGGTCCGGATCCAGACATCTAACTATTGGAGGCTGTGAAAGGAGCAAGCGGCTCGTAAGTAAATTACAGAAAGGGGGATCTATCTGCGACGGGTAGTTCTGGACTCTATGGTTGTAATTGAACATAATTTTCATAGTGGATAGTTAGGTGGTCCGGTGGTTTTCCTCTTAGGTCATTGTTGTGGCCTAGGTTGTTTCCACCTAAAATATCGTGTGTTGTTTTATTATTTCGCATTTATCTTTACACGCGATTGCATGTCTGGCCGTTGTGATTAGATTATATATTTAATATTTGTTGAAAATTGAAAATAACCTTTTCACCCCCCCCTCTAGGCTTATTAGATCCGTAATTAAAAACTTTTTTCATGCTGCTAAAATTGGCTCTCTCCTCGAGTAAATTTTCTTTAGTTAGTTAAATATAATCATAATTTATGGTTTTTTTTTTTTTTATGGAAAAATATTCAAAATATTCCAAATTTTTTATCAAATAGGCATATTAATCTCATAATTATTAGGTTAGGTATTATAAGTCTCATAATTTTTTAAAATGAGCATAATAGTCTTGTAATTTATGAGTTATGCACCACAAGTCTTGTTATTATGAAAAGTGAACAATTTTAGTAATATAACTTTTTAAAATGAGCACTTCTAGTCCAATAAAAATATTAAAATTGAGGACTTATAGTACCTCATTTTTATAAATAAAAAAACTATAGATATTAAACTTAAAAATTATAGAACTAAAGTGCTCATTTGTACATAATAATAGGACTACTGTGATATTTTTTTTTCAAAAATTATGTGATTTTTAATGCCCAATATAATAATACGAGACTAAATTACTTAAATTAAATAATTACGAGACCTCTGATGCTTGACATCCATAAAGTTTATCTATTGCAATTTTTTTTCTATCTAAGTGCATAAATAATCAAATTATTTAATTGATTTTATTTTTAACTTCTTCAGTGAAAAACATATGTTCATTTTCTTCTAATACTAAAAAATATATGTTAATTTACATTTTAAAAAATGAAAAAATAAATATATGTTTTTTTCCTAAAAAAAATTAAAATAAAATTCTATGCATGAAGAAAAATTATTTCATACAGTTAAACTTTTTTTCTTCATATTTTTGATGTTGTTTGTGTACTTTTTTTTTGTTTTGTTTGATATGTATAAATCTACTAATTTATCCGTTGATGATACTTTGAAGTCTGGAATCAATAAAATTAATTAAAGACATTATTGTTTCACTTATTGTAACAATTTAAGCATATAAAAAGACATTAAATAAGATAAATATTATCAATATTAATACTAAAATGATACAAAATGATGCTCTGTTTGTCTATTTTAATTGATTATATAATTAATTGTTTATTTATTTATATATATATTTCAATTTCAATGAATGGATTACATTTTCTAGAAAGAAAAAAAACTTGTAGTAAATATCATCATTTACTTTTCTCATTTATTCAAATTGTTGTACAATTGAATTTTTATGAAAGCGAACAATCAAATTTTGAAAGGTAAATTTCTAGAGTACTCTGAAACCAAGCCAGTTTTTAATAATAAAAACAAATACAAAAACAATGCACTTAGAGAAGGGGATGGTGTAAATAATAAACAGAGTTCGGGTGGCAATCCTGATACGCCAACACAACAAAAACACCATTATTATAGGAACAAAACACGATTGAATTAAATCACTAGTTATTTTATAAATTTAAAGTCTCCATTATTTTTTAACAAGAGAAAAATACCACCATAATTCCTTACACATTGCAAAAATATACTTAAGTCATGCATTTACCTTTTGGTAACAATTTAATCATATTTTTATTAAAAAATGAAGCAAGGGCGGAGGATGGTGGGGTTGGACAGGGCTCGACCAATTTTTTTACAAAAAATTAATTATCTGTATAATTTTAGCATTAAATAAATATTTTATTTGTAATAATATATTGTGTATAATTTTTATGTACATATTTTGAAATATATTAACAGTATTTAATAAATACGTGGATAAAAATGATATGAATTGTAAATAAAATGGTTAAATATATATATATATTTTTTCATGTATTTGGTAACTATTAGTAACAAAAATAAAATTGTAGTCATATATTATGTGAAAATTCTTCTTAAATGTGATAATCCAAATTTTTTTTAATATTTAATTTTAAACTCAACATTATAAAAATAAAATTAAAAAAAAATAAGCATATAATAAATTTCATATTAAAATTTTTAAGTTTACGTTTATCATGTTTTATTTCAACTAAAATTTTAACTTTATCTAGTATTATATTATTTGACATTTTATTTTAATAATATTTTGGAATTTATTTGAAATCTTTTTATATAAATTTTTTTTATTTTTATTATTATTGGTCAGTGTTATATTATTTATAAACATATATTTTTAAATATTGTCTCAAAATTAAAATTCTAAATCATATAAGGAAAACAACAAAAATAACACCCCTTGAAACTTATAATAACAAAATTAGCACCCCTTGTATTCAAACTTATATTTCTACAATTAAAAAAATGACTAATATGTCATTTTTCTTTGAACACCCGTTCAATTAAAATTGAACGACGATAATTTAGACCTGTTCAATATTGAATGTTCAAATTAAACATTCAATATTATAGGGGTGCTAGTTTTATTAATATTTTACTTTTTATATTTTTATTTTAGTCTTAACAACTATATTTTGGTGTGTTTAATTGAGCTTTCTATTTTCTTAGATTTTTTAGTTAATACATTTATTTTATTCATGAATAATACTAATAATTATTAACTTATTATATTTTTGTTTAGTTTTTGTTATAAGTTAATCATAATGTGTTAATTTTATATTTTTGAGCTCTAATAACTTTATATTTTTTGAGCTCTAATTTTATATTTATATTATAATATGACATAAAAAATTCAGTATTAAATTAAGTATAATCTATTATAACTCTTATTATTTTTTTACTTTGTATAAAAAAAATAAAAAAAAAAAATTAGCCCCTCTAACCATTTTTTTCTGGCTCCGCCCCAGAAATGAAGGCATAAAAATAAAATTAATTTTTTATTTTTTCAATTACATTAGATAGACTATTTTAACTTAAATAAATTAAAACATAAGAAATTAAAGAAAAAAATTAAATAAAAATGGGAAAAACAAATAAAAACTAAAAAAATAATTATTTATCATTCAATTACTTTTTAATAATAATATTAATATGATAAATAGTAAAAAAAAAAAAAAAAGTACAAAAACTAAATATCACTTTTAAAATAAGTATAAAACTCGTACAAATCACCCTATAAAGTATAAATAACTTACTTTACAAATTTTTTTATCTAGGTTCTTTATTGTTTTAACCAACATGCTAATACAAACACGACAAAAACCAATCATGCTATCAAACACAAAACATTTGCCCCCCATAACAGAAAAACATATGGTGGAAACCATGTGACTGCAAACATCCAGAATTTTTTTTAAAGGAGAGCTAAAATGTAAATTTTTCATTTAAAGTAAAAAATTTATTAAAATGTTAAAAGATAAAAAATACATCATAATATATAATTATTAAGAGTTATGATTAACTCTTTTTAAACTAATATTAAAATTCTCACGTCATATTATAATAGAGACATAAAGTTAGTGAAACTTCTTTCCTTCTTAATTAAACTTAGTCAACTAAAATTAAACAAAAATATAATAAGTTAATAAGTATATTAGGTTTTCAAAGAGGGGTAAAATTATAATTTTATATTATTAATAATTAAACAAAAAAAAAAAGAAAAATTTTAGAAAAATACCAAAATTTATTTTTAAACATCCCATTAAATACACAAATTTTACAAAAAAATTAATAATACTTGAAATAATAAAACTACCCTAAAAATTTCTCATACACATCCCGCCCAAATCATACACACACATTCTTTTTTAATATTTTAAGTTTTTTTTTTTTGTTCAAACGATACGGTACTGATTTATTAGAAAGGCCACTAGGCAGTTTAACAGTACAAAGAGTACAAATATCAAGATTGCTCACAAAGATAATAAGTAAATAAATTTTGTAAATATTACTAGCACACAATAGCCACTAACAAGTTTACGGTCAAGTCGGCCGCCATGTTAGCTAAAAGCTTTGGTAACCAAATGCCAATAGTATTCAACAACTGCAAGAACACCTCCCGGGTCAAAAACCTTATTATTAAAGATTAAATTATTTCGACTTTTCCATATGCTCCATAAACCAAGTACCACCTTAGCCAACAACTCAGCTCCATTAGTACGAAGTCTTGTCCATTTGAATAGATCTCGATAGAACTCTAAGAAAGATCTATGACCATATTGATGAAAAGGAAAAGAAGAGCATATGGTGGAGAGAACTTGTTGCACTCGAGAACACCCTACTAATAAATGGTTAACCGTTTCCTCTGTAAGGGCGCAAAGTGGACAAGAAGAGACCTCAATAGGGCAGTGAAGTTGAAGAAGCGAGTGACGTACAGCCAGTGCCCCATGCAAACATCTCCAAATGAAATGTCGCACCTTAAATGGCACTTTAATTTTCCAAACTGATTTCCATACCAACCGGTCCAATCTATTTATTGTAGAAGCATTAGACAAGGGATGTCCCACGACTTCACATGCAAGTGGGTACCCAGAACTGACTGAGTACCATCCATTAGGTTCAAAATGCCAACATAAACGATCACTCGACCCAAAACCCAAAACAGGGGTTTCCAAATTGCATCTTGCCTCTGTAGGTGAGAATAATTGATTAACTTTATGAACATCCCAACCTCCTGACCCCGGAAGAAGTAAATCATTCACCCAAGTGACACCTGCACTCCTAGGAGATTGAGGGCAAAAGCTAGGAATACCAGGGACCCATGGATCATCCCAGATGCGGATGAGTAGACCAGAATGAACCTCCCACCGAAGACCCGCCTTAAGAACCTTTCGTGCCTGCAGAAGACCTCTCCATGCCCATGAGGAAGATGAACCCAGACCAGCAGTCAAGAAAGATTTATTTGGAAAGTATTTACTCTTCAAAATACGACCCAGTATTTACTCTTCAGCATACGACCCAGTAAGTTAGGGTTTAAAGTTTTTGAAGTAAATATGAAGGTGGAGGTGGAAAAAGAAAAGATAGGATGTATAATTTTTTTTAAAAAAAGTGTTGTTTTTAAGGTGGGATGTGAAATATATTATTTAATTTTAAGTAAAATAGATAAATTTATTATTTTAATATATTTTAAATATTTAATTATTTGTCGGATATCTCAACATAAAATTTGAAGTTTATCGAAATTTAAAAAAAAAAAACAGTCGGGATTATAGCCCTAAAATCCTCTGCCCCTGATTGACTGCCAACGACTCACGGACTCACCAAAGAAAAGTAACAAGAATTACCAAAAGAAAAAAAGGCAAATAAAGCCCTCAATTTCTTTCTACTGACAGACAAAGCCTACTTGGGTTGGTCATTAGCCAGTGGCAAATACCAGTAGCATACATACAACATCCCACGATCACTGACCAACGAAAAGGATAAAGGTAAATGAATGCCTAATCAACCAGTAGACGAGACTTGGTTTGATAATCTTACCTCACCATTCTTGGTCTAAAAAACAAACTAATTGGCACCAGCCTGCAAAATCATGGAAGAAAATCAGCATCATTGCCCAACTGTACAAGTTCGTTGAAGTTAAATTTCATTTCCCTCTTTTACAAATCAGTGTTGAGCAATAGCACATAGACATTTACACGAAGGGATAGGAATCTACCTGCAGTTGCATCCATAACCTCCTTAAACTTTCAGAGCAGCTTTGTGAACCATCGTTTCCTTGTGTATTTGGTGGCAACTCTTCTCAACAAGATCGAGCCGTTTCTCCAAGGTCATAGACCACAGGTTAAGAATATCATTACTATCCTTTGCAGTTTGGAAACAGACCACATCTATTGCCCTGTCAATTTTTGCCACTAATGCCTTGGACACAACCATATCTGAAAGATGTTTCTGAGCTTCCTGAATTAGAATAACACCAAGATCATTTGAAGTTAATGTTAGAGTTAACAGAGATTCAAATATCCTGCCGTAACATATACTAAAGTTCTAAATAGGAAGGATGGATCCAAGGGATGGAAGAAACTTAAGCTCCAGATGATAAAATACAAAGAATAGTGTCATATTGACACATGACCATTTAATCTTATAGTATAAATGATATTTTTACCACTAAATTATTGTATTTGTTAACTTTTTTTTGTTTGTTACAAACCTATGGCTATCACTAATCTTTTAGAATGTTACAAATTTACCATTTCTCAATGCGTTCAAATAAACGTTCAATTTTGCACATGAGAAATAAAATTGAAAAAATTCCCAAAATTCACTGTTCGTGGTCTTCTTCACCAACCTATGTGCAGACTCAAGGTAATTTACAAATTTTATGCATTTACCAAGCAAGTTCTTTGGGAAAATTTTAATTTTAACCATGCAGGTGAGAAATATGTGCAAATTTAATGTTCAGAATGATACATTTGTAACACTTAAAGAGTTTGTAATGAAAAAAAGTTTAGTGGTAACTATGAAATAAATTCAAGTTCAGTGGTAAGAATATCTGTTACGTAATGTCCCAAAATTCCTCTCCTTTTGTTATTAAGTTTCTAATGGGCCAACAATTGTTAAAGCCCATTAGATTAAAACCCTATGAGCCGTGAGACATTAATACATGCCTATATATATATTGATTAAAAAAATAGAACTCCTGCTGAATATTAATATAACCAGCGGCGGCAGAGGAGAAGTAAAAAGAAGAAGCACTTGCGGCAGAGGCAGAACAGAGGCGGCAAACACAGAGGCGACAAGAGGAGATCCATTTAATAAATCCATTTAAGAACATAAGTTTTTTCTCTCTATTTATTTGGTAACAGATTTATAGTTACTGTTTCTCTTTAATTTATCTGTTGTTGCTAAATTGACAAGACAGATTTATTTATTGTTTTTGTGAGAGAGATTAATTTGGGTGTAATTGGATATTTGGATATTTGAGTGATTTGGCCAATTAACTGTTGGCAAATCTTATTGTACTCCTCTTTGACAAATATAGTGGAATATTTTGGTGCCGGCCTCAGCAGTGGATTAGGTAGTCGCATTGACTACCGAACCACTTAAATCTTTGTGTCCTTTGTGTTGATTATTTTTCTTTATATTTGTGGGTGCTCGTTATTATTATTTTATCGCTTCCGCATTATTATCTGATCTTGGGTACAACAAGTGGTATCAGAGCTTGGTTAAAGATGACGAGCACAGAGTCATCCACAAAGGTTGAAAGATTTAATGGAGATAATGATTTCTCGCTATGGCAAATGCGTATGAAAGATGTTTTGATTCAACAGGGAGTTGCAAAGCCATTACAAGGCAAAGATAAAAAGCCCGCTGATATGAAAGATGAAGTATGGGATGAGCTTGATCAAAAGGCAGCAAGTGCAATTCGTCAGGGACTCTCAGATGAGGTAGTTCATAATGTTTTTGATCAGAAAACTGCTTATGATTTATGGAAAACTTTAGAGCAGCTTTATATGGCCAAAAATATGACAAATAAATTATTTTTGAAGAAAGAGTTGTACACTCTTCGTATGTCTGAGAATACAAACTTATTGACACACATGAATACCTTCAATAAGTTAATTTCTAAACTTGCTCAGTTAGGGGTAACATTTGATGATGAAGATAAAAGTATGTTGTTATTGTGTTCTCTGCCATTATCTTATGATCATTTGATTACCACCTTATTATATGGAAAAGAGACCATTGTTTTCAAGAGTGTGAAGGAAGCTTTGTTGTCTTACCACAAGAAGAAGAAAGTTGATGGTGAGCAATCACAAGCAGATGGTCTCGTCGTTACTAAGAAAGATAGTAACAATCACAGCTACAGGCGTGGAAGAAGCAAGTCTAAAGACAGAAATTATGATAAAGGTAGAGGAAGATCAAGCTCAAGACCTAGACAGTTTAATAGAGACATGGAGTGCCATTATTGTCACAAAAAAGGTCACATTCGAAGATATTGCAGAATTTTAGCCAAGGAACTGGAAGATAAAAAGAACCAGACACAACCCACTAATTCAGCTAGTGTTGTAGAGGATAAAAGTGAAGACAAAGATGATGATTTGCTATCTGTCTCATCAGGTATTGATTCCCTTGCCAATTCATGGATTCTTGATTCTGGTTGTTCCTATCATATGTGCCCACATAGAAATTGGTTTGATACTTATACTCCTAAGAGTGGTAATTGTGTGTATATGGGCAACAATGCAAAATGTGAAGTTTTTGGAATAGGAACCATAAAGGTTAGGATGTTTGATGGTGTTGTGAGAACCTTAACAGGTGTAAGACATATCCCTGATCTGAAAAAGAATCTGGTTTCTCTTGGTGGGTTAGATGAGATGGGCTATTCGTATTCTGCAAAAGATGGAGTGCTCAAGGTGTCTAAAGGAGCTTTAATAGTAATTAAGGGTAAGAAATTTGGCAATCTCTACAAGATGATTGGAAACACTGTTGTAGGTGGAGCTGCTTTAATTTCTGAAGATCCTACTTTTGATGATACTATGCTTTGGCATATGAGGCTTGGACACTTGGGTGAGAAGAATATGTTGGAACTCCATAAGAGGAACTTGCTGAAAGGTGTGAAGACCTGCAAGCTTGATTTCTGTGAACATTGTATTTATGGTAAGCAGAAAAGAGTTAGTTTTAAGACAGCAACTCACTCTTGTTCTGGTATTTTGGACTATGTCCATTCTGATGTTTGGGGACCCGTGACTATTGCTTCTCAAAGGGGAGCTTACTATTATGTTACTTTCATCGATGACTACTCCAGAAAGGTTTGGGTCTATTTTATGAGAAGTAAAACTCAGGTATTTGATATCTTTAAGGAATGGAAGGCAGAGGTAGAGAACCAGTCCGGCAGAAAAATAAAGATTTTGAGAACTGATAACGGTACAGAGTACAAGCACAAGGCATTCAGAGAGTTCTGCAAGCAAGCTGGTATTATTCGACATTATACAGTGAGGAAGACGCCTCAGCAAAATGGAGTTGCTGAGAGGATGAACAGAACCATTGCAGAGAGAGCAAGGTGTATGAGATTGCAAGCAGGTTTGCCAAAGAATTTTTGGGCAGAGACTGTGAGCACTGCTGTTTTCCTTATTAATCGAAGTCCTCATTCTTCCATCGATTTCAAAATTCCTGAAGAGGTATGGTACTCTAAACCTGTTGATTATTCTATACTAAAGGTTTTTGGTTGTCCTGCTTTTGTTCATATACAGAGTGACGAGAGATCAAAGTTAGATGCCAGATCCAAGAAGTGCATTTTTCTTGGCTACCAGAAAGGTGTCAAAGGTTACAGGTTGTTTGATCCAGAAGCTAAGAAGTTGGTTATTAGCAGAGATGTGATTTTTGACGAGAAGTCTATGTTGAAAAGTGTGACGGTAGAGCCTATGTCAGAAAGTTCTGGTGAGAAGGATAAAGCTCCAAAGGAGGTGGAGTTTGCATTTAAAAACTCACAGGACAAGGTTTATCAACCGGTCATTAGAGATGTTCAGCAGCAACCACAGGTCCAGGATCAACAGCAACCACAGGCTCAGGATGAAGAGCAGCAATCAGACCAGTATAGTATTGCTACTCATAGAGAGCCACGCATTCGTAGGGCACCACAGAGACTTGGGTTTGAAGACGACACAGTTTCATTTGCTTTGTTCACTGGTAGTGATGACCCTAATTCTTTCCAAGATGCTATGAGCAGAAAAGACAGTGAGAATTGGAAGGCTTCAATGAATGAAGAAATGAAGTCATTACACAAGAACAAGACTTGGGAGTTGGTTCCACTGCCTAAGGGAAAGAAAGCTATTGGTTGCAAATGGGTTTATCGAATAAAAGAACTGAAGCAGTATAAGAGTCGATTGGTAGCAAAAGGATACTCACAGAAAGAAGGAGTTGATTATAATGAGATTTTTTCACCTGTTGTGAAGCACACTTCCATCAGAGTTGTTCTTGCCATGGTCAATTTGTATGACCTGGAGTTAGAGCAGTTAGATGTCAAAACTGCCTTTCTCCATGGAGATTTGGATGAGGAGATTTACATGCAACAGCCAGAGGGGTTCATTGAATCCGGTAAAGAAGACTATGTCTGCAGACTGCAGAAGTCATTGTATGGGCTGAAGCAATCACCTCGCCAATGGTATAAACGGTTTGATTCCTTCATTGTTTCTCATGGTTATTGTCGTTGTGAGTATGATTGCTGTGTTTACTTTAAGATCTGTGATGATAGAACATTGGTATTGCTTACTTTATATGTTGATGATATGTTAATTGCTGCTCAAAGTAAGGAAAAGATCAATGATTTAAAGAATTTGCTTAAAAGCGAATTTGAGATGAAGGATCTTGGTGTTGCCAGAAAGATCCTTGGAATTGAGATCAGTCGTGACAGGAAAGCTGGAAAACTTTGGTTGTCCCAAAAAGGTTACATGGAGAAGATCCTGCATAAGTTTAGCATGATGAATGCTAAGCCTGTGAGCACACCCCTTGCAGCACATTTCAGATTGTCCACGAGTTTATGTCCTAGTACAGAGGATGAGGTAGAGTACATGGCTCAGGTGCCTTATGCCAGTGCAGTTGGATGTCTAATGTATTTGATGATTTGCACTAGACCTGATATTTCTCAAGCAGTAAGTGTTGTGAGTAGATACATGGCAAATCCAGGTAAAGAGCATTGGAATGCTGTTAAATGGATTTTCAGATATTTGGCAGGCACACGTGATTGTGGCATCATGTTTGATAAAAATGGTGCTTCTAATGTTGCCATGGGTTATGTGGATTCTGACTATGCTGGTGATCTTGATACCAGAAGGTCGATGACAGGTTATGTCTTTAATTTGGTGGTGGCTGTATAAGTTGGAAGTCAAATTTGCAGGATACAGTTGCTTTGTCTACGACAGAGGCCGAATATATGGCTATGACTGAGGCAGCAAAAGAAGGCATATGGCTTATGGGTTTGTTGGAACAACTTGGTTTCAAACAAGAGAGTGTACCTCTTCTATGTGACAGTCAGAGTGCTATTCATTTAGCTAAGAATCAAGTTTTCTATGCGAGGACTAAACACATTAGTGTGAGGTATCACAAGATTAGAGAATGGATGAATCAAGGGTTGATCAAGCTGTCAAAAGTTCATACAAAAGAGAATGCAGCTGATATGTTGACAAAGTCAGTGCCAAGGGATAAGTTTGAGCATTGCTTGGACTTGATCCATATTAGTTCTTGTTGAGAACCTTGAAGAGGGTGGAGCATTCCTACCCATAAATAGAATGCTGTTTTGGTGCCTATCAAGAGGTGCCTTGAGATGGTGACAGTGGAGGCTCGGCGTTTGAAGACTTGGTACGTATTTTGGTTCAAGGTGGAGATTGTTACGTAATGTCCCAAAATTCCTCTCCTTTTGTTATTAAGTTTCTAATGGGCCAACAATTGTTAAAGCCCATTAGATTAAAACCCTATGAGCCGTGAGACATTAATACATGCCTATATATATATTGATTAAAAAAACAGAACTCCTGCTGAATATTAATATAACCAGCGGCGGCAGAGGAGAAGTAAAAAGAAGAAGCACTTGCGGCAGAGGCTGAACAGAGGCGGCAAACACAGAGGCGACAAGAGGAGATCCATTTAATAAATCCATTTAAGAACATAAGTTTTTTCTCTCTATTTATTTGGTAACAGATTTATAGTTACTGTTTCTCTTTAATTTATCTGTTGTTGCTAAATTGGCAAGACAGATTTATTTATTGTTTTTGTGAGAGAGATTAATTTGGGTGTAATTGGATATTTGGATATTTGAGTGATTTGGCCAATTAACTGTTGGCAAATCTTATTGTACTCCTCTTTGACAAATATAGTGGAATATTTTGGTGCCGGCCTCAGCAGTGGATTAGGTAGTCGCATTGACTACCGAACCACTTAAATCTTTGTGTCCTTTGTGTTGATTATTTTTCTTTATATTTGTGGGTGCTCGTTATTATTATTTTATCGCTTCCGCATTATTATCTGATCTTGGGTACAACAATATCATTTACCCAATCTTATAACATATTGTACTCGATCTCAGATGTTATCAAATGCCTATATCAACTTCCAGACTAAAGACTCCTTGCTGCAAAACTTCATCACTATAAATTGAAATTAGCATTTCAGTTTCACATAAAATATTAATCAAATTAGCCTAACAGACCTGAAAACTGAGGCACAACAGCTCTACAAGTCTCTTCAGAGTAATCCTCGAGTAATATTTGGAAATTAGCAAGCAGTATATTTTGAAAAACACATAACGCACAAGCAACAATTATTATTGGACTAATCAATATTGAAAAAACGCAACTCACAAGAATAACAAGTAAAATATAGTGAGAGGAGAACAGACATGTTCAATTATTCTTAGTTTTAGATCTTCTGCAGCTTTTTCACCCAAAGAGCCTCCAAGCATGTTATTTTCATTCTCAAACTCATCTTTGTATGTATTCCAAAGTTTGTCCACTGTATGACCTCCATTGTGACCAATTGTTTCCATAGCAACCTGAGAAGAAGGCAGGCTTCATTTTTCACACACTAACATCATATAACACACCTATAAGTTCAATAGGGATGGCAGGCAGTGCCCCTATTGGGTCTATGGACCATACCTAAAATATGGAAGCTCAGAAAGATTTTTATCCTCCAAAGCGGAATTGAGAAAGCTTGATTGCATTGGATCATGTGGAGCCAAAACTTGAGCAATAGACTGGAGAAAGAGTCGATTCAACATGGTTCCCACATCTGTTTTGATTTTTGGGGCCAATAAACTTAAAATTGAACCCCAAAACGAGGTCAATTTGTAAGATTGTTTTTTATTATTTAAAAAAAAGGCTCTAAAGTTGTTGAAATCTCGAAATAATAGGGATGCAAGCAGTTAGGAAAATATTTTTTGTTAAAATATTATATTATGTAAACATAACTTAGATTTATTAGATGTATCTTTATTTGATTTTATTTTTTCTGTTATTTGATTCTGTAAGTCTCATATTTAAAGACTTTAGTTTGTACATGTTTACTCAATTCAAAAAATATAATAAAACATATAGTTTTATTATTCCATATGGTATCAGAGCATGGAAGATAATACTAGCGAGTCTCATCCATTCGATCATACCAATAAGGAGACGGAGGAGATGATATTACCGACGGCTAGTATGAATAGCAATTTCGCTCTTCAACTTACTTTCAGGAAATTAAATGGCAAGAATTACAGAGAATGGGCTTAAAACATCAAACTCGTGATTCAAGGAAAAGGAAAAATGGGGTATCTTATTGGCGAAACTAAGAAGCCCGAAAACTCAACCAGCCTTCAAACCTAGGTTGTTGCAAATTCAATGCTGATCTCTTGGTTAATTCAGTCGATGCAGATTTCGATAGGAAAAACGTATCTTTTCCTTCCAACAGCCAAAGACGTGTGGACGGCTGTAAGAGAAACATATTCAGACTCAGAAAATTCATCACGAATTTTTGAACTTAAAACCTAGCTATGGCAGATGCGACAAGGAAACCTTACCGTTATTGATTTTTACACGAACATGGTCGGATTGTGGCAAGAACTTGATTTGGTTTGTGAAGAGGAATGAGAGTGTGCTAATGACAGTGTCAGCTACAAGAAGAAAATTGAAAACAAGAGGGTGTTTGAGTTCTTGGTCAGCCTCAATCGGGAGTTGGATGAGATCCGTTGATACGAATCAGATCGCGCCACCAATAAGGCCCGACACGTATCATGGACCAAGCCGAGAAGGGGTGAAATATTGGCGTAGAAAGGCGCACCACAACACGAGCAAGGGCACCAACATGCGAAACATGGGAGTGCCGAGCTAATTGTGGAGTTGCTGAGTTTTCGAGCTGCGCCACGGCATGATATTCCCCCGCCGCGGCTAGCAACTTTCTGTTTTGTTGGAAATTTTGGCAAGAGGTTCTCGCCGCGGCATGGATTATATGCGCCGCGGGGCAGGTGTTTCTGTTTTGGGCATGAAGGCTGGGATACGCGCGCACAGACGGGACAGGAATGCGCGCAAGAGATCAAGTGTGCGCGCAGAGGATCAAGGACGTGCGCGCCACAGCATGGCTTTTGGGCGCCGTGGCACAAACCTCTCGGGTTGGATGCTTTGGTTCCTCGCCGCGGCATGGAATTTACTCCGCCGCGGCCCGCCTACTTTAACTTTTGTAATCCGAGCCTCCTCGCCGCGGCATGAACATTTGCCCGCCGCGGCGCAAATGTAAAATTTGTAATATTGACCATTGGATCAAATCCAATGGCCCAGATATTGTCTTTTCTTTTAGGTTTTATTTGTACACTATATAAGGACAAGGGTAGCAGCCCAAATAACAATCTTTGATCATTTTATGAGAAATTTGTTTGAAAATAAATTGAGAGCCCAAGATGCTCTTTGCTTCAATGCAAACCAAGAACTTATCAAAGGATTTGCATCCCTTTGTGGCGTTCACCCTCTTCTCCGTGCGTGGTGCGTAATATCCATGTGTTGAGTTGAGTTTCTTGCTACCAAAATCTGTGGTTTTGTGCTTAGAAATCCCTACCAATTTGTTGTTGGGTCTTGATCCGTTCTCTTTTGGTTCTCTAGCCTCGTAGCTAGTTGGGTCGATAGGAATCGTGTTGCGGGGTTCGCATCATTTGGTATCAGAGCTCTAGGTTGAGACTCTAGATTCCTATCTTAATTTTTGTCAATTTCTATTTCATAGCACATAAGAAAATTCTTCACAAAAAAAAATCTGTGTTCTTCTTGTTTCTATGTGTTTATTGCATTTTCTGGATTAACCTGATTGATGTTGTTGTTTCCTTCTTATCTTGATTGAATTTGGAAGAGTTTTCATGTTGAAAATTTTCCCAAAAAAAATCGTTTTTGTAGAGGAAGGGTATTTTGGTAATCTCACATGTATTTTTCGTCTTGAAAAGTGAGAGCCAAACATTTTTCTCTTTATTTAAAAAAAAAATATCTTCCAAAAATATCTCACGAAAATATCTCGTGAAAATATCTCACGAAAATATCTCGTGAAAATATCTCCCAAAAATATCTCGATAGATATTTTATAAAAAGAAAAAAGAAAAAGAAAGGGGATATTTCGGAGCTTATAAAAAAAAAAAAAAAAGAGAAAAAAGAGTGAATTCTTGATTTCCCGAGAATTTGCGAAATTTCTTCGTTTTAGCGTCGTTTACGCTTTAACGGATCGTTTTCTTGTTTGTTTGCTTTTTACGAGTTTGAATTTGCTAGATTGAACTTATTTCCAAACTAATAGAGTTAGAGTTTCAAAACACTTCGAGTTAGTTTCCTTTGTGTTCAACATTGGATATTGCAAACTACGGATTGTTGAGGATGAGAACTCTACAATTGGGTGGAAGACTTGGACGGTTTGGTTTGTCATAGGGCTTCGAGCGCTACGACAATCAAATTCGAGTGTAAACACGTGAGGTAACGAGTGAAAGTTCCAATTTGCTAATTGTTAATCGTTTGTTTGTATTAGTTGTTGTTGAGTATGTCTGACAGGAACAGTTCAGAGGAAAGGCCCGACACCGCTTTTATGATGAGGGCATTACAACAATCTATGGAACGGTTGAATGCCGTCATGGTTAATATGAACGAGCGAATGGAACGACAAGAAGCAACTATCGCCAACTTAGGGCAAGAGGCACCACAAGTCGCTCTTGATGTAGAAAGACCTAATAGGAGAGCTCATTTTGTGGAGGAGTTGGATGAAGATAGTTTTGGAGAGAATTATAATGATGATGAAGGGAGGATGCCCTTCGGAGGAAGATATAGGCCTCGAGGTGGCCATAGGAGGGGAGGAATGAGGAGACCCCCACACCAACCTTTTGATGGGGTTGATCGGAGCTTGGGTAACATTAAGATGAAAATGCTGGCATTCCAAGGAAAGAATGACCCGGAATTATATTTAGAGTGGGAGAAGAAGGTGGAGCATATATTTGAATGCCACAACTACTCCGATGAAAAAAAGATTAAATTGGCGGTGATAGAGTTTACTGACTATGCTTTGAACTGGTGGGATCAGTTGGTAGTTGGTAAGAGGAGGAATGGAGAAAGGCCGATAAGTAGTTGGGAGGATATGAAAGCAATCATGCGGAAGAGGTTTGTTCCGAGCCACTACTACCGAGAGCTTTATCAGAGATTGCAACGGCTCAATCAAGGCTTTCGATCGGTTGATGAGTATTACAAGGAAATGGAGGTAGCCATGGTTAGGGCTAACATTGAGGACGATAGAGAAGCCACTATGGCTCGGTTTTTGAGTGGGCTAAATTCGAAAATTGCCAATGTTGTGGAGCTTCATCATTATGTGGAGTTGGAAGACATGGTCCACATGGCAATCAAAGTGGAAGGGCAATTCAAGAGAAGAAGCAACCGGATGCAACCACAAAGGCCAATTGCTCCAACACCTTGGGTACAAGATTCTAAGAGAGAAGAAGGAACTAGCTCCAGGCCCCGCTTTGAAGTCAACAAGGGCAAAGAGATGGAGGCTAGTAAGGATAAAGGAAAGGGTAAGGTTGAAACCTTTCCCCGAAATCGAGATGTTAGTTGTTTTCGCTATCTTGGAAAGGGTCATTATGCATTCCAATGTCCGAACAAGAAAGCAATGATCATGCAAACCAATGGGTGGCGACTGATGAAGAGAGTGATGGTGAGGAGATGCCACCATTGGAAGAAGCAAGTAAGGAAGAGGTAGTTCCTGTCAAAGGAGACTTGCTTATGGTAGGGCAAGTGCCCAAGGATCACTTAAAGGAAGGTGACATGGATTCACAAAGAGGAAACATTTTCCACACAAGATGTCACGTGAATAACAAAGTCTGCAGCCTAATCATTGATGGGGGTTGGTGTACCAACATTGCTAGTACTACCCTAGTTGAGAAGTTAGGGTTACTCACAACCGAACATCCCACACCTTACAAACTACAATGGTTGAATGATCAAGGTGAGGTGAAGGTGGAACATAAAGTCTTGGTATCCTTTGCTATGGGAAATTATCAAGATGTTGCATTATGTGATATGGTACCAATGCAGATTGGGCATATAATATTGGGCCGGCCTTGGCAATATGATCGACGGGTGACTTATGACGGTTATAAAAATAAGTACTCGTTCGAAAAGGATGGAAGTAAGAAAACCCTTGTCCCTCTTACCCCGAAAGAAGTAATTGAAGATCAATTGAAGATCAAGAACGAGGGAGAACAAGAAAAGGGAAAGGGAAAAGAAAAAGATGAAATGCTCAAGGAGGAAAAGGGGCAAACCAAAAAAAAGGAAGAAAAGAAAAAAACAAAGGAATGTCTATTTTCTAACTTTTCTTTCTTGCAGGATCCTTATGATGAGGGGAACAATAAGGATGGACTACAAAACTTACCCCATGATGAAGGTCCGAATTCGAGGTCGAATTCTCTTGAAGAGGGAGGGAATGATACGAACCAGATCGCGCCACCAATAAGGCTCGACACGTATCATGGACCAAGCCGAGAAGGGGTGAAATATTGGCGTAGAAAGGCGCACCACAACACGAGCAAGGGCACCAACATGCGAAACATAGGAGTGCCGAGCTAATTGTGGAGTTGCTGAGTTTTCGAGCTGCGTCGCGGCATGATATTCTCCCGCCGCTGCTAGCAACTTTCTGTTTTGTTGGAAATTTTGGAAAGAGGTTCTCGCTGCGGCATGGATTATATGCGCCGCGGGGCAGGTGTTTCTGTTTTGGGCATGAAGGCTGGGATACGCGCGCACAGACGGGACAGGAATGCGCGCAAGAGATCAGGTGTGCGCGCAGAGGATCAAGGACGTGCACGCCACGGCATGGCTTTTGGGCGCCGCGGCACAAACCTCTCGGGTTGGATGCTTTGGTTCCTCGCCGCGGCATGGAATTTACTCCGCCGCGGCCCGCCTACTTTAACTTTTGTAATCCGAGCCTCCTCGCAGCGGCATGAACATTTGCACGCCGCGGCGCAAATGTAAAATTTGTAATATTGACCATTGGATCAAATCCAATGGCCCAGATCTTGTCTTTTCTTTTAGGTTTTATTTGTACACTATATAAGGACAAGGGTAGCAGCCCAAATAACAATCTTTGATCATTTTATGAGAAATTTGTTTGAAAACAAATTGAGAGCCCAAGATGCTCTTTGCTTCAATGCAAACCAAGAACTTATCAAAGGATTTGCATCCCTTTGTGGCGTTCACCCTCTTCTCCGTGCGTGGTGCGTAATATCCATGTGTTGAGGTGAGTTTCTTGCTACCAAAATCTGTGGTTTTGTGCTTAGAAATCCCTACCAATTTGTTGTTGGGTCTTGATCCGTTCTCTTTTGGTTCTCTAGCCTCGTAGCTAGTTGGGTCGATAGGAA
Organism: Elaeagnus macrophylla; assembly: GCA_029378325.1. Lineage (NCBI taxonomy): Eukaryota > Viridiplantae > Streptophyta > Magnoliopsida > Rosales > Elaeagnaceae > Elaeagnus > Elaeagnus macrophylla. The sequence goes on from CM055641.1 coordinate 35,640,000, forward strand.
TCGTGTTGCGGGGTTCGCATCATCTGTGGCCGGATTCTTGGTTGGCAGCCATTACTGACCATCAAAGAGGTCTTCTCTGAGGTACGCAGGGAGGAGAAGCGGAGGAAAGTTATGCTGACTGGCAGCGGCGGTGAGGCCCCCTTCTGCACGCACGACAACACCAATCTGTGGGCCTCCCTCCACGTGCGTGACGGCTCCTCCCATATGCGCGACGGCTCTAGCTGGAGAAATAACCTAGGCGGCGCAACTTATGGGATGGGTTCTGGAGAAATGAAGTTTGATAGCAAAAGCTGGACCCGGGTCGGCAGCAACCCGAACCAAATCCAGACCAGGCGGGCTGAACTAGAAGCTTGGGCAGCATGGGCTTGGGCCTTTACATGGGTCTGGTGCAGTTTCACAGGGAATGGGCCAAGAGTATGGGACAAATGACATTGGTAGCTCCAATGGGCAGTTTTCTGAATGGCTCGAATATCATGGTTTTTTATCTCATGGCGGCCCAAATAATTTTGGACAAAAAAAACGTCCATGGTGTGAACACTGTCGAAAAAATGGTCATACAAAAGATTCTTGGTGGGAGATACATGAAAAACCAGCTGATTTGAAGCCCAAACAAAATTTTAAAGTCTGTGGATACCAAGTTTCCTCTAATCAGAAATTTTCGACCGAGTCCAACTCAGTATTTAATTCCGAACAAATGGAACAACTCCGACATATGTTCTCTCAAATTCAGATGTATGGTCAGTTTTCTTATATACCCTCTAGCTCTCTAGCCCACAAAGGTACATTTCTCACTGCTTTAACTACATCTTTAAATTTTTCGTGGATTATTGATTTCGGTGCGTCAGATCACATGACTAGCAACCATCACCTTTTTTCTTCATATAAGCCATGTGCGGGAAATTTAAAAGTTAAAATAGCAGATGGTACTCTTTCCCCGATTGCCGAAAAAAGGAGTATCAAAATTTCTGACACTCTTACTCTTGAATTAGTATTACATGTCCCTAAACTATATTGTAATTTGTTATCTGTCAGTGAACTCATAACCGATTCAAAATGTTCAGCTAAATTTACTTTCACTTCTTGTGTTTTTCAGGACCTATCATTGGAGAGGACGATTGACAGTGCTAAAGAGAGTGAAGGACTTTATTACTTTGAGTCGACTAATGTGAGTAATCAGTATCAAATTGCAAATTGTACTTATACATTTTTTCCTAAGAATAATGAGTTTCTGTTGTGGCACCTTAGAATGGGTCACCCTAATTTTCAGTGTTTAAAACAGTTGTTTCCTTCCCTTATTTCGAATAAAGAATTATATAATTTGTAGTGTGAAATATGTAAACTTGCTAAACATCATCGCACATCTTTTTCAAAGCCAAAATGCACTCCGTCTAAACCTTTTGCCTTGATACATAGCGACGTTTAAGGTCTTTCCCGATTACCCAATCGCACGCACACAACCTGGTTTGTCACTTTTATTGATGACCATACTCGTGTTTGTTGGGTATATCTTCTAAAACATAAAAGTGATGTTCGCCAAGTCTTCATAAATTTTCATTCCATGGTTCGTACTCAATTTCAAACCCCCATTAAAATACTACGAACTAACAATGAAACTAAATATGTTAACCATTTCCTTAGCGATTATCTTCTAAATAATGGTATTATTCACCAAACCTCTTATGTCTACACTCCACAACAAAATGGGGTTGCTGAACGAAAAAATCGGCATATGTTAAATATCGCTCGGGCGCTTATTTTCACTACAAATATGCCAACCCAATTTTGGGGAGATGCAATTTTAACATCTGCTTTCCTCATAAACAGAATGCCTAGTCGAGTCATTTCTTTCGAAACACCTCTAAAAAAACTTTGACACCATTTTCCAAACTCTCGTCTTACTTCTGATATTTCGCTTAAAATATTTGGTTGTACAACATTTGTACACATCCACCTTCACGAGCGTGGCAAATTAGATCTGAGAGCTAGAAAATGTGTGTTCCTTGGCTACTTGCCTATTCAAAAAGGTTACCGATATTATGATCCTTCCACCAAAAATATGTTTACAAGTCTCGATGTAACCTTTTTTGAGACCACCCCATATTACCAACCCAAAACTCCTCTTCAAGGGGAGAATATCAATCTAGAGGACCAATTTTGCACCTTTGACTTTTCTCTCTCAAACGATCTTCCACCTCCAGATAATCCATCTCCAATTTTTGCTGAACTTCCTGATCCTGCTACATGACATCCTATAGAACCAACCCTTACAAACACTCATTTAGACTTAGGAAAAAATGCAGGAAACCAAGAGAGCAAAGAGATGCTGGTTTATTCAAGGAAACTGAAATCAAAGTACAAAGGTAGATTCACTCTTGATACACTATGAAAGTCTGACCCGGTGAACGGTCCAAATGTTCTTGAGCCTTCCTTCGAGACAAGTAATTCTAGTTCTACTGATGATTTACCTATTGCTTTTAGAAAACAGAGTCGATCTTGTACTTCACACCCCATATCTAAATTTGTGTCATACAATACTTTGTCTTCCAAATTCTATGTTTTTACTGCTAATCTTGACCAGATTATAATTCCAAAAGATATTAATGAGGCCTGGGAAATTTCGGAATGGAGGGAGGCCGTAATAGAAGAAATACGAGCCTTAGAGAAAAATGGTACTTGGGATGTGATAGAGTTACCAAAAGGGAAGAAGTCAGTTGGATGTAAATGGACCTTTACGGTAAAATATAAAGCAGATGGAACTATTGAAAGGTACAAAGCTCGCCTAGTCGCAAAAGGTTTACCCAGACTTACGGAATTGACTACACCAAGACTTTTGCTCCAGTTGCAAAATTAAATACTATTCGAGTACTGTTATCACTAGCAGTAAATTTGGATTGGACTCTACAACAATTGAATATTAAAAATGCATTTCTCAATCGTGTGCTAGATGAGGAGATTTTCATGACATTACCACTAGGTTTCTGTGAAAATGGTAAAACATACATGGCATGCAAATTGAACAAGTCCTTCTATGGACTTAAGCAGTCACCCTGGGCAAGGTTTGATAGATTTGCGAAGGTGATTAAAGGTCAAGGCTATCAGCAGAGTCAATCAGATCACACAATGTTCTTTAAACATTCTCAACAAGGACTAAAAACCATCTTGATAGTTTACGTGGATGATATCATACTGATAGGAGATGATTCAATAGAAATTGAAAATTTGAAAACAACATTGGCCACGGAATTTGAAGTCAGAGACTTAGGACAAATGCGATATTTTTTAGGCATGGAAATTACAAGGTCCAAGAAAGGCATAAGTGTCTCACAAAGAAAATATGTCCTTGATTTGCTACAAGAAACAGGTATGCTTGGAAGTAAACCTAGTGACACTCTGGTTGAAGCTGGAAAGAGAACAGGTGATGATGGGAAACCAGTAGAAAAGGAAAGATACCAAAGACTGGTAGGAAGGTTGATCTATTTATCACATACCAGACCCGACGTTGCATTCGCTGTGAATGTGGTAAGTCAACATATGCACTCTCCAAAGGAAAGTCACCTAGAAGCAGTTTACAGAATTCTTAGATATCTCAAAGGATCTCCTGGGAAAGGACTTTTCTTTAAAAGAACAGAACAAAAGAAAATAGAGGTTTTTTCAGATGCTGATTGGGCCGGTTCAGTTGACGATAGAAGGTCTACCACGGGATACTGTACTTTTGTTTTGGGAAATCTCGTTACATGGAGGAGTAAGAAACAAAATGTAGTAGCCAAGAGCAGTGCAGAGGCAGAGTTTCGAGCAATTGCACAAGGAATTTGTGAAGGGTTGTGGTTGAGAAAACTCTTAGAGGAATTACAGATAGAAATTGAGAACTCACTCAAAGTCTGCTGTGATAATAAGGCTGCTATCAATATTTCTCTCAATCCAGTCCAACACGACCGAACTAAGCATGTTGAGGTAAATAGACAATTTATAAAAGAGAAGGTGGAGAATGATATTATTTGTATGATATACATCCCTATACAAGAACAGACTTCTGACATATTCACTAAGGGACTTCCACGTCAGAACTTTGATAACTTCATAAGCAAGTTGGACATGATAAACATTTACGAACCAACTTGAGGGGGAGTGTTGAAATCCCGAAATAATAGGGATGCAAGCAGTTAGGAAAATATTTTTTGTTAGAATATTATATTCTGTAAATATAATTTAGATTTATTAGATGTATCTTTATTTGATTTTATTTTTTCTGTTATTTGATTCTGTAAATCTCCTATTTAAAGACTTTAGTTTGTACATGTTTACTCAATTCAGAAAATATAACAAAACATATAGTTTTATTATTCCATAAGTCTTATTATTTTTATTAATAAAGAAAAAATACACTCACATATTCGGATGAGATTCGAACTTGAGCTTTTAGTGAGAATTGGGAGTCTTACCACGTAAACTACAAGAGATTTTCAAAATTAAATACAATCAAAACAAATTCACATCTCCAAGGTCAATCTGTGAGACTTATTCATAAGAAATTCATTTTTTTTTTTCCAAAACAAGATTCATGTGTCAACCAAATGTCCAAAAACATTTATCGAATTAGAAAGATTGTAAAGGAAAATTTCCAAAAGGATTAAATGAACATACAATCAAAAGTTTCAAGAATAAATTAAATAGATTAAAAGTTAAGGAAAAAAAGTATCATTTAGTGCACATTTTAATAACTATTTGCTAGCAGTCATGTTAACAATCATTAATAAAAAATGTGAAATTTTAGTGACAAGCATAAGAATCTAGGAGCCGTAAGGGGCTTGAATTATACATAAAAACTAGAGGTGCTAAACTTGGCAGCAAAGACATAAAGAAACAGACAAAAATGAGAGAATATACTGCTTCAGTAATTCAGAAAATATAAAATGAACAAATATACCGTATCTTTAGCTCATAATAGATTCTCTTCAACTCCAAGAGTGATGGGAATATCAGATGGTGCTTCTTCCACGACATCGTAAATAAATTCCAGCAAATACTACAAACTTTTAGGAAATAAATTCAATTTCAATGAAGACAAATATTATTGGAAATCTCACAACAGTATGTATCATTTTAAAACTAGGGCCCTTTTTCATGAGTTGTTCCTATTCATATAACAGCAACTCAATATGGCACGAAGATGATATGTAGGGGTTGATTCTTCCATGAGCTCTATAGGTCCGGTAGCCAACCATCTTGACTCTTTTCTTGACATATATATTCAGTGTGCGCCCAACAAATGGTCTGTTTTGGGGCTAAATTTAATCTCCTCCAAATATCTGAGGCAGTTTGATATACCGACGCAAACAAAGGTGGGGGTTTCTCTATTACAAGATATTGTGTGAAAAATTAAAAATTTGTAGTGAGATTAAAATAAGTGGTTAGTTTCCTCTTAATATTTGTTTGTATTTTAAATGCATTTATCTCTTAAAGTTTTAATTTTAGCTACAAAATAGATTGGAGTTTTGTGATTAGATTTCGATTCCAAGTTTGTGCCATTGATTTGCATAAGAGATAAGAACCGCCGAACCGGAGAATACAAACAATGAGCAATAGAGTTTTCGATTTTATTATATTTTCATTTTCAATTTTTTTTATTAAGATTTTAATCTGACCAACTAACGGAATGGTTAACCTCCGTTACTTTTGAGGGTATCTTTGAATTTTCTTTAAATTTGAGGATATTCAATATTGTAGCTCATTTTTAATTCATTGAGGATATTTATGAAGATAAGTAAAGTTATAGAGGCATTATTAAAATTTTCCGTTTCGTAAAAAAAAAGGGTTAAAATTGACTTTGGAGTTGGGTTGGTAGTGTAAAAAGGTAATATTTTATGGGTTCTTTGTTTCTCCGATATATTTTTATACAAAAATAAAATCTTTTTTAATAGAAAAAAAAAATGAAGTCTTTCTCAATTCTTGAGCTAAAAAACGCATCTCTTTACAGCTTTTTTTCTTTTTATTACTTAAATATATATTAAGTTTTCTTAGCTCTCCCCCTCCCTGAATCATTTCAAGTTTAATTTGGCTTAAGTTTACAGCTTACATGTGTATTAAGCTCTATTATCTCTCTATTCTCAAACAGCTCAAACTCTCTGCTTTTTGTTCCAGCAAATATGAACACACTTAAATGCTTGTGTGGAATTGAAGCAATAGAAAGGATGTCTTTTTTTTTTTTCCCTCCCATTGTATGGGTCTTTTAATGATAATCTGATAATACTTTTAAAAAATAATATAAAAAATTATAAACATAATAGCCTTCAAAATTTATAATAACAAAAATAGCATCACCTATCTTTAAACTTAAAATTTTACAATTAAAAAAATAATTGATATATCATTTTTCTTTAAAGACTTATTCAATTGGAATTGAATGACGATAATTTAGACTCGTTTAATGTTGAACATTCAATATTATACGTTTAATGTTATTGGGGTGCTAATTTTGTTATTATAAATTTTAGGAGTGTTAGTTTGGTAATTTTTTAAAATAATACATGTGAGACATACATATTTATTTAATGATAAAATTTAAAAATTTTTAAAAAAATTATTACTCAAATTTAAAGTTATTAAACTAAATAAACCTACTGTATTAATTATAAGAGTAAAATGTGAATCGGATAAAATTATAATAACAAATTAACCCAAAATCCCCCTTAGAACTATAAAAACAAATACATTCAAATACCTTATTTTTAATTTACGCATGCGATAGATTTGTAATTTCTTAAATAAATAAAAAATTATCTTATATTTCCATTTGTTTACATTCAACAATTATTTATCAGTACTAGTTCAATAAAATAAAAAAATAAAAGAAAAAGATAAGTGAGAGATATAATTTATTTTCCAGTTCAACTCGTGTATTTGCTTCAATCAACATTCCGGTTCAGTATAGAGCTAATAATAATTACGTTTTATCGTATTATAATTTGACTCTAATTTTTTAGATCATATAATTATTTGCGAGTAATAATATTAACACAACTTAAATTATAATTATCATAATATTTTTTATTAATAATAATTTTATATAAATAACATATATAATTTATATATTTTTATTGTAACATTAACACGACCAGGGACGTAACCAGAAATATTTTTTTAGGGGGGCTAATTTATATTAAAAAAAATTTAATTTTTTTTATTTATAATATCAAAATTTATAGCGAAAAAATAATATAAACTTCAAAAATAAACAAAAAAAAAAGTTTATTTAAGTTGTGCCCGACGATGCTTTAGAGTATGAAATTTATCAATTATCAATTCAGATTTAATTTCTTCTACAAATTTCAACAAGTGGTTCTTAAGATCGCTTACTTTTTTGGTTGGTAGCCTCAATAGAAATATTTTTGATTGATTGTTGGTTATCTATTTTCTTAAAGAATAAATGAAGAGTTTTAAATGATTTAGAATTTTTGTGAGGTTTATCTATTATAACCTACAATAAAAATATTTAATTTAAATTAAAGTATACAAATTAAAAATTACAAATTTAAATAGACGTAACAACAAATAAACAAAAAATTAAAATAACTAAAGAATTAAAGAATCAATAAATAAGTTATATGCCTAATCAGTTTTTTACCTATTAATAGTAATTAATAAATATAAAAATTTAAAATAAATTTCATGTTATAATATAACAATGAGATAATATATATTTTGAAATAAAGAACTCTCATTAATAATTTAAAGAAGTAAAAAAAAACATATTTAATGAAATAATGGTAAATTGTTATAAAAAAAGAGTGCTAAATACATATAAATTTATACTTAAATTAATAATTAAACAATATTTATCGATTAAAAGTTTAAAAGTTATAATTTTTAGGAATATATAATACATAATTATTGATATGAGTGTAAATTGAAATATAAATATTTTAAATATTTAATATTTTTATTTAAAAAATATATATAACTATAATATAATATATTAAATTATATTTATACTATTAATATTAATTAAAAAAAATTTTGAAAAGGCTGCGCGGGCTAAGTCCGGTACAGCCCATAACACAGTTCCGTCACTGAACACGACTGATTATGGACCGTAGTCCGCTGATGCAGCTAGACACTTACCGTGTTTGTGGTACAACAACCGGCCGGTGATCCTGGTGTGCAGCGATGTGTGGCGATGATGCCCTATCCGACCTATTCAGGGGAGGTCTATTTGAATAAAAAAAAAAAAAAACGACTGATTATGTAAGATCACATTTTCATAAAGTTAATCCAAATTAACAATTTCAGTAAAGAAACACTTGAGTTCACGTTCACTTGCTTTTAAGTGATGTCCTGTAAGTTAATTTTTAAAAGAAACCCTTTAATTATTTTATTTTTAATTGGTATATTAAAAATTACTTAATTTTTTCAAAATGAGCAAATGTAATCCATATACTTTTAAAATGTACAGTGATTTCCAATATTTTATTTAAAAGAAAAGGTATTAAAGTATTACTAAATAAATAAATTAGATTTATTGCCTCAGAATAGAGGCTTATTTAGAGCGTATTAGTTTTTTTCATAATTCACTTTTCGACGTCGTTTAGGATAAACATAATTACAATGTTATCCTTCAGTATATTTAATTGGCCGCACTCATTCATCGTTAACGCCTTGTGAAGCAACCCATTGTACTGATACGGGTTATAAAACTATTGAGAACAGAGAAAAGCCTCTATTTCTGAAGGAACTTAGAAAATTATGGGATAAATGTGACCCTGAACTTCCATGGGAAAAGGGACAGTTCAATGAAACAAATACACTGTTTGTTGGATGATTCCCCTTACAAGTCTTTACTCAATCCAGTGAGTTTGTCTAATCTTACTCTGTTTATTGATGTTGTTATTTATCAAATTTCACTTTGTTTATTGCTATTACCAAATCTCAGTTCTACTATTGACTTTTTTATTTTCCTGACATCCTAATCTTTAGGCCTACACGGCAATTTTTCCTAATTCCTACACCTACCACCAAACGAATGATTCATCATTAGGTGAGATAATCTAATTAAACAGATAATAAATAATTTTGGTTTATTCTAGTTCTATCGTACAGTTTTTCAGGTTCATCCCTGATGTCTGTTTACCCAATTTCGTTTAACTGCAGGACCTGATGGTGATCTTCGTATTTACCTAGAAGGTTTGGCTATTGCAGAAAATGTTCAGAAGTATGTCGAACAGAACCCGTTTGGTCAACGAGCAATTAAGGCAGTGATGCACGAAGATTGAATCTTTTGATGCAACTTAAGACTATAAATTTATTTACGTAAATCAATTTACATATCATTTTATATAGTATGTAAATAGATTTACATATAATAAATAATGATTTACATAGTATGTAAACTGATTTACATACTATGTAAACTGATTTACATATTGATATTACATATTATATAACTAAGGATATTTTTGTAATTTATTTAATTTTAATGTAATCAAAACTCACAGTTTTGATCCTATTATTGCTAGTTTTGAAAAATTTAATTTTTTAACTAAATGTATGCTATTTAGGCAAATAGCTCAAATAAATTACTTCTAATGCACTATTTAAAAATAAGTAGATTAAAATGCTCTTTTAAAAAAAAAAAAATTTAGTGTAACGCTTTTTTTTTTTTATTTAAAAAAAAGGCACTAAAGTCCTATTTTTTTTTTATTAATAAGAGAAAACACACTCACACACACGGGTGAGACTCGAACTTGGGATATTGGTGAGAGAATTGAGAGTCTTACTACCTGAAACACAAGAGATTCCCAAAATTAAAATATGTAGAAAAAAAAAAGGCTCTAAAGTCCCCTTCTTTTTATTAATAAAGAGAAAACACACTCACACACTCTGGTAAGATTCGAACTTGAATTTCTAGCGAGAAGATTAAGAGTATTACTACCTGAAACACAAAAAATTTCCAATTTTTAGTGTAACGCTTAAAAGCAAGTGAACTAAATGTTCATTTAAGAAAGAAAAAAAATGGACTCCTATATCCTTCAAGAAACAAAAAGAGAGTAATGTTAAAATTGAAGCTATGTAACAATCTCACCTAAGACCATTCGAAAAGAAATATTGAAACAATGAATTTTTTTAATCCAAAAACTATGAATATTACATAAAAAAAAACAATGAATGAATATTAAATAAGAAAAAAAAAAAAAGATTAAAATGGTGCATAATTTTTTCAAATTTTTGCTCAGATCAATAAATAAGGAAGATATATATATATATATTTATCGAATACGAAATCATTTTCATTGTACTTTAAAAAAAAAAAAATAGTTATTGTACATCAGAATATAATATCTAAATGCAATAGACTGAATAGAGTAACTTTAGTAGCAGCAACAAAACAAAAACAAAAACAAAAACAAAAAAAATGCAATAGAGTAAACAAGTTTATATGCAAATTTACTGATGTATTTGTACATTTTCGGCTAACATTACTAGTACATTTTCGGCTAACACTATGCCTCCGCCATGTATACCGACCCATACACAAGTCCCACAAACTTCTATGCACACCAACCTAACAACCATAACAAAACACTACCAACAAATCAAATTTTCATTTAGATTTGAAAAGCACGGCTACTACACAATATTAGCTTACAACTAGACGTAATTTTCTAGCTCTAAACTAGACAAATTTTCATTCGTGGCAAATAAAAACTAATATGCCAAATTAACCGCAATAGAATAACTACCCACCTGCACAAATCTAAAGAGAAAATACCATGTCTTACAGCTTTTTCTACGAAATCCAAAAACTGCATTGTAGATTTCGTTTTTTTCCATCAGTTTTTTGTTAAAGCAATGTAATGTTCATCTTTTTTTTTAAAAAAAAGGAGAAATTTCTCTATTTCATCATCCTTAATATGACAGTCTTTTCTCCCTTTTCTTTCTCTCCGTTACTTCCAAGCTTTTTGATTGTTGTGAGAAAGATCTAAAAAAAATGGAAATATACATATATGAATACATTATAATTGAAACATATATAAATAATGGGTGGTGAAAGATATAAGAAAACGAAAATCAAAAATATGTTAGAAGTGCGAAAACAGGATATGTTTAGCAATTTCACTTATTAGGAGCCTTACCACTAAATCACTGTTAGTCGTGTTCTTGTTATATTATCATTTTATATTTTGATATTAGTTATATTATATTTTACAAATTAATTACTGTTGGTAAGTGATTACTCCCGAGCGTAACATGCCAAAACCATAATTGCACATTTTGGTGAATTAAAGCACAAAGTAAAACATGATCCATTATTTCGGTTTACATATTATTTGATTTGAATCTTTACAAACTCCAAAAAAGATGTAAATAATCAACCAGAAACTGGAAATCCAACAGCAATAATATCATTCAACCCCAGTTTTATTTAAGGTTCTCCACCAAGCTCCACTCTTAAATTGTCATACGGGTAAACTTTAGGTGTCTGATTAAAAAAAAAAAAAAAAAAGACAAAAACAAAGATAGAATCAAGAGATTGTCATCAATCAGCATATAATAAAAAGTTTGACAAAAATCAATAAAGTTAAACAACGATTTGAATCAATCAATTATCAATCTTCATTCATAATCAATGGATGAAAATAAAACCAACCCAGAGAGATGAGATATATATACAAAACGCAAAGACCAAAAGACATTCTAAAAATAAGATCATTTTGGTTAGTAGCGAGTAGTGGCCTTCAGATCTCAGTATCTCTCAATCTTGACAAAATCAAAGATCATACATGTGATTATTCAAGCAGTTGAAACTCTACTGCAAGTTATAATTTCATGTCCCCTAAAAGGTTATTCTTAGTCATAGACATACAGTTTACCAATATTTTCACAAGCACTCTAAAGAAGCTCATACAGGAAGGCCTCCGGAAAATTTACAAGATGACTAGCAGAGTCGGTTTATCCTTCAACAATTGCATACAGGTATTTTTTTTCAGCACTCCAAAATAGTTAACACTTTCAGAAATTCTAAGTCCCAGAATGGTCTGAATTAGGTAGCCAATCTTTGTTATTCTTAGCTCTTAACTTCTCAATGACATGATTTGAATTCTACCAAGTATGAAAAACAAACTCATAAAAGTCCAAATCAGGTATACTCACCTTTAGATTATGGATTAAAAATGTGATACCATTGTTACATTATTGGACAAAAAATAATATTCCTATCATACACAGAAAAATAGCATCTGAAAAACCAATGAAGCTCTCTAAGTCCCTGTGCTTCATGCTAAGGAAGATACTCAAATACTTAGGTTGTAGAAGAGTTTCTCTAGGGACCACACAGCTCATTATAATATTTGCACTTAAATTTATTGAATATGGTACTATTACATGTTGAGAGTAGAGAACAGGATTAAGTAATAGAACAACAGCACAGAAGTTTTTCACAGGATTGATTCAAATAACACTATGATAGTCAAGCATGTATTAAATTCAATTTGGCATCAACACACAGCAAACTAGTTGAAGATAGTCTCTAATATGGGGCACAATTTTCTAGCTTAAAGACAAATACATGTCCTATATCCCTCTTTGGTATATCCTTTTTCAATAAATAACATTACAAGCATGTATTAAATTCAATTTGGCACAACACACAGCAAACTAGTTGAAGGTAGTCTCTAATATCGAGCACACTTTTCTAGCTTAAAGACAAATACATGTCCTATATCCCTCTTTGGCATATCCTTTTTCAATAAATAACATTACAAGCTATGTTACATATACTCTTTTATGACACTGGAGAGAAAATTTGTTGCATACGTATCCAGTACCGAACATACTCATTTTTCTAAATTTTATGAAAATTTACACACTTAAATGGAGTGTCCGAGTACTTACACATGTGTCTATGTCATGTCGCTTAGATATGGGTTCTTCACAAACAATGGAGAGAATGGTCCAAGTAATATATATTACAAGTATCAAATATCAGGCAGAAAACCCATCATATCTAGTTTGAGACTTTCAAAATTTATGCCAAACCAAGGATCACTTGTCACTACCACAAATTTTCTTTTTCCAATCTTTGTTGAGCTTTAAATCTCATTCAACATATGGACATTATTAAGTTACTTTATTTAATTGATTATCTGCTACCAAAAGAAAATTCACCTTAGAAAAATATGTAATTACCAGAAATTACAAAACAGCAAAGTAACTTCAAATCAAAATTTAATCTTCCAGACTTACAAAAGGTATTTTGGAGGCTTTATCGTTCCACACCGCCAGTAGTCCCAAAGAGGCGAAAAACCCTAAGCCTCCACAGAGCCAAGCCAATGCTTCGTACTATATTAAACAAATTGGAAACCAAAAGCTTAGATTTCAAAAAATAGAAAATAAATAAAACTACACAAAATAAAAGTAGACCAGCCGAATACGATAAACCTCGAAAATTGATACCTTTCCAACCGTATCAGCAATTCGATCAATACAGGGCTCCGGGAACGGAGTGCCATTGTCCCACATCAACTCGTCGTTCTGATGAAGCTGAAGAACAAAAAAAAAAAAAACTTTTTTTGGGGGTTTCGAATCTTGATCTCACAAAATCTTTAAGAAGTTAAAATATTAATGAATAGGTTGAATGCAATTCAATTGACATCAAAGAGAGTCACTAGGGTTATAAATGCTCACGGGTTTGTCAGGAACGATGTGTTTGCCTACTGGGAGGCCCATGCCGGAGCGGAGACGAAGAGAAGTTGCGACGGAGCGGCTAACGACGCCGTTCCCACCCATGATTTTGGACGCAAAGTTGCTCAACGGTCCTGCCATTTCTTCGTCGGACTCTGATTTCTTCGCTTTCTTTCTACTATGGTCTGTTTATTAATGGGCTCGGTACATTTAATCTTCTAATTTTACTTAATAATATATTAATTTTATAATTATTAAGATAAATTTATTTAATTTTATATCAAATAAATTTAAATTTTTAAAAATACATTTTTTTTAAGATAAAATTATACTTTATATTTTTATTTAAAAAAAAAAAAATAATAACAAAATTCTTACTCTTTTTTCTTAATTAATAAATATTTTAATTATTATTCTTTAATGAGTATTATTATTTTTCCATCTTTCTATTCCAATAAATTTATCTACTGAGTTTTATCTCTTTTTGTAAGATTAAAGTTAACAAATTTTTTTTATCTTAATAAAAATTATTTTATTCTTGTTAAGTTATTAACTTAAATTTTTACAATTATCTTTTTAAATAAAATATGAAATCTAATTTTATCTTTAATAAAAATATAATTTTTAAAATTTAGATTAATTAAATATAAATTTATTTTAATAATTATAAAATTAATAAAAGTATAAGATTAAATAGAAGTTTCGTTTATTAATCACTCGAGAAGCTCATTCATTTTGTGGGGAAAGGAAAGTAAGGTACGACGTCGTGTTATCTTTGTCGTTTTGCTCTACTAAAAATTTCTGTGTCGCTCTTCCATCAATAGTTTTTGAAAAGGAAAAAAAAAATAGGAACCTCTTACTAATTTACCTTAAAATGAAAATAATAAAAAAGAATTAAATTATAATATTTAAAAAAAAAAAAAACGGATCAGGCAAATTTCAATAACATTCTTACCTATAAAACATTATATTACAAACATTATTTATTGATAAAATAACTAGGATAGTTGGCACTCACAAAGCAGTGCTTCATTAGGTATAACCGTATAAATGTAAAAAAGTGAACTATTCAAAAAATACCAACATATGAATATTTATAATGTTTGAAAGAATTTGAAAATTGAAACTTTTTTTTTATTTTATTTAGAGAAATCATTTTATCTCCTATTGTTAGCCAAATAATACTGAGATTAGTTTAACGAATATTTTTTGTAATATGTTGTTTGGTTAAAATATTTAAAAGATTATAAAAATAATAATAAAATTAAGAACGTAGTTTAAATTGGATTAATTAATAATGTATTAATTTTAAATATAGAAGTCTAATATTAAGTTAATGTCAAATTTTGTAATAGATGTATTAATATTAAAATTTCAAGATCATTTCGTAAGAAAGAAAATATAAAAAAGTGAATAATGAAAAAAGTTTATGAACTAAGACCGTGCATTTTGTTGGTTTACTTGAAAAGTTTGAAGTTTTATTTATTAATTTTTTTTAAATGGGGATTTTAAAGTTTTTCTTTTTTTATTAATAAAAATAAAATACATTCACACATTTGAATAAAATTTTAACTTGAGTTGTTGATAGAAGATTAAAAATCTTACTATTTAAACCACAAGAGATTCCAAAATTTATATTTTTACTTCAAAGTTATTTTAGAAACAATTTGGTAATAAAAGTGGCAATTTTGAAAGAAAAAAAAAAATATATATATATATATATATATATGAATTACGCTTAAATTTTTGGAAAATTGTCCATATATTTTAGAAAAAAGTGTCATAAAGGTTCTTTTGTTTTTATAAAAGGTGACATTTAGTTCTTTATGTTATAAAAAATGTCTTTAAATCCTTTTATTTTTTAAAAATGTGTTTTTAAGTCTCTCTACTTGTAAAAAATGTGTCAAGTAAGGACAAAGTTAATTTTTCATCTAATCTAACGGAATAACAGATGTGTCACATACATATTTATATTTTTCGATATATATATACGTAAAAAAATTAATATTTAATTAAAAAATTACTTAATTTTTTTAGTTTTCAAAAAACACTTAAATAAAACTTTCAATGTAATTTAAATAAAATTTTTAATGTAATTTACATAAAATTTTTAATAAAATTTTAATTGTCTAATATTTAAAGTCACAACTTAGATAATAAATATTTTTTTTTTAAATTTGATCGAATTCAATAAAATTCAAATAGAATTTTTATTATTTAATATATAAAATCATAAATTAGACAATAAAAATTTTATTTAAGTTTAATTGAAAAAAATTGTAAAAAATTAGAGTAATTTTTTAATTAAAAATTATTTAATTTGATATATATATATATATATCGAAAAATATAAACATGCATGTGACATATGTACTATTCCGTTATATTTAACTAAAAATTGGATGAAAAATTAATTTTATCTTTACTTGACACCCTTTTTACAAATAAAGGGACTTCAGAACATATTTTGTATAAGCAATTGGACTTAAAGACACCTTTTATAAATTAGATAACTAAATAATACTTATTGCATAAGCAAAAGAACCATTCTAACTCTTCACCCTATATTTTAAGTTAATAGTATTGGTTACTCTTTTAAGATCTTATATTACATTCAAATAAAAATTTTAAATATTATTTAATAATGATCATAAAAAAACTCTAATTATATCATGATTACTACATTCAATAAGAACTCTAAATGTTATTTTGATAATGACTCTAAATATAATAATAGAATAAAGGATCACATCTAATAAGAACTTCAATCAAATGGTGATTACTACATTCAATAAAACATTTCAAATATTATTTTACTTTCATAATTAATTTAAAAGTATGAAAAAATTAATTTATTATTTATTTAAAATATATCGTAAAAATTTATAAAAAATTAAAATTAATAAAATAATTTACGTACAAGACACGTATTTGAAACTACCTATTTTATGGATTACTTTATACAAAATTATTAACTATCACTTTTATTATTATTATTATTATTTTGATAGTATTGCCAAATGGTTACAAGTATTTTTAATATTTTTTTCTTTTCAAAAATCATTATTACTGCTCTAAAAAAACTGTTTAAAATGGGGGAAAAAACTTCATAAAAAGTCATATCAAGCATGAAGTATATATTCAATTAAAATTTTAATAAATTTTTAAAGTATTGTAGATTTCAATGAATTTTAGTAAAGAGTTACTGTATAGCTATGTAAATTAGTTAAATTTATTTTGTAGAATTTCATAGATTTTATGGTATGAGAGAGATATTGAGATTGTCAATTAAGAGAAAGAAAAATGTTTGTAAGTTCATAAAAATCTCGTGAGATAAGACAATAATTGATAAATATTTTAGAGAAAATATATTGCCAAGGTTATTTTGGCTTTATTTAAAGAAAAAGTTATTATTGCTAATGACTACATTTTGGCTTTGTCCAAGGAATTCCTTCTCTAAATTTTCCAACTGCAGTAACGTTTTTCTTGGATAAAGATCTTGGCAATAATTTTTTTTTTCTTCATATTTTATCATATCAAAATTCGTAAAAGTTCATGGGTTAACATTTGTGATTATTCATGGTAATTATTAGACTTTCAGATCCTAACCCTATTATGAAAGCTCAATTTTGTGACTAATACATATACTTAAATCATTGATCAATATTTTATTTAAATATTCAGATAAGAATAAATTATTATTATTATTAGTGAATAACTAAATTTAAATTAAGGTATTTCAATTGATAATTGTTTTATAATATGTTCATTATTTTTATTACTACGTTAAAAACACGTGCATTATATTTAATTCTTTTAGTTAATTTTTATAATGTATTTAAATCAAGTACAAAATTATTTTTTTTATGCTTCTAAATTAATTGTAAAAGTAGAATAATATTTAGAATCCTTATTAGATATAATAATCATCATTTTAATTTTTTTAAGCGTAATTTGTAAAAGTAAAATAATATTTAGAGTTTTTAAAATAATATATATAACAATAAAAACTAAATATAATTAAAAGATATGTAAATCAATCAAAAAAAATATATAAATTATATTTATTTTTTATGTCATACAATATTTTTAGTACGGTGGCCTTGCAACTCGAATGACATAATGTATTTTGTTATAAGGTGAAACTATTGTTAAACAGTAAATATAAAAATCTACTTAGCAAAAGAAAAAAAAATATCCTTGAGATAACGAATCGAATGTGTTTGTATTAAAAAAACAAGAATACTTGATTTATTATCCAAATATCCATCATTACAGATTACAGGTGAGAATTGAATAAATCATGACAAATTGCTATATATATATATATATATATATATATATATATATATATAGCAATTAGATCATGAATATGAATAAAGTTCCAATGAAAAGCACTAATTTTGTGATGAACCTGAATCTAAGTCTCTCTACACCACTTTGATCAATCTGAATTGGAAACAAACAATTTCCTTGTGATGCATTCTTTTCCACAATATGAGCATTCCCTTCAAAATTACAAGCCTCAAAATGTTGATCTTGAATTTGATAATACATATTAAAAGCGTATGAATATGTATCTCTAGTATTCAAATTACTACAAGAAGTCCCAGCTCCCAAACTAGTACAATCTGATCTTGAACATGCATAATCTATTTCAGATAAAAGTTTATTCAAGTCAGTAGCTTCATCTTTCAAAACACACCATTTATTCTCCAAATACTTAACTCCCTTAGCAGCAATTGGCATTATATTTTTCCCTTTGCCAGTGAAATCGATTGGAAACTTGGGTTGTCCATCGAATCGAAAAATCCCCCAATGACGCTCAAAATTACCAGGAAGAATACTCTTTTGATCCTCATCAAGTAGACCAAATAAATAGACTTCAATATAACCAGGTCTTTTAGGTGTGCCTATATTTTTACCCAATTTATTTAATAGTCCATCATAAAACTTTTTAGCATTTTCAACATTGGCATGTTTTTCACCATCTGTTGGCCATCCTGCCTCACCTACAATAATATGTAAATCGGGCGTGCCTGCCTTTTTAAGAGCGTAAGCAAGCGTGTCATAATTTGCATCAAACACATTGTCGTATGAAATGCCTTTGTCAACAACTTTTTGGCCACCACTACTAGTAGTATTAAAGAAAGCATATTCTTCTGGGAAATCAGGACTTTGATAAAGACTAATGAAAGGGTAAATGTTAACTACAAAAGGAGAATTATTTTCTTTGAGGAATTTAACTAGTTGGTTCATTGTATCTTTAATATCATCTCGAAAAGTACCATCAGATGGTAATTGTGAACCTGATGATTCATACACATCTGCATTACAAGGTACTGTTACTTTGATTTTGTTTCCAATTTTAGCTTCATTTAAAGCCTTTTGAATGTTTTTTAATGCTGGAACTGTCGTTTTGTCATTTGTACCATTGTATGTCTTCAAAAATGGTTCGTTTCCTACAGCTATGTACCTGCAAATTATCAATCAATGTAGGATTATTAATGAGGGACACATATATTAATGATTTTTTTGAAATTTCAGATTCATTATTTTTAGTGAATTATTAGTGTTTAAGTGATATATATATATATATATATAGAGCATGGATTAAAAGAATCATAGATTTGACATAACCCAAAATTGAAGTACCTGATATCAACACCACCTTTATCTTTAAGATGCTTAGTGACATTCTTTTTCACCCAATCTTTGGCCTTATCATAACTTTCAGATAACCTCTCTAGCATTTCATTAGGTATTCCAACCATAACCTCAATTCCACTACCTGATAAGGCATCCAGAACATCAGAATCAGTATCAAAAATCTTCACTTTATTTATACCATTTTCTTTTATCATATTAACCACAATATTTGGAGGCAAACGATGAGAAGCCATGGCTCCCCAGTTTACACCTAAGCCTTGTGAATGTTCAACAGCAAAGACCAACAAGGCCCAAACTATGACCACGGCTCGGCCCATTTTCTATTTTTGAGCCGGTTCAGATCCAATGGTCACCTATGCTTAACAAAGAAGAAAGAGATTGATTATGATTAGTGGCTTTTGCTAGTTGTATCTAATTTGAGATTATTGATCTCTAATGGTGGTGAAGGAAGAGAGTAAAAGGTGGTGGATTTCCAATGGCTGAGGGCATTTCATTGTTGTTTATATAAGTGCCAAACTGAGCTGTTTAGCTTTAGAATTTTTTTTTTTTTTTTTTCTCGCTGGCATAACTAATTTAACTGATATTCTAAATATAGTTGCTCAGACAAGAACATAGGTCTTGGGAAGAAAATGTAAGTATATGCATTAACTATTTTTAGGCTTTTGCTAGAATTGAGTAAACTGACTTTTTATATTTATATGGAGCAAAATAATTGATTTTACCAGATCTCTTGAATAATGACCGTCCCTTTGACATCTTTATGTAACAAGAAAATTTGACAAATGTTTTTCATATAGTAATGAACTTATGGTTTGAAGTTAAACACTAATGGTAAAGACTTAATACATCTTTAAAACTTATTATGATTTAAATTTTTCCACCGTTTGGTAAAGTTAACATTCATTTGAATAAAGTGCATACCATTTTGAAGCTTGGGAAAAAATAATTAATTTTGTAATATTTTGAGAAACGTGTTAACTAAGATAATGTGTTTTTATAAGGATGGTTGTGTAAGCATATGAGGATAATTTTGTAATTAATTTTTTTTTTTAAATAAATAGATGCGTGTTAAGACTTAATACAAAAAGATGAGTGTGATTAGCAACTCTCTTTTGTTTTTTTTATTTTTTTGTACAAATGATAAATCTATATCTATATAACTATACTGCTGATGAAAGACTAAATCTCACTTTATAAAGACGTGTAAACGATTGGGGAGAGGGAGAGAGAAGAAATTAAAATTAGTTGATAGATGTTACACTGAATTTTGTGTTGAGGCTATTCTGTATTAAATGAGGGGCAATAAATTGTTTTTTTTCCACAGGGGTAACATTTTAATATATATATATATATATATATTAACTACTCATCTTAAAAAGGGAAAAAATTTATTTTGATTTATATTATTATGTTAAAATTAAAGAAAAATAAGCACATAATAAGGGGCTTGATGGAAATAAACAAATTCTATTTCATTTGTTGCCTTTTTTTTTTTTTTTTTTTTAACACAATAATTTTAAGCTCACAAATATGCAATCTTTTTTAAACAAAATATCAAATTTATAAAGTTACTTGGTTCAACCTTTTAAATTTTAACTTTTGAATATATAACTAAACAAATTTTTATGAAGAGAGTGTATAATTATTTATTTTATTAATAATTATTAGAATTAAATTAATTAATAAAATGTCTAATAAATCAAGTATTTTTGTTTAATTCTTATAATCATTAACAAAATAAATATTAATGAGCATTAATATATCATAAATATATTATCATCTTAACTGACTAATAATGTGCCTCATTATTTGTGATATTTTTTAAATTTGAGATACATAGCATTTTTCATAATAAATAGTATATTCCCTTTTAGAGCGAATTCATGTGGCTTTATAAAATAAAAAATTTGCTTAAAAACTTACGTATAATATAAAATATTTGTAAGAATGAGATTATTGTATTAAAAAAAGTGCAATAAATGAATAAGATTAGTTGATTTCAAACAATATTTTTTATTATGTGGGTAATTTTTTCTGGTTTAAATATAATAATAAAAATTACTCTAGCAAAAAAAAAAAATTAATAATAATAATAATAATTAAAGTTAATTTGTTCATTATTAAATTCAAGCATAGCTTAACAGACTTGGCCTGAAACCTTCGTTTTTTCAGGTACTGGTATGAAAAGAAGTGGACTTGTACTTCGTTTTCCGGTCACCTTTTGGATTGAAATTGGACGCATCCTTCTAAATGAGCTCAATTTCAGTTATGTTGTCCTTGAACAATTTGTCTGCTGTTAAATGGGGATTTGAGTGCAATCTGTTTGTGGAAATGCTTAGCAGAATATATATATACATATATATTTTTGCTAGGAAAAGAGGCAGGCAGCAAACGCTGCCATTGATTAAATAGAAATAGATTTTACAAGGGCTGCTACATCTAATGGCAATTGTGAAAGTGGAACTTTGCCATTATAATGACAATGAAAAGCCCATTTAACAATTTCATGAGCTAAGAAATTAATTTCTCTAGGAATCCAACGAATTGAAATCATAGAAAATCTATGCAAGAGTCCCTGCAAATCTCTGCAAATCATCCAGCAAATTAGCGGACATAGGATGCAGCTGATGTGTCCCAGCTCCAAGCATGAAAGCATCAATAACATTCTTTGCATCACCCTCCATATATATTGGTTTATCCCTCCATTTAACAGCCTCTTGGAGAGCATAAAACAAAGCAAATGTTTCAGCAATTTCAGGTGCTTCAGTTTGAATCAACTCTGCTGTTAAAGTAAATTCAGCAGCAGAAACATTTTGTGGTATAAGGTTTTGGGGTGGTGAAAGAATGAAGTTTATATAAGATTTGATATCTAGCTTATGCAGGAAAGTCCATATCAAGTTCCACTTCCATTGTATTTTTCTTAACAGGTAGGGCGTTTTGAAATATTTTTCAGAGTAGTAATTTCTAATTTGTGCCTTTCATGAAGCTTTGACTGCCAAAATTTACTTCAAAAACCATTCTCGGATATATCACACCTATCGTGGATAATGACTGAATAAACATCTTTAACAGAGAACTCACTCCTGCCTGTGCCAAGCCATTTAGCATCATTCCTGTAACTTAAGATTGGAGGTTTAAGTGCAGTAATAAATCTAGTAATATTTTGCCCAAACAATTGTACTAAAAAGGAGCATTCTATTCCCATTGATTATTCCAAATACACAAGTCTAACAATGTCTTGATATTTTCATCAAGTTCCTAGGGATTTTTGAATAAAATGTATTAGAAGTTGCTTTCTTTTACGAGTAGAGTTCTTTAGCCAATTGTTTTATTAAATGGTTTATCTCAAGTCACTTTACTTTTAAAAAATATAAAATTTAGTATTATATTTATATTATAGAAAAATACTCACATAATAAGAGATATTATAGGAAATCAACTAATTTCTTTTATTTGTTGCCCTTTTTTTAGTATAATAATTTCATGTTTACAAATATCTCACATTTTGGTTTTTGTGCATATCAATTTTTTTTTCCTCTGATGCATAAATAATCTAATTATTTTAATTGGTTTTACTTTTAGCTCTTTCAGTAAAAAACATATACTTATTTTCTTAAAATATTAAAAAATATATGTTTATTTTTTTATAATGTTAAAATATATATATTCATTTATTTTATAAGAAAAACGAGCATATTTTTTTCCTGAGGGATTAAAATAAAACTTCATTTAAGAAAAAAGTTATGCTATGTAATCAAATATTTTTCTAAGAGATAATGTAACTATTTATTATGAAAAATGCTATGAATTTTAGATATATCACAAATGACTAGAGCTGTCAAATGGGTGAGTCGTGTCGGGTTTGGGTCGACCCGTTTACGAACGTCCTATGTAAGCTTGACCCTAACCCAACCCATTTATTAAACAGGTCAAAAATGTAACCCTAATCCAGCCTATTTAATAAGTGAATTGACCCTTTTAACACGTTTAAATATATCAAATAATATATATTATATTTTATAATATAAGAAAATCATAGATATTATATTGAGTATCAACATATATTTATATAACCTATTAACTTAATAAATTATAATTAAACTTCAAAAATTAAATTAATTTAAGAATTATTTTAACCAAAAATATAAAAATATTAACTAATATAAAATAAAAATAAAAATAATATCATAAATATTGTGATACATCAAAGCCAATATGTTAAAGTCTCAAATAGTAATAAAAAGTCTAACAAAAATATATATCATAAATTCTTTGTAAGTAAAAACTTGTTTTAAGTCTAAAATAAATAATCAATAATAAAAATATACAAAATTAAACTAAATAACATATTATTATAAATTGATAAAAACAAGAAAATAAAATATAAAATAAATTTAAACATCATCTCAATAATATTTCAAAGTATAAACCTACAAAATAATAAATAATTACCTACATACCCTAATAATTTTAATTATTTACTTGGGTTGCTTATACGGGTTACCCAATTAATCCGTTAAGACTTGATTTTTTAAATGGGTCAAACGGGTCGACCTGTTTACGACTCAACCTATATAAGCTTAACCTGGATCTGACTATTTCGTGGGTGGGTCGTATCGAGTTTGCAAGTCGTGTCAAAAATTATCGGCATTACAAATGACATGTCACAGTTTTAATAGTAAGTACAGTCGGATTCACTAAACTGTAATAAACAAGAAAATATTACGTTAGTTGAGATTGTGATATATTTGTGTGTATAATAATGTTCATTTATTATTCAATTTGTCAATAATTATAAGAAATAAACAAAAGTGCTTAATTAATTAGACACATTATTGATACAACTTTTTTATTTAATTTTAATAAATATTGATAAAATTAATAATAAATAAATATATGCTCTCTTAACAAAAAAAAAAAGTTACATATTCAAAAGTCAAAAATGTGGAGTCATGTAATTTTATAAAGTTAGTTTATTATTTAAAAAACCTTGCATATACTATAAAATATTCGTGAACATGAGATTATTGTGTTAAAAAATAAAAATAAATGAAAGATATTAGTTTATTTCTAACAATATTTTTTATCATGTGTGTACTTTTTTTTTTTTAATTTGAATATAATAATATAAATTGAAGTAAATTTGTTCATTTTTAAAAACAAAATGATTTTAGAATAGCTGCTCAAAAAAAGAGTAACTAAAAGTGCTGTAAAAAAAAACAAAATGATTTATAATGCCCTTCATCTGAGATTTTTGGGTCTAGTAAACCAAAAACCCAAGAGCATCCCAAACATTAATTTGTCTACCATCCCCGAAGTTAAAAAACACCCATTTCATAATTGCTTGCCTGGCCCATAACAATCCTTTCCAAAAATAAGAGTCAGAACTCTTTGCATTTACTCTCAAAAAAGAAGATACTGTTAAATATTTGCTACTGAAAACTTGAGTCCATAGCTTATTAGAATTAATAACCAAATTCCAAGCAGCTTTAGCTAATATCGCCTGATTAAATTCATAAAACTTTCTCAAGCCTAAGCTCCGACATTGTTTAGGAGTACATAATTTATCCCAACAAACAGGACTGTAAAAATTATCTCTTGTAGAATCCCCTGTTCATAATAAAAATTTTACTCATCATACTTATTAAAGTAATTAATATTTTATTATAAAGATATTTTAGTTTTTTTTCTTTATTTATTTTGCATTTAAAATACGTAATTTGTAATATTTACAGATAATATTTACATTCTAATAAATTATAGCCTCTTTTTTTCCCCTAAATATAATTATTGAAGTAGTTGTAAATTTAAGCATATTTTTTTGCTGATCCAACTCTTTAATTACTGTAATATTAGAGTAATTAAAAAAAGAAAAGAAGCCCAAATTGAAAGGAAAGCTGCTGATAGTTAATTGCAAGGTTTCTCTGCTCCGTGCCGATACTTTAAGTGGACAACGACAATTCATATATATATATATATATATATATATATATATATATAGTATAAGGCATTTGAGTATTGACATCATAATATTATTCGGTTAGTGGACATAAATTATTCATTATTTAATGGTATTATTTACGAGTTTTGTCCTTTATATTAGATTTTTTTTTTTCTATTTTTCGATATTTTTATTCGAACTGTAATTTTAAAATTTTTCGTTTGATTTGGCAATTTGGAATATTTTTTGTTTTATTTTTGCAATGACTAGTGGTAAAGATAACTCTTTATAGTCAATTAGTGTGAGATTAAATGAGAAGAATTATTCGTATTGGAGTTATGTGAGAAAAATTTTTCTCAAAGGTAAAAAGATTTGGGACTATGTATATAGAATTGTGAATAAACCTATAGCAGAGTTGAATAATTATGCAACCCTGCTAGATACTTGGGAAGCAGATAATTCAAAAATTATTACTTTGATAAACAATTCTGTTGAACATTCAATAGGCACCTAATTAGTAAAATATGATACAGCGAAGGAAGTTTGGAAACATCTTGCAAAACTGTATACACAATCAAACTTTACAAACAATATCAATTAAAATCAGATATTTGAGCTATTGAACAAAAAAACATGAGTATTCAAGAATTTTATTCAGCAATGACAGACCATTGGGATCAATTAGCTCTAACAGAATCAGCAGAACTTCTAGCTTGTGTACCTTATATTGCTCGTAGAGAGGAACAACGTTTGGTTCAATTCTTAATGACACTTCATGATGATTTTGAGGGTTTTCGTGGTTCTATTTTGTACCATAGCCCACTTCTGTCAGTTGATTCGATATTAGTGAGCTTTTGACTGATGAAATACGCCTTAAGTCTCAAATAGGAAAAAGAATTCTCCTAACACCTAATCCTTCTGTTTTTGCAGCTTCTTCTCGACTTCCTGCTCACTGTGGGAACAAGACTTATACAAAGGTTGGGTTTAATGCCAGTAGCTTTTGTAAAGAAAATGGTCATTAGAAAGCTCAGTGTCCTAAATTAAATTGAGCACTACATCTATTTAGCAATCAATCACACCCACATCAATTTTAACAAAAGCACTAATTCAGGCCTCCATAGTTTGGCAATCAATCACAACCACATTTGTATCGCACTCCATAATTTAATACTGCAATAGCTATACCTCCTTCAAAATTCTCTGACCTTTCAGTTTCATCCTCCAATTCTACACTGCCTGCCCTCGTCGATAAGTTTCAAAGGTTTCTTGATACGCAGCCACATGTCATGTCTGTCTCTTCTATGATAGGTCAATCCCTTTCTAATTCTTCAGGTATGTCCTCCTCAACTTGGGTTTTGGATTCTAGAACTTTCCACCATATGTCTCCTAATTCAAAAAAATTTGCTTCTTTGTGTCCTACATCATCTGTACCTGTCATGACTACTGATGGTACTCCTATGCCATTAGCAGGTGTTGGTTCTATTGTCAATTATCATTTATTTCTTCATAATATTTACTACATTTCTAAGCTTTCACTAAACCTTGCATTTGTTGGTCAATTGTGTGATTTTGGTTACTCAGTATTCTTTTCTTCTACTTCTTGTCATGTGCAGGATCTGCAATCCCAAAAGCTGATTAGGACAGACTGTAGGCAGGGAGATTATATGTCTTGGAAGAGCTGAGATTACCAGAATTTTTAGCTCCTAGTGTTGATCTTTCTTCTTTTTGATTATGTCCTTTATCTTCTAGTTTTTATTTATGGTATTCACATCTTGGTTATGTTTCTGCTTCCCGTTTATGATTCTTAGCTTCTACTGAAACCTTAAGAAATTTGCAAGCTCATGATATTTCTGATTGTAGTAGTTGTACACTTGCAAGCTTATTCTGTTGCACCTTTTGATTTAGTTTACTCTGATGTATAGGGACCTTCTCCTATTGTTTCAAAAGGAGGGTCTCGATATTATCTCTATGTTATTGATGATCACACTAGTTTTTATTGGGTATACCTTATGAAACATCGTTCTAATTTCTTTGATATTTATAATAACTTTAGAGATCTAGTAAGAA
Source organism: Elaeagnus macrophylla (assembly GCA_029378325.1). Lineage (NCBI taxonomy): Eukaryota > Viridiplantae > Streptophyta > Magnoliopsida > Rosales > Elaeagnaceae > Elaeagnus > Elaeagnus macrophylla. The sequence continues at coordinate 35,667,352 of CM055641.1, forward strand.
CAAAATATTCTGATGTTATTAAGTGTTTTAGATGTGATCCAGGTGGTGAATATACATCCAATAAATTTTGCGATTTGCTTGCTTTAGATGGAACTATTTACCGAATTTCTTGTACTAACACTCATGAGCAAAATGTTGCTGAAAGGAAATATTGGCACATTGTTGAAACTGCTCGTTCTCTTTTATTGTCATCTTCAGTTCCTAGTGAGTTTTGGGAAGAAGCAGTTCTTACTGTGGTCAACTTAATCAATAAGATAACATCATCTATCACTTCAGGTTTATCTCCTTTTGAAAACTATATGGACATAGTCCTAACTATTCCTCCTTGAGAGTCTTTGGTTCTACTTGTTTTGTCATTCATCCTCATATAGAACGTACCAAATTATCATCATGCTCTGCCATTTATGTTTTTCTTGGTTATGGTGAAGGGCAAAAGTGATATCGTTGTTTTGATCCAACTTCCCAAAAACTATATGTATCTCATCATGTTATGTTTCTTGACCTTTCTTTTCTATTCTTGTTATTGATCACGATTTGACCAAATCAGATCTTATTCATATTGATCCTTTTTCTGACCATATCGTTGGTTCTTCTCTACAAGTTCCTCCAATTACAAATTCTGAAGATACTGGTACACCGTAGCTTAACACTTTTGATGCTTCCCCTCCTCCTACAGTTGCCCAAGCTCCTCCTAAAATTGTGGATCCTTCTCGCTATCCTTAGTGCATTCGTAAGTCTACTAAACTACCAGATTTTGCTTACTCTTTTTATTCCACTTCTTTCACTTCATTTTTAACATCTATTTATTGTCACTTTGAGCCATTATCCTATAAAGAAGCAATCTTTGATCCCTTTTGGCAGAAATCTATGATTGAGGAACTTACTACTTTGCATCAAACAAACATATGGGTCTTAATACCTTTGCTGCCAGGTAAACGAGCTATTGGTTCCCATTGAGTATATAGAATTAAACTTCATTCTGATGGATCTATTGAAAGGTACAAGTCTCAAGTAGTTGCAAAGGGATATTCTCAAATGAGTGGTATTGATTATGAAGAAATTTTTGCCCCTGTTGCAAAAATAACTACAGTTCGCACATTTATTGCAATAGTGTATATCTCAGATGGATGTTAAAAATGCTTTCTTGAATGGTGATCTGCATGGAAAATTTTACATGGTTCCTCCGCCTGGTGTCTCACATAATCATGGAGAAGTTTGTAAGCTTCAAAAAGCCTTATATGGTCTAAAACAAGTACCTCGAGTATGGTTTGACAAGTTCTCTACTGTTATTGTCTCTCTTGAGTTTTCTTCCAGTGATCATGACTCTACTCTCTTTTTAAGCATACCACTACAGGTCGTATTTTGTTTTTTTATATGTTGATGATATGATTATTACTGGTAATGATGTTGATGAGATTGCATTGCTAAAGTCTAAATTAGCCAGTCAGTTTAAAATGAAAAATTTGGGTTCTTTATGATATTTTTTGGTATTGAAGTTGTCTTCTCTCCAAAAGGTTATCTTCTCTCTCAATCTAAGTATATTGCTGATATTCTTGAGTGGGCTTGCCTTACTGATACTAAAATTATTAATACCTTTTGTGAGCACAATGTTCAGTATTCTTCTTCTTATGGCATTTCTTTGCAAGATCCTACCTTATATCGAACTATTGTTGACAACTTGATCTACCTTACTATTACTCGTTTGAACATTGCTTATGTTGTTCATATTATTTGTCAATTTGTTGCTTCTCCTATTACTATTCATTGGGTAGCCATTCTACGTATTTTGCAGTATCTTAGAGGCACTAGTTTTCAGAGTCTCTTACTTCCATCCACCTCTTCCTTAGAGCTGCGTGCATACTCTGATGCTGTTTATGGTCATGATCCCACAGATCACAAGTCCATCACTGGTTTTTGTATCTTTTTTGGTGATTCTCTTATTTTTTGAAAGAGCAAGAAGCAAATTGTTGTTTCTCAATCTTCTACTGAAGCAAAGTATAGTGTTATGATATCTACTACCAAAGAGATTGTTTGGTTACGTTGGCTACTCGTAGACTATGTTACTAGACTCAGGAAAAAATGTCAGATACGGGTACGTGTCTAGGTGTTGGATCTATCTATTAATAAAATTTTAGGACACTTGGACTCAGATATAAAGTGTCTATTTTTAGACACGGGTACTTAGACACCGCATATTATCATAGTTTTATAAAAATTATATATATGAAATTGTAAGACATTTAAGCATAAAATTCAAAAAAAAAATATATCAATGCAGTAAGAAGAAAAATCATATGCTTTCAAATTACTAGTTCCACAAAAAAAAAAAAAAGGCTAAACAACACTTATGGTTCCCTAATTTTTACTTGATCTACACTTTGGTCCCCTAATTATTTTTTCTTAATATTTAGTCCTCTAACTTTTACTCAATCTATACTTTGGTCCTCTAATTTTTTTTTTAATATTTAGTCTCCTAATTTTTACTCAATCTACACTTTGGTCCACTAACTATTTTTTTCTTAACATTCAGTCCCCTAACTTTTTAAATTTGACAATATTAGTCCAAATACTAACTTTTTGTGGAATTTAATATTTAATTTTTTTTCCTTTTTTAATGAAAAAAGTGACTTATAATAATTTGATAGTTTTAGGCTTTTTTTTTTTTAATATGTATTCTTTAAAAAGGAAAAAAAAAATAGACATTAAATTCTACAAAAAATTAGTAATTGGATTAATATTGTCAAATTTAAAATGTTAGAAGAGTAAGTATTAGGAAAAAAATAGTTAGGGGACCAAAGTATAAATTGAGTAAAAGTTAAGGGACTAAATGTTAAGAAAAAAATAGTTAGGAGACTAAAGTATAAATTGAGTAAAAGTTAAAGGACTAAATATTAAGAAAAAATAATTAGGGGACCAAGTGTAGATTAAATAAAAATTAAAGGACCATTGGTGTTATTTAGCCAAAAAAAAAAAAAAAAAGTTACATAAGAAAGAGAGCTTAAGTCACAAAATAATATTCTAAGTCACCAAATAATCTCAATTCCCAATTGCTAAATTGCTTAAGTCACAAAATAACGTCCCAAGTCCCAAATACCAAATTTCTAAATCAACATTTCTCAAAATTCATAATTCAAAAATTAAATCTTTAAGCTCTTATATCTAGTGTGAGAAAATAAATTTATCCTTCAAATACAACACTCTCCAAATTAGGTTCATCAATCGAAAGCTCAGTTAAATCTTCTAAATTTTCTCCATCAATGTCAAGCTAGTCTCCACTTGTTATTCATTTGATTAAAAAATGAAGCAATAAATAATCAGAATATAAAATATTAAATAATATATAATTAAAAAATACTCCACAATATTGATTGATAAACTTACATACATCCCAACATTTTGTTGGCCCATCTTTGTATACACTTTTCTTCCTAGACAACAAGCGAAGATTGGAATGCACAAATGTCAAATCATCAGCCCTACTTGTGGCCAACCTATTCCTTTTGATGCTTTGAATTGTAGAATATGTACTCTAATTTCTTTCATAACATGATGATGTTGCTGGTTGTGAAAGTAACTTGAATGCCAAAGATTGCAAGTATGGTGTTGAAGAGCCATAATTAGCCCACCAAGAAATTGGCTCTTCATACATTCTTGCCTCAATAACATGTGACTCACCAAAATATCCCAAACAACCTAAAAATGCTCCATATTCTAAATAAATTTTTTGAAGATCAAGCTCATTAGAATATAATATTTTGAAGCATTTATTCTTATACATAGATACTTCTTGATCTAGAAGCTAGACGTTGAGTCCCTAGAATTCCAACTTCAAGCCATGCATTGCTATAATGCTTAGGAACCAATGAATGGACCATACAATGTAAATGAGTGTTACTCTTAGTCCACCTTTCCTCCAAGAGTTTTTGAATAACTTCAAAGAAAACAAATTGACCACTAATCATATCTTGACCTTCATGATCAAATATAATCTCTTTTACCTTTTCAATCATAGTATCCCACATATCATATACTAAGTGTAGCATGAGAGAGTCCATATTTGTTTCCCTCTAACATATTCATGATTGGCTAGATAAAATTTAAAAAGTAATCTATTTTATCCCACCATAAGTCATCCACAATGTATTGCTTAACCTTACGAGCTTTCTTTTCTATAGGTGATTTTTCATCTCTATAAAATTTTCATTTTGAGTTCAACACCATTTGTTCAAGTGAACTTTTAACTTTCTTTAATCATTTGGCCATAATAATATGAGAAACAAATCTAATTTCAGCCACTCTAAGAAATCTTAATTTAGAATAATCATTAAAAATAGCCAATGTCATACTATGATTAACAACAAAATTTTTAACAGTTTGCACTTCGTTAATTAAGTCAACAATCAATTTACATTTTATGTACTGATCAAAATTTTGTAAAGGACAACACATACTTTTTAAAGCTAAATTCAAGCAATGAACAACACATGGAGTCCAAAAGATATGGGATATCTCTTTTCAACCAACAATCCAGCAGCTTTGAAATTGCTACCATTATTGGTAATAATTTGGACCACATTAGTATCTCCAACTTCTTGGATCACTAATAGGAAAATATCTGCGACATATTCTGCATCTTTGATTTTCCCACTTGAGTCTAGAGATTTCAAGAACATAGCTCCCCCAATAGATGCTGCCATTATGTTGATAATAGGTTTCATTTGATAATCTGACCAACCATCAGAGACATTCCCTTCTTTTTCTACCCATCTTTCAAAGGCTGCAATTTTCTATTTATATGCTCTTTCTCTTATGCAAGCAAAGTTGTTCTGGGCCTTTCATAAGTTGGTGGAAAGTAGCCATTTAATTTGTTATCAGCTAGCATTTGTGAGTATTTTTTGAAGTAAGGACATCTAATTAAATTGAATGGCAATGCTGAAGCATAAAACATACGTGCACATTTCTTATCTGCAAGGCCTCTTTGCACTACATTGAAAGAATTTTCTATAGTTCCCCTACGTTTCTTTGATTGCACCAAATCTAAACTTGTAGGTAAACCTATAAAATCTTCCTTTTTTCTAGCTCTTAATTGTTCATTGGCTTTCTTTTTTTTTAGCTTTTTCATGTTCCTTCTTCAATTGTAGGGGTGGCAGTTCGTGTCGTTCGGGTCGTGTTCGGGTCAACCCGTTTTCAACCCGACTCGAACATGCTTAACCCGAACACGACCCGAATCGAAATCAGGTCACATATATCAAACACGGACCCGGACACGAAAAACCCGAACACGACCTGTATTTTAAACGGGTCTAACCCGAACCCGAAAAGTATGAAATTGACCTGAATTAAAAACAGGTCAGTTCGAACACGAACACGAACCAATATTTTCCCAAATCACCAGTAAATTAAACCAAATATATTCAACTGATTGTGAGATGACACATTACATTCAACATTCTTTCCATCAAAACAACGTTTAACAATGCTGGCATGCTGCTATTAAATTCATGCAATATAATTTTTGTAAAGAAATATATAACTGAGAACAAACAAAGTATCAAGTTGCAAAGTGTAATGCAGTTCTTCCTTCTGAGTCTTCTTCAATCTTTATTGGCACCAGAGGCAATAGCTGCTTTCAATCCCTAAAATGAAACAGACATATTTAAATTACAATTATACATCTCATCAGAGAAAACTAGATTGTGATAAACTAGTTGGAAATGTTATCTCATCAGGTAATGTAATTTATGTATATTTCAATATTTGAAAGATATATGCTACCTGCCTACCCATACTCATCGTACAAAAATTCCTCCATCTATAGCATTCAATTTTAGATGTATAGCCCATCACATATATAAGCAAATTGGATTGACTTGAAAGAAGGGTACCTGATTACGAGCACGTGTAACATCAGCTTCTGAAACTCTGTAAGCTAACTTGGTTATCTCATACATTATTGCCCAAGCCAAATCATCCAAGCCATCCGGCTAAAATGAAAACAGAAGTATGCACATTAACAAGAAGTAAGCTTATAGTCATGTTACTTGTACAGTTGGTACTCAATCAAAAACGTAAACTTGAATGCAACTGAAAACCGACGTTTGACTGTCAAACTCTACTGTAATAAATTAAATGAAAAGAAAAAATAATAGCAATGAAAATAAAAGCTGTCTAGCAAATAGAACATCTAAATGTGAAGTAAAATTGTGAAGACACTACTAGTCTACTATGACAACAAAATAATAGCAATGAGATTGCCCAAATTAATAAAATAGGCAAAAGCCTCACATTTGCAACAGCATAAACACCAAATAGACCAGTCTCCTTATGGTTGGTATTGAAAGCCATCATACTTTCCGCAATTTCACTAATCCCAATTCTCTGAGCTAGCTCAGAACTATTCAAAGATGGCAAAACTAATCAGCCATGTTCTTAAAGATTCAAATGTTAAGTCAGTGTTCATTGGATACTAATGTTTTTGAATATATGTGTAATAATTATAAATAAGAATAAAACTTAAAAAGGTACTACTATAAAGTAATCTTAAAGCAAATTAAGTTTACTTCTAGCAACAGATTGAAAATCGCATAGGGTGATCAAATAAAAAGACAATGAGTGGCAGTATATGTGTAAAACGAAGATTAAAAATGAAAAAAAAAAAAAAAATTTATTGAGGACGATTTTGTATAAAGCTTTACTTATTATCCTAAAAAAATACTTTATTAACACTAACTTAACATCCCAATGTCCAGACAGAACCACAAGTTCACTTTCGTTAAGTCTATTTATTCTAATTACGTATTCAACTATTAAGGGAAGGGAAAACAAATAAAGAAACCAAGTACCAACTATAATCGATCATCATAACATGTTACTAAGCCAATAAACGCCATGCCCATACATACTATTTCGAGATGGAAGTATTCAAATTAAGAGACAAGAAAATAAGGAAGACAATGGTTGCGTAATCTAGCCTCGGAAGACATAACCAAGTCCTTGAAAAAAAATTCTGAAATTTTTTATTACATCGCAAGTCATAATCAACTAAATAAAATGAGCAAAAAAAGAAACCCAAAACAATTCACTTCAAACTTACCTCTTCTATAGTATTACCTTGTACCAACATATATAACCAACTAGTAAACATAATTCCTTCTAATGCCAAAACGATGACCAGTAAAAATAATGAAAATCTCACCTAATCCAGGACTTGGGGGCTCTACGACTGCGAACTTAGGGACTGAAATGGAATAGCTGAAGAGTGAAGACTGAAGTGCCGAACTGAAAAGTGAAATTAGGGTTAGTCAAATGCTTAATAATTTACTATTTATATTTTTGATTTTATCCCTTTGAAAAAAAAAAAAAAAAAACAGGTTGAACGGGTCAACCCGAAACCGACCCGAACTTGACCTGTTATTTTCGGGTTATTTTCGAGTTGACCCGTTTTTGACCCAAACTTATTTCGTACGCATTCGTGTCGGGTTTCGTGTCGTGCTTTCGTGTCGTGTTAAAAATTGCCGCCCCTATTCAATTGTTCTAAAACACAACCTTTTATGCATTTGCAAGCTTCAATACTTTGATTAGAAATTTTGAGTAGATGACCTTTTACTTTTGAATATGATCCTATTATCGTTTTATTGCAGTAATTACATGACCAAGTCTAGTTTCCTCCTCCATTTTCTGAAATTTTGATGATCTTTACGTGATTTCACATAGGCTTGTCATCAAATTCGACACTATTTGTAGAGGGCCGTAAAGTTGCTTTGCTTTTCTTTAGTTCAAGAGTATTTGAAGAAGACATGACTCATAAGATAGAAATGAAATTTTAGAAAGAATGGATGCTTTGTTTTAAAATTTTCAAGTCTGAAGAAGAAAAGAACGAAGCTGAGACAAATGAATAATTATAAAAAAAGATGAAAAGACGAGAGAAAAAGATAAGTAGAGACAAAACATGGGTTATTTTTTACTCTCTTTTTTTTGCCTTATTTCTCTTCCCAATAAGAGCATTTAATGCTCAGATTTGATTTTTCTAATTTTCTGTTATATTCAAAATAAAGCTTAGTATTAATGTAACTTTGTATTGTAATTTCGTTAAAATCTAATTGTATGGTTACTTATCACAAAAAAATTGTGTATATCTCTCATTTTTAATTATATTTAATACATAATTATTTTTATTTTTGAATTAATACTTTAATATAAAGTATAAGCATATGATTTTATTTTTGTATTTGAAGAAAATATAAACATATGATTGGTAATTAAATATTATCATATTTATATATATATATGGGTCTCTTTGGGTGACAAACAAGTTCAACAAATGATCATAACTACAAGATAATTTAATTGTATGGTATAAATTTTGTAATATTTTTAACAACTCATAAAATTAAGGATAAATTAAATTAAACAAAAATATAAATTTATCGTTAGATTAACTTAATAATTTGTTAAAAATATTTGTATAAATCATTTGTATAAGGAACTGTCGTTATTATATAAAGACACACATTTTTACGTTATATAATGTATTTGTAAAAAAAATGTATATATAGAATTGTGGAACATATAAATTTTAAAAAAATGTCACCTACTTGTATAGAAAAAATTAAAAAGATAAGTTTAAAGTTTCAATTGTCAAGAAATGGAATATTTGTTTTTTTTTTTTTTATATATATATTTATTGTTAATGATAGATACTAATTTATTACAGAAATAGGATTGACTATAGGTGAAATTCATTGCAGAGCGCTCTTTGTAGGTCAAGATTTATGTGTTTATTTTGTTATTCTACATACTTTACTAAATTTAATATTTATATTAAGTTTTTCAACATGTAATAAATTTATAATATAACCTATTTATGAGTAGATATAGACATATAATAATTAGACATGATTATATTTTTTAGGTTCATATCATGTGTGTTTGTGTTTTTATATTAGTTGACACAATTATAAATTAAAATCATTTTTTTAAAGTAACTTATTTATAATAGTAAAAATAATATAAGTCTAAATTTATAATATAATAAGTCATAAATTATAATTAGTTATAAATAATATAAGCTTTAATTATTAATAATCATGTTAGTTGATGTTGTCATATTATGTCAAAAATATCATCTATATACTTTAATGAAATACGATAAAATACAATTTTTAATTATATTTTAATTAAAATTATATATACATTTATTTGAGGCCTCCTTTAACCGAAACTTAATTGATTACCTACATGGCTTTGATATTGAACCAACTTCGAAAAAATGTTCCAATAGTACAAATATATGATTTTATTTTATTTTATTTTATAAATACATTATAAAACATGTTACATATTTGGTTAATGAGTTAATGATCTTAAAAATTCCGACTTCGTGACCACAAAGTTTAAGATAAACTATTAATTAATAATTTATATTATATTGTAAATTTTTAAAAATTATACTTGCATTATATGAACATTTTAGTAATAATATACGTATATTGTTAGTGTCTTATATTTAAAATTATTTTTGCATGAACATGAAATAAATCTTTTAATTTCATTATACCTATATAAAAATATAACTAAGAAAATCCATGTCATCAAGTATATAGGAATATATCTGCTATTATAATTAAATAATTAAATCTGAAGTTATAATAAAAGTTGTGTAATTTTAATTTAACAAAATTGTATGTTTAAAAGTCCTGTATATTTATACTTATCACGATATTTTTAATAAATTTTGATATTACAAAGAATTTTTTTTTAAATTTTAAACTTTTATTTTACAAAAATATCGATAAAAATATTTAAATGCTTTTATCATAAAAAAAAAAAAAAAAAAAAAAAAGATAAGGAGAATTAGAGAGCATATTCTTTCATCAAAATAATTATCTTATTATTTGAAAAAAAAATTATTTATTTCATTTTTTTAACACAAAATATGCTCATTATATTTAAAAAATTATTAATAAATAATTAAAAAATTAAAATGAGCATCGATATTTTCAAGTTTCACTCTACTCAAAGTCATTACACATTACTCAAAGACATTGAAAAAAACATAAATGATTAATCACAGCCTTTCTTTTTTCTTACAAGTATAGCTATTTATTTATTTTAAAAAATATTAAAAACAAGTGTTTTTATTTTATTACATATATATATATATATATATATATATATATTATATATATATATATATATATATATATATATCTTTTTATCTTCTAGAGGAAAAAAAAAAAAACTATTCATCTCCGTGTTACTTTCTATGTTTTTTTTTTTTTTTAGTCTCTTAAACAATCACTTATCAATTTTAAAATTTTTTTTTTCTTAAAATGACAATAAAATTATAAGTTGACTAAGTTATCTTCAAGTCTAGACTTATAAATAGGAGACATTGTTTTAAAATTTATATATTTTATGATTTTATATATACATTTTTTTTTATAAATACATTATATAAGTTAAATATGTGTCTTTATATAATAACGACCATTTCTTATACAAATAATTTATAAAAATATTATTAACAAATTATTAAGTTAATCTAATGATAAATTTATATTTTTGTTTGATTTGATTTTATCCTTAATTTTATGGGTTATTCATTAAATTCAAATTTTAAAATATAAAAAAATTTATACCATTAACTTAAATTATCTTATAATTATGATGATTTGTTAAAATTATTTATTAAACTTATTTATAACGAAATAGACCCAATATATAAAATATTTGGATACATATATATTATATATTAGATCTTTTTATAAATATATGAATTCTTTATTTAATTATTAAATATTTATTACATTATTATTTCCTTAAAATATAACTTATATAAATATGGTAATATATATTACCATAATTATATATGGTAATATATAATTATGAATCATAATTCATATATATATATATATATATATATATATATATATATATATTCTTCAAATACAAAAGTAATATATACGAATATGGTAATATATAATTATGAATTATAATTCATATGTATATATTTTCTTTAAATTTAAAAATAAAATTGTATGCTTATAGTTTATATCAAAATAATAATTACAAAAATGAAAATAAATATGTATTAAATATAATTAAAAATGAAGGAAATATACATAAATTTTTTATGATAAATAAACATATAATTAGATTATAACCAAATTGTAATACAAAGTTACATAAGTAACTAAGCTTTATTTTAAATCTATCAAAAAACTACGTATATTAAATCTGAGCATTAAATGCTCTTTTTTGGAAGAAAAATGCTTAGGAAGAGAAATAAGGAAGGAAAAAAAAAGAAGCAAAGAATAACCCATTAAATGCTCTTATGGGGAAAAGAAATAAGGGAAAAAAAGAAGAAGAAGAAGAAGAAGAAGCAAAGAATAACCCACAGTCCCGCACGTTTGTCTCTGCTTCATCTTTTTCTTTAATTACTCATTTGTCTCTGCTTCGTTTTTTTGCTTGGCGGCCATGGACTATGGTAATCTTTCTCACCTATTTTTCGAACTTTCTGCATCTCTATTTCTCATTTTTTCTTAACGCTTGTTGTTCTTATTGTTCTCCTTTTTCTCTAAACACTTGATGTTCTTATTGTTCTCCTTCTATTTTTCTATTTTTAGCTGCGATATGAAACATAAGTGAAGTTTCCAAAATCATAGTTGGAGTGTCTAAAGTTACAACCACCGTATCGAACACATATTTCAAACCCGTGTTGGTGTTATGTCGCATCGACACGAGTGTGGTGGATGAAAGTGTTGCGTCCTGGTAACATAGCTTGCAGATATGAGTGTTTTTCTTTCTCATCCCACTCCTATGTATTGTGACAGCTAGAGTACTATTCAGATTGCTCACAACTCAGTTTTTCATGAATGTACCAAACATATTGAGATCGATTGTCATTTTATTCGTCACCACCTCAAAAAATGCATCATTATCTTGCCTTTTGTTCCTTTTTCTTTACAGACTGCAGACTTCTTTATCAAGTCACATACTATTTCACGCTTTTATTTTATAGTTGGCAGACTTTCTATGCTTCTAGCAGTTGCATCGTGAGTTTGAGGAATAATATTAGAGTAATTAATATTTTATTATAAGGATATTTTAGTCTTTTTCTTTTCTTATTTATTTTTCCTTTAAAAGACTTAACTTGTAATATTTACAAACAACTTTTGCATTCTAATAAACCCTAGCCTCCTCTTTTCCTCTCCTTTCTATCTTCTCTTATTTCTCTCTTAAATGTTAGATTTTGTTAGCGTGAGTCATGTAATTAGTATTTAATATATCATAATTAATATATGTCTATTTGTAATAGAACTCTAAGTTGTACAGGATTCTAGTTTATTCAAGACTATTGTAATTTATTTTCTATATATACTTCTATTGTGATGTAAGAATTAATAAGAAATATATTTTTATTCACATTAACTTGGTATCAGAGCAGTGTTCGATCTTGAACATGTTTTTTTATTTTCTATCATCTCTCTATCATCTACCATACATATACCCCTTCTAAAGATTGCCGATTGGTTCTTTGGTTTCGTCAATCAGCAAACTGTCACCGCAGTCGTTCACCGTTGTTGCTATTGTTGTTCATGTTAACCTTACAGCCTCACGACTGTTGGTATCATCAATTTTCACCCCTGTAGTCGCCGTCATTCACCTCAACCTTACGGCCTCACAACTGTTAGTATCAATCTCAACCTCACGACTTCATAGCCGCGTTTTCTAGAAAGATCAACCGACCCACCGTCATTTTCTAGAAAGATCAACCGGCCCACCTTCGTGCACTACCATCACCAATTCTAGATTTTATCAGCACTAAAGTACCTTTGAGGTTTAACATCAAGTACAAATATGTATGTTGTAATTGTTCAAGCTGAACATAATCTATATTCAACTTGAGAGGGCGAGTTGAATATTAGATTAATAATTAATTTCCTTGTTAGTGTTGGAGATTATTATGATTAAGATATTAGATAATTATTCTAATATTTTCCTATTAGTTTAGGAGTCTTGTTTAGAGTCCTAATAGGATTAGAATTTTAGTTTATTATTCCATATAAATATCAATGTAATTTTTCAGTATTATTAATAAATAAGAATTACAATGTTTTTATTTGAGTTTTTAGTTTACTTCTTAACCTATTTTAATTATCTATTATTTTAACTTCTATATTTATTCTTTTATCTATTTTATATTTATATTTCCTTCTACTTTATATTTTAACTAATTTGAATAATTATCAATACTATATATTGAAGCACATACTGAAATAGGCAGTTTAAAGGTACTCATCAAATAAATGTGTATGTTTAGCAGAGTGGATCGAATTAATACCTGGGCTTCCGCTGCATCAGCTTTTGTAAATATCACCATATCATCAGTATACAATAAATGTGAAATAGCTGGTGAATTCCTTGCAATCCGATGCTAGACAAATCCCTCCTGGCCTCAGCTTTCAAAAGCATTCTTGATAAACACTCTGATTCTATGATAGAACAAAGAAGGAGAAAGGGGATTTCCTTGCCTCAAACCTCTTTCTGGGATTAAATGCCCGTACGTGGAACCATTGAATAGGAAACAGTAGACAAACAGCTCAAAATCAAGTCACAAAAATTGGAATGAAATCCCACTCTCTTCATGATATCCAATAGAAAACACCATTCAACTTTGTCACATGCTTTCTGCATGTCTAATTTGAATCCTTGAAAACCGACTTTCCCATGCCTTTTTTTTTCTTAATTGTAGTAGCAATTTCCTAAGCTATCATAGTATTCTCAGCAATCCATCTTCCTGGGATAAAAGCAGATTGATAAATGTGTTTAGTAAGAATAACTCTCAATCTCCTAACTATCACCCTTGCAACAATTTTATAAATTACATTGCAAAAACTAATGGGCCTAAAATGATTTACCATTGCAGGATTTGAGATTTTAGAAATAAGAGATATGAAAGTCTGATTCCATTGTTTTGGAATTGATCGAGTTAAGAAAACTTGTTGAATCTCCTTAACTAAATCCTTCCCCACTAAATGCCAAAAATGTTTGTAGAATAAAGCAGGCAAACCATCTGGACTAGGGACCTTTAAGGCATGCATATCAAACAATGCGTTCCTAATCTCAGCTGGAGTGGGTATACAAATCAATTGAGAATTCTCATTTTCAGAGATCTTGTAAATGAATGCAACATCTTGTATTAGATTTACTATAAACCTGCTTGTAAACCTGAATAAATTCCTTCCCAATCTGATTATAACTCCAACTCCAATGCCCAATTTGTAATTTTAAAGCTGCTATCATGGAAGAATTTTGTGTTTCGATCACTTTCTGATATCCACAGTTCTCTGATTTTTGTTTCCAAATAGATTAAGCCCGACCCTGTTGTTCATTTAATTGATCTTGAAGAAATTTTTCGGTTTCAAAAAAATTTGGGGTCTTGTTGAGAAATTGGATCATATCAAGTTTATCATTAATTTCTTTTAGTTTCTGATGAATGAAACAAAAATGTCGTTTATTATAAGAAATAAGCTTCTTAGTTACATTTCTTGCTTTATTATGTACGCCAAAGTGATCACTGGAAACCTTAGAATTCCAGCCCTCCTTTCACAATCATTATCTCTTAACCAAGCAGCAAAAAATCTAAAAGGCCGAGGTCTGTACCATTCTTGAATATTTTATTCGTCCAAGTGAATGGTGTGTACTTCCAAGATCAATTGCATTATTATTACTCATAAATTAAATTAACATATTTTGCTCATTAAATGTGGAAGAAGAACCTCTTCTTTTTTCATACAGAGAAGTACTATATCATTTAAGTCACCCACAATGCAGCACCATTTTAGATTACGCCTCATAAGGTTTTGTTCAATTTCAATCCATGTTTGACGTTTTTCATTGTATTAAGGAGGTATATAACAGAAACACACAACAACCACTTTTTATTATTATCATTAGTTGGGCAGATCCAAATGATGCACCCAAAATAAACAGCCACCCTTTTTGAACCATCAGCAGGGATTATCAAACTATTGGGATAAGCTAGATGAATTAATAAAGATCTTGAAATTGGCCACCCCACACACCGTCAGAGACAGAAAGAAAATCAGCCATACCTTCCTGATTACTATCTCCTGCAACTAATCTATAATACACACACAATTGATGGACTAGAAGCGTTTCCCAAAATGAGTAGGATTAAACTGACCCTCTTTTGATAAAATAAAATGATTTTAAGTTTAGCAAAGTAGTTTGAAGATCAAGTCCGGGATAATAGCTAGTTAGATTAAATTATCTATCTGATCTATAAAAACCCTGAACAAAAGTTAGGGTTCTATCATAATAGATGGATCTAATCGTAGAAAAAAAGGGATAAAATTGAAATCAACTTTGGGCAAACAAGATTATTCAAAAAGACTAAAGAGATGTTGTTAAAGAAATGAATATAAAGACCAATAAAATGATCAAATCTTCCTCATGCAAGAACGCTCTTCAAACCTGCAAGAAGATGTCGCCAGAGCTAGAGAGGAAATGCTTAGCAGGAGATTTTATTCTTTTGCTTCCATTTTTTTTTCCCAAGTACAATTCGGTATTTTAACGGTCAACTATTTAATGAAACATATGCATGTGGTTATATATTTTTGAATTGAATGTCTCGTAGTTTTTTTAATTATTGCAAAATTGATTGTGTGTGTGACAATCACACAAATAACCTTTGTGAATCATTTAATGTATGCCAGAGAACAATCATTTTTCACAATGTTGAGGCAATTAGACAATTCATTAGAGATAGATGGGAGACTACCTACTAGAATACCAAACCCTTTCTTTTGAATAGTTAGAGTTGCTTTTAACAGAGGTTGGGATTAAAATAATAAAATGTGATTATATTATGCACAAAAAGATTACATAAAAATTAGAAAAATAATTTAATTTTGTAAATTAGAATGAAATTATAGAATGTCTAAGTGCATTCTCATTAATGAAAATATTTCTGACCTGCTTTTCAAAAATAGTATATAAAAAATGGGTACATTTTACATTAGATATAAACTCAAATCTCTTTAACCTAACTGTTATTTTAGTTTATCATACTTTTCTCTTTTTTACATCAATTCATTATGTGTCGTTCTCTCTTATAAGTATTATATATAACAGTTATACTAAAATTGTTCTTAATTAATCGGTGTAAATTCACTTTTGTTATATTTGTTCCTTGCTTCAACTGTGGTTTTCCAATGTCAACTTGATTTTGATTTGCGACATTTAAATATCTTTTCTTTCTCTTATTAATTAAACTTTAAGAAAAAGAAGCTTAGATTTATAAATAATTCAATTATTCAATTTATTTTATTTTTAACAATCCTCAGTATAAAAAATATGTATTCATTTTGTTATTTTATTTTTAAAGGGTCATTAAAGTTCTCTTTTTTTTATTAATAAGAGAAAACACATTTACACGTACGGGTGATATTCGAACTTGAGTTCTTAGTGGAAGAATTGAGAGTCTTACCACTTGAATCACAAGAGATTCCCAAATTAGAAAAATAATGTAATTTTGTAAATTAGAATGAAATTATAGAATGTCTAAGCACATCCTCATTAATGAAAATATTTCTGACCTGTTTTTTGGAGGTAGTATATAAAAAATGGGTACAATATGTATTCATTTTCTTTTAATACTAAAAACTATATATTTACTTATATTATAAAGAAAATATACATATGTTTTTTTTTTTTTTTTTGTAAGGTTAAAAATAAAACTTTATATATGAATAAAAGTTTTCCCTTATGGTTAAACTAAATTAGGAAACTTGAGCTTCCAAGACTCATTCTTTTGAATTTCTTGGAGCCAAACAGCTCTATCTCATATAATGAAGCATATAATGTAGACTTACGAGGAGGATGTTTTAATTTATATTGTAACAACTAAAAGGCTCTCACTTGAAATTTGTCTTGCATGTGTATAGAACTTTATGCTAGTTAAATATTAAATAGACAATGCAAAATGGTGGTCTTGAAATATAGTCGTTTTGTTTTCTTTTCTTTATTGCAAACCTAACACTCTATTGAAGTTGAGGTTCATTTTGCTATATCATTGTAACTGTAGTGATGATTGTGCAAGATAGATATATAAAAATATTGTTAAGCCTTCTCCCACAAACTTAAACTTTTGTGATAATTGATTTTTCAATAACTTCAAACACGGTATTAGAACTGGAAGTTATGTATTCAAACTCTAATTACCCCTCAATTATTAAATTATTAGTGTTTAAAACAAAAATATTCAAGTATAACTAATTCAAAAGCAGAATACCCTTGATATCCCATATATAGTCATTAAAAGATATAACAATAATATAGATAGATACAAGTTGATCATGTTTTCTAAAAAAAATAGGCTACAAAATTGTTCAAAGCTCCTTCTTATGGTCATTCTCGTAAGTGCTTCTTTTTACCTTGTTTGTTGTGTTTTGCACTGTTTCTCCAACTACATTAACAGCCAATTTAGCAGATTCTTCAACCGTCTCTTTGCTTATTTTGAAACTCTTCTCAACTCCTTTCAACTTTTCTCCAGCACCATCAAGACCACTGGTACCACTTGAATCTGGTTTATTATGTAACCTCCTGAAAAAAAAAAGGAACTATCATACCTTTTACTTGGACCACCTAATACAATTGGGAGAGGGTATATATACTACACATTCAATAAGGCGTCTCCACTAAGGCAACAACTGTTCAAGAATCATCAAAACTTGGATAGATAATTTTTAACATTGATTTGATTGTGGCTAGAGATATGGAAATAATCGTGTTTGTTATCAGTGAATAGCAGTTTCTCAATATATAGTTTAACCACAATTCTCATTTTTTAATATTTATTTGAAAATATAGTTAGTTTGAGACATAGTTAAAAAGTTTATATAATACTATACTAAACTAAAATTAGTTTTATAATGTTTTCATTATTTAGCTATTTAGAAATTATTTTTAATTAAAAAAATATATGTAATAATAAAGAAAATAAAACCTAACTATTTAAGGTGGTGTGCTTCTAACTAAAAATATATTTTACCATCTAATGAATAATATGTATATAAAAACATAATATTAATATAGGTTTGGTTATTGCTAATGGTTTTGATTTGCAATAATCATTCACGTCTTACATCTAACCGATTACGATTAATTTTAGAGAATAATTGTTAGATTTTTGCGAATAATCACAATTTTGATTATTAATGAATAAAATATCCATATCTAATTGTGACAAAAAAATAAATTATAAAAAGACCAAGAAGGTAGTTAATATGAACTAGCCACTAAAGAAACTTACTCTAAATTAGGAGCAAGAAATTGAGAATGAAGCTCATTTATTGTTGCTTTCGTTTTCTCCCAATAACTTTGATGGGTATACTTCAATGTAGAAATTGTGTCTTGAATTAGCTTTGAATACGATGGTTGTTCCTCTTGTTTGTGATCATTCATCGATTGACTTTGTGCAAATATTGAGAAAGCTTGAATATAGAATATGATGATAATGACCCACAAAATAAAAATAAAAAATGTCATTTTTTTGTTAAAATTATCCATGAGACTTCACAACGAATTTGAAAATCCAAAAACAAAAGGTGTGGTTCAAGATCCTATTATATCAGATTTGGTTTTGTAGTTGGGTAGTTTTAATTTAGACTTGGACACGTTATGTTTGGCGTTTGCTTTTCAAAGAAACATGGGCTTAACAGCTTGCATATAGGAAACAATATTTGAATATTTCTATTGCTGTAACTTTTTTACTTTGTGAATTTTTTTTATCATGTAGGGATTCAAACGAGGTAAAATCTTTAAAAAGAAAATGTCATATGTTTAGCCATTATAATAGAAAGTGGAGCTCCTTGTGAAATATTGAAAGACAACATAATGAATTGGTGTCACACTCTAAAAAACGAGGCACTATGCTAGTGATATATTGGTGAGGGATGCATGCATACGCACACCGCAAAGCGGCAGGGAGGGTGCTGAGAGATGTAGGGGCAATATAACAAGACTTGGTTGTTGGCTTGGCTTAGGTTGCTAGGTATCTAGGCGCACGACATGTAATAACGCAAGACCCCAAGGCTTGGCGCGTGTAGGGTTGGTGGCATAACACACATAGGACATGGCATGTGTAAAGATAAAGTAAACTACATATGTGACATAGGCAAGCCAGTTATTGGCAGTTAAAAAAGTGGAAGATGGTTACTTATGCTTATTCAGTGCATGAGATGTTTGGATAGACATTAGTAAAAAAAATAGACAAAAATTTCAACATCTTAAGCAACTTTGCTCCAATTTCACAAACTTTTGTCCACGTGTATATTGTGTATTGATGGTATACAAGCTGATACACCAAAAATAGTACAAGAGATTTGGACCCCCACTAAAAGGACACGAGGAATATTTCCTTGTTTCTAGGAAGCACTTTAATTCAAGCATGCATGTAACTATCCACTAAGACATGTCGTAAAAATTTATAAATTTATGTTTCAATAATCTAGTCTATAATTAAACATGTTACAATAATTTAATAATTATATTGTAGTTAATAATTATTTAATAACTATATTTTTAATAATTATTTACTATTTTTTTTTTACTTTTATTATATTATAAAATTATATCTTTAAAGGTAGAGGGTTGTACTAGTCCCTCATATTTCTGAATGTAGTCGTAATTTTTTTTTGCTATTTGAAGCACTTTTACATATACAAAAGCATGACAAACATACCCTAAAGCATATGAAAGATTAACTATGAATACTTTTTATTGTTATTGTTGATAAGAAATGGGTAACTATGAATCTCACAGGCATCTGCCCATAGTTCAGGCATGCCAAGAAGTACTTCACCCATCATTGAAGATACAAGAACAAAACAGAGCAAAACTAATAAATGTATCAGTTAGCAACATAAATTTGCAAGGTGAACACTCTATGACAAACATTCAATTATTCTTGAATCCTATGGAGTTTTTAAGTTCCAATTCTTGGCACAAAATTGAAAGATTGATAAACACTTTCCAAGGGTGGATGTACATTGCACTTACGAGGAGCACATGCCTCCACTCAACTCTTACAAAGAAGAGTTTATATACAATATTTATCTATAGAATTATATATAAAATAAAAATATGCTCCTATCAACTCTTGATAAATAAAATTTTAGTTGTAATATCTATATATATATATATATATAAAAATATGCACTTTTTTATTTTATATTTTTACAAAAAAGTTCACTACAAACTAAAAAATTTAAACATATATCATATTTTTTCAATAAAAAATAAGTAATACTAATTTTTATTGTTTATAAGTGTCCATCTTGAATTAAAAATGCTAAATTTGCAGGTGATAGATATTCCAATTTCTAGCAAAATAAGTAAGATTGGGGTTAGGGGTGTTCAAAATTTACTTGATCTAATTCAACCCTTGTTATTCAGTTTTCTCCCTTTTATTAGATCAGATTGGTTCCAAGAATTTAAAAACGAATCTAAGATGGGTTGGAACGGTTCTTGATATTAAAATAGGGAAATTTTCAATCGCCACCATATAAATTTTAAGAAATTTCTTGTGGTTCATTTGATAAGACTTCCAATCCTCCTCACCAAGAACCTAAATTTGAATCCCACCAAGGAATGAAAGTGTGTTTTTTTCAATTAATAAAAAAATGGGACTTTAGTGTCCCTTTTAAATAATAAAAAAAGTAAGATTGAGGTTGGGGGTGTTCAAAATTTATCCAATCAAATTCAATAGATGTAATCCGTACAAATCTAACCGATATTGTTCAATTTTCTCATTTTATTAGGTTAGATTTGTTCCAAGAATTCAAAAACTCATCCAAGATAGATTTGATCGATTTTTTATATTAAAAATTAAGAAAAAGCTCAACTGGTATTGTATCTTTAATAAAAGGTACACTTTAATACTATGAAAGAGTTCACCATCAGTATATTACTTTTATTTTAAGTACATTATAGCTCTTTTGCTAATGTCATCAGCCAAAAAATGGTCCATACATGTGAAAATTTTCGCACGTGGGGATTAGGCATAGACTTAACGGTAAATTCACATGTAAAAAAAGTAGAAAAATGAATTTACTAACTATCCGACAGAAAACACTGACTTGATCTCTCTTTCTTACTTTCCTTTTATTTATTTATTTTTGGCTCATTCACGAGGGCTATAAGGGTTAAGGGTTTCGAATATTTTTAGAAGAATCATAGCAAAAGTTGGGAATCATTGTGACCTAAAGTGAAGCTTTGTAGAGTAATCTAAAAAATTTGAGAAAGTTATGGATGAAAATGATGGATTGGATGAATTTGTGCTGCGAGTGAGTGACCTAACACCGACATATCTTGAGCACTATCTTTCTTCTCTTCTCTTTTTTTTTTTTTTTTTTGTGTCGTTTTGATTGTTATCTTCTTGTATATGTTAATTTTGATTGGTTTTTGGCATTTTATATGTGATCCCTTATGCTATATGTCTTGGGTAGGTTTATTTTTTATTAAACTTGTTTATTTCAAAAATAAAACTCATATTGTATTATCTAATGTTGATTGTTTGCATAGGGTTTATATTTTATTAAACTTTTTTTCTTTTCAAAAATAGAACACAACGTTTTATTGTTTGTATTGATGTGGTCCAAATATTGGGTGCTGTTGGAATTGTATAAATCTTGTAATGTTTGAATAATTTATGTGTTATTTTACTGCTGCATCATATGTTGGGCATATAATTTATGTTTAAATAATCTTGTAACATTTGAATCCTATGAAAGCTTTGCTGCATCATATTAGGTACATTTTAGTACAAAATATTAAATTTATTATCAATAATTAAAAGTGTAGTAATTAAGTTTATTTATTAATTTACAATGAAATTACACATTGGTGTTAATTTTTTGTTTGTAAAGATGGTAAAATGGTTTAGGAAGGAGGAAGGGTTGATTACTATAATCATTGTCATCACAAGAAAATAGAGTTGTTCATTTTTAAAGAGTTATATGTAAATTTAGGGTTGAATTATGAATCTGTTAGGATATTTTATAGGATACCTAATACATTTGATGACAGAGATTTGCATGGGATATTAACTTAATATAATGCAGTTGCATGTACTACTCTTATACCATTAAATCCTGCTAGATGTGTATATTTTTTTTTAATCGAATATGAGTTACAAGATGAGTATAATGAAACAAAAAATGAGAATCAAAATGAGGTAGTTACTGAGAATCATAATGAGGTGGATGATAATGGTGGGATGAATAACAATAATTGTGGTCATATTGATAATGATTTTACTGAATATGAAGATATTCTTGAAGAGAATGGTCCTGACTAATTCAGATTTAAAAAGTGTACCTTATGGTGGTGATATCTTATTCATGCATGACATAACAATGGATAGTGTTCAGTTCAAGATTGATATGATATTTGCTAGTATGTTTGTTGTTAAAAAAGCTATCAAGTACTATGAAATTAAACATGATAGACAATTGAAAAATATCAAGAACAATAAAGATTCAATCATTGTTAGGTGTAACAACAAACTACAATCTAATTGGGAGATGATAGTTGCTAGACGAGCTAAGTCAAACTTATTCATGGTAAAATATTACATAATGAAAATGCACACAAATGTTCTAAGGTGTATAACAAAAGCAAAATTGATAGCAAGTTTGTAGATGAGGTTAATATTGGATTTTTTAAAGAAAATTCAACTGCAAAGTGGCAACAAATTCAAGACCGTGTAGGAGAACAAGTCCATATTGATATATCCAAAAGTCAAATTAAGAGAGCTAGGAGAAAAGCAAGAGAATATTCATGGTACTTAGGAACAACAATATCATTATTGTCAACTTATGCAATTGAACTGAAGAAGACCAATCCTGACACCAGTGCAGAGTTCTTTACAATTTTAAATAATGATAATTTAAAAAAATTTGCTCTTTTTATGTCTGTTTAGGAGCTATAAAAGAAGGACTTAGAACAGGTTGTAGGAAATTTTTTGAGTTAGATGATTGTTTTTTTTTAAGTGGTCCACATAGCAGTCAATTATGTCAATTGTTGGGGCAGACACTAATAACACTAATAATAACATTTATCCCATTATATATACAATAGTTGAAGTTGAAAGCAAACACATTTGGCATTGAATTGTTGAACATTTGAAAGAGGACTTAGGAATTAAAGATGGGAGGGGGTGGAGTTTTATATCAGATGAACATAAAGGGATAGTAAGTGCTATGAAATTGATTACACCTAGAGTTGAGCATAAATATTATGTGTGGCACGTTATGTAGAATTTCTCAAAAATTAATACTGACAAATCAATCAATCAATCTTGTTATTTACTTTTGGAGCTATGCTAGAATAGTTTTATAGAGTGAATTTGAAGTAAGCATGCAAATATTGTAGACAAAATGTGAGAAATAATATTTGTGGCTTAAAAAGAAAGCTTATAAACATTGTTCAAGGGCATATTTATTTCATTTTTAAATAATTTCAATTTTTATTTCATTAAATATCTTTTAATTTTATTCTATTTTAGTTTGTATTTCATTAATTAAGTTTCCTTGAAATACTTATAAATTTTGTGTTTTCATCGCAGTACTGAATCCACATGTGAGATACAATCAAACAATAATTGTGAAAATTTTAATGGTGCCTTGAAGAAAGCAAGAAGTCTACATGTATTGAGTCATGGTAGTTCTGAATCCACATGTGAGATACAATCGAACAATAATTATGAAAGTTTTAATGGTGCCTTGAAGAAAGCAAGAAATCTACCTGTATTAAGCCTTCTTAAGCAGGTAAGGACTTACATTAGAGATCTATGGATAGAAAGGAAGTAAGAAGTAACTAAATGGTGCAATGAGTTAGGTTCAAGAATTTTACAAACATATAATGTAATGGTTAAAATTTGTTTGAAGTACATTGTGAAACAATAAG
Organism: Elaeagnus macrophylla; assembly: GCA_029378325.1. Taxonomy (NCBI): domain Eukaryota; kingdom Viridiplantae; phylum Streptophyta; class Magnoliopsida; order Rosales; family Elaeagnaceae; genus Elaeagnus; species Elaeagnus macrophylla. The sequence goes on from CM055641.1 coordinate 35,691,349, forward strand.
AATGTAGTTATTAATCTTAAGAATAGAACTTGTTCTTGTAAAATGTGAAATTTGAGTGAAATACCATATTCCCATGCTATTAGATGCATTATAAAATTGAGATAAAATCTAATGAATTTTGTCCATTCCATGCTTAAAAGAAATGCATATGAGTTGTCTTACATGCCGATAATAATGCATGTGACTAGTTGGCATCATTGATAGCATAGTGTTGATTCATCTTCCCCCATTAAACCACTTGTGGCAAAAAATAAAGATTGTTAAGCTAGAAACAATAGGTTCAAAAGTGTTGTTTTGATTATTTGAAGAAAAGAAAACATATTCCAAATGACAAACCCCAAAAATTAAGAAAAGTTGGTATAATCATAAGATGCAGAGTGTGTTATGAAGTAGGTCTTAATAAATTATCTCATCGCAATTTTTTTTTTATCTAATTTTCTATTTAATTTCCTCTATTTAGTGTTAAAACTTGATATTTCTTTCAATTGAATTATGTGTACAAGATGATGTTTTATTCGAGGAACACTTAACTAAAAAATCTATTTTAATATTTTATAACCCAATCTATGGAACACAACAAAGCAAATACACCAATACATGGATACAAATACAAGAATTGAATCAAATTCTACTATAATTAATGTGAGAGGCACTAGAATCAAGTCAAAGGCAAGCACAATTTCTCATAATCATAAGAGAGTTACAAGTGGTTGGAAGCATGAGAATTAAATGTTTAGGATTAGATATTATCATATTTAGTTTGGATACTATCATTCCCTCTATTTTTGTGTAATAAATTAGTTTTGGTACATTTTATTTTGTGACTAGTAGCGGTTAATACTGCTTAATCTGGTAGCACACATGATATGTCATCTCTTTATTTTTGTGTAATGAATATGTAGTATAGGGTACAAGAACTAAATACCCTATATTTTTGCTATCTCAAATGGGATGTATTAAACATGTTGAATATAATGTGTTTATGAGTAATATGCATATAAGTTATTGCATTACAGGTTTAGTATGCATTATAATTTATGATTGGTACAAGTTATTTATAAAACATGTTATTTTTTAAACCATTACATTAACACAAATTGAATAGGCTTTGTCCAAAAAAAATATATAAATAAACCCATGTTGGTATAAATAAACCAGCAACAGAACAATAAATCCTCATCTATTAGTTTACTCGAATACATCAAAAAATATAAAAGAACTACATGATTGGCTCTGTATAGAAAATATAAAAAACTACATGACAATAAAATTATACAACCAAGTGCACATTAAAACACAAACAACAAGTTTCAAGATTTTGGTGAGCTTTTTAATTTTTTTCATCCTTCTCCACAATTTGCTTCAATAATTCTTTAATCAATTTTACACTTCTATCCAGAGTTGGAAGATCAATTCAAACAAAGTAGTCATACTCATGAGTGGCAAATAATCCTCTCCCCCTATGAAACATAGTTCATTTGCCTCCAAAAAATTAATACATAACTAGAAACAAAATAGTGGAAATAATGTGAGTATTTATACAGAAACAATGGCAGTGAACATACAACCAATAAAAAAAAACACATAACTTATTCACAGCCATAATATCATCTCTCAGAGTTGCAACTAATCCAAGATAGATTGAAATATGGGTTTTTCACAAAAAAACAAAAACGTCTATTTTCATTCATTATTTTGGCATAAATAAACTCTCAACTTCTCATTAAAAAAAATTGGAACTGTGTATGAACTTTGAATGCTGAATATCACTTTTTATGCGTGAGAAATAAAGAAAATGGAAAGAAAAAAAATTAAGAGCAAAATTGTGTTTGTGTGTGTGTGTGTATAGAGTTACTAGAATGGTAAGAAAAAGGAGGGAAAGAGTGAGGTGTTTTTTTAATAGTTTATGGTGGGAAAAATTACACTGCTAGGCGTCAAAGGAGATTATCTGTATTGGTGTGTGAAATAACACTAATTGCAAAAGTAGTGTATGTTTGTTATATATTAGTGTTTTAGGGGTTTCACTCAATCTTATTACAACCGAGTGAACTCAACCATAGTTAGCACTGATATTTTGAAAAAAAAAATCAGACTTTTTTTTATCTCCTTTTCGTTCCAATTTGTTTAGCGCCAAAAAACTATTTCTTATTTCTTTCATCTTCTTCTCCTTTCTAGGGTTTGTAAAACAATAGCCTTCTCACATTGATTTTTTTTTTATTTCTCCTGTTTGAAAAGGTTTGTATTTTCCTTCATTCTTATTAATTTCATTAAAGTTGCTGAAATTTGTAAGAGTTTCATGTTTATTATGTAGCAGAGAAGGTAACTGGTAGGAGTGGACAAATAGGTTGCTAACCCGACCAACCAGCCAACCTGACCCAAACCATGATGGATTGGCGGGGTTCATCTTTATATATATGTAATTTGGGTTGAACTTGACGCAGCCATTGAAATAGCGGCCGAACACAGGTTGTGGTTTTCATGGACGGGTTGGAACCGAACCCAGTCGAATATAACTAATAAAGATGTTACCTGGGATTCGAACCCAAGTCTCTCAGGAATTACGAAGAGCGCTTAGCTCATCGCTTCACTCACTAGGCTAGTTTCATTTTGTGTTTTATATGGCTTTATGTATATATTTAATGATTATAATGAAAACTGAAAAAATAAAATAAAAAGTCCTAAATAACCCTCTAACCTAAGTATATGTATTAATTCCATTTCTCTTCTCCCACATTTCCATTCTAGCGCCGCAAATCTGAGCAGCCCCTTCCTTCATTTCTTTTACTCATCTAAACCTTATTTCATCTTCTTCTAAATCCTCTCAATCTTCATTGTTCATCCATATTTTTAAGATATGTTTATAAATAAACTCTTTCTCTCTCTCTCTCTACCTTTCTCTCTCTCTTTTTTTTGTTATGTAATATGTATATCACTCTTTGTTTTTCTCTAGATTTATTATTTCTCCAAATCTGTTTTTCTCTACTTTTTTGTTAAAATTTTGAGTTACATTCACTCCAAACTTTGTCACATTGGTAGTTTCTTTTATTTTTCAGACTATATTCATGTATTTTTTTACTTTTACAGGTTCATTGAGTAAGGCTCTGAAAAGTGAAGTCTACCTTTCTCTCTTGCAATATTTTTATTGAGTTCGCACTTCACACTGGTAATTACTTTTTTTTATGCTTGTTTGTTATATTGTTCATATATATTTCGTAACATGAACAACATGCTGTCATTCTACTGATACTAGTTTTGATGTGTTTGTTATACTTTTTTTAATGTTTTGTTTTAATGTATCTGATCGTCATCCTAGCATTTTAAATTGTGTGAAGAATATTTTTCCAAATGTACACCATAGAGCATGTCTGCATCATTTGGCAATGAACATCCGATCAAAGTTCAAGAGCACAGAAGTTATACCGTTTTATTATGTGGCTGCAGAGACATATACTTTTCATGATTTTAACATAATATTTTCTGAACTTAATGCACAAGATAAACGTGTTGGATCTTATTTGAGAGGTGTTGGATTTGAACGTTGGGCAAGATCTCATTTTTCAGCTATATTTTCAATATTTGAAATTATGAGTCGAGTTAATATATATTTTAACAAAATAATACAAGTAATAATTTTTGTATTAATATTGCTTATGTTTAAATTTTATTGTATGGATCTCTACTTTATAGTAGTTATTAGGTATTAAATTTTCCAATTTATTGATGCATAATTTTCAAGTTTGATATAAGCTTAAATGAAGTTATTTTAAATGTATTAATCATGAATATGAACAGGTCAAGGTTATAGTTTGATGATGTCTAATATTGCTGAGTCCTTAAACAACGTTCTAAAGAATGCAAGGGAGCTTCCTATAATGGGATTAATGGAACACCTCACAAGTGTCATGCAAAGATGGTTTAATGATAGAAGAATATTTGCTGCTTCATGGAATGTCAATGGAATGACAAAGGAGGTAGAGAAGGAGTTGGGTAGGAGAAATAACATTTCATTTCAATATCAAGTATCACCTATTGACATGTACACAATGTACGTTCGTGATGGTGATAGAAACATTGAAGTAAATTTGAATATGAAGACGTGTACATGTTGTGTGTTTGATTTGGATAAGTTGTCATGTAGTCATGCAATTACTGCAGCTAGATATAGAGGTGTTGATTATCGTCAAATTTGTGACCCAAACTACTCATCTACATCTATTGTGGTGGCTTATGCTGAGTCAATTTATCCTGTTGGTCACTGTGATTATTGGAATATGCTAGTTGACGTTGTCGCCCAAATTATTCTTCCTCCCTTGACCAAACGAAAAAAAGGAAGGCCAACAAAGAAAAAGAAACCAAACATTGGCAAGATTAAGAAGTTCACAAAATGCTCTAAATGTGGTAAACCTAATCACAATAAAGCAACTTGTAAAAGTGATATACAAATGGTAGTTGAAGATGCTCTTGTTATAGATATAGACGATATAATGTAACATTCAACAACTAAGTATGATATTTTTCGTAATAAGTATGGAACTATCTTATTTTAGTTGAACTATCTAACATGTAGTAATCTTGTTTTAATAACCATTTATTTGTATTTACTGTATGTATTATAAAATTTGGGTGTCAAATTTGTATGAATTTGGTTTTTAAACTTCTATTGCAATGGATTAATGTAAAGCTGTATAAACAATATATTAGGGAATGAAATATAATGAATTGTATAATTACTGCAACTTATTGCAGTAAATATTGATATTACTGCAATATCTTGCAGTTATATATCAATAATTAATTAGTCCATTATTTCAAAATATTTACATGAATAAAGGACAATATTATTAAATATAACAATTAATAATATCGTACAAAATATTAACTATATGGAATATTAAATTCCTAAAATTGTCAAAGTTTCCAAAGATTATGCAACAATTTTTGAAAGCCACGGATCTATGTGTTGGCAAATAGATTGTTATTCCATGTTTAATTTTAATTTAATTTTTCATAGGAAAACAATTTTGAAATATGTCATGCAAAGATGATTTTCTGCATTATTTATGTTATATAAGTTTTTTACTATATGATTATGTAGCTTACTAAAAGGATATGCAGTAATATGTCATCAAATATCACTGCGAATTGTAATGGATCATTGACTTATAGAAATGTAACCCAATAAATTGAAATACAATAAATCATATTGTATTTATAAATACCTGTCAAGAATAATGATCTAATTAAAATGTTTAATCATTTAATGCAGAAAATTGATGAATGAAATCATACGTTCCTGATCCAAATAAGTACTGTTAAAGTTCAATAACTAAAATTCTCTTCACAAATCCAAGTATTTTTATATGTACAAAACCTGTTGGAAATGAAGAACTATATCAATATTACTAATATGATACAAACTTAGTTGATAAAACTAGTAATCCCAACTCTATCTGCATCAAACTAAAAATTACACATTTCCTACTAGTCGAACAAAAATTAATTACATCATTGTGTTTCCAGTCTTCATGATTTTCTTCAAAACAATAGCATACCATAGTTAAAAATACATTCACAAATCTTTTTACTCCATGCCAAAATCATGTCATGAGTAATACATTCAATTTGACGTCTAGCTGTCAAATATTCAACGAACTTCAACATATAAACTCTGCAATCAACACTCCTATAAAAAAGAGGCATAATGTTATGATGCAACCAATATGTTAAAAGTGCAAATAAATAATTTAAATTTGGATAAAAAAAATACAATTGACATGAAATTTTAAACATATAATTTACAGTTTGGTGCTTGAGATGGGAGACTACCTCCAAAATATTCTCCATGTTCAACTTCGACCTCCTATATGATTGTATGAAGAATACGAAACATAGTTCGCAAATAATTTTGTCGTTGAGATGCAACTCATCTTCCTTCGTTCGAATCATACAATATCAGCTGTCGTAATATCCTATCTACAATTAAAAGGATCCAATGATTACCTTTGACAAAAAGAGGGATATAAATGAAATCAACCTCACACTATGGTTGGATATAAGAAGAGTTTATTTTTCCCAAGCGTAGTCCATAAAATTGGTGCTATTCAAATATGTATTATCAAATCCTTCCTTGTCCATGAATTTAACAATGTCTTCAGCTCTAACCTGTAAAATATAGTTACATTTGAAACAATTATTCTTTTTTTCATAATATTGCCATGAATTAAGTTTGATAGTTATACATATAATAAAATTTTATCGCAAATGTCGCTATAATGAATGATTGATTAATCAAATCTGGTCTCAATGAAAGACGTTTGCGAAACAACGCCATTACAATATTAATGTGCTGAGAAAGGTATATAAAACACAAATTCATGAATATATTTAATAATCCAGGTAATTTAAACATTTAAGGTACCACAAATAATTCTCTAATTCGTAATTGTAATTCATATCTCCTCATTTAATAATTGAGTCGAATCTTCCATTGCTACAAACTAAGATTTGGAGAGAGGTAGCCCATCCACTAAACATAATACTCTACTACATTTAATCCAATAACAAATCAATAAATTTTAGGAAGTACATTAATCATACAAGTGAAGACTATTAATTCTAAAAAATAATTTTCCAGTTGTCAACATTATTTCATCATTTTCTTAAAAAATAAAGCAAAAACAATATGCAACGCAAGCGACCCCACTGATATGCGTATACACAAAACCTGCAAATTAATTAAAGTTAGCAACAAATACGTTAAAGAAAATATATAAAACACAATAGTTTCGTATATATGACATTATAGATACTAATTCAGATCACTTATTGTGTTACCTTCTTGTATTCTTGATCCACTTTACATAAGCTTTCGCATGCAAATCACCAATTTCACGCTCACGTTTGAAATTTGTGCACTCTCTTATACTTGCTAACAACTTATCATCAACTACTTGTCTTTTTTTAACTCTTTCATAAACGTTAGCATCACCTTTCCTTTTTAATGTCATATTATTGATCTCAATAACATCATTTTCAGAACATTACATCAACACCACCAATATTATCCTCAGAGTTCCAACTCTAAGGCCAGAATCATCTTAGCCCCCACGTCCTTTCCTTGGGCAATGTCACCATCACAAATCCCTTTCCCTTTATCAAGTGCAGCATCTACATAAACTTTAGCACCCATAGTTTCATTATTTATATCAGCAGCCATATCATGTAGTCCTTCCTCATCAGTATCATTTCTACGATTACTTGTTTCACCAATTTTCTTCTTATTTTTCAATGACTAAATGAAAAACATTAGAATAAATCAAAATTGTATAAAAAGTGGTTTAAATCAGAGTTTATGTCATTAGTATTTTATAAACAAACAAACAAAATAAAAAAAAAAAAACTTACATTTAACAGAAAATTTTTCATTGTTTCATTGAGGTCTTTTAATAACTCTTTTTTAAAAGACTTCAATGAGGCATCAATATACTGCTTTAATGTAGAAAAAATGGATGAAAAAGGTTCTTGTGACACATTCAAAATATTTAGAAGATGCATAATTTACTTTCACGAAATAATAAACAAAAACTGCATATACATGCATTATAATTTAAATAATTTAAATTTAACAAATAAATTAATTAGTAAATGACATATATCACTAATACCTTATTTTTAGATGAATTGTTAATATCTCTAAGAACTTCATCATCATCCTCACTCAAAATACATGTTTGTCTTACAGGATCCAAGTCCTCAACCTCATCAGTAGAGTTTGTGTGTCGATCATCCAATATTTTAACAGACTTGTAATACATCTTCTCTTTTTCCTCATCAGTACGGTTCAACTTAGATAATATAATAACCTATAACAAAATTATTTTATTAAACATATGACAAATCAGTTATATAAAAAAATCCATTTCATGCGATGATATTTTAAAAAAAGTCAATGCAATTTAATATATAATACATATTTATCAATCCTTGTAATATTAAGAGTAAAAACTTACACATTTCGACCCAAATACAAGTTGATCCAAACTTTTAAAATCAAGAGCTTTGGCACACGTCCAATTTAAAATACGAGAGGTGGTTCTCCGAATTTTGAACGCATTAGCACACCTCAACAATCTTGGGATGGCTTCGTATGCCTATACTTGGGATGAAATAAGGTATGTTAGATGTTTTGTAAAAGTTTTAAAAAAATATTAAGTGTTAGCCTTTTCAATCCAAATTAACAACATTTAAAAATATAGTTTATATTAACAAACCTGAAAAGCGTAACCAAATCCTTGTACGCAGTATGAGGCATATTGTTTTTTAGGAGAATTTTTACTTCTTTCACCTTTTTTAGAACGAAGAGGTTGTTTTTTGGTGCCAACGGCCGTATCTGTCTTTCTATTCTTCAATCCTTCAATTAATGAATCATAAACCACTTCACCCCACGACATCATGTTAAAAACGTCCATGTGGTCGAGTAGATCCACATGCTCCAATGTTACATAATTTTGCATTTCCTTACCCAATAAAAACACATACAGAGTATACAATTAACCCAACTTCACTTGATCTTCATCATTTTTTCCAAACTCATTTATAAACAACTCTTCAACAAACTCTCGGCTTATTTTTTCTTCTTTATTGAAATATTGCTTACGAAATTTACTGCATTTACCTTTCACACTTTCAGGTCTTAGGAGTTTTTCATTACCTATGTTAAGACCAGTTATTAATGCAAATTCAACAAGACTAAACCTTATGTCCTTATTGCTTATAGTGAACCAAAGGCTATTATTTTCCTCATAACCATACGATCTCTTAAGGAGCAAATGTTGGCATATGACACCTGACCATTTCAAATTCTAAACATCTAGCAAGTGACCAAAACAGGTTTGCCTAAACAACTCTTGTCCGTTAGGACTAAGGTGTTTTGCCAAATTCTCTATTACTCTAATTGGCAAATGACATGATACGGTTGCCGGTCCATAGTATTGACCTCTCCCTTTTTTGACTTTAGGAACTAGCTTTGTAACCATTTTTTCAAAACCTATATATTACCTTACAAAAGTTAGTATAATATTACATTATTTCATTTAATGAAAATTATTACATGCAATGGAGAGCAAAATAACAAACAAAATGTAAACACATACTGTGATTATTGTAACCAAAATATGATGTTTGATGATTTCATTAATTTATCTAGCATAATCGGAGAAAAACCTTATGAGGTACAATGATAGATTAATAGAAAATTCACATAATAAGCCACCCCTAAGGTATGATATAACCATACAAGGATTTATAATTATAAATAAGAAGAATTATTTATAATGTCGTACAAATTTTATTTATTTCTTGAAGTCTCAAATTAAGTACATTGATAATGAAAATATATGAAGGTAATCGTAAACAAGAATGACAATTTAAACTTTTCTTTTATCATAATACAACACTTTGATAATTGTTATAGCGAAGAAGACTTTAATGTAAATATAATTTTTTAGTTAGTTAATTCTATTTTACTTATAATCAATAATATGAAGATAACATAATTTTTCAACTCTATCACAAAATGTAAATACAATTCACACAATTGCAAGATTTTGTAAAAATTGTAAGATTTTGCAAAAAAATGCAACATTTTGCAAAAACTACAACAACTTGCAAAATACTAAAATTGATAACAAAATACAACCCCAGCAATATACTAAAATTGTAACATGTCTTCAGGAACTTCATATTCATACATTCAATCAAAAGAACATAAAAAGTGTTAGAGATAATCATTATCTTTAATATTTAATGCGGTTAATATTTATATTCGATAATGTGACAGTAAATAAGGGCATATTTTCAATAGAAATAAATTAAATGATTGACAAAACAACACATATGATTCTTATACTCAAAATAATTTATGCATGCGTTACACACAACACAATAGTTTGTAAAAGTATCAAAACCCATAAAAATTCTTCTTATAAAAGAGACGAAAAATAGATAAAATTCTCCATTAAAAAACAATTTATTAACAATCACATGTATCATAAGGACTACATGGAACTTAAAAAGGAGTCTTCAACTAGAGTTTCCTAACATCATGATTTCTAAAATTGATTTGCATATAATTTCAACTCTTAAAATACTTATTAAAATACAAACATGCTCACACCATGATTACCGTAAAGGCAACATGTAATAAAGAACATGCGTCTAAAAATAAGGAAAATAAAATAGCTTAGCCCATTACTCCAATAAAAAGTTCCTTTAGATCAATGAAGTTATGGTCAAGAATAACTTCAATTTCTGCAACATTATCCTTAAAATAGTTTCAATGCTCAAGACTAGCTGTTACATAAATGAACTTATAGAATATCAAGTTGTTGGTGCCGCTAAAGAAGTCTTAAAGCCAAGAATAGGTGCACCTTAATAGAGAAACAAATGCTCAAATGTTGTCTTCAGCTGCAACCCAAAAGTTTTAAATCAATTTCGGCAGGTACTTGTAGTAAAATATGGCTAAACATCACAAAATGCTTAAAATATATGGCTTTTAAAGGAAGCTTCTAACTGCCCAACTCTTTTCTTTCTTTCTTCTTTTGGTTTTTCATTCTTATAAGAAGCTTCAAATCTCCCAACTTTTCTTATACACACATTTAATGTCTCAGGAAAAGAGTGAGGGAGAGAAATAATTGGAGTGAAATAACTAATGATATTCTAAAGCTTTTCGGGGATAGAAGTATTGATAAGTACTTTTCAAACTCAAAACAAATCTAAGAAAAAAAATAAAAAAAATTTTCATCTACTAAAAAAACCTAAAATACAAAACTTTACATACTTGTATAGTGGAAACGATAACAATGGCAGTGGAAATGATGACAATGAAAACTAAAATGCAGAACTGGAATAGCTAAAGTAGACAAAGAAGACAACGAAAATGACGAACCTTAGTAAATGGCAGAAATGCAACGACCTCATTTGCGTCAACAAGAACCCACGACGGCAACAAATGTGGGCCTCACCTTGCGAAGAACGTGGAGTAAAATCGTCCCAAATTTTAGTGCAATGTATTGGTGGAGAAAAGGGCAAACAGAAAAGGCAATGGGAAAAAGAGAAAACAAGAGAGAAAAGGGAAAAGGTAATAAAACAAATATGAAGCACGCGCGTTTCATATTAGGAAGCTTTTTTTTTTTTTTTAAATACTGAGTTGAGTTAGTTAAGTGAGTCAACTCACTTAACCTTTCAGTTAACCTCTCAAGCACTAATTTTGTAATATATAACAAACATACACTAGTTTTGCAAACCATCCAAAGTATTATATTTGTATTAAATTTATAACTTTTATTATATTAGATTAGTTTTTAATTTTTAAAAATTGAACTTATTAAATCTGTTCGAAATATAGTGCACCAGGAATATACACCACTAATTGAGGCATGGACGCATAGTACATTATTATATTTGAAAAACCAGCTTACTTATTATCTGAAAAATTAGCATCGCTTTATGAGCTCAAGGAATTCAAGTAAATATTAATATTTGCAATATAATATTCTTCATAGAACTCGAATGAAAAAGTTCATGTTAGCAATAATTTTACAAGCATGACATAACAATTGAATTTGCATTTATTCTAATGAAAATTGTGCGTGTAAAATATGATCGATATTTTTTTTGTCAAAAAATGGTTCATCAGAGTGTAAGGAGGAAAGAGCCGCAGCTACACACTATCAAGGTGTAGGGAGGATAGGGCTCAGGGGCGGAGCTATTCAGGGGCTGGGGGGGGCTGAAGCCCCGGCCGGATTTTCTGGAAATTTCTGCCATATGCCGTCTGCCCAGGGGCGGAGCTAGTCAGATTTAAAACCCAAATCATTTTGCTTCTGATTGTGTTATCGTCTCTGTGCATCTCTATCTCTGTAAGTCTAGTTTGGTTCGAGGCTAGTGCAATGGAGAAGACAATGGCGGTGATACTCATCGCCTTGATTGTTGTTTTTGGTGGTCTGGATCAGGTGAGTATAATATAATCTGAACTTGCAGAAACAACAGAAGCGTAAAGAAGAAGATGAAGATGCAGAAAACAGAGGAAGAAAACAAAGACAAGAGTCTGCTTATATTTCTTGATTTTCAATCAATCTTGCATGTATATTGTACTAAATTAATGAATTGAAAACAACAAAATTAGTTTACTATTTGTATCAGAAAGACAGCCCCTCAGGAATTAAATCCTGCCGCCGCCCCTGATAGGGCTGGAGTTCTGAGTGGACCTCCTATTTGAGTTTTTTACCAACTATCATAGTGTCTAAGGCCGTGTTCAGGCTCGACATTAAAACACCGATTCCAAACTTCAAACCCGCGTCCTATATATGATCGTTATCACTGGCAATTAATGTTGCCATCAGTTAGACGATGGACAATGCTCTTTGTGTTGGCAATTTATTAGGGTGCTATTTAATACAAGGGTGTTTTGGGTTTTTGGAAAAGGAAAAAAACAGTTAAATTTTAAATTTTTTGCTTAAAATTAATTAATTTTTTTATTGGGTGAGAAAATATCTTGGCAATGGATTATAAACCCTAAACACTTTAAACCCCAGCAACGGCAAAGACATTGTCTTTCCTATCGCGCCACTTTCTCTCCTTAACTTTCTCAATCAAACTTGGTAAATATGCTTTTGTTTTTCTTCATCGTTAAAGCTTAATTAAGTTACTATCTTTCGCTTTTAAGATGTACATGTTGATATTTTCTGTTTGTGTCTACTCGACAGTATAAATGCCTGGTGTTGTAACCTATAAGAAAAGGGGCAAGATTGCCCAGAAGGATGCTCCCAAAAACAAGCAAAAGGACCAACTTTTCAATGCTAAATACCAAAAGCAAGAAGAAATTTCTGATCATTCTGATAACCCAATTGAAGAAGAAGAGGAACAGGAACACGAACATAAAGAGTTTGATGGAGTTGAAGTAGGCTCTGATTCAGGGTCAGATATCTTTTCTGATGGAGATGACCCCCTTCCAGATGATTTCATTGGAGGAAGTGACAATGAAGGTATTCTCTTCTACTAGTCTCGTTTTTTTTTTTGGTTAAAAACTTTTTGAATATATTTTTTTTGTTTTAGTTTTTATCTGAATCAGTGAAGACTTTAATGTTCTTGATTATATTATTTCAGAGAGAGATTCAGGTTCAGATTCAGATTCAGATGACTCTGATATTGAGGCAAAATCTAGGGTTTTAGATGAAGAAAGGAAAAGGCAAGAAGAAGAAGCAGGAGCTGAATTGCAGCTTAATATCAAAGATGAATCTGATGAATTCAGATTACCAACTGAGAAGGTTTTTGTTCCTACCAAGACTATATTTCTGAATACAATATTTTTGACCTTAGGTTATATCAATTGTGAATACAATGTCTTTTTGAGTGGAAATGTCATGAATTATGATAATTCATTCTGACTTTTATTTATTTATTTATATGCAATTATTAGGAACTTGTAGAAGAGTCACATCAACCTCCTGATCTTCCAAATATCCAGAGGAGGATGAAAGAGAGTGAGTGATATGGCTAATAAGTTCCTTTACATTCATGTGATTCAGTCCCAAAGTGCTTGATTGTTAACATTCAACTATGATGTCGTATCAGTTGTTCGAGTGCTCTCAAATTTTAAGGCTTTGAGGCATGAGGGGGCGGCAAGGAAAGATTATGTAGAGCAGCTTAAAAGAGATTTAATTTCGTACTATGGTTACAATGAATTTTTAATTGGAGCTCTTATAGAGGTAGTTGATCAGTTTTAGTTGTTGTTGCATTGTCTTTGTTTTGCATGAATAGTTTTCTCTTTTGATTCTTTTTTTTTTTTTTTTTTGCTGGGAAGGAATCTTAACAATTCAATCTTTTCTTGTTTACTTTAAATGTGGTTCTGTCAGATGTTTCCAGTTGTTGAACTTGTAGAACTTTTGGAAGCTTTTGAAAAGCCTCGGCCTATGTGTCTTCGTACTAACACTTTAAAGGTGATTTTGAATTTGCTGATATCTGCATTGTTTCTTTTAGCTATTTTGTTTCTCGTTTCCTCAAGGCTCATTTTATTTATTTGTTTTCTTTGTGCTTGGCATAGACACGGAGGAGAGACTTAGCTGATGTTCTAATAAATAGAGGAGTGAATCTAGATCCCTTGAGCAAGTGGTCAAAAGTAAGGATTGCCTCATGGTACTTCTTATTTTTCTTTTCTATCATTTGCTTTGTTGTTCAGGAATAATGATCCTTGTATATGTGTTTGCAGGTTGGTCTTGTTGTGTATGATTCACAAGTTCCAATAGGTGCAACTCCCGAGTACATGGCCGGTTTTTACATGGTATGTGGTTTTTAGATAACATTGTACTGGGTCATTTTTGACAACTGGCTGCAAGTTATGCATGCTTACATTATTTGTTTTCAGCTTCAAAGCGCAAGTTCTTTTCTGCCTGTCATGGCCCTAGCTCCTCAAGAAAAGGAAAGGATTGTTGATATGGCGTAAGTGATGTTTCTGCTCCATGGATACAACCTGCTAGCAATTTTTCTTTGTCAGAAATGATATGGATGCATCCCAAACATATATGGTTGTATATTATCTACAAACTAATTAAAGGAGTAAAAAAAACTGCTTGAGCTGCTTTGCTACATGTCAATTTTATGTTATTTTGTGTCTTAACTGTGAAAATCATATGGTTTATAATAACCAGAACAAAGCAGGGAAAATGAATAATTGTTGATGTTACATAATGTTCCTTAACTGTAACAAAAATCTTATTTTGTTTATTAAAATTTGCTTCCTCACAATTTAATCTCCTGCAGAGCTGCACCCGGTGGTAAAACAACTTATATCGCTGCTCTTATGAAAAATAGTGGTATGTTGTATGAAGTTGCTGATTTTGCTGCTTACTGGTTGTAGATTTGTGCTGTCTACTTTCATTTTGTTTATTTATTACATGATGTTGCTATATATATTCCATTGCATGAATTCAAGTCTGGTAATGAACATTCAATTTCTATGGCTCAAGAGGTCGACTCTTTTATGTAACGCCCCGATATTTTACATACAAATAAGGGCATTATCAAAATATTTTATTGATTGAAAACCTTGATATAATTAATTATGACTTTAAATGGAAAATATTTTATAGCTAAAAAACCTTACAAACAAAAACTTGCAAAAAGCTTAGCACTTATTAAAGTTTACAATTTATTATATATAAAAAAAAAGGAATTTAAATCCTAAGGAACCAATAACAATCCTCAAATATTGTCAAATCTTCATCATATGCAATATAAAATTAATTTAGTTTTTGTATTAAAATCCTTAATAAAAACATATAAAAACTATAAAAAATTGTGAATTTTAGGATTAAATTCTTACCTTGAAATTGCTTCTATGGTTGCTTGAAAGACCTAGAATGCTAGAAACCAAAGAGAGGAGGGAGAGAGAGAAAAATATTTAAAGTGAAAATATTTCTCTTTATTTTGGGTTTCTTATTTTGTTTTGTTTTGTTGTTGAATACAAACTCTAATCTTTTAAGTAACTTAATCCCAATCATATTCCAATACAAACGCTCCCTTTTTCAAATTAATATTATTTTTATTGTTATTAATTTTTTTTTGGATCGTTACATTTTCCCTCTTCACTTATATGGCACTGTAATTGGATGTCGTATAATCAACATAGGATAGCTATACATGAAGCCTATACTTATGATAATGCCTGCATTTGATCATTACTTAATTGTTTATTTGATGTTATGTTTGCACATGAAACCGTACCTTCTTATTTGACATATAATTAACTAATGTCTATTGAGTATCAGAGTATAATCTTGTTCTCTCTTTATTATTCTTGTCCACTTTTAAACCCTGAATCTCCTTTCTCTCTTTTCTCCTTGTTCTGCATCTGGTATACTTATAAAGCTTTGTGTGGAAGTGATTTCCAATTTGGTTCACTGATTTAGATTGATGTTTGTGTAGCGACGCACAGTGCTCTCGTTATACTCATTTCAACCACATGTATTAGTTTAAATATGTTGAATTTTCACCTTATCGGACCCTACATATGTACAATACTTTAGAATACAAATGTTCATTTTGTGGCTTTTTCCTCATATCATTAGTAAATCAACTTTAGATGGTTTCAGTCTTCTTCTTCTTCTTTTTTTGTAAGATTTTGTTTTGGGCATCGGGCTTGCATTGAGTACACATAGGAGCTATTCTTCAAACTGACCAAGTTGTCATTATCACCAGGAATAGTTTTTGCAAATGAGATGAAGGTGCCAAGGCTTAACTCACTGACTGCAAATCTGCATCGAATGGGGGTGACGAATACAGTAGTTAGTAATTATGATGGGAGGGAGGTCAGATTCTTTTCCCCTTGTAAATATTTTGCATCATTCTGGAATTTAAAATAATATTCTTATCTTCTACGTGCTGTCTTCTTTTCACGTTTCAGCTTCCAAAAGTTTTAGGAATCAACTCGGTTGATAGAGTGTTATTAGATGCTCCTTGCAGTGGGACTGGGGTATGTAACTTCCCCATTTATTGTGGCTCTTATTTGTCTTCTTAACATATTAGATCAAATGAATCTTATTTTTCAGGTTATATCAAAAGATGAGTCTGTTAAAATATCTAAGAGCTTGGAAGAAATAGAGAAATGCGCTCATTTGCAGAAGGTATTATTATGGCTCAATCTGTATGTAATTTTTTTTTTATTTCATAGCATTTATCGAGGAAATATGGTCTTGATGTGTGACATAAAAAACCAACTTATGCTTAACTTAAAAAATATTTAGGGTAAATTATATACCCTTATCCTTAGGGCCTTATTACAAAAATATCCCCAACCTTTGAGCTATTGCGAAATGCCCCCAATGTTATAATTAGAGATTGAAACATGGATGTATATGCAAAAAATGGGACATGTTTGTACTGAATTTGAAGGTTAGGGATATTTGGTTGCACTAGTCGAAGGTCAAGGGTACTGTCATAACACATAATTCTCTTTGTATCACTGTTCATAATGTTGAGGGTGTTCTAACAAGTCAAAGATTAAGACAATTTTTGTTACAAGGCCTTAAGGATGAGCACATAAAATGTAATTTACCATAGTAATTATATTTTAGAAAAAAATGTTTTCACAGTCCCCATCTTAGGCCTGAGTAACTAATTTTCCAAGCTGAGATGACCCTAAATGGGTATATGGTGAATTATGATTGGATAACACTTTACAATGTGGGACCCATGAGACCAATTATATTGTATTACATGTGGCTTGGAATTATCCCAACTTGGGATAAAAAGTGTTTTCCTTTTAATCTAAACAATACCAGCAGCCTAATCTAGGTGAACTGTACAGCCCTTCACAGTATTTTTAGTTGAATTTTTATTTTGTAAATAAATTCATGCTGTTGATTTTATGCAAGCTCTTTTCGTTTGTTTTCATGTAGCAACTTCTACTTGCTGCAATTGACATGGTGGATGCCCTTTCAAAATCTGGAGGATATATTGTTTACTCAACCTGCTCCATTATGGTTGCTGAGGTTTTGTTCATAAACTTCTTTTCAATTTCCTGTTACGCTGTTTTTCCCTTCTTTTTCTAAATTTATTTTTTAACCATTTTGCGTTCTTAATTTATATCTTGCAGAATGAAGCAGTCATTGACTATGCACTAAAAAAGAGAGATGTTAAAGTTGTGTCATGTGGACTTGACTTTGGACGTCCAGGGTAAAGAGTAACCCCCCCTTTGTGTATTACAGCAGTTGTAAGCTACTCTATTCTATTTTCTTATTTATTTTTTGTTTTTTTGTTTTTTCGTCTTTTAGGTTTTTCCGGTTTAGGGAACAGCGGTTCCACCCATCTGTTGAAAAGACAAGACGCTTCTATCCGCATGTTCATAATATGGACGGTTTCTTCGTGGCAAAGGTATCTATCACATTCTATTTTCATAGCTCTTAAATGGCCTAAAGTTCATTGGGAGTAATTGTAGTTTGGGTCAAGGTTAAAGAATATTGTTCATGATTTAGACAAAAATAAAAAATAAAAACTTGGTGCCTGAATTGTCCAAGAAGTTCCCTAGTTTATGCAAAGCGTGCATGAGGTTCCCAGCTTTGCAACTGGTACATACATAATCCTCTCTTTTTTTCAACAAAAAAGGGGCTAACTTTTCACACTAATGTGCACCTTTTTCTTAAAAAAGGGCCAGAAATGCCCCTGTTACAAAACAAGGGACTAAAATTTGGCCCTTCAAAGAAAATAAGTGACTTCTTAAGTGCCACAGCCAAACTTAGCTGTCGACTTATTTTATCCAAGGTTGAACATTTAGTTGACCTTCATGGATCATTTCATATCTCGCAGTTGAAAAAGATGAGCAATAAAAAACCTACTGTGGAGTCTACTGCACCATCAGAATCAGCAGGGCAAGAACCCGTGCAGAGTGAAAGCAACATTGGAGAAGTTGCTGCAACAAAAGAACAACATTCGAAAGAAGGCGCTAGAAAAGCAAAGAATGTTCCAAAAAAGGATATCACCGAAAATGGGAAAAAGGAATCTAAGCCAAATGCCAATAACAAAAATAAAAGGAAACAGGAATCTGGAGAGGAGATCCAAAGAAAAGAAGCCACTGAAAATGGGGGAGAAGAATCCCATTCCATTGCTAAAACAAAAAAGAAGAGGAAGTTCCCACCTAAAGAAGAGATTGCAGAAGCCAGGTAAGAAGCTAATTTCGTTGTGTGATGGTTTCCTAAGAAAAACCAATAATTTCAGTCAATGTCATGCGCCCGAGATACGGGTTCTACATTCATTTAATAACATCTTCAATATTTAGATTCAAGAGTGATCCCAAATATGTTGATCAGTAGCAGGAGTTTTCCCTCAGATATGTTGGGAGGAAATGAAGTAATTGTACACTAAATTGATTTTGTTTCAACCCTCACAGGGAAGAGAAAAGAATAGCTTTAAGGGAAGAGAAGAGAAAAGCTTTAAATGAAGCGAAAGGTGTGAGAAAGAAGAATGCCTCTAGAGAATGAAAGAACCACCACCATCATTTATTTAAAATAAGTCTGCCTCTTGGCTTTTACACTGGTTGACGAAGTTTTGATTTTATTTTTAACCAAAGAGAAAAAAATATCGAAAGGATCATGTAACTATTGAGATCACATTGATTTTTGTTGGTTGTAAAATGCTGAACTAACAGTATGTTATTATTTCAAGGAATTATGTTGATGTCATTTCATTCATTTTCCTTTTCTGGCTTTCATTGTCAATTAATTCTTGAATTGCATCTCAAGACTAAATGTTTCTTTTATTGAAGCTAATATCATCTATAAGAATGCTCATTGTGATATAATGGACTAGTTACAGAGGGACCCTTCGTTTTTGTAGGTTGGTCCTGTATAGGGGTGGTTAATTTTTCTTGATGTGGGCATGTGGCAAATTTTAGTGAGAATTACTCAAATGGAGGTACGAATGGTGAAACAAAATAAAAAACGAGAAACAAGAACGAGATTATATACCCAAAAGTTATATACCTATTTTAATAATTTTAAAACATCGACAATTTTTTTTAAATAATTTAAATAATTTATTTAAATTCTAAAAATTTAAAATTATATAAATATTCTATAATTTATTATTATTATTAATTAATTTATAATAAAATTCTATTAATATTATTTAGTCTAAAAAAATTATATATTTATTATAATATATATTATATTTTACTGTCAAAACAGAGCCGGATAACGTGCAACGTTCAAAAATGATCGTGGATGACGTTCCGTAAGACTCTATCAACGTGTAACATTTGAAGGCAACGGTTCTGTGAGACTCGATTTCAACGAAACGAAACAGCAATAAAATAACGGTCATAATTTAGGTAACGAAACTGTTGAAAAAATTAATTTTAATAAATAAATTTTTATCAAAAAATAAAATGCCACTTCACCTTACTTGACTCGGTCGTACGACAACGGCGCACACGTATGTAGTGGACTCACAAATGTCCAAAAGTACTCTCCCCTTCCACAAAATTGGGTACCTCTTAGGGCCCAATCCCACTAGTAAATTTTTCCTTATATTAATGCTTCCAAAGAAATATATAATATCAATATAGGACAAGTTTTTTAAGAGATAAAACTTTTACATTTTTTCTTTCTTTTTATTCAAATTTATTCACAATTTTCAACAATTATCATATAAATTTTATTGTTATATATATATATATATATATATATGATATTTTACTCATTCTTATATAATGGACTAGGTACGAAGGGGCCCTTCGTTTTGTGGGTTGGTCCAGGATGGTTAATTTTTCCTGATGAGTAGTAAAAATTACTCAAATGGAGACAACAAAATCAAAAACAAAAATTTGTATTCTCAAAAACTATAAATCTCATTTTGATAATTATCAACAATTTAAAAAATAATAATAATAATAATTTAAACTATTTATTTAAATTCTAAAATTTTAAAATTATATAATTATTTTATAATTTATTATTACTACTTTCAATTAATTTATAACAAAATTCTATCGATGTTATTTAATATTATTTAGTCTAAAAAAATTATATATTTAATGTTATATATATTATATTTATCTCATTATCATATAAACATTATTTATTTATTAGCTTAAAAAAAAAATTCATGCTTATCATAAAACATTTATTATTTAATAATTTTCTTTTATAATAAAATTATACTAAAAATAATATTTATAATATTAATTGATTCTTCGTTTTTCTTTTGAAAACTCTTCATTCAACACTAAAAATTCACAATATATTCCCACAAATTTCAGCAAATATGAGAGAGATTCAATATTAGGGAAAGAAAAAAAAAAAAAAAGAGAGAAGGTCCATAACCACATTGACAACCCTAATCCAGTATATTTACCCACTGAGTCTTTAGGTCAACCATTTCCCAAACAGCTCAATTATTTCTTCCACAGTTCACGTGTTCAATAATATCACTTTTTTTTAAACAACATCGTTCTTTTCCTAAAACAATAGTCGTAAGGTTAGCTGGTCAATGGTCATGACCAGAATCGACAGCTCATCGATCATGTTTGACCAAACATTGAATGGGGCTGGCTAGTCATTGATCACGATTGACTGGACATGAGCAAGCCAAATTAATGTTTGCAAACAGTTTGACCACTTGACTTCATCTTTTTGAATCCAGATGAAGTAGACTACTAGAATTCATCAGACTAAAATTGTACAAAAATTGATCCAAATGAGCCAAATAAACTACTTAAATGGAACTCAGTATCAATATGATTGAAGCAACTTTAATTCAAATAAACTACAAATGAAGATTATATTATACTAGAGATAATAATATTTTTTTCATTTTTGTTTTAATTTTTAATAATAATAATAGATAATATAAGCTATAATAGTGTTTTTTTAAAAACTACTCTAAGGGAGATTTGAACAAGCTACTTCTTTAAATGGTAAATATCGATCACCTCTTGGTTTAGCTAATTATCCATTTGCTCAAAAAAAAAAAAAAGGTTTTCAATCGTTCACGTACCCAAGATCTTAAAAATCAAGGATATCAAACCATTATAAAGTATAATTATGCATACATTACCACAAATTTACAAAAGAAAAGAGCATTCAATATATCATACTACTGTCCATTCAAGGACCAAAGCCCAAATTACGACATACTCCAACTACATAGGCAAAGAACCCTTAAAGGCAGGCAAATATCAGTTCCATCAATTGGGACCATTGATTCACGATATAACAATTTGAAGCACAGTTTGCTTCTTTATATACACTGTTGATCATGTTAAATGAACATTCCTATGGTGTACGTAACCTATCTAGCCACAATGCATCATCACTTTGTCAATGTTGCAATTTGATTAAAATATAATATATATTCATTACTGCATCGCATTTCAAATATAGCAGAAAACTAGTGAACTTTACAAGGACAAGGAGCATTAAAGAAGTCCAATTTAACCTTGAATCAGGTTTTGTTTGCCTTAACGCAAACACCTTAAGAAGCATGACTCGTGAAATAGTAATGCAATAGATTAACTTTAGAAGCCTGAAAGATCAAAGACGTACAGATGGGTGCACACAATAACAAATTATACATAGAAACAGATGCACGGACACACACGGCAACATAAATCCTCACCAACTTTATAGAGCAGCAATCATCATTCTTACTCTAACCATCAATGTTTCACATAAAGTGTGATTTCTTAAATTGAGAGAGTGTTTCTTTCAGTCATGAAGGGAAAATTGCTGACAGCTATGCGCACATTGATGCAAAATGTGGTAAAACTATTTTGGGTTCACACAACATATTAAACACAAATATTAGAACAAAAACATGAATATTGCATCCTAAAAGAACCAAAACTTACTTGTTTAAAGCATTGGGAATGTACACAAATATATGAGAGAAAGGCAACATACATGATGCTAAAAAATTTGGACAGTGAAAACCATGTCTAATGAAGCTGCACCCTGCTATCTTACAACAAATAAAAACATAGCTCTTAAAGATAATCAAATAAATACAACAATAATTTTTATTGTTAAACCATGGTAAAATTAAAAATCAAGAAAACCAATAAGGAGAGAAAATAGTAAAAACATGATTGCTAGAGAAGTTTGTTAAATAACATTGGAAATTATTAAAAAGAAAAGATTGTTCAATAATAGTGACTCCATAAAATATAGATAGTTTTCAACTTAAAACTACAGAATCTCTCCAGTTTGAAATGAAATAAAACTACAATATTTTGAAATGATAGAGAAACAAAAGAGAAAACTAGAAATAAAAACAGAATTTAGTTTGAGATTTTTTAAGATTCTGCTCTTTGTAGTAACCATCAGGTCCTTAAACTTCAGAAGAATCACCAGATCAGATCAGTACAAAAAGACTGATGCACCTATTTGATATCTGCACATCAAATAAAAAATGTAAAAAATAATTTCAAAAACCCAAAAATTTTAAGATTTGGAATTCCTTCAAAACAGCCATTGAAAGGAAAAAAGGTTTAATCACAAGAGAATTTCAAGCAATAGTAATATCAATTTGCTGCAAAACATTACCAAAAACAAATTAGTATGACAAAAGCGTTATCGCGAAGAACTTCAAGGAACTAAACAGAATAAAAATCCTTGAAGTTGAAAGTAGAACAATTTGAATAACTTGCATAGTAATTATTCAAAATCAGACATCCTGCATGTGTAAAAGCTCAGGGAGAAGTATACAAAAAGCTTTGAAATAATATCAACTGAACAAAGGTGACATTTTAATGGCAAAAGCTGAATGAATTAAACAATGTACATGATAAACAATCATAGAAGCCCCAAAAAATTGTAGATTTGTCATCTGCAACTAGACACACTTACAAAAATACCACAAAGCACGTTCACATAAATATAAATTATAACTATTCGATATTTCCATTCACAAATTTACAACATAGCTCATGTTCTTTTATATGGTTTAGAATTTATTTGATACAACATTCAATACCTTCAATATCATCATCATGTACTATTGTATGTATCAAAGAAAATAGTTCTCAAAGTTGACTGCAGTCGTGATGCATACACAACATACTAGAACTGTCAAATTCGTTAGCCATATATTTAACAAGAGCGGTTCTATGCTACAAGACTTAGTGGAGCAAGACTTATGCACGACTACCTATTCTCTAAATGAAGCATAATTAATAAATAATACGAGTTAATTGAAAACAGTGAAAAAAGTTTTTGATTGTTTAAAACAGGGCTGTGGTTCAAATTCGTTGCTTAAAATCATGCGACGTAGAGTTTAAAATTTAACAAACAGAGAAACTTCCAAATAACACAATGGAAACGCCAAAGAATTAAAAATTATCCGTCATTTACCACTTTCCTTATCTAAATTTTCATTAAGCCAGATGTGAAAAGAAATTATTTGGAAAAAAAAAATGTGAAAAGCAAGCGGCACATTTTTACCATTCAGCGTATAAGAATTCATGTGAATGAACTATAAGATGGGATATTATTTACCTGACGGGACACCTAGTGACCCATGTATGCCCCACCATATTGGCCCACACCAGGCTGCCCCCTTCCAGCTCCAGCTTGTCCTATCTGTTGGTTTGGGTACCCGGCCTGCACTGCACCTTGACTGCCATAACCTCCCATTACTCCTGGAGTCACATTCGTTTGATTCCCATATGCACCATGTATACTGTGTCCAGCAACTGGCACAACAGGATTAACAGCTGCAGTAGTTCCTAACGTCCCTAACAAATTACTCAGTCCCAAACCAGTACCTTGAGTAGCAAGCAATGCAGTCAGTGCTTGACCAAGAGCTGGGTTCAGTGCCGCCTGAGCAGCAGCGGCAGGGTTTTGGTTAAACCCAATACCTGGTCCAACTGGCGCCATCAGGTGTCCTGGTGCCCCAGCCCCAACTCCACCCGCAAAACCAGCATTATCATTTCTCTGAAACTGAGCTCCTGCATGTATATTATTCTGATGCTGATGTTGACCCTTCCCTGGCTTTGGACCATCAATAGCTTTCTGGCAATGCAACATATGGCCCTCAAAATTCTTATGCGGCTCTTCCAATGCCTTCTTCACACTCTCAGCGGTCTTGTACACAAATAAACAAAACCCTTTAGGTTTCCCAGTACCCTTATCAAGTCCCAAAGGCCCCTCTTCAATTTCACCAAACTTAGAGAAGAAACTATACAATTTCTGAGGATCAAGCTCAGCCCCAACATTACTCACATAAATCTTCTTTTGGGTGTACTCAGAAAATGACCGTGGCAGAGTTGCCTGGGCCGGACCCGAACCAAAACTCTGTGCCGGAACAGGGCCAATTGAGGCTAGCTGACAAGCGGTCATTCTATTACCAATCTTCTTCTGGGGCTGCTCGAGAGCTCTACGCGCCCCAGAACGCGTTTTGAAGAGGATAAAGCCATAACCCTTTGATTTTCCCGAGACCTTATCGCACACTGCCTTACAATCCTCAATATCACCATACTGTTTGAAAGTGTTTATCAGGGTTTCTGCTGTAGTGTCCCAACCAAGTCCGTGAACAAAGATCTTACGATGCATGGTATCCTCATCTGCAACCTTTCGAATCCGATCCGCAACATCGCGGTGCTTATTCGCTGCTTCTCGGAGCAGATTAACAAGCTGGTCCTTGTTAAAAGGTTCTAAAAGCTTCGCAATCGGCTCTTCGTCTCCCTCATCTGATCCGTTGTTAGGATTCTGGCTTTTATTACCTTCTTCCTCATCTTCTGAATCGTCTTCTTCGTCTTCTTCATCATCTTCGTATTCCTCGTCTTCAAAGTCGTCCTCTTCTTCATCGTAAATATCATCTTCAGGTTCGCTTTGGGGTTTTGTTTCCTGAACAACCTGAGGTTTCTGTTGTTGCTTCTTCTGGGGTTCAGTTGACTCGGTAGATTTGGAATTAAGCTTTCGCTTTCTCGCCATTGAAGAAACTGTACCGTCAAGATAGAGAGAATCAGGAAGTTAGGGTTAGGGTTTCTTCTCTCCGAAGGGCAAGTGACGGCAGAAAGGACAAAGCTTCGGCAGAAACTCAAGTCAAGTAAATTACTCTGGAAACTACAGTACCGCCAATTTATAAATAAATAAAAAAAACTATTTAATAAAATGTAAAACTACGTAACCATACTTAACAGTTAACACGTAAACAAAACTACTAAAAAGAAATTAAATTTTATTTTTAAATATAAATATTTAATAAAATATTTATTATTTTTTCGATCAAATAAAATATTTATTATTTAAATATTATAAAAATTAATTATAATATAATATAATTTAAAATAATATGATTATACAGTTATACTTATGCACCAGATATATTGTAAAATACAAATTGAAACTTATAACCATGTACACAACAATTATTAGGCTGATCGTGGTTCGGGTAGACTCTATTTTTTTCAAAATACTAACTAATTTGATATATATTAATTTATTAAATAAAATCAAATTCAACGGTCAGAGAAAACCATTTTAATTTGTAAATTAAACCTACTCATTTTTTATTTTATTTTTTATAGTAAAAATGCTAATGTATACAAATATAAGCCTAATAATAAGCAGAGACTCATAATACTTTACTTATTATTAAAATTATATTTGAATCATATATTTGTAATTTAGGTAATGTTTGGTTTATTGAATATAAAAATAATATAAATGATAATTATAATAGAATTAAATATAAAAAAAATATTATTATTATAATATTTATTTAAGTAATATAATTAAAATAAAATAATATTATTAAAATAAAGATTATAAAATTATAAATGAAGTTAAATTAAAAAATAAACTTTTTTTTATTACCAAAAGAGATAGAATGAGCAAAAAAATCATAAATAATTATACAAATTTTGAGAAAAATGGAGCATTACAACGTATTCTTAAGGGCTGCAGGTGTAATGATGATTACTACTACTGCAATAATCTATTTATATTTCATTACAAAGTACAGTTAAATCAAACACAGTAATACTAATGATTATAATTACGATCAACTAAACGTGTTAGTGTTTGTACAAGAATAAAGTCATTTTTTTCTATTTTCTCAATCGCATTATATAGAGAATGTTTTAACTAAAATAAACTATAACTACAATAATTAAGAAATAATTAAATAAAAATAAATAAATAAAAGCATAAAAAATTATAATTATTTTTTATGCAATCACTTTTTAATAATAATATGATTAAATTATTAAAAAAAATAAGTACAAAATCTTGATAACATTTTTTGAATATATGAGACATATATAATCGTCTTTCTTAATAAATAACCAATCTTATAACATAAATGTACAATTGAAAAATGTTAAATGCACATAATTTACACAAATTTTTATATTCATATTAATTAATGTACGCATATTATAATTTGGATTAAGTCTATGAGTGACAATTTATGCTGTAATTGATTGTTCAAATCAAATACGAATTAAACATAAATGAATTAAATTTGAGTACAATTTATGTCAATCCGAATAACAGGAAAAAAATTAGGGTTGGATTAAAATTAGATTAAGGCTAGCTCGACAATACGAAAATAAAAAAATAATTATAATTATTATTATACACTATTAATATTATTTTTCTTATAAATTAAGTATGTTAATTCATGTCATAAAAAATATCTTACATTTATCTTACTATTTTTATTATATCTTTATATATTGATTATTCATTTATTAACAATAACTATAAGAGCATTTCTAAATTTTATTTAAAAATGAGATTTGTAATAGTTTCTTTTCAATTCATAAATTATTTCATATAAAATACTTATAAAAAATTTATTGATTTGTTTGTGGGTATGTTAAATTGGCTTATAATTTTATTATTTTTAGCTATATGTGAAAATATATTATATTACCAGTAATCACAATTACATGAAGTTTAAATCTAAAATATTTTTTTATTTTAATTTTAAGTAGTAATTCTTTGAGTTATTTTGTAATATACTTATAGTATTGAAACTTTTACTTTTTAATTTTGTAAAAACTTGTAATAAATTTTTTATTTGTATGTTTAATGTTATTAGAATGAATTGAATTTGATTCAAAACTTTTATTATTCTAATAAAATTAAAGATTATAACAAAATTTATAATATTTAGCTAAATAAGGTATAAAAAATATACCAATTAATACACATAAATAAAAATTTAGGTTAATTTAAGCTAGCTCAAATTTTTTGGTTTTTGTCAGGATTGACAATTGATGACATAAATTAAATTTAATTTAGGTTAAAGTTAAATCAATTTGGTGTGGCTAATTTAGCTCAGTTCAAACTAGTCTAACACGTATAAATTGACAACCTTAATCCTATGAGTCACTTTGTTTGTGTTATTAGGATATTTTATTCACTTTCCTTTTATAAGAGACATTTAAGTCTCTCTCTTAACAAAAAAAAAAAAAAAAAAAAGACACTTTAGTTACTTTTTGAATAATAAAATATTATTTTTTTAATAAAAAAATTTCAAATAATAATAAAGAGAATTTAATGTGAGCAAAATTATTATTTTATTTTAACAATTTAAAACTTAATTGAATAATACAATTCAATATTTTATTTTTTATTTCTTTTGGTCAATTCTTTTTTTAAAATTTATATTTATGAAATTTTTTTGTAATTTTTGAGCATTTTTCAACATCATATTTTTTTTAGGTATCGTTTGAATTGAAACTACAATATAAAAAATATGGACTATACAGGTTAAAAAATTACAAGATTAATGACTTTTGAATCACAATGATAAACTATCTTCATTCTACTATCGCCAAAGACCACATAGGAGGCAACACTGCTCAATTTATAGACTAGTTTTTAAAGATGATGGACTAGTTTTTAAAAATGATGGACTAGAGAATTCATTCATATGGTTCCAATAGGATCTTTTAATTTTTGGACTTGTGTAACTCTTTTTTTGATATTATAAAATTTGTAGTTTTGATAGAAATACAATACCTATAGAAAACACGATATATAAAAATGGTCAAATAAATACAGAAAAATTTCATAGAATATAAAATTTTAAAAAAAAAAATTTAAAAATAATAAAAATATTATATTGTTCAAATTTATTTTTAAATTATTAAAATAAAATAATTATTTTTCTCGCATTAAATTTACTTTATTATTATTTTAATTTTTTATTAATAAAATAATATTTTTCTATTTAAAAATGACTAAAATATTTTATTTTTATAGAAAGAGTGATTTAAATATCCTTATAAAAATAAAGTAACTAAAATATCCACTTAACATAAGCAGAAAAAACTTCTAGAATCCCACCTTTATAATTTTTCCGATTTCAAGGGGTACTTTGAAAATTGTAATCCTACCATTCTATGTACAATTTCATTGTCTTAGTCAATGGGTTTTTTAATCCTTTAATTTTTAAAAAAAATTATGGGATTTATTTACGTTTTATTGAATATACTCATTTGAGATCTTTAATAATTTTTTATGAAATTTTAAAATCTAGCACATTTAATTAAGATTTTTAAATACTATAAAAATTTAAGTGTATTTAATTAAAATTTTATATAATATTTTAAAAATTTAGGTATATTCAATTAAAATTTTATAAAAAAAAATTAATTTTTTTTAAGTTTGGGTTTATTCAATTAAAATTTTATACAAGTCTTTAAAAATTTAGGTGTATTTAAAAAATCATTGATTCTAATAAAATTTATAGATTTTGATATACTTTATAGTTAAAATTATACATAAGAAAATCTGCACTCATTATTTCTCTCTATCTCAAAGATTTCTAATGATTTTTAAGGATTTTTATTTTTATCTTGAATAAGTCTAATATGTAATCTACAAAAGTCTATTGAAACATATCAATAATTTTTAAAAGTTCATAAAAATCTTTAAATTTGTAACTCTTTAAAAATTTCTTAAAATTATAATTGAGTAACCTTATTTTAGAGTCGTCAATGAGGCGGGACGAGACCATTGACCCTCTTCCATTCTTTGTCCCCAATTTTAAATTCATCCTACATCTCTAATTAAAATCCTTGCAGAGACAATTAAGAATCTCTTGTGAAGAATAAAAACTCTCAAAATAGGGAAGGGGGATCAAAGTAATATTAAAATTATTATTTTTTAATATTTTAGAAAATTTTAATTTTTATTATAAAAAAATTATTCGATAATAAATATTTTTAATGATGGGAAGGAAAATAAAATTTTGAACTTATACATAATATTATATAATAAGAAGAAAAGTAAAAATATGTAACAATAAATATATAATCCTTTTATACTAAATAATATTGATATAATTTTGTAACAAATTAGTAGAAATAATAAGAATAATTTATAAAATAAATATATGATTTTATATTTTTTAATTTAAGTAAATAATATTTATAAAAGAATTATTGATATTTTAAAAGAATAAAAACTTAATTTAAAATAAAATATATAATATAATGTATTACTTAAGATAAATTTGATTTTTTAACTAAATTTATAAATAAATATAAATAAATTTATATATTCATTTGAGGTATATAATTTCGAGAAACAAAACAATGAATGTAATATCCGTCCTTACTCCGTATCGTATTATAAACTACGGATTCTTATTTCCCTTAAGAAAACTTGACAACTCTATCCTTTTTAGGATAAGATGATGTGCGCTTGTATGCCGATCAAAAAATTATCCTTTTAAATAATATATATATATATATATATATATATATATATATATATATATATATTTTTTTTTTTTTTTTTTTTTTTTTTTTTTGAATAAAATGATAATTGTTATTGATTTTATATTGTGAATTTAAAAAGAGATAAATGACTATTCCTTCAAACAAATGATAACGAATAAATAAGAAAAAGAGAGGAGAAGGTAGGTGGCATTCATCAATCCACAAAAGTCACAATAAAAGATAAGCCGAAAGAGGAATCTAAATTTTAAATTCTGTCATACCACAGTCTATCGTGTACATTATTGCACTCTGATCAATCCTTTGCCTCAGCAAGTCAACCAAGTAACCTCAGATAAAAAATTTGTAGGCTTAATTTTGACTTAAATATAAGTTAGTTGGTTGATTTTTAAAAAAATAAATGTTGATCCCACTGTCAAGTGTTTGAACCTTTGGAACTACGGTCCTCAACATTTTTGAATATATAATTTCTAATTTTTAATAACTTAATTTTTGTAATTAATTTTCAGTTTCTATTCCTAAAAAAAAAAATGTTAATTGGTAACTAATTTTTTTCAATTTTAAAAATTGAGTGTACTTTATGCCTTATAGTAAGTTGTGTCTAATTCTATATACCAATAGACAAGCTTAAGTAAATGTCGTCCATGAAAATATATTTTAGAAAATAAAATATTCATTTTAATGAAAACCCAACAATATATGGCTAGGGTAGCATGTAAACTTGTAGATAGAAGGGCAAATGTCTTAAATGTACCCACAAAGGTGGTCAAACTGCATATTTGTACCCCATGCTGGAATTCTTGCAAAAGGAGTCACTTGACTTGGCATTCATCGTTTATAGCCGATAAAGGGCAAAGGAAAAAATCCCTCTTATCGAGCAAATAAGAAAAGAGCGATAAAATATTTATTTGGCCTGAAAAACTCAGCAAAGAAGGCAAAAAATTGAGCGCGAAAAACTCAGTTTTCCACTCTAGCCCTATCGCCGACGCTGTCTGTCTTGCCTCTCTCGCGTCGGCTCCTTAGTTCCACGGCCCTCAGTTGCTCTCGAGCAGCCTTCCAACAGCTACCAGCAACAACCTGCGATCTTTGTTCCTCAACGATTTTGATTTCCTGACCTTTTCAAGCTTCCCTTCCCAGGTAGGTCTCGTTTTCTCGTTTTGATCAAGCTTTGGATCTTTGATCAAATTCTGAGCCCCGATATCTGAATACTCTGACATTGTTCGTGGCTTATTTAATGTGCAATTTTGGTTGTTTTGGATGTCATATATATGACATGATTCTTAATTTTGATTGCTGTTGAATGAATGGATAATAGTGTAGCTATATTTCCTTATTTTTATTAATATTGCTGTTAATAATACTAATAATAAGGCAGAACTTATCAGAAGAACAATTCTTTGGAATCTTTTAGTCAGCACATATCAATCCCACTCTAGATTGGAGAAGGATTGCCTGTCCATTATGTTGTTGCTTATTTGTTGATTATATCTTATAAATTTAATTTATTGGTTGTTCTATCTAATGCATTGGATGTGAAAAGCATGATTTTTGTTGTCAGCCACAGGGATATAGATAATGTCAAATTTTAAGATTCATTTCATTGATTTTCTAGAGTTCCACCCTGTTGTTTTACTTTCTATAAGATTTAGTTTCAAAAATATTGACTTATTTCGACCATAGTTCGAGTTAAAATCGACCTAAATTACTTAAATGCTAAGTTTGTCAATTTAAATTAGTTTAACTGTACACGTTTGCATTTCAAGGATGATGATATTGGAAAATTTGTTTGGTATTCTGATTTTACCCCTATATTATGACTCAATTATTAAATTACATGAATATCTACTTATTTCGACCATAGTTCGACTTAAAATCGACCTAAATTATTTAAATGCTAAGTTTGCCAATTTAAATGAGTTTAACTCTACACGCTTGCATTTCAAGGGTGATGATTTTGGAAATTTGTTTGCTATTCTTATTTTGCCCTTATATTATGACTCAATTGTTAACTTACATGCATATCGATTTATTTCGATCATAGTTCGACTTAAAATTGACTTAAATTACTTAAATGCTAAGTTTGTTAATTTAAATGAGTTTAACTCTACATGCAACCATTTCAAGGGTGATGATTTTAGGGTATATTTATTTGCTATTCTTATTTTGCCCTTATATTATGACTCAATTGTTAAGTTACATGAATATCGACTTATTTCAATTATAGTTTGACTTAAAATCGACCTAAATTACTTACATGCTAAGTTTGCTAATTTAAATGAGTTTAACTCTACACGCAACCATTTCAAGAGTAATGATTTTGAAAAATTTGTTTGCTATTCTTATTTTTCCCCTATATTATGACTCAATTGTTAAGTTACATGAATATCGACTTATTTCAACCATAGTTCGACTTAAAATTGAACTAAATCACTTAAATGTTAAGTTTGCTAATTTAAATGAGTTTAACTCTACATGCAACCATTTCAAGGGTGATGATTTTAGGGTATATTTATTTGCTATTCTTATTTTGCCCCTATATTATGACTCAATTGTTAAGTTACATGAATATCGACTTATTTCGACCATAGTTCGACTTAAAATCGACCTAAATTACTTAAATGCTAAGTTTGCCAATTTAAATGAGTTTAACTCTACACGCAACCATTTCAAGGGTGATGATTTTGGAAAATTTGTTTGCTATTCTTATTTTGCCCCTATATTATGACTCAATTGTTAAGTTACATGAATATGTACTTATTTCGACCATAATTTGACTTAAAATCGACCTAAATTACTTAAATGTTAAGTTTGCTAATTTAAATGAGTTGTAATCTTAGTGTTCAATTTGTCACCCACAAACAACAATTGTATATCTCAAAACATTGAAGTTTTTTGTTTTGACTCTGGTTCTTTATGTTAAGCGGTCCATATTATATATACTGTCCAAAGGTGGCTGGTTAATGCTTTTGGGTGCTGTCATATTGGCCCTCAGTGTTCTTCTTGTGATTGTTGATGGCCCTCATGAGAAGGTATGCTACTTAATATATCTTTAAGTAATTTCATGAGTGGTAGCTTCTATTTTTTCTAAATGTCATTAAGGTCTCTTTCTTTTTTTTTTTGGTCATTAGGGTCTCTATTACTATTATAGAATAGTATTTTTTTTTTTAAATTTGTACCCCCTAGTCCATGATGTATTTTTTTTTTTAATTTGTACCCCTAGTCCATGATGTCCTTTAGCTATAGACATCATATCAACATATTCTCTTAAATTTCCATGCCCTAAACTTTTATATTTTATTAAAAATGTCAATAATGTACAAGCTGTTGAGTTTCTGAGAGAACGGTGATCTCCCATGCATAGGTTTGTGTGTTTGAGTTTTTATTATAACTGCACCTCTTGCTATTCAGATATCTTTAGCTTAACCAGTCAATTTATCCTTAAAACACAAACATTTAGGGTCATATTTTGTTTGCAACTTGACAACTTTATATCATTGTTGTAAATTAATAAGTTATGACAAGGCCAAGCACTTAATTGATTAAGTTGCAAGTTGAAGGTCTTAATTGATTTACCCCTCTATGTTTAAGAGTGTTGATAATACCTTAACATAAAAGGCCAAATAGAAACTTTTCTGAATGCCACTAGAGCTTCATGGTAAGTGTACAGTGACTCTCCCAACTTATGAAGGGACCATTCATCATGTCTCCACTACATTCAAGATTATATTGTGACCTCACATACTTTTTTCTACCATATTTCTCAATTTTTTCCTTAAAGGGTTATCTCAGTGTCTTTCATATTTTTAAAGGGAGAGAAGGAAAAAAGGTAATCTTAAAGTTTTCAAGCTTTTGTAGTGAGGACAAGGAATTTGGTTTTGGGAAATTTAAAGTTACTGCCTTTTATGGTTATGGCGATTCATTAATTTTCATGATGAGCTTCACTTGCTCATGCTTTTCACCTTTCATTTACCTTTTGTAACCACAAATATAGATTAATATGCTTGACCTTAGTTTATAAACTAGGGCGCCCTATAAACTCTCTCTAATGCTACCTAAAACTTCACAAGCAAATAGAGAGAACATTGATTAAAACAAGGCAAAATTAATAGTACTTTCTGGTGAGAATCATGGTAAAAAAATTAGAACAGTAGAACTTACAAAAGACTAAGCTATTTAGTAGTGGTCTGCAAAATGCACCGATTGATGGGGCGTCGAACGTGGGAGAATAGGCTGCGCTTATGGTCATGAACAGAGGCGAACTGGTGGTGGTTGGGCTTCTGGATAATGGTTGCAAACAAAGGAACACTAGTTGTGGCTGGGCTTCTGGATAATGGTTACAAATAGAGGAAGACTAGTGGTGGCTGGGCTGCTTACTGGTGGTTGCGAACAGAGGATTGATGGGTCGCTGGATAATGACTGTGAGTAGAGGCGGACTAGTGGCGATAACAGAAGCGCACTGGTGGCGAGTGGACAGCACGATGGAGGTGCTGGTTTCCAAACGGGAGAGGCGGCTTGCATTTTTGGGTGAGAGGAGGATGGATAGCAAACAACGACTCCAACATTTTCTTTCTTTCTCAGACTCAAATTTTTTTTTTTTATGACAAATTGGAGACCGGCTGTTACAAGTAAGAAACAAGTCAAGTGACTCCTTTTGCAAGAATTTCAGCATGTGGTACAAATATGCAATTTGACACCTCTATGGGTACATTTAAGGCATTTTCCCTATATAGAAGATGCAAGTTAGAACTTTCCAAAAATTGAACGGTGCGTTTTGCAAAGAGGTTCAAATATTAAATTTTTAAGCTCTAAAATTTAATTTTTGAATTTTCAATAAATTTGTTAGCATGATTATGTATAGTACGATTAGTTATGAGTGTTTAAAAAAAAAAATTCACTTATAAAATTTACATATTTTGAATTTCAAAATTTAAAAATTAAAATGATTATCAAATTAACCAAAAACTACCTAAAATGACCATTTGAGTTGAGTTTTTCACATTACTTATCCTTGCTTGATATTTGTTACCTCATCTATGCATTTGAGCCCCATTTTAATGGTACTATTAGTTTGTATGCTTTTTACTTGTGCGTGTTTTCTATTGAAATAATATAAATTAATTCTTATGCCCTTCTCTCGTAAGCTTGAGGTTTTAGAATAATTTGTGTTTGACACTTTTAAATGGTATTAGAGTAGCAAAATAAAAGAGAATGTTAGCTATAAATGAATTGATAGACTTCACTCTTGTTTTTTTGGGTTCAAAGATAGACTTCTCTTGCAAGATTGAATTTTGGGAAGAATTGGTATTTGACATTTCTTTGATTTCTTGGATTGATTCCATTGTCTGTTTTTTTTTTTCCTTCAGCTACCTCAATTGCTGCGTCAAAGCTTGATGAACAAAATTTATATCCTTCTATTGTAAGTTGATGAACAAAGATAGACTTCTCTTGTAAGCTGTGATTTGTACTGAAAAGGTCATTTGCTCTTGCTAATGGCTAATGCTTTGCATTTGTGCTCCTTCTTGCTCTCGGTTTTGTGCTCCATCCAGTGAGCTTAGTAGTTGTAATTTGACTGGAATGCAAATGGAAACGACGATGTTTTAGTGCGCAAAACGTTCCTTTGATTTAGTCCGTCTCAAAGTTGAGGTGTATATATATCCTATGCAACGCTTTGTAGTCTTTGCTGATACATAACCTCTTTTTTTTTTTTTTTTGCTTTCATATTTTTGTTTTACCATAAGGGCACATAAAGGCCAATTTGATGCGAAAATGCCTCCCATCTCTATCCCACCACCCAATATTATATGCGTTTTAAAGTCTCCTTGTATTTCTTTTATAAAGTTTGTTCTCGAATCTAAAGAGGTTAAAGATCAAAATAACACAAAATTTAATAGAACTATCCCCAAAAATAACATCATCTCCATGTTCATATGCAATTAATTCAGGTTATATTAACTTCATTTATATTTAGTTAGATAACTAGATGAAGTTAACTTCATCTAAATTTATATTTAATTAAATATCTAGATAAAGTTGACTTCATATAAATTTTAATTTAATTAAAGTAGACGATTTTATCTAGATTCAATTTCAATCAAAATCTTTCATTTGAATTCAATTTCAATCGGATGAAATCGACTTAATCTTAATTCAATTTCATTCGATAAAATAAATTTAATCTTTTAATAGTTGAAGTCAACTTTATATTGATTCAAATGACATCTGCAATTTATCAATTCAATTCCACTTCATTTGATTAAGTGGTCGACAACAATTTATCAATTTTTGTCACGATTAGTCAATATATATAGTTAAGTAGACAATTAATACGTTAAAGTTGGAGAGAGTGAAAATTGTGTTTATTTACATCTTGTGGTATTTTTGGAAAAGTGTATCTTTAAACTTTTGACTACTAAAATGTGTCATTTTTTATCGGTAGCAATTTATGCGACTTTTTATGTTGTATTAAGCTATTATTTGATCATAGTGATTGTTGGAGGGTAATGAAGAACATAATTGAAAAGCTCCAAATGCTTTCATTGGTTTTATTGGATTTTAGTTGTTTTGCAAGTTTTGATTCTGCAATTTGAATAGATGATGTTTTAAGATATGCGTTTTTATTTTTTATTGTTTGTTCTAATTGTAATTTTCTCAAGGTTTAAAAACCACTATTTTATAAAAGAGACAAATTGTATCTAAAATTCTTTAATTATGTCAGTTAGAGCAGTTTAGTTTTTTTTATTATTTAGAGCATTTTAGTCTTTTTGTTATTTTTTTGTAGCATTTTAGTTTTTTTGTTATAAAAATATGTCATCACAAAAATAAATGGTCAAATTTTAAAATTTTATTTTATTTTTTGTAGCAAATTAGTTCTTTTCTTATATTCAATTAACATATTATTTTAAGGTTAATTTATGTACATCCAAATTTGTTATGTTGTACTCTTCAAGCATATAAACTAGACGTAATCCATACGAATATTCGATGGCGTTGTTTTTTTAGAGATGACATCTTTTTGATAATCTGGACAACATCTTCATCTTCCAGCTTATGCTCCTATGCAGTCAAAATCAGTATATGTGTTTCAGGAAACATATCTACGAGAATATGACAAGGAATAACGAGAAATTGAGATGGAAGAAACTTTTCCAACTCTTTGAGTTTAAGGCTTGTGTTTTGGGCTGGAACCCCAAACAAGAGCACTGCAAAATTACCTCAAGTCATTTTCATGAAGGTGTAAATTCAAAGGAGAGCTATGTATTAGAGATAGTATTGTTATATGTGATGTTATAGTCAAATATAATGAGAGTAAATTATTGTCTTGTTATTTACACACCTCACAGTTGATGTATATATAGAAAAATACAATAGTCCTGTATTAATTAAAGTCATGTATAAACTAAAGTTCTATTACAGATAGATAAGTACTAATTACACATTAATTACACAACTCACGCTAACACTCCTCCTCAAGTTGGAGCATACATATTAACTATGTCTAACTTGCTTAATGAGTCATGAAATACTTTTCAGAAAACTCCATTGGTGAGCACATCTGCAAGTTACTTTCCAGTGGGAACAAAATGGAAGTTAATTAGTTTGACATCTAACTTTTCTTTTATAAAGTGATGATCAACCTCGTCATGCTTAGTGCGATCATGATGTACTAGATTTTGTGATATATCAATGGCTGACCAATTGTCGCAATACAACTTTATAATACTTTTGAATTCGAAATCCAAATCAAATAGCAAATTTTTTATCTACAATAATTCACAAACCCCATGAGCTATATCTCTATACTCAGCCTCAACACTGGATCGTGTCACAACTTTGTGCTTCTTACTTTTTCATGTAACCAAATTGCCTCCCACAAAAGTGAGATAACCTGATGTCGACATTCTATCTGTAATATTTCCTGCCCAATCTGCATCTGTGAAGTCATAAACTTCAAGAGGGTTCTTTTGTTTAAAGAACATTACTCCTCTCCCTGGAGCTAACTTCAAGTACCTTAAAATCCTCACAACTGCATCTATGTGACTCTCACTCGAGATATGCATGAACTGACTTACTATACTTATCGCATATGCAAAATCTGGTCTAGTATGCGCTAAATAAATTAAGTGCCCAACCAACCTCTGATAGCGAGCTCGATCAGTTGGTATCTAATCTAGATACTCTGCTAAATAATAGTTTTGCTCAATAGGAGTATCAATAGGTTTGAAATCCAACATATTTGTCTCAGTTAGCAAATCAAGAATGTACTTTCTCTGACACAGAAAAATTTCTTCTCTCTCCCTAGCTACCTAAATCCCTAAGAAGTATTTCAGTTCACCCAAATCCTTCATCTCGAATTCAAAGGCTAGTTGTCTCTGTAATCTATCCATCTCGATAGTATCATTGCCAGTAATTACCATATCATCAACATAAATAATTAGAATAGTTACATTCCCTTGTTAATGTTTGAGAAACAACATATGGTCTAAATTACTTTGTCTATAACCAACCTTCTGCATGCTCTGTGAAAACCTTTCAAACCAGGCACAAAGGGACTGCTTGAGACTATATAGAGACTTCCTTAATTTGTATACAAAATTACTAGAAGAAGCAGCTACATACCCAGGTGGAAAACTCATATACACCTCATTGACTAACTCTCAATGAAGAAATGCATTCTTAACATCAAACTGCCAAAGTGGCCAGTCTAAGCTAGTGGCAAGCGAAAGCAGGACCCAAATAGTAGTCATTTTGGCAACAGGTGTAAAAGTCTCATCGTAGTCTACACCATACGTTTGAGTGAATCGTTTTGTTACAAGGTGGGCTTTCCGATTCACAGATCCATCAACATTCACAGTAAACACCCAATGACAACCAACTGCCTTCTTGCCCTGTCGTGGAGGCACAAGTTGCCAAGTATTGTTCTTCTATAACACCTCCATTTCTTCATTCATTGTCTTCCTCCACTTTGGATCTTCCAACGCATCCTACACTTTATTAGGTACTAATGCAATAGATATTTGACTTACAAATGATTTATATGACTTAGACAATCTTTTAGTGGACATGTAGTTATCTACTGAATATTTTGATTTTGCATGAATATTTGCTTCATACCTTTTGACTAGTTGACCCCGAGTAGACCTATTTGGTAACACATACTGTCCAACACTAGACTCAATGCTATTAGTATCAGTGGGTGTACATACCTCAGATGAGTAACCTTTAGTACCAGGGAGGTGTTGATCAGGGATAGGAGTGATACTTGAGGAAACAATTGTGTATTCATTTTCATTTTCAGTAATCGAGAGTGGTGTTTGGATACTTGAAGCATCTGCTTTTTCAACCACTGGATTCAATGGGATAAGAACCTCAACTGGATCCATCAAAATATCTTCTCACTGCGTTACTTCCTCAGTTCCTTCCAATTCCTCCCTCTCATTATGATACAACTCTTCAAAATATGAATTATCTCCCTTAAGAGCAGTATCAAATGAGAAAAAATAGCTCATATCCTCAAAGAAAGTGACATTTATAGTGACATAATATTTTCTAGTAGGTAGATGGTAGCACTTGTACTGATAACCTTGCTTGAATAGCTAGGCTAAATATTTCATTGGTCTTAAAATCCTGATTTTCTTTAAAATC
The DNA here is from genome assembly GCA_029378325.1 of Elaeagnus macrophylla. Classification (NCBI taxonomy): domain Eukaryota; kingdom Viridiplantae; phylum Streptophyta; class Magnoliopsida; order Rosales; family Elaeagnaceae; genus Elaeagnus; species Elaeagnus macrophylla. The sequence continues at coordinate 35,731,235 of CM055641.1, forward strand.
TTTCATACAACAAACAATAATAATGTGCAACAGAAATGAATTTTTTTTAGTATTGAGTGGGCCTTGATTGTTGACTAATTGTTAACTGGACGTTGACATTTATTGGACCCTTGACTGGGCCTTAATAATAGGTGTGTAAATGGGCCTTAATTTAATGAATTATGGGCTAGGTTGGAGAATAACTTAGATGAAGACTTGCTCGACATGAAGCTGAGGGGATGGTGTCGACGCTGGCTGGACTGATGGCGGTGACTGGTGAGAAGGCCGGAAGCGTCGACTGTTGTGACGGTTGGTGCGGAGACTGAAGGCGTCTATTGGAGCCATGCTCCGGAGCTGAAGGTGACGACTGGCAGAGAATGAGCAGCGCGTGTGAGGGAGAATGGCGCTACGATGGATCTGATGGATCTACAATGGCTGGTGCGGAGACTGAAGGTGACAGAGTGGCTAATAATGACATAATGGGCGATGCGTAGAGTGGAACTGGCAACGCGGGGGCTGTGTTGACCGTGCTGATGGATCGATGGAGGTGTGAGTTCTAGACTGCGATAACCAACCCAAATGGAGATGGAGGCAGGTGGGCTCAAACAGCAAGGATGGAGGCAGATCAACTATTGCGAACAGAGAGCTCAGATTTGATGCGTAGGTGAGACGATTGAAGTGAAGAGACAGCAGATGACAAAGCGACACGAAAGGTCGAGAGGATCGGGGTTTTGTCTAAAATAGGCAAAATCTTTAAGATAGTTTAAAAAAGAGCAGAATTGTGTTATTTTTTAAAAATGGACTTTTTTTAACCGCCCACCCAATACCCCACTTACTAGCCGGTAATTCATTTGTAAATCGTTTGGAAGAATTCGAACAGTTCCAAACGTTTGCACGACTCTCCCTCTCCCTCTCCACTCTCTGCTATCGAATCTCCCACAAATTTTGTTGAGAAAAAAGACGAACAGTGAGGACGCACAAAACACTCGACCATTACTATCTCATTGTGAAGCTCTGCATTATCTCATTGTTGAGGAAGAAGATAAACAGTGTGGTATATCTGGTATATCTCAGGGTATATCTGGTATATCTCAGGGTATATCTGGTATATCTCAGGGTATATTTGGTATATCTGGTATATCTGGGGGTATATCTGGTATATCTGGGGGTATATCTGGTATATCTCAGGGTATATCTGGTATATCTGGTATATCTCAGGGTATATCTCAGGGTATATCTGGTATATCTGGTATATCTCAGGGTATATCTGGTATATCTGGTATATCTCAGGGTATATCTGGTATATCTCATGGTATATTTGGTATATCTCAGGGTATATCTGGTATATCTCAGGGTATATCTAGTATATCAGGTATATCTGGTATATCTGGTATATCTAGTATATCTGGTATATCTGGTATATCTCAGGGTATATCTAGTATATCTGGTATATCTGGTATATCTGGTATATCTAGTATATCTGGTATATCTGGTATATCTCAGGGTATATCTGGTATATCTCAAGGTATATCTGGTATATCTGGTATATCTGGTATATCTCAGGGTATATCTCAGGGTATATCTGGTATATCTGGTATATCTCAGGGTATATCTGGTATATCTGGTATATCTGGTATATCTCAGGGTATATCTGGTATATCTCATGGTATATTTGGTATATCTCAGGGTATATCTGGTATATCTCAGGGTATATCTAGTATATCGGGTATATCTGGTATATCTGGTATATCTAGTATATCTGGTATATCTGGTATATCTCAGGGTATATCTAGTATATCTGGTATATCTGGTATATCTGGTATATCTAGTATATCTGGTATATCTGGTATATCTCAGGGTATATCTGGTATATCTCAAGGTATATCTGGTATATCTGGTATATCTCAGGGTATATCTAGTATATCGGGTATATCTGGTATATCTCAGGGTATATCTGGTATATCTGGTATATCTGGTATATCTCAGGGTATATCTGGTATATCTCAAGGTATATCTAGTATATCGGGTATATCTGGTATATCTCAGGGTATATCTGGTATATCTCAGGGTATATCTGGTATATCTGGTATATCTGGTATATCTCAAGGTATATCTGGTATATCTCAGGGTATATCTGGTATATCTCATGGTATATCTGGTATATCTCAGGGTATATCTAGTATATCGGGTATATCTGGTATATCTGGTATATCTCAGGGTATATCTGGTATATCTGGTATATCTCAGGGTATATCTGGTATATCTCAGGGTATATCTGGTATATCTGGTATATCTGGTATATCTGGTATATCTAGTATATCTGGTATATCTGGTATATCTCAGGGTATATCTAGTATATCTTGTATATCTGGTATATCTAGTATATCTGGTATATCTGGTATATCTCAAGGGTATATCTGGTATATCTCAGGGTATATCTGGTATATCTCAGGGTATATCTAGTATATCGGGTATATCTGGTATATCTGGTATATCTCAGGGTATATCTGGTATATCTCAGGGTATATCTAGTATATCTGGTATATCTGGTATATCTCAGGGTATATCTGGTATATCTCAGGGTATATCTAGTATATCGGGTATATCTGGTATATCTGGTATATCTCAGGGTATATCTGGTATATCTCAGAGTATATCACTTAAGTTTAATCAGCATTTCACTTGTTTATTCATGTGAGGCAGTTAGCATGCAGTGGTATTATAATTCAAGCAATTATAAGGTGCGGTTTAAGAATTTGCGAGGCCATAGGCCGTAATTAAAAATTAGGCCCTAAAATTCTAAGGAAAAAAACTTGAAATGTATTGAAACCATTACATTAAATCAAAAGCTTCATAATCCGAGAGAGCCCAGTTAAACATATTACATATATATTACCAAAAGCCAGCAAAACAAGATACTGAAATTACAAGCTAACGACCAAAATATAACATTAAACGGAATGAAACTTAGAGAGGTTTTGTTTATTTGCGAGAATCATGAAAGCTAACAAAGAAGAAAATCAGTGAAGAGAAAAAGAGAGAATGCGTAGAGAAGGAGGGAGAAGAAGAAAGAAATTGGTGGGAAACTAATGCCCTTTTTCTAACTAAACCGGTTACTGGGAGAGTAAATAGTATTTTGCCCATTTCTAAACTTTTACACAAGGTTGCCCTTTTTTAAACTATCTTAAGGATTTTGCCTATTTTAGACAAAAACCCGAGAGGATCTGGTGGTGATTATAGAGGAGAGAGCGGTGCTGACGGCGGCAGTGAGGCAACTGCAAAATGACTTTTTTATTTATTTATTTTTTTTTGGCTCGATACCAAGTCAAATATAATGAGAGTAAACTATTGTCTTATTATTTATATATCTTACAGTTGAAGTATATATAGAAAAATATAAGATTCTTGTATTAACTGAAGTTCTGTAAGAACTTGAGTTATATTATAGATAGACAAATATTAATTACACATTAATTATACGACTCAATATTAGTAGCACTTGTCTACGTGGCTTTATCGAGAGTTATTAGAGATTGTTCATCTATATTAGATACTAGATTATGTATATAAATACATAACGCTCAATGTAAGAAAGACAAATCTAATTAGAAAACACACAACCACAATGTAACAACTCTGCAACAAAGTACAATAAAATGTACTGTAGAAGAGAAAATACGATTTAAACGACTATAGAAGATTTAGAAAAGGCTGCTTTATCACACTATCTTAGTGATATGTCCACAAGTTAAATTATTAATGAAAGTATAAACAATCCAAAGCAGAAGAAACTTACACATTCACACCGTTAATTTCATACCTCTAAAAATGTTCCAGTGAATTTATTCAGCAATGTGGATTTCCCAAAAGAAGGAAAACCGACAAGACCAACTCTTGCATCTCCACTCTTAGTAACATCAAAACCTTCACCATCCCCACCACCTCCTTTCGTAGTAGGTGCAAGGAGTTCTCTCCGTAATTTCGCAAGTTTAGCCTAGCATCAAATGAGCAATAATATACAGCTTATTGTGAGACAATAAAACTAAAGTTCATGAAATTGAATAAAATTAGAGGTAAACAGTCACTTTCTCACATTTTCTTGGGCTAAGAATCGAAAGTATAATCACCTTGAGCAAACCAAGGTGATGGGCTGTAGCCTTGTTCTTTTGAGTTCTTGCCATCTGCATAAAAACGTAAAAGTAAACAAACTTTAGTTTCTCTATAAACAGAGACCATCACTAGAGATTGTCCAAACTCCAGTTTCTTTTTTTCAATCCACAACAAAAACAAGCCATACTCAAATTTTCAGCTTCCCCTTTGTTAGAATATAGACTAGGCACCCTTCGTGAGCAGATATTACATTCAGGGACGTACCTAGAAATATTTTTCTAGGAGGGCTAATATATATTAAAAAAAAAATTTAATTTTTTTTATTTATAATATCAAGATTTATAACTAACATTGAAAAAATAATATAAACTTAAAAAATAAACAAAAAAAATTATTTAAGTTGTGCTCGACGATGCTTTATAGCATAAAATTCATCAATTATCAAACCTGATTCAATTTCTTCTGCAAACTCTCTTTCAATATAGACAATCATACAATCTTGAAGAAATTCCTCCTCCATTTTATTTCGAAGTGATGTTTTAATGAGTTTCATAGCTGAAAATGCACGTTCTATAGTTGCTGTAGAGACTGGAAGGGTCAACACCAAACGAACTAATCTATCAATCAGATAGTATATCTGTAACTTTCCTGTTCTAACTAACTCTTCACACAATTTAGATAGAGAATGTATATTTCGAAAATCTAAGTGTTGCACAACAGCCATGTCATAGAATTTCAACTGACGTTTTAAATCTTCAAGCTCTTTTTGTGTAAAATCTTGAGGATAGAAATCTTTAGCAAGAATATAGATATCATCAGCATTAAAGGATTTAAAGTTTTTTATTGGATTTAGAGCTGAACTAAGAATAAGAAGTTTCATTGCTTCATCTGAAAATCTGCTGCCTATTTTCATTAGCTGAAAATCAATTACTACATTAAATATGTCAACACGATAATAATATCAAATGTAATATGATTATCTTGTTGACATGAACGTCCTGTACCTTCCATATATCGAGCATTCATATTCGGGGTGACAATATTATGTTTTTTACAAAATGATAAAACACATTGTAAAAAATCATCCCAACCCTTTTGTCTTAGATTCTCAAGAAGACTTTTTGAATAAGACACTAATTCAAGTGCATTTGGAATATCTTGAGCTTCATACTGCAACGATTGACATAAAATATCAGTGATTCTTAAGATTTTATCCATCAAAATCAAAATAAATACAAATTCAAAGCTTTTCATTGCTTTTAGACATCCTTTTGCTTCTCCTCTTATATTACTATTAGGTCCATTTTGAATCATATTCTCAAGAACAGTACAAGTTGCACCAAACATATCTATCAACTATTAACTGAAGCAAAATGTGAGCTCCATCTTGTCACTCCAGGTCGTTGTAAAGTGCGAATTTGATTGGCTCCTGTACCAGTCTCAAGTTCTCCTGAAGCTAACATATTTGCTATTTCAGATTCTCGAGCAGATTTTAATTCAGAGCAACGCTTAGTTGAAGAACTAACAAGATTTATTATTGAGTTCAACTTTGAAAAAAATAACCACACATCATGGACATCTTTGGATGCTGCAACCAAAGCTAACTGCAATCTATGAGCAAAACAATGAATATAATATGCAGATGGACAATCCATTTTAAATAATGCTTGCAATCCATTCCATGCTCCATGCATATTGCTTGCACCATCATATCCTTGACCTCTTAGGTTCTCTATTTGAAGATCATATCTAGTAAGAACTTTGCATATTTCGATTTTAAGATTTTAGCTGTTGTGTCTTCAACTTGAATAATATCAAAAAAACGCTCTCTAATAAACCCACAACAATCAACAAATCTTAAAATGATTGCCATTTGTTCCTTGTTAGATTCATCAGTTGCCTCATCTACAAGAATACAAAATTTAGCTTCTCCAACCTCCTTACATATTCTTTTTCTCACATTATTGGAGAAATATATTTAGCATTTTCAGGAGCATTATCTAAGACAACTTTTGCAACATTTTCATTCATTAATCCCATCAATCTTATCATCTCAATAAAATTACCACGATTAGTTGAAGAGCTAGATTCATCATTCCCTCTAAATGCACATGCTTGCTTTGCAAGCCACTTGGCAGTCTCTATTGAAGTCTTGAGTCATAACCGATTATCCAAAATTTGTTGTGAAGATTGTGCATTTATTACTTTATCAATTTGTTTTGATGGATTTTTCAAATTAGCTCATTTTTCCATAGCCATTTGATGTGATTTCCCTTCATGATTCACAAAAGAACATTTTCCATCATTTACCCTTTTCCAATTTCCAAATCCATTAACTGTAAATGTTGGATGTTTTAGTGGATTAATATAAAAAAGAAAGCATGGAAAACAAAAGGCTTTGTCTTTGTTTGAAGAATACTCCATCCAAGGAAATCGAGAAAGCCAAGAATATTGGAATCGACGTTGTTGGTTCCCAAATTGAGTAGGTGGAAATTCATTCAACTTGGGTTGATATGGTTCCATGTTGATATATTATCTTCGAATATCATCTTGTATATTAACATCATATGACCATATTGGATTACGTAAACCTGGATCACGTTCCAAAGATTGAACACCAATTTTTTGAAAATCAATTCTTTGGAACTTTGTAATATGTGCATTATTATCAACAAGTGGTTCTTGAGATCGCTTACTTTTTTGGTTGGTAGCCTCAATAGAAGTGTTTTTGGTTGATTGTTGATCATCTATTTTCTTAAAGAATGAATGAAGAGTTTTAAATGATTTAGAACTTTGGTGATGTTTATCCATTATATCCTACGATAAAAATATTTAATGCAAATTAAAATACATAAATTAAAAATTACAAACACCTAACAACAAACAAACAAAAAATTAAAATAACTAAAGAATTAAAGAATCAATAAATAAGTTATATGTCTAATTATTTTTTTACCAATTAATAATAATTAATAAATATAGAAATTTAAAATAAATTTCATGTTCTAATGTAACAATGGGATAATATATATTTTAAAATAAAGAACTCTAATTAATAATTTAAAGAATGAAAAAAATAACATATTTAATGAAATAATGGTGAATTATTATAAAAAAAATGAGTGTTAAATACAGATAAATTTATACTTAAATAAACACTTAAATTAATAATTATACAATATTTAACAATCAAAAGTTTAAAAATTATAATTTTTAAGAATATATAATACATAATTATTTATATGAGTATAAATTAAAATATAAATATTTTAAATATTTAGTATTTTTAAAGAAGAATATATTATTATAATAATTTTACTTAAAAAAAAAAAAAAGTTACCAGAGAGGCAGAGACATGTGCAGCAGAGTTGCAGAGGAGGGAATAAGAAATAGCCAACAATGAGACAGGAGAGAGCGGCAGTGAAAATTATGAAAGTTAATAATTAGGTTTTAATTAATATTAGAGAAAAAGTCAGCGGCAGTGAAAGTGTAAAAATTATTAGTTTGGTTTTAATTAGTATTGGAGGAGAAGAATCACAAAGTATTTATTAATTTTTTTTTTTACAAAAGCTGTCCGGGCTGAAGCCCGGTATAGCCCAAACCAAGGTCCGTCTTTGATTACATTAGACGAAGAGCGAGAGTCACCATAGCATACCTAAGGCCCTCAGAACTGGGAAAGTACGAAGTGATTATAAGATGATGCTACGTGTTGTCCCAAAACACGTTCATGGGCTTATAATTAAAAAAGCCCATTAGGTTATTATGATTATATATATTAATAAGAGAACAACAACTTCAGCCGAATAGAAAAAGAAAAGAAAGAAGCATTCACGGCAGAGGCAGAACAGAGGCGGCAACAGCAGAACTCCAGCGGCAGTTTTGTATTGAGGCAGCAAAGGCAGTCAAGAGTAGATCCATTTAATAAATCCAATTAAGAATATAAGTTCTCTCTCTCTATTTATTTGATAACAGATTTATAGTTACTGTTTCTCTTTAATTTATCTGTTGTTGCTAAATTGGCAAGACAGATTTATTTATTGTTTTGTGAGAGAGATTAATTTAGGTGTAATTGGGTATTTGGATATTTGAGTGATTTGGCCAATTAACTGTTGGCAAATCTTATTGTATTCCTCTTCGACAAGTATAGTTGAATTTTCGGTGCCGGCCTCAGCAGTGGATTAGGTAGTCACATTGACTACTGAACCACTTAAATCTTTGTGTCCTTTGTGTTGATTATTTTTCTTTATATTTTGTGGGTGCTCGTTATTATTATTTTATCGCTTCCGCATTATTATCTGATCTTGGGTACAACAAGTGGTATCAGAGCTTGGTTAAAGATGACGAGCACAGAGTCATCCACAAAGGTTGAAAGATTTAATGGAGATAATGATTTCTCGCTATGGCAAATGCGTATGAAAGATGTTTTGATTCAACAGGGAGTTGCAAAGCCATTACAAGGCAAAGATAAAAAGCCCGCTGATATGAAAGATGAAGTATGGGATGAGCTTGATCAAAAGGCAGCAAGTGCAATTCGTCAGGGACTCTCAGATGAGGTAGTTCATAATGTTTTTGATCAGAAAATTGCTTATGATTTATGGAAAACTTTAGAGCAGCTTTATATGGCCAAAAATATGACAAATAAATTATTTTTGAAGAAAGAGTTGTACACTCTTCGTATGTCTGAGAATACAAACTTGTTGACACACATGAATACCTTCAATAGGTTAATTTCTGAACTTGCTCAGTTAGGGGTAACATTTGATGATGAAGATAAAAGTATGTTGTTATTGTGTTTTCTGCCATTATCTTATGATCATTTGATTACCACCTTATTATATGGAAAATAGACCATTGTTTTCAAGAGTGTGAAGGAAGCTTTGTTGTCTTACCACAAGAAGAAGAAAGTTGATGGTGAGCAATCACAAGCAGATGGTCTCGTCGTTACTAAGAAAGATAGTAACAATCACAGCTACAGGCGTGGAAGAAGCAAGTCTAAAGACAGAAATTATGATAAAGGTAGAGGAAGATCAAGCTCAAGACCTAGACAGTTTAATAGAGACATGGAGTGCCATTATTGTCACAAAAAAGGTCACATTCGAAAATATTGCAGAATTTTAGCCAAGGAATTGGAGGATAGAAAGAACTAGACACAACCCACTAATTCAGCTAGTGTTGCAGAAGATAAAAGTGAAGACAAAGATGATGATTTGTTATCTGTCTCATCAGGTATTGATTCCTTTGCCAATTCTTGGATTCTTGATTCCGGTTGTTCCTATCATATGTGCCCACATAGAAATTGGTTTGATACTTATACTCCTAAGAATGGTAATTGTGTGTATATGGGCAACAATGCAAAATGTGAAGTTGTTGGAATAGGAACCATAAAGGTTAGGATGTTTGATGGTGTTGTGAGAACCTTAACAGGTGTAAGACATATCCCTGATCTGAAAAAGAATCTGGTTTCTCTTGGTGGGTTAGTGATGAGTGCTCGAAAAGCACTAATATTTCGTGATTAATTGTGCGTAATTGATTGATATATAGATTTATTATGATTATTATTTCGATTATTTTCATAAATCTATCCATTCGGAGTCACGGGTATATTTTAGTGCATTTCAGGTGTTTTTAGCGTCAAATGAGTCAAATGATGAAATCACGCAAAGACGGGACACCTACGGCGCTCGGATCACAAGTTACGGGCTAATCAAGACAAAATATGTAAGCCTTACATATAGTGCCATCACATATGTAAGGGGGGACGTGAACAGAAGGAAATCATTGCGCGCCGCGGCGAGAGAATTGCATGCCGCGGCGTGAGGCTCTCGGGTTGAATTCTGGAAAACAATGAAGCATCGCGCGCCGCGGCGAGAGAATTGCATGCCGCGGCGGGGAGCTCTCGGGTTTTTGCATATTTTTCAGAAATTGTGTTGCGCCGCGGCGGGGAAAATGCATGCCGCGGCGCGCCTATTCCTATGGCACATAGGATTCGTGTAAACCCTTACATCTATAAAAACCCCTTAGAGTCCCCCTTACATACAACTCGTAAGAACTCGAATTGGTACACAACTCTTACACTTTACAATTTTGCAACCAAACACGACATTCAATCAACTTTGGGAGTTTTGCTACACAAAAACGAAGCAAGAGAAACCATTCTAAGGATCCAAAGAAGCCGTCGACAATCGAAGATAAAGCTTACGGAGGAGTACGTCAACCTATCCATAAGCGGTATTTAGATCTAGGTTTTCTTTGGTGTTGTAGAATTCTATTTTTCTTCTTTTTTCGTTGGAGTGTATGTTCGTATTTTATTTGTCTATGAATATTAATATGAACATATCTGGCTAGTTTTATTATGGATGTTTAGTTTGTGTTGCCATGTTTGCTAGAACTGTGTATGGTGTATGTTTTATTGATTTAATATAAACAAATTACTTTTTGATTAAGAGCATGTTTAGATATTTGATTATGAATAATCATGGGCCCATTTGATGTTCGTAGTTAGATTGAAAAATCTGAGAATTTAGTTATAGGAACGTCACCTTAACTTTATTCCGAAACACTTAATCGAAGCTTCAAGTTAGTGACTTAGTCATAGCATTAATTTGATTGGCATGTTTTCCTTGCGCATAATTTGATTACTATTTGATTTACCCCCGCCAAAGGCAATTAATTAGTTAATCAATAAAGAGACCTACCCCCGCCAAAAGGAGTCTCGTAATTAAAAGGAAAGCCGGTAGTTTAGTTTATATAGGACGTTCATGTTATCTCACCATACCTTTTCGATGCAAGCATGGTCAACCAAGCTAAACGTCCATACATTCTCCATTGATCTTCAAATATATCTGAATTGATTGTTTAATTGCGATTTTGTTTTCGTTTAATTGCTCGTATTTTGTTCCCGTTACAAATCAAACACCTTTTTACAGTTTTACTAGCTTTAGGATTCTAGTTACTTAGAGTTTTAGTTTTACTAGAACTCTATTTAATTAGTCTTTTATTTTCATTAGAACTCTGTTTAAGTTAAAAAGTTAGTTATTTAAGACCACTGCAATTCCTTGAGAGACCGACCTTGGAAGTTGCTTATCACTTTACTACGAGTGATTCGTACACTTGCGAGTACACATTTTAACACATCAAGTTTTTGGCGCCGTTGCTGGGGAATTGGCGTTTTAGATAATTTTCTTTTTAACTTTTTAGAGTTTCTGATTTATTTATTTATTTATTTATTTTATTTATTTGTTTATTTTATTTATTTCTTTATTCAAAAAAAAAAAAATCCAAAAAAAATCAGAAAATCAAAAAATCAAAAAAATAGTGCTTAATTTCAAATTTCACTGCTACCTTGATCTTTGTTTGCTTTTTATTTGTGCATGCAGGGTAGGAGATCACTTAACAAGGAACTCTCTCCTTACATTGACAACATTCATAGAGTCAAACACCGATCAAAGAAACTGGACAATCAATTTCAAGAGGACGAAGTCCAACAACAATTACAAGCAGCAATGGGTGAAAACGTAGCTAGGCAAATGATGAACAAAGAGTTTGCAAGACCGATCATTGGGACCGCCACATCATGCATTCAACTTACAGAGGCGGCTAGGAATTATGAATTGAAAAATATTCATTATTCCATGCTTCCCTCCTTTTACGGTATCCCTAATGAAGATCCTTTAAATTTTATGCGTGAACTATATGCTACTGTGCAAACTTTTCCATTGCAGGGACTTAGTGAAGATCAGCTACGCATGAGGTGTTTTCCATACACTCTCAAGGATAGAGCTAAGTCTTGGCTAATGACGTTAGCACCCGGTTCTTTGGTCACATGGGACGATGTTTACAATAAATTCATGGGTAAGTTCTATTCCCATCAAAAGACATCTGATCTAAGAACAAAAATTGCTACTTTTTCGCAGATGGACGGAGAACCCTTCCACGAGGCTTGGGACAGATTCAAATTGCTGTTGATACAATGTCCACATCACCACTTCCCGTTGCAGTTACAGAATCAGTTTTTCTACGACGGATTGACGCTACAATGTCAATTCACAGTTGACAACGCTGCAGGAGGGGCTATGGGTGAGAAAACAGCGGATGAAACTTATGAGTTATTCGAGATGTTGGGAGCCAACTCCCAACAAAAAAGCGCTAGAGGAAGAAGAGCTGGAGTCCACGAATTAGGCTCCAACAATGAAATGGCCATGCAACTTGCTGAATTGACGAAACAAGTGCAACTTCTCACAACCTCCAATGTTAATCAGATGCCAAAACACGAGGTATGTGGAGTTTGTGGTTCATATGGACATGGTGCTAATGTTTGTTCTTTTGCAGGTGATCCTTACACAGGTACTACTGAAGAGGCGAATTTAATGCAAGGGTACCAACCTAGACCTAGGAACGACCCTTACTCAAATACCTACAACCCTGGATGGAGGAATCACCCTAATTTTGGATGGAAACAAAACAATAGCCAACCATTTGTCCAAGATCAAACACAAGGCCAAAACGTAAACCGACAATTTCCACCAAATAAACCAACCGTAGAGGAAACCCTAAACAATTTTATACAATCTTGTAGTGGTAGGATGGACTCTATGGAAGCATCAATCAAAAGAGTGGAAATGCAAGTGGGGCAGCTAGCGGAACAAATGTACAAACAAGAGACGGGAAAGCTGCCTAGTCAACCTGAACAAGCAAAGGCGATCACAGTTTTTCAAAATGATGAGGAGGTACTTAATAATTTACCTGATAATTTACCTGATAATTCTAATGTTTTGTTGTCTAGTACAGGTAACTTTGAAGGTGAAGATTCAACTCTCAAAGGAGATGATGAGCTTAATACCAAACCAAATGAACTTCCCAAGAAAGAAACATCCAACATTTTTCGATTGCACAAGTCAATGTATCCATACTGACCACCAATACCACCAATAAACCAGTTTGAGGAGACAAATCAGGATGAGAACTTTATCATCAAGAAGAATAAAAGCAAAGAGAATGAAAATTCAAAAATTGGTAGTCCAATAATCCAACCGCACTTACCTCTCAAAATGAAAGATCCAGGTAGTTTCCACATTAACATCACTATGGGAGATAAGAGGGAATTCGAGGCTATGCTAGACTTAGGAGCAGGTATAAACCTAATGCCATATTCAGTATACTTGCAACTAGGATTAGGAAAGCTTAAAGAAACAAGGATGACCCTTCAACTTGCAAACGGTTCGATTCAATACCCAAAGGGAATAGTGGAAAATTTATTGGTACAGGTGGACAAGTTTATTGTACCAGTGGACTTTGTGGTGCTTGAGATGGACAGAAACTTTCTTCAGGACAAGGAACATACAATTATTCTTGGTAGACCTTTCATGGCCACAACCAAGACAACTATTGAGGTCCATAATAGGAAGTTAACAATGACGGTTTGTGGAGAAACTGTAAAATTTGGAACTTTTCAACCTTCTCCTATTTCTTCTAACATTGAATTGCAGGATAGCAAAAGTAACAGAATTGAGGTTCGAAACGTTGAATGGAGAGGGAAGGACAAGCAGATAAATTTAAGTCGGGATGATGCCTACAAAGAACGCATTAAGCATTCTAATTACAAAAACCCAACTTGGAGGACTAAAGCTCATTTCAAGAAAGATAAGGGAGGAAATAAGCAGTACAATTACATATTTAACCCTCCTTGACACGAGATCAGTCACGTCTTGCTAAGACGTTAAACTAAGCCCTTAATGGGAGGCACCCATTCGGTATCGTATCTCTTTCGTTGTCTTTATTTCTTTTATTTCTTTTTCATTTATTTTCTTTTATTTTCCTTTATTTTTATTTTTATTTTATTTATTTTGGATTGTTTAACTTTGTTTGATGTTTTTGTGTCTTCAATTGCCTTAGTTATAATTAAAAATTGGGTTTGAATGTGAATTGTGTGCATACACTTTGAGGTTCCATATATATGTTCATACATTCTTCATGAGAGAAGCGAGGAACAGTGAACCGGAGCATAGCGAGTAACGACACAATTTCATACGAAAGGGGGGTAACTTTTCACACTTTTTCTTATTTCTTTTGTTCTTCTTTTTCAACATTGAGGACAATGCAGAAATTAGGTTGGGGGTGGGAAGAATATTCCATGAGCATGAAATATGACCAATTTTAAATTTTTAACTTTGTCACTTGAATTGTTTTTAGTTAGTGTCGTGTCTACTTGATTCAATCCGGAAATCTATGATATTAACATGATTGTAATGACGATGACATGTGAGAGATGTTAGATTTTTACTTAAGCAACGAAGCACATAAATGTTGGATTCATCTAATTTGAGAATTTTGTGGTACATGTGGTATGTATGCATGGTTAGTTTAACTATTCTGATTTGTGGAATGTATGCATGTTCATGATATGTTTTAAGTCTCAACAATCTCTAGAACTCATTTGAAAACACGTTGAAGCGAAATAATAGAAACAAACACCACTTAGAAAATGATTTAGGCCATCTTTGGACCGTTTGGACTTTTCATGCCTCCCCGCAATATTTTATCAATAGCACACCCTTGAACTCAACATTGACATACATTGAACTACCCTTAGTGATAAGAGTACTTAATGTAATATTTGATTTTCATGAGCAATTATGTTGTGTTTATCTTGCTTCATCACACAAAAAAAAAAAAAAATGATGATGATTGAAACAGTAAGCAAGAATAAAAAAAAGAGAAGAAAATCAAGCAAAAGATCCAAAGGACATTTGAATTGAAGGGAGGATGGAAAAGAACACTTGGTAAAAAAAAAAAAGAGTTGAAAATATGTTTGTGAAATAAAAGGTACTCTTATCATATGAAAACATCATTTTTGTACTTTCATGATCACACACCTAGCCACAACTTTACAAGCTTAATGAAGTCCTATTGATTCTAGGTAGTTTAGTTTCTATATTAGTGGAGATGAGTTTGAAAAATGAGCATATGGAGTTTGTAAGTGCAAAAATTCACATTCATATTTTACTTGCACATTTATGAGATATTGAAATGTAATCTATGAATATCATGCATGACACGGTCAGATAGTGTAACTAACGGGTTTGTGGTTTGATTGGTTGTTCAAAATTCGATTACCATGATGAGTTTAATGTTTGGACTGTTTTTGAGCTTAGGTGATGTTTAACTATTTCATGTATCATTCGTTATTAACAATTTTTGAGACGTATGCATGGATTGATTCAAGTATTGTTAGAGTCTTTATTAGTTTTGAGTCTTTATTTGTGTCAGTTACGATGTTTGTGGGTATCATCACTGGAAACCCTCACGAGACTATAACTCGTCCACTAGGGCCACCTAGGGGTTTAAAGGCTTGTTGCATACGCTAAATGCAACCGTGACAATCTACGGAAGTGATTTAGGTTAGGTTAGTTTATTTTCTTTGTTTTGATTTTAGTTTTTAGATCGCTTCACTTGCTAGAGACTAGCAAGAAGCTGGTTGGGGGTTGTGATGAGTGCTCGAAAAGCACTAATATTTCGTGATTAATTGTGCGTAATTGATTGATATATAGATTTATTATGATTATTATTTCGATTATTTTCATAAATCTATCCATTCGGAGTCACGGGTATATTTTAGTGCATTTCAGGTGTTTTTAGCGTCAAATGAGTCAAATGATGAAATCACGCAAAGACGGGACACCTACGGCGCTCGGATCACAAGTTACGGGCTAATCAAGACAAAATATGTAAGCCTTACATATAGTGCCATCACATATGTAAGGGGGGACGTGAACAGAAGGAAATCATTGCGCGCCGCGGCGAGAGAATTGCATGCCGCGGCGTGAGGCTCTCGGGTTGAATTCTGGAAAACAATGAAGCATCGCGCGCCGCGGCGAGAGAATTG
Organism: Elaeagnus macrophylla; assembly: GCA_029378325.1. Lineage (NCBI taxonomy): Eukaryota > Viridiplantae > Streptophyta > Magnoliopsida > Rosales > Elaeagnaceae > Elaeagnus > Elaeagnus macrophylla. The sequence goes on from CM055641.1 coordinate 35,747,205, forward strand.
CATGCCGCGGCGGGGAGCTCTCGGGTTTTTGCATATTTTTCAGAAATTGTGTTGCGCCGCGGCGGGGAAAATGCATGCCGCGGCGCGCCTATTCCTATGGCACATAGGATTCGTGTAAACCCTTACATCTATAAAAATCCCTTAGAGTCCCCCTTACATACAACTCGTAAGAACTCGAATTGGTACACAACTCTTACACTTTACAATTTTGCAACCAAACACGACATTCAATCAACTTTGGGAGTTTTGCTACACAAAAACGAAGCAAGAGAAACCATTCTAAGGATCCAAAGAAGCCGTCGACAATCGAAGATAAAGCTTACGGAGGAGTACGTCAACCGATCCATAAGCGGTATTTAGATCTAGGTTTTCTTTGGTGTTGTAGAATTCTATTTTTCTTCTTTTTTCGTTGGAGTGTATGTTCGTATTTTATTTGTCTATGAATATTAATATGAACATATCTGGCTAGTTTTATTATGGATGTTTAGTTTGTGTTGCCATGTTTGCTAGAACTGTGTATGGTGTATGTTTTATTGATTTAATATAAACAAATTACTTTTTGATTAAGAGCATGTTTAGATATTTGATTATGAATAATCATGGGCCCATTTGATGTTCGTAGTTAGATTGAAAAATCTGAGAATTTAGTTATAGGAACGTCACCTTAACTTTATTCCGAAACACTTAATCGAAGCTTCAAGTTAGTGACTTAGTCATAGCATTAATTTGATTGGCATGTTTTCCTTGCGCATAATTTGATTACTATTTGATTTACCCCCGCCAAAGGCAATTAATTAGTTAATCAATAAAGAGACCTACCCCCGCCAAAAGGAGTCTCGTAATTAAAAGGAAAGCCGGTAGTTTAGTTTATATAGGACGTTCATGTTATCTCACCATACCTTTTCGATGCAAGCATGGTCAACCAAGCTAAACGTCCATACATTCTCCATTGATCTTCAAATATATCTGAATTGATTGTTTAATTGCGATTTTGTTTTCGTTTAATTGCTCGTATTTTGTTCCCGTTACAAATCAAACACCTTTTTACAGTTTTACTAGCTTTAGGATTCTAGTTACTTAGAGTTTTAGTTTTACTAGAACTCTATTTAATTAGTCTTTTATTTTCATTAGAACTCTGTTTAAGTTAAAAAGTTAGTTATTTAAGACCACTGCAATTCCTTGAGAGACCGACCTTGGAAGTTGCTTATCACTTTACTACGAGTGATTCGTACACTTGCGAGTACACATTTTAAAACATCAGTTAGATGAGATGGGCTATTCGTATTCTGCAAAAGATGGAGTGCTCAAGGTGTCTAAAGGAGTTTTAATAGTAATTAAGGGTAAGAAATTTGGCAATCTCTACAAGATGATTGGAAATACTATTGTAGGTGGAGCTGCTTTAATTTCTGAAGATCCTACTTTTGATGATACTATGCTTTGGCATATGAGGCTTGGACACTTGGGTGAGAAGAATATGTTGGAACTCTATAAGAGGAACTTGCTGAAAGGTGTGAAGACCTGCAAGCTTGATTTCTGTGAACATTGTATTTATGGTAAGCAGAAAAGAGTTAGTTTTAAGGCAGCAACTCACTCTTGTTCTGGTATTTTGGACTATGTTCACTCTGATGTTTGGGGACCCGTGACTGTTGCTTCTCAAAGTGGAGCTTATTATTATGTTACTTTCATCGATGACTACTCCAGAAAGGTTTGGGTTTACTTTATGAGAAGTAAAACTCAGGTATTTGATATCTTTAAGGAATGGAAGGCAGAGGTAGAGAACCAGTCCGGCAGAAAAATAAAGATTTTGAGAACTGATAACGGTACAGAGTACAAGCATAAGGCATTCAGAGAGTTCTGCAAGCAAGCTGGTATTATTCAACATTATACAGTGAGGAAGACTCCTCAGCAAAATGGAGTTGCTGAGAGGATGAACAGAACCATTGCAGAGAGAGCAAGGTGTATGAGATTCCAAGCAGGTTTGCCAAAGAATTTTTGGGCAGAGACTGTGAGCACTGCTGTTTTCCTTATTAATCGAAGTCCTCATTCTTCCATCGATTTCAAAATTCCTGAAGAGGTATGGTACTCTAAACCTGTTGATTATTCTATACTAAAGGTTTTTGGTTGTCCTGCTTTTGTTCATATACAGAGTGACGAGAGATCAAAGTTAGATGCCAGATCCAAGAAGTGCATTTTTCTTGGCTACCAGAAAGGTGTCAAAGGTTACAGGTTGTTTGATCCAGAAGCTAAGAAGTTGGTTATTAGCAGAGATGTAATTTTTGACGAGAAGTCTATGCTGAAAAGTGTGACGGTAGAGCCTATGTCAGAAAGTTCTGGTGAGAAGGATAAAGCTCCAAAGGAGGTAGAGTTTGCATTTAAAAACTCACGGGACAAGGTTTATCAACCGGTCATTAGAAATGTTCAGCAGCAACCACAGGTCCAGGATCAAGAGCAACCACAGGCTCAGGATGAAGAGCAGCAATCAGACCAATATAGTATTGCTACTCATAGAGAGCCACGCATTCGTAGGGCACCACAGAGACTTGGGTTTGAAGACGACACAGTTTCATTTGCTTTGTTCACTGGTAGTGATGACCCTAATTCTTTCCAAGATGCTATGAGCAGAAAAGACAGTGAGAATTGGAAGGCTTCAATGAATGAAGAAATGAAGTCATTACACAAGAACAAGACTTGGGAGTTGGTTCCACTGCCTAAGGGAAAGAAAGCTATTGGTTGCAAATGGGTTTATCGAATAAAAGAACTGAAGCAGTATAAGAGTCGATTGGTAGCAAAAGGATACTCACAGAAAGAAGGAGTTGATTATAATGAGATATTTTCACCTGTTGTGAAGCACACTTCCATTAGAGTTGTTCTTGCCATGGTCAATTTGTATGACCTGGAGTTAGAGCAGTTAGATGTCAAAACTGCCTTTCTTCATGGAGATTTGGATGAGGAGATTTACATGCAACAGCCAGAGGGGTTCATTGAATCCGGTAAAGAAGACTATGTCTGCAGACTGCAGAAGTCATTGTATGGGCTGAAGCAATCACCTCGCCAATGGTATAAACGGTTTGATTCCTTCATTGTTTCTCATGATTATTGTCGTTGTGAGTATGATTGCTGTGTTTACTTTAAGATCTGTGATGATAGAACATTGGTATTGCTTACTTTATATGTTGATGATATGTTAATTGCCGCTCAAAGTAAGGAAAAGATCAATGATTTAAAGAATTTGCTTAAAAGCGAATTTGAGATGAAGGATCTTGGTGTTGCCAAAAAGATCCTTGGAATTGAGATCAGTCGTGACAGAAAAGCTGGAAAACTTTGGTTGTCCTAAAAAGGTTACATGGAGAAGATCCTGCATAAGTTTAGCATGATGAATGCTAAGCCTGTGAGCACACCCATTGCAGCACATTTCAGATTGTCCACGAGTTTATGTCCTAGTACAGAGGATGAGGTAGAGTACATGGCTTAGGTGCCTTATGCCAGTGCAGTTGGATGTCTAATGTATTTGATGATTTGCACTAGACCTGATATTTCTCAAGCAATAAGTGTTGTGAGTAGATACATGGCAAATCCAGGTAAAGAGCATTGGAATGCTGTTAAATGGATTTTCAGATATTTGGCAGGCACACGTGATTGTGGCATCATGTTTGATAAAAATGGTGCTTCTAATGTTGCCATGGGTTATGTGGATTCTGACTATGCTGGTGATCTTGATACCAGAAGGTCGATGACAAGTTATGTCTTTACTTTTGGTGGTGGCTGTATAAGTTGGAAGTCAAATTTGCAGGATACAGTTGCTTTGTCTACGACAGAGGCCGAATATATGGCTATGACTGAGGCAGCAAAAGAAGGCATATGGCTTATGGGTTTGTTGGAACAGCTTGGTTTCAAACAAGAGAGTGTACCTCTTTTATGTGACAGTCAGAGTGCTATTCATTTAGCTAAGAATCAAGTTTTTCATGCGAGGACTAAACATATTAGTGTGAGGTATCACAAGATTAGAGAATGGATGAATCAAGGGTTGATCAAGCTGTCAAAAGTTCATACAAAAGAGAATGCAGCTGATATGTTGACAAAGTCAGTGCCAAGGGATAAATTTGAGCATTGCTTGGACTTGATCCATATTAGTTCTTGTTGAGAACCTTGAAGAGGGTGGAGCATTCCTACCCATAAATAGAATGCTGTTTTGGTGCCTATCAAGAGGTACCTTGAGATGGTGACAGTGGAGGCTCGGCGTTTGAAGACTTGGTACGCGTTTTTGGTCCAAGGTGGAGATTGCTACGTGTTGTCCCAAAACACGTTCATGGGCTTATAATTAAAAAAGCCCATTAGGTTATTATGATTATATATATTAATAAGAGAACAATAACTTCAGCCGAATAGAAAAAGAAAAGAAAGAAGCATTCACGGCAGAGGCAGAACAGAGGCGGCAACAGCAGAACTCCAGCGGCAGTTTTGTATTGAGGCAGCAAAGGCAGTCAAGAGTAGATCCATTTAATAAATCCAATTAAGAATATAAGTTCTCTCTCTCTATTTATTTGGTAACAGATTTATAGTTACTGTTTCTCTTTAATTTATCTGTTGTTGCTAAATTGGCAAGACAGATTTATTTATTGTTTTGTGAGAAAGATTAATTTAGGTGTAATTGGGTATTTGGATATTTGAGTGATTTGGCCAATTAACTGTTGGCAAATCTTATTGTATTCCTCTTCGACAAGTATAGTTGAATTTCCGGTGCCGGTCTCAGCAGTGGATTAGGTAGTCACATTGACTACTGAACCACTTAAATCTTTGTGTCCTTTGTGTTGATTATTTTTCTTATATTTTGTGGGTGCTCGTTATTATTATTTTATCGCTTCCGCATTATTATCTGATCTTGGGTACAATAGAGGAGAACTAGATAAACCCGTATGTATGAAGTGGCAGTTGAGCGTCCTACAGAACAAGAGACCCTGTACCGATGAAGTGATCTAAACATCGTCTTCGTTGCCTGAGTATAAATGGACTTCGTACATACTGACCAGATGACCTCGTATTTACGAAGTCATCAAGTGTTATACGATCTAAATTATGTGACGTCATATGTACAAAGTGGAACATCATCCTACCATATCGAAACGCTTCCATGAAGATACAGCTGATTACAAACCTCTGATGTGACCTCTGATAGACAACCTGACATATCATAGTGCCAGAGTCCCTACCTATCAAAGAATGACAACTGTAAATCTTAGATATCTATATATATGTACTACTACTAAATTAAAAGGAACCCCCGAATTAAGGATACAGAGAATTTTAGTGATTTTTAATGTGAAAAAATTCTTAAAACACCCTTCATTTTCTTTGAATAAAAAAGGAGATGCAAGTACACGTTGGATGCGTCACAAGTACTTTATCTTTATAAAACCATACTCCTCCATGCATATTTTGGATTGCACAACTTCTTGGGAAGAGTAATGCTAGTATGTTACATAAAACGTGTCCGGTAAAATATTGAAGTAATTATAAAAAGATTTGATATTTTACGAGTATTTATTTTTATGAAAGATATGCTTTAATTACTTTTTTTTTTTTTTTTCTTTTAAGAGGTACACTTTAGGTCCTCTAATTTTTTAAAATATAAAGAGTAATTTTGAAATTTTAATTTTTTTTACTAAAATAATATTAAAAAAACAATTTCATTTAAAAATGACAAAAAAATCTGATAAGTTTTTTATATAATTTTTTTATCTAATAAATTTTTTAAAATATATACCAAAAATAAAATTAAAATTAAAATTCTAAAATTACCCTCTTGAAAATCACATGAAAATTATGTGCCATGAAATTGAATTTTTTTTTTTTTTGAAATTAAACTTAAGTATACCTTTTAAAAAGATAAGAAACCTAGGGTATACCACTTAAAAATAAAATGACTAAAGTATACATTTTGTAAATATAAGAGACTTATAGAGTATCAAACTTATTGTAAAACTATACTAAAAGAGATAATTAAATTATAAATTGTGAATTACTTGTATCAACTCGGATAAAAAAAAACATTTTACTTTCCAGAAAAATAAGAGTGATGATATATGTTAATTTGTATTGGATGTGTAGTTGGAATGTAAAATGATGAAATAATTTTAAAATCATTTATAATGTTATGTCTAAAATTGTGCTAAAAATCATTTTCCAAAAAATAATATTACTATGATTTTTAGAGTCGATAATTTTTAACACGACTTGCAAACTTGACATGACCTATTTATAAAATAGTCAAGTTCGAGTTAGATCATAAACAAATCAACCTATTTAATCTATTTAAAAAAAATTAGCTCATAAAAAATTAACTCAGATAATTCATAATTCTTATAAGCAACCTTAATAAATAACTAAAATTATTAGAATAATTAGATAATTATTTATAATTTTATTATTTTATAAGTTTGTATTTTAAAATATTCTTAAGATGATGTTTAAATTTAATTCATCTTTTATTTTTATATTTTTATTAATTTATAATAATATATTGTTTAATTTAATTTTATATATTTTAATTATTAATTATTTATTTTAGATTTAATTAAACAAAATTTTACTTAAAAATAAAATAAAATAAAAGGAGTTAAAAGTGCTCATCACTCTTTTTCTTTTTTTACACCATTAAAATTTGTAATACTAAACTTTCCTTTTAATTTGAACCACTATATCACATTGATCCACAACTAATTAATAATTTTACTGTGAACCCATGAACCGTAGTGTTTATAAATACTAATTTTGATCACTTATGTTGCACGTAATTATGTTTCAATAATAATTATAAATTAAAATAATAAATATTTTTTTTACAACAATAAATTTTATAAAATATATTATATAATTTAGAATGAAGAGCGTCACTCTTTTATAACTCACATATAATAAATTTCTATTTTTAAATAATTTTTAAAAATTTATGAAGTATAATTTTTATTATATAATCTAAAAATGAATCTTCTATCAAAACCAAAACTTCAAGCTAAAAAAAATGAATTGGAGCCAATTAACAAATAATAATATTATATAATTTAGAATGAGGAGTGACATTGTTCTATAACTCATATGCAATAAATTTATATTTTTAAATAATTTTTAAAAATTTATGAAGTATAATTTTTATTATATAATTTAAAAGGCAAAAAAAAAATGAGTTTTCTTTCTGAACCAAAACTTCAAACTAAAAAAAACATAAACCGGCGCCAATTGATAAGTTCGCTTTTTCATTTTTGTTTTATTATTATCTTTCTTTATTTTTTTTTTTATTTTTAATCACTTCAATTCATTTTATTTAAAATATTATCAAACAAAAATAAATATTTTTAATAATAAATCTCTTTTTTCTTTATATAAGAGTATAAATTTATGGTAAAATAAAAGAATGAAATAAAAAAAATTAAATAAAATATTATTAAATAAATAAATAAAAGAGACAATTTTTTTTTATATATAAGAGCATAGATGTATTCATTTAAAGCCTTTTTGAAAGAAAAAAAATTGCATGTGGGAAAATATTTTTTTTAAGCTGGTTAAATAATGAGAAACGTTATACCGACAAATGTTTTCCTATATTAATTATAGTATTATATAGTAAAAAAAAAAAATCGCTTTTAAAATTATTCTAGTTTGTGCAAACTATATCATAGCATTAGATAATCTTTTCGGTCATAACACGTGGCTTGTTCATTCATTACAACAACATAAATACAAATATAAGAAACATATGTACCGTTGGGTGAGGAGAAATTAAATAAAGAAAAAAAAAAAGCACAGTAAATATTAGGAAAAATAATAAAATTAATATCTTTTAAAATTTTTAATAACAAAACTAACACACTTTATATTCAAACTTATATTTTTACGATTAAAACAATAACTAATATGTTATTTTTTTTAAATACTCATTTAATTAAAATTGAACAATAATTTAGACTCATTTAATATTAAACGTTTAATATTTTACGTTTAAATTAAACGTTTTAATATTATTAAAATATTAATTTTTTTACTATAAATTTTAAAAATATTATTTTTAATAATTTTTTTAAAATACTATAAATGTTAAAATCCTCTCTCTTATTAAATACAAATTAAAGACCCTTAGCTTTTAATACAATGAACAGGAAGCTAGGTGATGTTGTTTTCTAAAAAATTGTGAGCAAAAACTACCCACCATTAGTAAATTTCAAGAGCAAACCAAACATACAAGAAGAAGAGAGAAGAACTGAAGAAACATGGAAAGTAGTGAAGCAGAAGAGCCCAAACAGAGAGAGAGAGAAGAAAAGTGCTTTCTTTTAAGCCCTTGCTACTTCTTTCAGCAACTCTTCAACTGTTTCTTCAAGTGCTTTGGTGGTGAAAAATATGATGATATTCCTCATGATCAAGAAGAAGCCCCTCCTCCAGCTGATGGTTCAGAGGATCGTGAAACAGAAACTAAATTAACTGTACAACTACTTTTAACTAAATTATAATTTCACTAACATTGCATTTTGTATTTTTTTGTTGTTGGTATTTTACTTTAAAACTAATTTTTTTTCTAATTTTTATTTATAAATAATGCAGGAGGATCAGTACTACTGTTACTGTGATATCCAAAGCAGTACAAGGTCAGATGAGATTGAGAGAGCTATAAAAAGGCCACCGAGACGGCATGAAAGCAGTGGGAAAGGTGGTCATATCAACTAATTTATCTGCTTTTTCCTTTTTAGGTTAATATTGTTAGTTCAAGAACTAATTTATCTACAGTCTACATCCTTTTCAATTGAATTGTTGAAGTGTGTGCAGTGGAGGTTAAATTAGGAAAATTAACTCTTGTTGGACATTTAATTTAATTTCACGCTTTTTAGATAATTAATAAAAAAAATTGTACGTAAATTATTTTAGTTATTTTAATTAATTTTTATATCATATTTTAAATAAAAAATTATTTTCTCATATTTTTAAATTAATTATAAAAATAAAATAATATTTAAAGTTCTTATTAAATATAATAGTCATCATTTGATGGAAGTTATTCTTAAATGTGATCATTGTTCAATTATCATATTTAGGATCCTTATTAAAATAATATTTAAAAATTTTATTAAATGTAATAATTATCATATAATTAAAAATTTTATTAAATGTGATTATTATTAGATAATATTTAGATTATTTATTTACATGTGATAATAGATATTAAAATAATAACTAATATTATTAGTTTAAAATATAAAAATATTTTTATCTAAAATAATTATCTTTATTTTATAAATGCATGTAGTGCTCATGAGAGCAAAAGTAGTGCGATCATAAGAGTCCATTTATTAAAATGGTTCATTAGTGTCCAAAATAATTGAGCACTTATTCATCAATTTGGAGACATGACTCTTTGATATTCAAATAATATAATAAAAACAACATTTTGATTCATACATTCGATACAATGGTGAGTTATTTAAGTTATTTTATTTATAATCTTTAAAATAAATATATGTTTTTTAATGTTAGAAACATATGTTTTCTTGAAAAACACATATAGAACATAAAGTTTTATGTATAAAAAAAATTATATCATATAATTAACTTAAAAAGTAATAGTTAAACAAACAATAAGATAATTCTATTAAAAAAACAATAAATTAAAAATAATAACTATTATTATTTTATTGGAAAAAATAATAAGCTACATTTATGTTATTTGTGTTATTTAATTTTTTAAATTATAAGTAATATTATTTAATTTTTTTATAAAAATAGCAAGTAAAATTATTACTATTGATAATCCAATTGTTTGAAACAATTTTATCATAGGTAATATTTTCAAACAAATATTACTAAAAGAGCAAGTCTTAATTATTGTTGTTAATCCCACAACAATAATTGCATGAAATGTCTTTTTTACTCGTAATTAGTTATACTTTCAATGTCTTTGTAACATTATTATTAAATAAAATTATTCAAAAAAATAATTGTGATAATAATATTTGAATTGTATTAATATCCCATAAAGGGGGTGACATAGCTGGGGACTCGATGAAGCAAATTTGTCATTTTTCAGTTGTTGACGAGTTGCTGGTTTTACTATCTGCTTTAGAATCTACATTTCTTTATATTATCTCATAAGTTTCTGAACCCCATAAAATTTTAGCTCTCTATTTACTTCAATCCTCATCTGCGTTGATTTAGTCACTGTCTGTCTGCCACTCTCAACAAAATGTCTTAGCCTCAAAAAAAAAAAAAAGTTTTAAAAAAACCAATTGTGAGATTTTCTACAATGAGATCAACATAAATAAAGAATTAGATAATAAAATTGGTATAATCTTGGCTTAAAATGTCTTAATATCTTTCAAAGCAAAATGCAAGTAAATCAGGGGAAAGATGGTAGACTCCTTTATTGCTAGCTGAATGCTACAGAGGTGGACTTACTAAATGAAATGTGTTGAGAACCCTCAAAAGGAGAAGAGGCATTTTTTTAAATAATATCACATAACTTACACACTGGGATCAGACCCTAACTTTGAGTTTGTGCCCCTCACAATGAAATTTGGGTGTCATTGTACTACATCAATGCAAGCGACACTCGACATAAATTGACCAATTTTTTTCCTTTTTCCTTCCTTCTTCCATCAGAACTGTGTTATGCACTGATACAGTGGAGAAAAACAAGTGCATAATCTCAACGTTGAAACATGTAAAATGAAAATGAGTTCGTGTTCTTAGCTAAACAAATGTCCGAACCTTACTAAAAATATGAAAGAAATTTGGATGATTGCACCGTTGGTATTGTGCAAATGAGTTCATGTTCTTAGCTAAACAAATGTCCGAACCTTACTAAAAATATGAAAGAAATTTGGATGATTGCACCGTTCGTATTGTGCAACCTCAACTGAGGAAGCAGTGTTCTTTCTTTTTACTTCATAGCTCAATTTTTTTCTCAACTTACCAGTAGTCGCGCACACAAAAAAAAGTCATAAATTTTGGATACATATTCAGGTGTTGGCCACGCCCATTTTTCTAAGCTTTATATAAATTTACACCAAATTAAAGTGTTTGAGTTTATATCCATGTCATGTTACTTGAACATTGATACTTCACAAAAGTGGTGAGTCCAAGTAACATGACTTTTAGCAACAGCCTAATGTAACCTAAGCTTTTACCACATGCAACTATTAAATTTTAAACATGCTCGACTTCCCACCTCTACTATGGTTGCCCATTTCAGTCATAGTCATCACAATTTTCCAAGACATGTTATACAAGCTAATGGCTATTATAGATATCCCTATTTCATTAAGATTTATTTTGAGGTGTATTTCAGAATCATGTCACGCTCACTAATGCAGAAGGAAAAAGAACAATAAATCTTTAATTGATTCAAACAAGCTTGTACAATTCAATAGCTTATCCAGACATCAGCCTTGCCTAAAGATTCCAAATTATTCTTGAACCATTGCTAAGCTATCCTCATATAGAACAGAATCAAAAAAACACTTTAGACGTTACCAATCCAATAGTATTGTCAAATGCAAGAAACATTTAGCAATCAGATGATGTTACTCGACTAACAAACATAAAAGATACATCTCATGGAAATTGAAAAAGAAAAAAAGTTATATACATCAAAGAAAACTTGACTTTGGAAGCTTACCAAAAAGCTTCGCAATTCATCCTACCGGCCTCTTAGCTTGTCTTTTGTTAAAATAGTTTTGCACCATTCTATAGAATCGAATGCAAGTAAAAAATGTTTGCAAAACACCACGACCCTTGACAATGCTTGTCCTTATGCCTCTTGCAGTTCTAGCCAACAGTGGCCCTGAAGGCTCATTTTTCGGATTGGCTACCTCCTGCATGGATGCTAAACCAAGTAAAAACCAAGTAAAATTCATTGCTCTAGAACCAAATTAACAATTTAACAAGGACAAAGGTCACAAAAAACAGAAAAACCTGAGGGAGACATGTTTGTCATGTGTCGCAACTTCTCTTCTGCAACTCGAACAGCTCGTGTAGAACTCCTCACCCCTGTTGTAATTTCCTGCCTGCATAAACAACCCAAAACATCATCAAATAAACCAAAAAGGCAAAAGAAGATATGGTGAGCGGAAAAATATTGAAATTTCGAAGCAAACCCAAGATCACTAAGCTCCATAGTGAGATCACTAATCTCCATCCCAGATAACCTAACAGCAGTCATAGTGTCTGGAAGCTCTTCTCTCATTACATCCATGAGCTTCTCAAGGGATTCAGCAGCTTTCTTGAAGGCCTTCAGCATCCAAATTGGCAACACAAAGCAATGTTCAAGAAAACGACTCAGAAAGAGCATAACCACATGGTTAATTATCCAAACACAAACACCCACTTTGTTAAACAGGCTCTTTCTGACAACCGAGCGTTAAATTTTTTAATACATAAATCAGTGTTGAATTCGACCACTTTTCTCAATTTTCTATAAAATTCCACCAAATTGGAGTGTTTGAGTACTCACATCATGTCCAAGTCATGTTGCTTGGATAAGGTAGTTCTAAAAAAAATAAGAGTACAAGTAACATATAATACACAAATACACAAAAATAGGAGCAAAATGCCAAAAATACAAACCAGAAGAGTGGGAATGGCCGAGCAAAAGAGCCAAGTTGCAGAAACGGCTACCTGAAGTTAACAATCACAGTACATTACCATAATTATAATTATAAATAATAATAAAAAAATCCAATTTGGGGTTTTTGTTTCACAACTTAAAGATTCTAGTTTTGCCAAAAGTAAAAGTAAAGCATGATATAACATTGCAGACTAGAACGTTCCCAAATGAAAAATTATGGATATAAACCAGAAATAGAGCTAGAGAGAGAGGGAGAGATTATGTTACCGCGCAAGCAATGACATTGAGCACGACAATATGGCGGTGGGTGAAGTTCCACCGAGGAAGCACAAGAGAAGGTGGCGAAGAGGGATTTCCGACGCTCGCTGTGAATTGCGATGGAACCGAAGGCTCTGCCGCATCGTACTGCGACCGAGTGCAAAGAGACCTTGTGCTCCGAGCCAGTAACCGGAGATTGTACGGATATCTAAGCATCTTAGTGTTTCCGGTAGGGCTTAGGGTAAAGCCCAGCTCAATCACAGGGGTCGATGCCTGCAATTTGCAAAGCGCTCAACATTTCTCTCTCTCGCTTGGGGTCTCTGAGTGGAACTATGGTAGAGAGACAGACCTTGCAATCTCCGAGTACAGGCTGCTGGGACTTTACATCGTAATTATGGCTGTAGGCAAGGCCAGTTTTATCGATTTCATTTACTGCGTTTTTTTCATTCCCGTTTAATTTAATACATTATTTTTGGAAAAAATTATATTATAGTTTTTATTCCCATTTAATTTAATACATAATTTTTTGGTAAAAATTATATTATAAGTTATTGTAAAGGTTTGTTTACTAACAATAACAAAAATTGTGTAGAATAGAGGAAGGAAAAAATTCTTGAGAGCGAATTGGAGAGCTTTGTTAGGGCTTGGTGATTTTCATCGTTCTTGGTGTTTTGTACTCAATTCCTTTCTATTTTTACGCTAATTATCATTAATCTTTGTATTTTTTTTCTTCAAATTTTGTGCACGATTTAGTATAAGTTGGATTTCAAGTCACAATACGAAATTGCAAAGTAAGAGTCCTTTATTAGGGCTTTGATTTTACTTAAAATCTCTACAGATCTTACTAATTTTGACCTAGCATTAACCAGTTTTTATCTGTTCACAATTGTTATTCTTCAACAATCAATCAAGCAAGGCAATTTGAGGTGAGTTTTTCCTTGCGGTATTAATCTTCTTATATCTTTGATTTTGTCTTTGAGCGACTCATCCCATTCTTGACAATGATTGAGTTGTCTTGCCTGAGTTATCTTTCATAAATTCTTTTGAATCTTTTTTTGGTTCTTCTTCCTTGGTTGGTCTCAAAATGTTGATTTATCTCCAAGAGTTTTGGTCTCTTTGGAAACTTCTTTGATTTTGTGTACTCATTACTCTTACTCGATCTTGTTTTAATTATGCTTTAGTGCTCTTTTTGTTCTTGGCTTGTTTGTGTGCATGTGTTTTGTTCGATCTTGACTCGATTGCATCCTCCTGCTCTAGTTACTTTCTAAATGCTATTGCTATAACAATAGCAAAAATACTGTACCTCATAGATAGAGATTACTTAGAGTTTGCCTATGTACTCATTCAATCCTGTAATAAACTTCATGGCTTTAAGGTCATTAATTTGAAACTGGCAAGGATTAAGGAATGTTGAGACTATTAAATCTGTCACTAATTTACTTTTATCTGTCCTTGGTGTGATGTTGGATTTAGAATATGGGTTTAATCTAAACTATTGCTAATACTATTATTTTGTTTAGAAACTTAAGTCATTGTGGTGCTCATGTTAGCAATGTGAAGGTAGTATGGGATCCTAACAAGCTTAGTTTTTTATTTTATTTTATTGATATATTTTGTTTGATTGTTCGTGTTTATGATGTTTGTTGTTTTGGTGAAGTATTGTGTTGTCTATTTTTTAGAGCACATAATTTTTTTTATTCACACCTTGCTAGATTGACACAAATAGAGTAAAAGATGATGTATCTTTAGAGCTGTTACAAGTTCGATAAGATCATGCTATTAAATATGATCTATTTTGTCCTTTGGATTATTTTTTTGCAAATGTAGTTGAAATTGATGATTTGGTGTTGTTTTATTGTGATTTATCTATTAATTTTGTCTGTTTGATTGTTCCTGTTAATATGTTTGAATTGCTTTAGCACTTTTACTTCTTGGTTGTATTTTTATTGTTGGTATTAATGAAATTATTTTCTTATATTCAAAGTAAATTAATAAAAAAGAACGTGTGAATATAACGTTATTATCATTCTTTTATTTACTTTGCAAAATCATGTGGAAAGAGGATATGCAAAGTTTTAAATAACTCTCATTGGTTCCCACATTCTCTTAGTATTGATTACATTTTCAAATTTATAATTTTAAAATTATTTATACTTTTAATGTTTTATTTTAAAAAAAGATTTTTGATTATGCTTCAATACGATTTTTAATAATCGCATAATTCTTTTTTCTTTTTCTTTTTCTCTTCGATTTGTTTCATTTCATTCCAATTATAATTTATTCTTATCAGAATTAATAAATGCACCCTTATTGCTTAATATTATATTAGTTTTTTATTATAATTATTTTTTAAAAAAAAAACACATGTCTCATTTATATATCTTTATAACATATTTACATATGTATTAAATACATTAAGTATAATCATATCCTATTAAATTTTATCGTATAATTGGATAGATTTGATCCAAAAAAAATTAATCTGCAAGCTAATTTACAATGTCAATTTGAGAGCAACTAACTTCACAATTTTGAACATATAATTTTTTTTATCATAATTACTTCAAAAAAAAAAAACTAAAACTAAAACGAAGAAAAAAATCATAACACAACAATTTTTTTTTTTGGAAGAAATAATTTTATTAAAAATTTGATTAGATATGAAGATGAAAGTATTAAATTTCTCAAAACAATACATGTCGGTTTGAGGGAATAGATATTCCAATCCCTTTAAGATAACGAAATAAAATTCGTTGAAAACGCATATTTCCTTATATAAAGAATTAGTGCCATTGTCTACTTGACGAGAATAATTATTCCTCTTCCTAAAAATTTAGTATTCAGTGCATTCTTCAAATTTATTTCGTTATAATTTATATTCCAAGTTTTTTATTCTTACGCATTGTTGTTATTAATTTAATGGTAATTTTAATTAGGTGACAATATTACAACAATTAAAATTATTAAGACTATAATTATTTTTTATTAATGGTAATTTTATCAACACAAATGACACTAATAAATATTTAATTATAAAGATATAAAAATAAATTTAAACATTTTTATTATAATAATAATAATAATAATAATAATTATAATTATATTATTATCCATTTAATTTTATGGACCGAACATACTCACTTTCAAAATATTAAAATAATTAAGCTATAGATCTTATTGTAAAAAAAAAAAATTAAAAGAATAAATATTAGATATGGTACGGAGGAAAATTTAAATAATGAACGACAATTTTAATAAACAAATCTTACCAATTTTTTTTTTTAATAAAACAAAGACCAATCATAAATTTAGAGAAATTATTCTTATTGAACAGTAGAATGTAGATTCGAGACTAAAGAACCTATGTACCAATATTGAGTATAAGCATAATTTTAGGTACTTTTGTGATTGATAAATTCAAATAAATGTCAATGATTCAGAGAATGTAACAATAGTCTTAATTCTAGTGAGATTTTTTTCCGACAAAAAAATCAAATAAATTTAGAGAACAAAAAATTCATATATTTCTTTTTTGTCCAAAGAAAAAAAGAAATTTCATGTGTCATCCTCCAAAGATTTTACAAAATCTAATTTATTGACTGTAAATAATTGAAAAAAGCATATTACAAGAAAGAAGAAATTTCATATAAGATTTGGAGAACCTAATTTATGGACTCTAAATAATTAAAAACAGAAGAAGCATATAATTAATTAAAATCAATTTAAATATCTTTTATTAATTCAATTATATTTTTTCAAATCCAAGAACTTTTAATGAGTAATAATCTTTATGCACTCTTAAAATTACACGTGATTATGAAGAAAAAAATATAATTTATTTATGGAAGAAGGAATGAAAAATAGTTTAAGTAGAATATGAGATCATTAATTCGCTATCAACCTTAAAGAGATCCATTATGGAAGAAAAAAAATATATAAATCTATTTATGGATGAAGAAATGAAAAATAGTGTCTGTAGAATATGACTTTACTATCACAAAAGTCCTAATTTGAAAGTATATAGTTCTAATTTAATTTACTCTCACATGCCGTGGGTTAGTCTACTTTATTAAATAATAATAATAATAATAATAATAATAATAATTAATTGTTAAAATAATAGTGTAATTTAAAAAAAAAAAATGTGTAAATTGGTAATTTATTAATTAACTTTAGTAAACTAACTATAATAAAGACAAAAAATTGTACAAAATAAAGTGTTCCTGACACATATTATTAAAAATAAATTTAACATTTTAAAATTTTTAATTAAAAAAATAAAAAGCATAAAGCTAAGTCCACCCCAAAAAAAATAAAACTCTCATAGTCTAAATATAATTTTTTGAACTTATTTTAAAATTTGTATAAAATTATTATTCTTATTCTACTCAATCAAAAAACTCATTATATTAAATTATATATTTAATAAAATTATGATACTATTTCTATACTGTAATATATATGTGTGTAATATATATATATATATATATATATATATATATATATATATATATGTGTGTGTGTGTACACATTTTTGGCAGAATTACTTAAAAAATAAGAAAAATATTTTGGGTACATAAATTTATATTAATATTTATATTTGTATTAATTAAATTGTAATATATTATTAAATTATCTTAAAAAATAAATAATTTTTTTAATTATTTAATTATGTATAAATTATAATTAATATAAATATAAATATAAATTTAAGCATTAACACTTTTTCAAAACCAAAGTGTCAAAAGCTTGAATTAAGTTTAATAACTATTTATAAGTTTTATATTAATATTAAAGTTATAAAAAGTAAATAAATAAAAAAATTGCCAAAACCCCAAAGCCATTCTCAAGTCTCAATTCATAAAATCAATTAACGACTTTAAGAAAAAAGCATGTTGCCACTCTCTCTCATAGGAGATAGACTTAATCAAATTTAAAAAATTAAAAAAAAAAAGTAAAAACAATTTAAAAATATATGTGAGTTATATAAAACATTTAAATCTATCTTTATTTTAAAATATATTTACATTCTTCATAAATGAGTACAATAAAATAAAATAAATAATATGGGAGATAATAATATGTAAAAATCTTTTTTTTTTAAATAATGATTAGAGAAATTTGAATATATATTTGTCATAAGATATATTACTTTTTTTAAATAAAAATTTTAAAAAATAATATTTTTAAAATTTATAATATAAAAAATAATATTTATTATTTTAAATTATATATTTTTATTATTAAAAAAGATTATTATATTATTTTTTAAAATCATTTAAATTAAATAGTTATAATTTAAAGTTTAAATATTCAACAATTATAATAATATTATATAAAATTTAATTTAATTAAATATTATTTTTATTATTATAAAATTTAAGTTGTTATTTTAATAATTTTCCTTTTAAAAAAAATTCTTAGAAAGAGACACAGACAGAGACAAGGGAAGTAGGTTGTCCTTTACAGACTGTACACTGTAATTACCCACTTCTCTTACTAACCAACTCCCCACCTGTCTAAAACCGCCATTTTTAACGGATTTCCCTCTCTAATTTCTCCATTTCATAAAAAACCCTCAGCTTTTCTCTCTCTTTCTTTTCTATCCCCGTCTAGGGTTTCGAATACTGTTCTCTCTCTCCCCCCCCTGTTTCTGTCTCTTCGTTCTCGGAGAGGGTCACAATCGCATCTCATTCAATGAATCATTAGGGTTTTCCCCACTTCAAATGAATCTCATTTGCTCACTCTACTTCCTCTCTCTACTCTTTGTCTCGGCCTTCGCCGTCTCCGAACCGGAGCTCCGAGCTCTCATAGAGTTCAAAAAGGGGATCCAAGACGACCCGCTTGGGAAGGTCTTGGACACATGGAACTACGCTTCTCTTGCTTCCAATCAGGAAGATTGCCCTCCATGGGCTGGCGTTTTCTGCGACGAAAATGGCAATGTGACTGCCATAGTGCTGGACCAGCTTGGTCTAGGTGGCGAGTTGAAGTTTCACACTTTGATTGGTCTTGGAAAGCTTATGAATCTTAGTATTTCGGGTAATAACTTATCGGGTCGAATCGCACCTGCATTGGGTACAATGACTTCGTTGCAATTTCTGGATCTATCTCGGAATGGGTTCTACGGGCCAATCCCTGAGCGGATCAACGGGTTATGGGGTTTGAAGTATCTGAATCTTTCACAAAACAAGTTTAAGGGTGGGTTTCCTGGGCTGACGAATCTTCAGCAGTTGAAAGTGTTCGATTTGCATTCCAATGATTTCTGGGGAGATGTTGGAGAATTGTTACGTCAGTTGCGCAATGTGGAGTATGTTGATTTGAGCAAAAATGGGTTTTTTGGTGGGCTTTCTGTTGATTTGGAGGATGTTTCGAGCTTAGCTAACACTCTTCGTCACTTGAACTTGAGTCAAAATAGGTTGAATGGTGGGTTCTTTAATGATAAAGCTATTCAATTGTTTGGCAACTTGGCAGTTTTAGATTTGGGTGATAATCAGGTCTCTGGAGAGCTCCCTTCTTTTGGATCGTTGCCTAATTTGCGGGTGTTGCGGTTGGGGAACAATCAGTTGTTTGGGTCTGTTCCATCGGAGTTGCTAGAAACTTCTATACCATTGGTTGAATTGGATCTTAGTAACAATGGTTTTACAGGTTGCTATTGCCCTTCTTTGTACGATTAATTATTATTATAATATATGCAGCGCTAAACGAAATTTTAGCTATTAATACATGCATTTTTATTTATTTATTTATTTATTAATTGCTTCAATGTTGTTGTAGCGCTATGCATTTCTTTTTTGGGTATCCATTTCAAGTAGATTGGTTACATGGATTGAAGAATTATTGCTTTCCTTTCTCCAATCTGTACACGTTGTTTGAGTTCTACAATATTAAGAGAACCAGTTATTCTTTTCCTCCTGGAGTATCATCTTTGGAAGTCTCTGGATGTTATTTTCATGATTGAAATTGGTATAGTTGTTCTTGAGGTCATATGGACTGATATACACAGCAAAAATGTTTTTGGCAATCATGGTGATTTTGTAGTTTTGAATCTTCATGATTATAATTGCTTATTTTCAGAGTAGGTATGAACTTCATTTTAGTTATAAGTGGGCACTGCACCAATTTTGAGCTGTTTTCTTGATTATTTTAGCAATTAAATTTAGTAAAATGAGATAAGTTATGAATTGGTGAAAATTATCCCCAGGCTGTATTTGCTGTGCACGATGTAGTTCTGTCTGATTTCAAGTTAGCCACTTTTGACACATTTTTGAGAGTGCAAGATGATCTCTCAAACTAATGTGTAGAAGAATTATTTTGTTGACTAAGATTGCAATGCAGAATGTGCTCAGTTCTTTTCTGTTGTTTACAACAACTTTTATCATGTGATATGAGGGCATGAGAGTTAGGATGAAATTGTAAATGCCTTGATGAGATTCTTAACATCTCAATATAGTCAAAAGTTCTACGGAGATGTGCTTATAAATGTATCCTAGATCAGCTGGCATATGTTGCTAAACTGTGCTTAAAATATAATTTTTATGTGTTTGATCAAGGACAAAACTTGTTTGCGTTCAGGAAAACATCAAATTAGCTAAAATTCAATGCATGTATCTAGTATTTGATATTCTTTTTTTGTTTTATGTTCAGGTTCAATTCGAGGAAGTAACTCAACAACTTTGAAGTTTATGAACTTGTCGTGCAACAGTTTGTCTGGCACATTGCCCGCAGTTCTGAAGTCATGCACAGTCATGGACTTGAGCAGGAATATGGTTTCTGGTGACATATCTGTCATGCAGGATTGGGAAGCTCCATTAGAGGTTCTTGACTTAAGTTCAAACAAGTTGTCTGGGAGCTTTCCTAAGATGAGTTCACAGTTCAGTGCATTAAGTGTACTTAACTTGAGAAACAATTCCATAGGAGGCACTTTGCCATCTATACCAGAGACATCTCCCAGACTGGATTCAGTTGATGTTAGTTCTAATGAACTTAATGGGCCTATCCCTGGTAGCTTCTTCACTTCTATGACGTTGAGAAGGCTGATTCTTTCCGGGAATCATTTCACTGGCTCTATTTCTTTTCGAGGCTCACGTGTCGGTGAATTGTTAGCTTTATCTTCAAGTCCCCCCATGGAATATCTTGATATCTCCAGTAATTCTCTGTCAGGTGCACTGCCTTCAGATCTAGGGAACATGGAAAGTCTCAGATTGTTGAATCTTGCGAAGAATGAATTTTCAGGACAGCTGCCAAGTGATTTGAAGAAACTTGGTAGCTTGGAGTCCCTGGATTTGTCTGACAACAAATTTACTGGTGAAATTCCTAACAAGCTTGCATTCAGCTTAAAAGTTTTTAATGTATCTAATAATGATCTTTCTGGCCCAGTTCCAGATAATTTGAGAAAATTCCCAGTCACTTCCTTTCACCCGGGAAATAAATTGTTAATCTTACCAAATGACCCCCACCAGCCACATATGCATCTACTCGTTTTCCTGATCAAGGAAAACATCATAGCTCAAAGGGTAATATCAGAATAGCAATCATTCTTGCCTCGATTGGGGCTGTTGTGATGATATTTTTTGTTTTAATGGCATATCATCGGTTACAACCTAAAGAATTTCATGAGCGAATTGGATTTGGAGGTCAAAGTACAGGAAGAGATGTGAAGTCACTTTTCAAGTTCCAAACAAATGTTCAACCCCCTCCAACTTTGAGTTTTTCCAATGATCACCTCCTCACTTCAAAATCAGGATCATTGTCTGGTCAGGTGGAGTTTCCAACTGAAATTGTTGACCACCTCTCAACTGGGGAAGTGGCAACTTCATCATCATATGTAAATCCTCTAGATAACCATCCTGCACCTTCTGGAAGTAAATCATCCCCAGGTTCCCCACTATCTTCTTCTCCTCGGTTTATAGAAGCAAGTGAACAACCAGTGAAGCTGGATGTGTACTCACCAGATCGGTTGGCTGGAGAACTATTCTTCCTGGATACTTCTCTGGAATTCACTGCTGAAGAACTATCTCAAGCTCCAGCAGAAGTTCTTGGCAGAAGCAGCCATGGAACTCTATACAAGGCTACTTTAGATAATGGGCATATGCTGACTGTGAAATGGTTACGAGTTGGTTTGGTCAAACTTAAGAAAGAGTTTGCTAAGGAAGTCAAGAGGATTGGATCTATACGGCATCCAAACATCGTTCCATTACGGGCATACTATTGGGGTCCCAGAGAACAAGAGAGACTTATTTTAACAGACTACATCCAGGGAGATAGCTTGGCCTTGCATCTTTATGGTAAAATTCTTAGCAAACCTTTTACTCATTTTTTTTTATGATTATTGTGCCAATGCTTTTGTATTCATTTACTGTTATTATTACTGTTAATATGGTTGGATCAGTAAGCGCAGCTTATTGAATTGTCTTGCTGCCAACTTCCGGTATTATTGTGCTGACGTTTTGTAAAAGAGTTAAACCTGATCCCTCCAAACAGATTTTTTCAGGTGGGGTGGCCTTGATAAATCTCTCTGCAGACTTGGAGGATGATTGTTTCAATAGACTATTAGTCTGCAGAACTTGATGGAGTTAGTTGAAATGATCATATTAATCTTTTTTCCAATTTTAGGATATTGCTTTGGCCATAATAATTTGCTTGCCTTTGAGGTGACTTTAGAGTTCAATCTAAGTGAAAATTAGGATAAGTCCTTATTTCTTTGATTTTCTGTAGGTACCATGTGCCACTTGTGTACCATATTGTTATTGCATGATCCTATAACAAATCTTTCAATAAATTGTCCAAAACTAAAACCTTGCTAGTGCCTTATGTACACTAACAAGGCAAAGGGAAATAGGATATACAGAGTAAAATGAAACCGAGGCTGTTGAAGGTCCTTTACGGTCACTCGGTTCCCTTGGTGTGTCTGTGTTGTATTACTTTATATTTTAGGTTCCTAAGCTTTGGTAAGGTACCACAAGCATTTACTTGAACAAAACTTAACTGAACACTTAGATTAGATATGCATTCCTCTTTTTCTTTCCCCCATTTTTTTTTTCATTTTAGATCTTGAAATCTTAGACTGTCTGGCAATCTTATTCAATGAGTTGTTTCTGTTGGTTTCTGATTAATTCATTAATGTGTTATGCAGAGTCAACTCCTCGAAGGTATTCTCCATTGTCATTCAATCAGAGACTAAAAGTTGCCGTAGAAGTTGCTCGGTGTCTACTTTATCTTCATGATAGAGGCGTGCCCCATGGAAACCTGAAGCCAACTAATATCCTACTAGGAGGCCCTGATTATAACGTCTGCCTTACTGATTACAGTCTTCACCGCCTAATGACACCAGATGGAATTGCTGAACAGATACTAAATATGGGAGCCCTAGGATACAGAGCTCCAGAACTTGCCTCTGCTACCAAACCGACCCTATCATTCAAAGCTGATATTTATGCTTTTGGAGTTATTCTGATGGAATTGTTAACTAGAAGAAGTGCAGGTGACATTATATCAGGCCAATCAGGAGCTGTTGATCTTACAGATTGGGTTCGGCTGTGTGACCAAGAAGGACGAGGAATGGACTGTATTGATCGAGATATAGGTGGTGGGGAAGAACCGTCTAAAGCAATGGATGAGTCTCTAGCTCTATCGCTCAAGTGTATTCTCCCTGTAAATGAGAGGCCTAACATTAGACAAGTCTTGGATGATCTCTGTTCTATAACGGTGTGAAATTTTTGTACATGTGTCTTGGAATTAGTTTTTTTTTTGTTCCTTGACCCAATTTTTTGTCATTTGTTCCCTTGTTTATTTTTTGCCCTCCTGAATTGTTTTAATCCTACTGATGTGAGGCTAATTTATCTCATTCCCCCTCCAGAAGTTTTCTTGTAAAGTGACAAATATCCATTGATTATTTGACAGTGTCTGAGTTTGATTGTTCATTATTAGGGTTTTTTTCCTTCATAGTTTTGTGTTCTCATTCTTTCTTTAACATAAATGACTTTTTTTTTTTTTAGGGTTTTAGGTGAAAATAGTCATGTAATTATAGACAAGTGATACATTACTTGTGTAATTATTTAGGTGAGAAAATTTAGTCCTATATTCCTACATTTAAAATAAATAGTTTAATTAATTCAAATTTTATAATTTTGTTTGAATTTTAACTTAATTATTCATGTGTTTGGCACCTGAGCACTTTTGGATTTCTAGTTGTTGGGAATTTAAAAAAAAAAATGGATGTGAAAAGCCCATTGAGTAAAAGAAATCAAATAAGAAAGAAAACAAATAAAAAAACAAAGGCAAATTCTACTAACATACCCCCTTTTTTTCAACCACATACCCCCACATATACATCCCACACATCCCTTGAGGGGTATGTGCTTAGGAAATAGGGGGTATGCATTTAGAATGGGCCAAAAACAAATCATAACTTTTCACTTCTGTCATCAATGTTTTCCTTAGAGCTTCTTTAAAGCTTATTAGATCTACCCAAGCCCATTTATTACACCCTTGTGTCTCCATTCTAAGCTTTCTCACTCTATTCTCAGTCTTATCATTCTATTCCTAACCATTTTAATCCGTTCAAATTGGTAGCCAAGGAGCAGTTGCTGGAGATAACTACCTTCTTCATTGGTCCTGTTCATTTTGTGGAAGTTGCCTGCTAAACGAAAGATCACGCAGGATCACCCAATTCGTTGAGAGAAAATTGAGGAGTTCATGTGGTTCAGAGAAGAGAGGGATAGCAAATATGTCGATTTTCAGGGGCATGTCTACCCACTAAACAAAGGCGAAATTTAGGAGGGACAAGGATGTTACCTATTTGTGCTTTTAAAAACAAACTTTGGTGTCTTAGATTCAGATGACAATCTTTTCTTGATAGAACTTATATTCTGATTGTTATTTTATTTGTTAAGTTTTCTTTCTTTTAAGCAATTGTTTTTTTTTTTTGACTGATTAAGTTAAAATTTGGATAAAATTGTAAATTTTGAATTAATTGAACCATTTATTTTAATTATAAGACAAAATTTGCTCACCTAAACAGGTACACTCGTAATTTATTAAATTTTACGGGATTATTTTGAATTTGACCAAAAATCCTTTTTTTTTTTTTGGGTTATATCAACAGAAATAACAGTTCAGTGTAGGGATGGCAATTTGACCCGACGGTTTGGGTACCCACGGGTATCCAACCCGTTCGGGTCAGTTCGGTTTGGGGCAAAACGGTTCGAAAACGAATCGGAGCATTATTCATTTGATTTAAAACAGTTCGGTTCGGGGCAAAACTTCGTTCGGTTCGAGGCACCATTTGGATACCCGTTTATCTACTAAAAAAAATTATAATATTTTTTTCCCCAATTTTTTTTAAAAACGGGTCAACAGTTCGGGTTTTTTAACCCGTAGATATTACCCGAACCGAACCGAATCCGTTTTGTTTGAAACGGTTCAGTTCAATTTGAACCGCGGGTCAAAACAGTTCGGGTCAAATCCGACCCGAACCGACCCATTGCCATCTCTAGTTCAGTGCTAAAAAAGTACACAACTTGTTATGATCATCTTCTCTTGTAGTTTATATGAATCTTTTGTTTTTATCTCCAAGAACATGTGCCAATACTTTAATTCGGTCCTCAAATAGAACACACGCAGACTGGATGTGTTGGACTGTTAGTTGATGCATATGTTTGTCTTCCTGTAGGAGTTCAAATGAACAATTGGAAAATGAAAAGTATGAGTTAACAAGTTTTGGATGTGTTTGTGGTTTACTTTGTGTTTGGCGTCGTTGTCTTACCACACTAATTACCTATGATTTATAAACAAAAAAGGGTTAAGTTCTCTACAGGTAATGTAATTCATTAAAATATATATTTTAGTAATGTATTTTTTAAAACAATATATGGAGTCCACTAATTCTTAAAGTCCCAATGGTATTTTTATTCACGAGTAAAATCAAAATTTTTCTTAAAGTTCACGTGCACGTAAACTTGGTAAATGGATTAACAACCATGCCATTTCAAACAGATTAAAAGATAGCTTCTAAGAGATCGGATTATAAAAGTCCAGATTATGTAATTTATATTATTTGATCTTTTAAATTATAAGTAGTGTTATTTAGTCTTAATTAAAAAGACAAAATACATATTAATAATTTTTTAATTAAAAGATTATTTTTTAATTAATATTTTAATATATAAACATTAAAGTAATATAATTTTTTATTAATTTACTTATTAAAAAATAATATTTTAATTAAAAAATTATTAAAATTATGTGTTTTGTCTTGGCTCTTTTTTCTAAAATTAAGGGAACAAATAATACTACTTATAATCTAATCTAAGAGACCAAATAACAGAAATGATCTAATCTGGAACCTGCATGATACTTTTTTCTAAAAATAACATAGTAGTTAGCAATGCATTAACTGATATGAACGCAAAATGTGCAAGTATGAACGATTCTCAAGACCTGCTCAATTTCATGCCAGAGAGGACTGTTGTCTCCTGGACAACAATCATAGCAGGCTGTGGTTTCATTGGTGAATTTAAGGAAGTTTTAAGTCTTTTCTACTAGATGATGGAGCTGGGTTTGATACCAAACCATACCACATTTCTTGCTGTTCTTCAAGCTTGCGCTCATGCCGGTCTCCTTGAGAAAATATTACGGTTCTTTGATACGATGACAAAAGTGTACAATATAAAGCCTCCCTTTGACCATTTTTCCTGTTTTGTTGATCTACTTGGACGCATGGGTAAAGTAAAAGAAGCATTATAGCTCTGCATTTGCGTCGCATGTACACCGATCCCAGTTTGGAGATGCTTTCATGTTATTCGTGAAAATTATGCTGTTAGGTTCTGATGAGACAGAGATATAAAACGTTCATAATTATTTTTTAATGAGAGATTCTCAGTGGTCTTGACAGCAATTGTAAAACATAGGGTATTATATCTGCCAATTTCAAAAGCAGAACACTCACTCTATCTAAGTAAAAGAGTTCTATTTGTTTTATTCAGGGAATAAAACAATCATCTGAATTGATTTCAACAATAAGTACAACAAAATACTGAGAGAAGAGAAGGGGGAAGCAAAAGGGATAGACCCTCTAATTTCCTTTCTTATAGTTCTACAATACAAAAGAACCCTTCATTTTAGAATCTTGTGCTTCCTGTGGTATGACAAAACCCGAACTATTTTCAACAATACCATGACATAAATATCATGTGTAGCCCACATTTTCCACACCTAGCTGAAAAGTTGAATTTGGTTTCGGAGGTAGTCCATATAAAACCTGCTGCAGGTGAAATCTATGTTCTAATCCAACTGCATCCAGGTTGCTTCATTGTCCCTGTTGTCCTCATCAGCTCCCTTATGTTAGTTGCTTCTTGCCACTGACCAGCAGCTGCATAAATATTTGCTAAAAGCACATAAACTGAAGGATTATTTTGTTCTGTTTCAAGCAGAAACCCTGCAATAATTCTTCCTAGCCTTAGATTACCATGTGATGCGCATGCACTGAACAACGACCACCAGACATTCGAATGTGCTCTCAAATGCTTATTATCTATTATCATTTCAGCCTCGTCAAGATACCCACCACGACCAAGAAGGTCAACAATACAAGAAAAATGATCCACCCCAGGCATAAAGCCATAGTCATTCACCATAGAGTTAAAAATCAGTGTCCCATCATCAACTAAACTGGCATGACTGCAAGCTGAAAGAACTGCAGTGAAGGTTGCTAGATCTGGTTTAACCCGTGATAAATCTTGCATTGCTTTAAAACATTGCACAGCTTCCTTTCCTTGCCCGTGTTGCCCGTATGCAGATATCATGGCATTATAAGAGACAATATCTCTTTCATTCATTGCATTGAATACTCTAAATGAAAAATCTAAAATGCCACATTTAGCATACATAGTGATAAGGGCATTGCCTAAACATGTCTCCACAAGAAGCCCAGACCCTAAAAGATAGCCATGAACTTGTTTTCCTAGCTTTAAGGCCGAAATGCCTGCACAAATGCTCAAAATAATTGTGAAGGTGTACACATTTGGTTTGATTTCTGATCTCAGGAGCTTCGAAAATAGTTCCAATCCTTTGGTTGTAAATCCATTAAACAGCAAACCAGAAATTATAGTGTTCCAGGAGACCAGATTTTTCGGGTTCATATCCTTGAATATTTGATAAGAAAAGTTCATCTTACCATTCTTAGAATATGCAGAAATTAAAGCATTTGAAACCTGTATTTTAAGGATAAGCCCATTCTTGAAAACCAGGGCTTGCACTGTTTCCACAATTTCAATGGATTCGGAGCTTGCTAACAAACTTCCAAAAGTATATTCATCTGGTTTGATTTCTTGCCT
The DNA here is from genome assembly GCA_029378325.1 of Elaeagnus macrophylla. Classification (NCBI taxonomy): domain Eukaryota; kingdom Viridiplantae; phylum Streptophyta; class Magnoliopsida; order Rosales; family Elaeagnaceae; genus Elaeagnus; species Elaeagnus macrophylla. The sequence continues at coordinate 35,775,399 of CM055641.1, forward strand.
TTGCATTTGCAGGTAGGTCAAGAGAGAAAATTTACCATTCTTCCCTTGAGCATAACTCGAAATCATAGTGTTCCACGAGACAATGTCCTTCTCATTCAATCTATGAAAGATCATGGAAGCGGCATCTATATCCCCACAACTGGAATACATGGTTATTGCGGCATTGCTTACTGAAGTGCAGGCTTCAAAACCCAACTTAATAGCAGAGGTATGCAGTTGGTGAGCAATCCTAGCATCTGAACATGAGCTCATGACACTCACAAAAGTGAGCTCAGTTGGTCTGAAACAAGCCTCTTGCATCTCTGTAAACAATTTCAAAGCCTCTTCCTCTCTACCTACGCTTACTAAACCATCTATCATAACATTAAAAGTAATTTGATCATATGACATATCTACTGCCTCTTCAAAAACCTTGTATGCATCCTGGATGCTTTGACACTTGAAATACAATGTGAGCAGAGCATTAACAACAGAGTTCTTACAAATAAAACCTGTTTTCAAGACTAACGAATGAACCTGCCACCCAAACTCGAAAGCGGCCATGGAACACGAACTTAAAACACTAGCAAAAGTGTATTTATCATGCTTTACACCAATCCTGTGCATTTCACCAAATAAATTAATAGAAACATACCAATTTCCATTTTCAGCAGAACCGGTAATTAGTGCGTTCCAAATAGCCACAGTACATACGGGCATTTTATCAAACAGTCCAAGTGCATGTTCCACATGTCCCAACTTAGTACAAGCCGACACAAGGGTAGTCCAAGAATAGACATCTGGGTTTTCAATCTCATTGAAAACCCATTTAACAGAGTCCAAGTCTTCTGCTTTTGCATAAAGTGAAAGAAGAGTATTGGCAACATGAGGGTAGGCTTTGAGGCCAGCACGAACGGCAAAGGCATGGAGTTGGTTCCCAAACGCAAGGTCTCGAAGATTGGCACAGGCGGTGAGGGCGGTGGAGAGAGTATAGTGATCAAGTTTTGAGCATTGTGACGAGTGAATTTGATTGAACAGTTGGAGGGTATCTTTGTAATTGTTGGAACGATTGAGATTTGCAAGCTTGCGGTTGAGTTGGAGAATTTGCTCCACGAAGGGTTCAGATACGCTTGCTATGATTTCTTTGCAGAACGAGAACCTCATTGATCATTTTGCTTTTATCTTTAATCAAGTTCATGGATAGTGAAGAGTGTTAGTTGAAGTAAGTCCCAATGTCGGGCCTTTTCATCCCGCCATAAGGCAAGTTTATTCCCCGGGGGTAACCCTACTTCAAAAATGGTTATTAGAGGAGGTAATATTAATTAATTAACTTGAGCTCCAAATTAGTCCAATTTAATTTTTAAAAGTTTTTTTTTTTTTTACCCATCTAATAAATTATTTTATATTTTTGACCTCTACTTAATAATTTTCAACATCGAACATACTTAGTAAAGTAAAAAAAAAAAAAATCAAAAGTAAAAGCACACTTTTTTTAAAAATTTGACAGCTTTATTCATATTAGAGGAAAAAAAAAAATTCAGCTTTATTTTTTCTTCTAAAAATTACAATTATTGTTCAACTTGAACAACATTTAACTAAAATAATGGATGGAATTCTAGGAACATCCCAATTATGTTTTCGATTTTACTTACATCATTATTTAAATAACACGTATAATTTTATTTTATTAATATACTCTTTTCACATTTTAAGAAAATTAATGTATAAAAAAAATAAAATTTATACATATCACTTAAAAAACTATGCAATTAAAAATAAGAATATTGCTAGCATTTCTCTAACAAACAATTATAAACATTCATGTTACAAGTGGTCGAAGAAAACTAAAGTTTTTAGAAAAATTATATAAAATAATCATTTTAGAACGTTGGCATTGGTGTAAATTCTTTAAGAAAATTACATAAAATAAAACTATTAAATTTATAATAATAAAAATAATATTGAACAGATTTAATTAATTAGAATTAATATTAAACATGTCTAATTAACTATTATTCAATTTGAACAACATTTAACTAAAAATTAATCAAAGTTTTTGGACTTGGAGAATTTTTTAATAAAATATTTAAGTTAAATATAAAAAATTTTAAAGGGTTTAATAAATGTTATTTTTCTCAAATAATATCATAGCTAAGGGATAGGAGTGGGTTTCTCTCAAATTCTTTTGAAAATAATTTAAATTGTTTTCAATAAAATAGAAAATAAGTGACATGTTTATAAGATCATTCCGATTGGTTTATTTTATGTTGAGAAGCATTGACAATTAAAATATTTTGTGATAAAATACGATTAGATAATAAAAAAAAATTAGCCAAATATTTCAGTCGGTCACTTTCAGCATATACTAGCATTTTTTAGGACCCACTTTGAAGACTTAGATTGAAGCAGAGTATAATTATTATATTTAAACTTATATTAATTAACGTGTGTCATGAAGCAAAACAACACTAGAAATAAAAATAATATTAACGTAAAGATTCAACCACATCTAACTTTCCAGATTGAAATAAGTTGATTAGGAGGCTGCACTAGATGTTACTTCCGCTATAAAGAATTCATATGGAATGTGGGATATTAGCTCAAGTCTCAACCATCCTTAACAAATTTGTCATAATTAGAACAGAATAATTTCTGACGTACATTTGAACACCTTTGAGTTAGCAAATAATGATTAGCACATACTAATCAAAATCTCATTCGATAATATCCGGACAACCCTCTTCAGACTCTGCACATCAGATCAAACATTAGAAAGGAAAAACAAAAATATAATAAACCACCCCTATCTAAAGTTTATACACTCCTTTTAGATAAACAAAGATTATACACTCTTGTACACAATGTTGGTAGATTTAATTCGTACTTCAGTGCCTTTAATTTCAATATCTCAAAACATATCCATATTCTAGAACATGAAAGTGATAAGCCTGATTTTCAAGGTGTACACGCCCAATTCTATAAATTTACATCAAATTGGAGTGTCTAAATATCCACAGCTATGTCCATGTCTTGGTACTAATAAAGAGTACTGGAAACATAGGTCTAACTGTAAGGACAATGATAGATTAGAAATAGAAGTATTCTTACCATGTATGGCTTCCATGTTTTCTTCCTTGTAAACACCAAGGGGAGAGCCATGGACTGACAAAAGCATTTCTCCAGGCTTTGGGAGCCTAACTGTTTTGGGTGTCATACCAAAAGACATCCTTTGGCTGTATGCCTGCAACGTTGGTCAGAGTCAGTCTGATGGAAACCTAATGGAGATCCAAAATGCTTTTAACTCAAAACTTGCAAGGTTTGCTTCTTCCTTTTATTTTGCTTATTTTCAGTAAGCTAATTCTCATCATGATAAGCTGCCTACTGCTATGTTGAATCAAGAAAAAGGAACTGCAACTCAATTCCTAGTAGACTTCTTTCTGATATTCCAAATACATTCAACACATGATACCCTGGGAATTGTAAAATATTTATGCGATTTTGCATCATGGATAACAAGCTAAAACTTAACTCATGGGAGAGATGAGGCTTACTAAAGCCAGCCTCAAAATAGTAATTTGAAACCAAGGATAATTGGCTACTTTATTTCATCTAAAAGAGATTAGGCTTACTAAAGGGAGCCTCAAAATAGTAATTTGAAACCTTGGATAACTGGCTACTTTATTTCATCTAAACACAACCTTCCAAGTCAGTTCTATGCATAGAACCCTGCATGCATTCAGATAATTGTTTTGCCCTTTCTTTTTACAGTTCTCCTTGTCAAGCAATGTTACAAAGTAGCTCCTAAAACAACTAACCAAACAATAATTCACCTCAATGAGACCTAAGCCCACTACGAAAGAAATATGCAAATCTAGAAAATAGTTACAAACCCCAGGGGTCTGAAGAGCATCTTGCATCCCATGTAATTGAATATCAGAAGGCTCCTCCAGAAACTGCAAAAAAGTAAAATGAGGAATTACATGAATTTAAATACAGTAACATATAAGGAGAATCTAGGCTGCTTTGGATGTGCTTGCATAAGTTTCTTCATCAGTGCAAGTTTCTGAATAAACTTGTAAGAAATTCATCTTTTGTTTTCCTAACTAGTTAGGCAAATTATTATTAAAAGAAAACCTAGTTAAGAAAATTTAGAAACCCCCTTAAAATTTGTGAATAAACATCAATGATGAGAAAACATACAAAATCTTTAATCTGCATATTATCAGCAGCTAGAATCCTTGCTTTCCCTGCCACTGACCGAATAATATCTGTAAGATACAACGAATTAATGAAATAACTTGAGTTTACACTTCACAAACCAATAATTCACTATTACCCGTCTTGTTTGACAATTCAAAGCCACTAAAAGGCTGGACTGCAGCAGAACAGTCAGAATATGCTACGGACAACCGAGACAAAAGGGAAGCACGCAAATCCCTTTCATCATTTAAAGAGGCATTGCCATCTTTGATATTGCATTGCACATCTAGTTGCCCATGCTCGCCATTTCTTAAAAGTGAAAGTGTAGGGAAGTTTTGTTCAAAAAATTGCAAAGCAGGGGTCTGCAGCTGCTGCTTGTTGAAATATGAGCGAATCATACGCAATTCAGTTAACAAATGCTCAATTTGTACATCTCGAATAGCCTTAATGGCATATATTTGTCTCTCAACTGTCAAATACAAAATATCATAAAAATTTAAACAAATTGAGAAGAATATGAAGAACTGCAATATACTGCACTCATGAAATATGGTTATTCAAAAGAGTATCTGTAAAACATTAGAAGTCAATTTCTTGATTGGTGGAGGCCTTCAATCACTTTCTTTTTTAATAGCTCATTTTAAGTCACTTTGCTTTTAAAAATGAGCAAATTCACTTCAATTTATATTATTATATTTAAATTAAAGAAAAATACACACAAGATAAGAAACATTGTTGGAAATAAACTAATATATTTCATTTGCTTTTATTTTTTAACAAAACAATCTTAGGCTCACAAATATCTTATATTATATGCAAGTGTTTTTAAATAATAAACAAAACTTTCTAAAGTTAAATGATTCCATCTTTTGGCCTTAGAACATATAATTAATTTTTTTTGTTAAGAGAATATATAGCTATTTATTATTAATTATATCAATATTTATTAAAATTAAATTAAAAAGATTGGTTAATAATATGACTAATTAACCAAGCGCTTCTGTTTAATTTTTATAATTATTAACAAATTAAATAATAAATGAACACTATTATATGCATAGATATATCATCATCTCAAGTGACATGGCAGTTTCTCATTTGTTATGGTTTAAAATGTCTGACTGTACTTACTAATAATATTGCACTACGCTATTTGTCATGCATCACAAATTCAAAGTATTTTTCATAATAAATAGTTATATTTTCTCTTAACAAAAGAATATGTAATTGCATAGTCTAACAGTACATGAGTTTGCTTAGCAAAAATTTGACCGTTCGGTACCAAGACTCTACATGTCAAGGTTAGCCTATCACCTTTCAAGTCTAAAACATGACCCTTGTCTAAAGACTTCAGTGGTCATTAAGAAAATACAAACGATAACTACTCTCAACGAGTCTCACATGCGTGCGACTTACTGATTGCTTCCTAACATCAAGATTACTTTACCAAGACGCTCGCCCCATCGTAAGGTTCCTCTTTATCAATGCATTATGCCACACAACTGCTCACTTAACTATGCAAGTCACACATATTAATAGCAAGTAGCACAACAATGTACCAAGGCTTAGTCAGCTTTCCATTCATCTTGTCGGGTCTCTTCATACATACCCTTAAATAGGCGACTTAACACTAAGGGTTAACTCTATGCCCAAAGGCCAACTCTAACTTGCATCCCTCGTACATGTATGCTCAATTCTATTCTTCATACTTTACTCAAACTAAAACTCATGCCAACTTATACTCAAATCATCCAAGTAAGTGTGTCTTCCATACAAGTAAATTCTATTAACACAAACTCACATGTCGTCTTAGTGAGCAACTTTTGATTCGAAGCCCCACATATGATGTCTTCATCTTTGCATGTTGTCGCTCACTTTCATGCCATCAAGCCATCAGATTCTTAGTGCTTGACCGAACCTATGACCAACATACATCCCGCTTGACATCACAATCATGAGATTTATCACATTCATAATGTGCTTTACTTAAAACAACGCTGTGTCACTAGCATGCCACTACTCATCAATGCACCATCATTGTGCAACGTCACTCATAAGGCTTGCCACATTCCCTCGAAGCTACCTTCTCGTGTGGAAATTATGCGCAATATTGACCCTTCCACATCACCGATACTGTCCCTAAAACTCTCAATCTTAAGGAGACATTAAGGTGCCCACTTAACACAACCAATGCCCACCCCATAAGCATTCTCAAGCTCACAGGCACCTCACCTAGCACATCATTCCCACGGGTGCCGGGGTGGTGGAAAGTTTGATACCATGCTTCCCCTAAAGAGCTCTTAGAGCGATTTTTTTTTGTTTCAGGAAGAAACATCACTTTGCACAAGGAGATATAAGCCTAAAATAATTCAATAATAATTATTTTGTCAATTATCGAAATACCCCTCATACAAACCGTGACATATAGCATAACCTTCTTCATATATGGAGTTTTATTTTAACTTCATCAAAAAAAATATTAATTCATTTTTTTTATAATTTAAATGAACATATATTTTTTAACATTGTAAAAAAAACGAACATATATTTTTAACATGGTAAGAAAATGAACATATGTTTTTTTTATTGAGAGAGTTAAAAGTAAAATCAATTGCATAACTAGATTATTTATGCATCATAGGAAAAAAGAAAAAGTTATACGCTCAAAAATCAAAAGATGGATCCATGTAGTATTATGAAGTTTGTTCTTTATTTAAAAAACTTACATATAATACGAGATATCTATTAACATAAGATTGTGTTTTAAATAATGGCAATAAATGAAAGTAATTTATTAATTTTTCACAATGTCCCTTATCATATGAGTATTTTTCTCTAATTTAAATATAATAATATAAATTAAAATAAATTTGCGTAACTTGGGGTAAACTACTCAAAAAGAAAGTGAATAAAGTGCAACAGTTGCAAAAGAAAGTAACTTATAATGCAATTCATCCAGTAAAACCAAGAAAGTTAAACCACTGGCAAAGGTAACAAATAATCAAAATGATCAAAAAGAAAGAAACACTTAGAGATTAGTAAATGAAGCACACACTCATGTTGACGTAGGGTAAAATTATACCATCTGGGTCAGTGAGCTCAGCTGCTTGCTTGTCAATTTTAGGGTTTTTTGCTTCAACACCAATTGAATCACCTCCAGCTGATGAGACAGCTTTTCTAATAGTTTTCTTAGCTTTTCGCTTTGGCATTGTCTTACAGAGGCATAATTTAGTTTTTTCCTGCATCATAATAACAGAGAAAGTCAAATTTCGTTTTTCTCTTGGGTAGTATATTTTTATGGTTGCTCTACATTTTGGTTTTGTCCTCCACCAAAGTAAACAACCAACATAGATTTCATCAAAAAATTGACAACAATTTGAAACCCAAGAAGAAGAAAAAAAGTATAAGCCTTCTTCACCATGTAATAGCTTAGAACAATGATATAAAAGAACCCATAAATTAAAAATAACATCAATAACAACAACAGCAAGAAGTAGTTCAGTTTCGCATCAAGAACTTTCTTCGCTTATAACCCAAAAATTTCTCAAATTCCAGATGGTGAAAAAGAATGCGCAAAAGAGAAATTGAGATGATACTTACAACCTTAGGAGTATTAACCCTTTGAGGCAAAGATGATATTAACAAGCACCGAAGATAATTTTAGTAAACGCGAGGCAAAACTAGGGTTTCAGTTTCCGCTCAGAGGTAAGGAATGGGAAAGACTAGCTGTTCTGATGATGAAGAGGCCGAAGAGGACTTCCAAGTTCAAAAACTATTTGTGAGGCTTTGGGGATTGGCATTTGGCGGTTTTGCTAACTCGTTTGAATTTGGGAATACGGATCTATCTTTTTCAATATTATTATTATTATTATTATTATTATTATTATTTAATGTTTTTGCTAAGTTGAAATGTCCACATTAGCCTACAATCTAGACCTTATTACAAGGTTTCAAATGCCAATTCGTCTACAAGGCCAACGGATCTACCTGAAGAGTTTTTCTTATTGAGATTTTTTTTTTTTTTTTTTTTAAGCTTAAGTGCACAATCAGTTACCAAACTTTTATCAAAATTATACTTAAATCTTTAAATTTTTTTACAATTCAATCTTTAAATATTTTAAATTTTACACTTAAGTCCTAAATTTTTTTTTTTATCCTTAATCAATTGCCAACTCAACATTCTTAATTTTAATCACGACACATGGGCTTAAAACTAACCCATGTGCTGATGTGGCACCATTTTCCTTACCATGATTAACACTTTAAGATTTGTTATTTTAATTTTATTTTTAATATCTTTTTTTTATTATTATTAATTGGTATGTTAATAATATCTAAATTAAAAAAATGTATTAATTTAGTGCAATTTTTACATGTAACTAGCATATATAATTTTAATAAAGAGTATTTTTGGTATTTTTATCTCTTTCCTCCCTTACAATCGAAACATTATTCTTTTAGCCAGTTTTTTTGTTTCTTCTCTCTTCTATATTTTAAACTAATCTATACTCTATAAAAGATGCATTAATTTAGTTGGCAAATACTTGCTTGATGTGTTCTTATTTGATAAATTTTTATTATAAAATACAATTTTTGACTGCAAAAATATTGATAAAACTTCAAGTTTTCTTTCCCAAGTGAAAAATATATAATAAGCTAAATAAAAATAAAAGTATTGTACCACATATTTTTGTAATTAACTAAAATTACTCTATTATTTCTAATATATAGCTTATACCCTTTTATTCTTTTTTTTTATTATTATTTTCCTTTTTTCTTTTTGGGAGTAAGGTCGAAGAGGTCCCTTATATTATGTTATTTATATAATTTAGTTCCTTATATTATAAGTTGTGTCATTTGGTCTTTTAGATTTAGAAAATGAGTCAATTAAGGACAAAATACATAATTTTAATGATTTTTAATGAAAATATTTTTTTTTTCATATTTTAATATCAAAAATATTAAAATAATATAATTTTTTCTTAATTAGCATCTTAAAAAATAATATTTTAATTAAAAAATCATTAAAATTATTAATTTTGTCATTAATTGGCCCTTTTTTCTAAAACTAAAGAATCAAATGACACAAATTTAAGGAGCCAAATAACTTAATCTGAGGAAACTTTATGACATTTTTTTTTCTTGTTTTATTTCCAAATGTAAATATTTTATTTTATTTTGTACTTTCATAGTTAACTAAATTCACTTTTTTTTTATAATCTAAACTTATCAGACAATAATGTATCAAATATGTATTGATTAATTATGATAATGTATTCTTTATAATGTATAAATCATATAAAAATGTAGAGGTAGAAGAGATAAAAAAAAATTAGCTAAAAATGTCAAAAATGACTAAAAAATATTGTACTTATTATAGGAGAGAAAATAGACGAAAACTATTTGAAAAAATAGTATTTATATTATAGGGGAGGGAATAGACGGAAAAAAATGGTTGAAAATACTAAAAATGATTGAAAAATATTATTTATGTTGTAAGGGAGAGAAATGCTAAAAATATTCTTCATTAAAATTGTATGTAATGGTTACAAATAAAAATTACATCAAATTATAATCTTTTTTTAAATGTACGTATCATTAAGGCATCAATTAAATAATAATAAAAAATGTGCCAAAAATAAAATTAGAGTATTATTAAAATAGCAAATCTAATAATTTTTATATCTAAAAAATGATTTGTAAGATATTTTAGGGCTTTTGAGAGTGAGTTTACAATGAAATAATAGTGGAGAATATTCTTCAAATTTCATTTTTTTTATTATGAAAAAATGATATGATAATTATAGATGATCAAATTTTAAATATATTTATTTATGTATTGTTTAATGTTAAAAATAATTTATAAAATTAATAATTTGATAATAATTAAAAAATATGAAGAAAAAAATATATATATATATAATAAAAAAATTAATCATTTATCTATGTTATCACTTATTTAACATAAAGAGCTAAATTAATCTTTTTGACATAATAAATTAAAAATACGTGTTATCACCCATCTTATTTTCATTATATATCATAAAATTGAATATTTCAAATTTTAATTACTTACCTAATGTTAAATCATATTTCTGTCCCGTTTTTGTTCTCCACCGTATCAACTTACACGTCATTAATAAACCATGTTTGAGGGACGACACCGTGAATATTTTATCCTTTCCGTTTCTCATTGCACGACGTTGTTGTGTGAGGAAGATTTTACATTTTTGCCCTTCTAATCATTTCACTCAATAGTTTCTCGAGCCACCACAGCCTGTTCTTGTTACACCGATGCCTCACCGAGAAAAGCAGAAAGCAACGGTGGCGGTGATTAGTGGGTTTAACGGGTAAGTTAATCATTGTAGCATCTCTGATCAATCTACGAATGTTCCTCAATCTGAGATCAACTTCACGAATGTTGTCGGTGGCTAAGGAAATCAACGATGCCATTTTCGAAATCCTTATTAACAGGCTCCTAGAGTAAAGCAATTGAATAGACGATCCAATAGCAAAGCCAAGGTCGACTTTAAATAGTGTCATCAATTGAACGAAAAAGGGAATCTCTATCTCGAGGATAAGAAAGTCATGCAAGCACTTGAGGTTTTGCTTAATGTGAAGCTCTGTACTCCGAAGTCGAAGGATGCAGAGATGTTTGAATTCTAACCTTCTTCTCTACTTGAGAGAAAATGATCCTCTGAAACAGGTACTTCATGTTATTTCATTCAATACTGTCTATTTTTTTTTTTTATAAGATTCAATACTCTCTATTCAAAATTGATATTTTAATTGTATCTTTTAGTAATTGTTTGATTAGGAAACAAGAACATCAATGGGTTTTTTTTAGCATTTTTTGATATGGTTTAATAGCTATTGTATTTAATGTTGCTATGAATTGTATGGTTGCTTATTCTACTTTTCTGTCATTTTATAGATTCATTCTTTGTTATGCTAAGCCTCGTACATGTATTTTTCTTTCTTTTATTATATTATCTGAAATATAATGGACACTCTTTGTTTGGTATTAATCTTTTGATTTATTATCTTGCTTAATGTCATTTTCATATTTACCTATGTGATATTCATTTCTTGCTGCAATTGCCATTGCTTTGAAACAAGTGGCTAATCCTAAGTGTAAGGTTTATTTTATATTGGCAATTTTCGTGGGCAAAATATTTGATTGTAATTTAAAATAGGAATTCAACGATTAATCAGACGATACAAGATGATGGAGTCACCAAGCTTGCAACGCCCATATGACAGGTAAAATATTCCATCATGCATACATCTGCACACAATTGAGCACGACACTTAGTATGGATCGTAACGAAAAATGTATTGTGCACATGTTGGTCGATCGATCGAGAGTATTGTTCGATCGATCGAGTTGTCGATCGATCGAGCCTGAGACAACTTCGATCTAGATTCTCTCTGTTTGGACTGGATCGATCGAGCAATTGGATAGATCGATCGAACCCTGTTCGATCGATCGAGTATAGAACAACTTCGATCCAGGTTCTCTCTGTTTGAGTTAGATCGATCGAGTTTTGTGTGTCGATCGATCGAGACCTTCTCGATCGATCGATCGAGCCAGTATTATATTCCTACTCAAACTCCTATTCTAAATTCGACCCTTATGTTATTTTTACATAATTGACCACATTTAATGTTAAGAACATAATTCTTATTTGAGGATAATGGTGGTAATTGGTAAATCCTGATAGGAGAAGAGTTATAGTGAATTGCAAATCCTATTTGAGCTAGGATTGGACTCTATATAAGTGAAGGGTTGTTTGTGCATAATGGTATCCTGAATCAACCTGAATTAATATTCTCTATCATCTGAGTTGTACTTTAACTTCTTCTCTTCATCTATCTTACTTAGGCGTTTTCATGTTATATTCATATGCCTAATTGATTCGTATGATACTTGAGCTTTATATGAATGTTCTAGGGTTTTGCTAGCTGATTTTGTTTCTACATCGCATGCTGATTGAATTTGCTAGTTAGGATTGTTTATTGTTTGAATCCACTCTAGGACACACATTGCACTTGTGTTTTTGTGCTAACGTTACAGGTGACAGGTTCAGTATTTCGTGTGACTCGAAATTACTGAAGGTGACGGGTTCAGTTGATCTTGTGTGACTCAAGTAGATCGGAACGTTGGTCCGGATCCAGACATCTAACTATTGGAGGCTGTGAAATGAGCAAGTGGCTCGTAAGTAAATTACAAAAAAGGGGATCTATCTGCGACGGGTAGTTCTGGACTCTATGGTTGTAATTGAACATAATTTTCATAGTGGATAGTTAGGTGGTCCGGTGGACCGGTGGTTTTCCTCTTAGGTCATTGTTGTGGCCTAGGTTGTTTCCACCTAAAAATATCGTGTGTCGTTTTATTATTCCGCATTTATCTTTACACGCGATTGCATGTCTGGCCGTTGTGATTAGATTATATATATTTAATATTTGTTGAAAATTGAAAATAACCTATTCACCCCCCTCTAAGCTTATTAGATCCGTAATTAAAAACTTTTTCACTAAGTAAGTGAAGGAAAATGCCCAAGCCTACTTTGTTTGAAAGAAAGTGAAGGAAAATGCCCAGGCCTACTTTGTTTGAAAGAAAATTACATGTGACAACGGGTCGGTTTGGGTCAGATCCAATCCAACTCGTTTTAACTTGCAGTTTAAATTGAACTGAACTATTTCAAACAAAACGGGTTCAATTATGGTAATATTCGTAGGTAAAAAAAAATCGAATTGTTGACCCAAAAAAAATTTCCCAAAAATGAAAAAACAAAATTTATACTTTTTTATATAATTAAAGTTTTTAGTAAATAAGCGGGTACTCAAATAGTGCCCCAAATCGACCCGATTTTTGTCCCAAAATGTTTTAAATAAAATAGATAATGTACAATTCGTTTCTAACTCAATTTGATCTAAATGGTTCAGGTATTCAAACTGTCGGATCAAATTATCATCCCTAAAGAAAATGATGCAAGCCTATAATTGGTGATATTCATGACAACTATGTGTTACTTTAGGAGGACTAAGCGGTAAAATTACAATATTTTTCTGTTTGTGTGGTAATGCTTTTGTGTTTGATTATTTCTTTTATTAAAATATTTCAATTGAGATAAATAAGTAATTAAGCCATACATATTCTTCGAAAGATATGAATGTAGTGCTTACATGTTTTTCCGACAAATATGTATGTAATGCTTTCATTCATTGTCTTTTGAATGAGTAACAATTTTTTATACTTGAAAAAAAAAATATACCAATTATATTTGTATGTAACATGTTACATTTACATTTATTTTTATATGTAACGTATTATATTTACTTTTATCGTTGTATGTAATATGTATATCTACATTTTTTTTTTTGTATGTAATATGTTACATTAACTCTATATTTGTATGTAACATATTACATCCATCTCTAACAAAATCACCGAAGCTCTAGTAAGAATGTAATATATTACATTGAACTTTACCATATCACAACCCCATCCTGCAAGGTCACTCGAGCTTCGGTGGGATCAACATCAAAGTCACTAGAGCTCTAGTAAGTTTACCAATAGAGTCGCCATAATTTCGATGAAGTTGGAGCATTAAGAGATATAGGATAAGAATATTTTCTTGTTATGTACACAAAACTATGAGTTTTAGGGTATTGAGTTGCTAATTTGAAAAAATTGTAATATTTATATAAAACCACGTTATTTAGGTCAATTGCTGCTATTGAATAGTGGAGAGAGACAAACCCAGCTCTAAAATGTGCCTACTTATCCTCACAGTTAGTCATAATTATATTTAGGGGTGTCCAAAAATTGGATCAAACCAATTGAAATTGAAAAATCAGACCAAATCGAATTAAATTGAACAGTTTTATAAATCATATGGTCTGATCTAGTTAATATTAACTCAAACAGTTGATGAAATGATTTAGTCCGATTTTACAAATTTTTTAACCAGTCGGAGCGAACCAGACCGTTATAAATATAAATTAAAAAATTATTTTTAAAAACATATTATATTATTATTTAACTAAAAAATAAAAAAAAATTATATATTATATTTTGATTTAAGAATATTATATATTATAAAAAAAATAATAAAATGTAAACTCTTAAGTCTTAAGTCTCAGACTCAAGTCTGAAACTATACAACTTTAACAGATTATGTAAAAGAGAACTACTGCTTGTATTGTTCTTGAGATTGTTGAAAACACAACAGCTTGTTGATTGAACTTTTCTTAATTACTTGTTTTTTGTGTTTGTTTTTGTTGAGCAGAGAACACCAAAAACTATTATCAACGTTTTAGCACAAGTATTTATTTGCTCTGCTCAGAACCAATTTTTTATTTTGTAAGTGCTGAGAAATAATAACAAGTTCAGAATATAATTTGTTATTTAGTGTATGTATTTAATATGATGTTGGTTCTTGTTTAATACAATTTAGTTTTCATAAAAAGATAATGTGCATTTTTTATGAGAGTAACCAAGTAGTTGGTTTGAATTGCATGGGAAATGCACTCCCAATATTCCTTAAATTTTTTCAAGTTTAGAAATGAAAGGAAAAAGAAAAAAAACCGTTGAAAACTGTTAACGAAAGTCAGATAAAATTGGATTAGATTGTTCAGTTACAACATTCATATTAGTTAAACAATCCGATTCGGTTTGGCTAAAGCAATATGAACGGTCCGATTTGGTTAATTTTTTTTACTAAAAATCGGACCAAACTAGATCGTGAACATTGGAGTGGACACTCCTAATTGTATCCCAGTTGGGTTGCAGAAATTATAGAATACTTCTAAATTAGCCAACAATTCTTATAAGTTAAACCACACATGTTTTTTTTTTTTAAAATAATAATTACACACTTATATACTTGTATAAGGGCAAATTCGAACTTATAAATTTTTAGTATCACAAAGACCGTATAAATTCAAATTTTAGCTTTCAAAAATAAAAATTATAGAAAATTCAAGGTATATGAATTTCATAAGAATATTTTCAGATATAAAAGATTTAGATAATATTATGAATAAACTCGGTAAAAAAAAAAAAAACTAAATATTTTTATGCTTTCTAAAAGGCTATATAAAAAGGTAAGGAGCTTGTATCTTAATAACATGTAGTTCATTTATGTATATAAAAGTTTTGGACATCGAGCCCTAGTTATTGTATGAGTAATATAATTATTAAAAGAATATCGTATAAAAAGAAGGGTAGTATGACACTTTTTTTTATAAATCGAATACATTGGTTAATTTTTTTAAAATTAGTACACACTAGTTACTTAACTATTACAATTGTAGATACTTTTATTATTTTTTGTCAATTTTGACTATTTTAGATAATTTTTTAATGGAAAAACTTAAGTTTGATTAAACGTTACTAACAGGGGTTTGATAGATGTTTGAAGAGAAAAATGTCTTAAAAAGTTATATAAATGATAAAATTATCCTAAAATGACTAAAGTGTTTACATTTATAATAATTATGTGACTAATATGCATTTATTTAAAGAAAAGTGATTAATATATTTAATTTATAAAAATTAAGACAGCAGTATCTCTAGGAATCAGCCAAAAAATATTCTTGTGAACACGTTCCACCAAAGTAGTTAGACTGCTGTTTTTTTGCTCTTCCAACAAGGGATATTTATCAAAGCCACTATGCCCAACACACTTTGAAATGGAAAACAAAATAGAAAACAATTATAATGTCTTTTACTTTCACAGTTTTGCTTTTTTTTTTTTTTTTTTTTTTCTTTCCCTTTCATTGGTTGAAAATTTTCGTACCAAAACTTGCACGACACTTACACCACGCCTTAAAAGGTAGGAAGTTTTTATCTTTCTCAAGCGTCATTTTCCAACAATTATAAACTTAATTCTCCTTTATTTATTTTCCTCTATTTTAAACCTCATCTATGATTTGTACTAATAAAGCTTTCTTTCTTTCTTGGTGATAATTTGCAAGCATATTTAATTTAAAAGCTTCCATTATTTTTTTCCCATTTGCTTTCAAAATTTTTATCACTTTTACCTTTTACGATCTATCATGCATTTTGGTTCTATCAGTAGCTTGCTATATATTGTTTTGTTTTTAATGTCTAACAGTAAAAATAGGTAAAAAGGGTGTGTTAGTTTGAATATTCTGTTATTTATTATGATTTAATGGATATTTTATTCCTTTTTTTGAGCCAAAAGTTTGTTAAAAAAAATGTAAAAAGGTGTTTGTTATATATTTATATGCTTTGGAAGTGCTACGTAAATTAGAAAAAGTATCTATCTTATCCATGAAGAGGTTCTCTATCTTATCCATGAATTTGACTTATGTAATTTTCTTTTTCGTATTTTAGTTGCATTTTAATCATTTGACAAAAAAAAAATATATATTTTAATAAAAAATATTAAAATAATATTATTTGATCTTAATTGAATATTTTTCTTAGTGCCTAAAAACTCTCTTACAATCTCAATTTCGTTACCTTTTGCGGCCTAAAACTTAGCACAAATTATATTATATTTAATATTTATTGAATATTTACTATAAGACTTGTAAGTTTATGATATGATATTAATTTTTAATGGGTAGGCCACACAAAAAACAATTTTTTTCCATTACTTTGCTTTATTGTCTGCTTATACTGACCGCTCAGTGGTTGTGATCTTTGCAATTATGGAAGAACAGTCGTCTCACTGAAGAACATAAAGAGTTTGATGCAGTTCAATCCGATAATGTTACACACGATCAAAACATGTTCACTTTCATTCTTCAGCAAATGTTCCAAGCATTTTCTGTCTTTTTGGCTGAAAGAACTAAATTCTTCATTTCTTTCTATATTATGACTAATTAGTGCCCAGGAAACCACTATACAGTATTCAGAACATTGTGATGAAATACAGGGATCATCCAATAAATATATACATGACACAATCCTAAACATATCATATATACACAACAACTCAGATACTGGAGGCTCCATGAAAATCTTCAGCATTTTGGATTCTGTGGAAGCATAACCTTATTCCAGATGATCTGATCTTCTATAGATTTTGAGTTCATCTTGTACTACTCTTCAATGACGATAAGATCACTAGGCAGGCTCCCGATGACGAGTAGCCCAAAGTGAGGTTAATGTCCGTAGACGTTGGAAGTACTCCCCCAAGACAAGCAGACCTCTAGCTGCCTGGTGAGTTGTCAAGATTCGATACATCTGCTCCAGGGTTTCCTTCCGGATATGGTCAGCCTGTTTGGAAAAAATCTTGTTTAAGTTAGCAAGCATGTTCAAAATGAAATAGAAATAAAGAAAAGTGCATTAGTGCATATAGATACTACCAAACATTATTCACAGCCTCAACTTTCTTCATATTTTCTGTGCAATTCCATAAGAGATTGCAAATTTGACCCACTAGACAACATCATCTTCCAAATTAGTTGATGATTAGACACTTTTGCTTGTGCTTTGGTTAATAGTAAAGTGCTTTTTGTAAGCACATAGTTTATGCTTGTGTAAAGAAGAAGAAAATGTGTTTACTCACCTTGAAGGCAATTATAGCGATTTTTTTATGTTTGGTTCAAAAGCGTTGTTTTACTATCAAAAATGCTTTTACAGTATCTCGAAAGCTGAAGAAGACCCTTAAAAGTATTTTCAAGCATTATAATCTACGTTGGTTTCAGAATTTGAGTAAAATCACAAGCAACATATGCAATGTTACCTGGTTCATGAAACTCACAAGAGTTTCCAACTTCTCCATTGCAGTACCCAACTGTGGTACATAACTTACTTCACATAGATCAGCAGCTACGGTCTCAACAAGCGTCTGCTGGAGTTTATCCATACCTTGTGAAAGAGCATCTTCTGCTTGTTGACATGATAGTTTAAGGTTACAAACTTCATAATATTGTTGCTCTGTCAAGGAGTCAAGATGGGGCGCAAGGACCTATAATCAAATGAACTTTTATCAACTAGCACATTCTCACATTTTCTGGACTTAACTCTATTATAACTTCATTAAATATTTTTTCTCAATTCAGTACAACAAGCATTCCAATAAAATTATAACACAACAGTTTCTAAAAGTATCAATTTATAAAATAAAAAAAGTTTCAAGTATTAAGAGCCCAAACAAATGGTCTAATTTTAGCAGCATAAAAAAAGAAAAAAATATCATATCTTGTACATAAGAGATTAGTTTTTTGAAGCATCATCCCTCAACATTCAGGTCTTTAAAAGCTACCTAGGGTTGAATTTGAACTAGGAAGTTTCCATTTTCTACTCCAACATAGAGTGCTTTAATTACGAAGAGATGCATTGTTTTTCATCAATCTTGTAAATTGCAATTGTAACAGAAAAGAAGAAGCAGAAGATGTAAATGGCATCAATCACCTTAAGCAGCTCTGAAGGGCGGAACCCTCCAATCCACAAAAAAAATCTCTCGGTTGATGTTTTCCACATTCCAGACATCACATAGAATACATCAGCTTTAGCAGCAGTTGCTTTCATGCGAAAAAGTTCAAAGTAGTGGCTCAAACCACCTTCCACAAGTATCCGAAGCTCAATATCACTGATGTGATCTTCTATAGCAGCCTTGAGTTCACAAATCTGTCTATGTTGTTCTTCTATCCAATGTCCGTACTCCAACTCGAATGCAGCAACAGCTGCAGTTTGTGTAACTTTAGAGCATAACAAAACAAAAATTAATGAGAAAGAAGCACAAGTGTTTAAGAACCGAATATTACAAATTTAAGCACAAAGAATATTGAGGAAGTTGTGAATCATCATACTAAGCATAAACAGATTAGTGTATGTCAACTAAACCTGAGCTCACAGTTCCATAGAACCCCAAATGATTAGCATCGAACCCCCCACCCATATATAAGCCCTGCATAAGAAATCCAGTCTTTTAATGGTTATTTAGGAAGATGTTAAAGTCTGGTTCGTGTATCAAACTATAATTATACAATGAAGAAGCTCTGGAGGAAGTTAAACTGGTCCATACTTGTTGCCTGGTTCGCTCAAGTTCCTTCTCTAATTGCATTAGCTTCAAACGACCTGATTCTAATTGCTGAACATAAGCCTGTCAAGCCAAGTCACAACTAATTAGCCCGAGTAGTCACACATGTGAAATCTTCTCAAATCCCCATGACTACCATCCTGCCTTGCCTCCCCCAAAAGAAAAATAAAAACGAAAAGACAATACCTTCTTTCGCAATCGGCTTTTACGAGCAGCTTCCCGATTTTGGGCAAGTCGCCTCAGCATCTACAAATTTTACGACAATGCTATATTCTATGAGCGGTCCACAATTCAATAAAGTTTAAAAACGTCATGATCATGAAGACCATGTCATACCCAAAAATAAACGAAGAATTTATCAATAAATAAATTATATTTTACATTCTTGACATAGATACAAAGAGTATCAAAGAACTGTCAGCAACATTCGGAACCAAAAATCACTGTTCTTATTAAGGTATCAATTAACAAAGAAACTATAATTTAAACTTTGACCAATGTCCCCACAAGTTTCAACTTTAGCCAGAATCCATATTTAAGAAATAAGAATGTTGCATTTCTTCTTCAGATTTGCATTTTTAAAAGAGAATCAAGAAAACTAATTCGATAAATATAACGGAAACTGAAATTCATTGAAGTGAACTTACCTTATCCGAAGGCTTATTTGCTTCTTGCTGACAATTGTTTGAAGTTCCCAGCATCACATTTGAAACTCCCTCTGACTAAAGCATTCAAATGAAACGGAAAAATTATCTCAAAACCGCACAAAAACAGAGAAAGGAGTAGATATTTGAATATTTTGTACCTGGTTACTTAGCTTCGCTTCTGCCTCGACAATTATAGATGCTGATGTATTCAAATTACCAGTACTCTTGAAGCTTTCACTCCATATGCCAATCTGGTGGATAGGCTCATATGCAGCCATCCTTCTTGAGGAAACAAACTTTGCAGATGGTGAGGAGTTCATGCTTATTCAACTGATATTGCAAACAACTAAAATTAAGTATTTTGTAAATTACCACTTAAGGAAACCAAATAAATAATAAAGAAACATAGCAAACAAAAAAAGACCGAGGAATGATTAAGAACGAATAAATATCAAAGCAGAGAAGAAAAAGAAGCAAAACAATAAACAAGTTTCAATAGATTCTAAACAAGTTGGCATTTATATCAAGCCAAAGGGAACGAGTTCGATTTCCAGAAACCAATTTGACAAATTACATTTGATGAATTTCGATTCTGCAATTAATGTTAAGGTATTAAGAATCCAAATATAATGAATCCTGAACAAATCATTAAAACAAAATAAATGATCAGACAGAGAAATGCAAACATGAGAAACTGAAATATTTATCAATATTATTCACATGACCCAAGCTATGCAAAAAAAAAAAAAAAAGAAGAAGAACATATTACAACAACGCCAAGCTATCCAAAAAGCGAACACCCTTTACTGTCTTTAGGAATTAGCTTTCTCGGAAACCAAACACAGCAGAGAATGAAAAAACAATTTCAACAATAGATTAAAGAAACCACAAACAAAAACAGGGCAAAAAAAAAAAAGAACCTTTAATAGGTAGTTCAAGTTGTAAGAAATATATATATATATATATATATATTTTTTTTATTTTTTTTTCAACCCTAAATTCCAGCACAGCGAGTAGAGAGTCCAAAATGGAACACTTGGTATCGCAGAACCAAAGCCCAAAGTCCCATCATCTAGCATAAGAATCAAATGGGGAAGACGACAACTTAAAAATGACCTCGAAATTGTTAATAATTATTTTAATCCTCCCATTAGATATATTTAATTACTATAATTAGTTTTACTCAATTATTGCCTAATTTTTATAAATAATTTTATGTTTCTTTATGCGTGATTACATTTGTCTGCAAGTGCTATACATTATACATAGGTTAGCATGCTAATGGAACAAGCTTACAAATAAGTTGAAGCATGTTGTTGAATTCTTGTCATATTTCCACCATCTAGCTAATATGCGCACCAGGTGGACTGCTTATCTATGTCACTTTTAACCTGCGCATCCCACTCGAAACAAGTTTTTTGGTTGACGTCATACTCTGGCTGGGTTGATCAGCGTTCCGTCGACAATCGAAGGAAATGACGGAAGTACTGAGGAGGTGAAACCGGTTTTAAAGAGAATATAATCCAGAGAAGGCATGGGTGAAGATTGTGAACAATCAACAGTATGCCATTTTAATTATTTGATTTAGTAAGTGCAGCATAATCTTTTCACGGGTATATTTACCTCGTTGACGTTTATCAACTAACTTTTAAAAATAATATTTTATAGAGTAAGGAAAGTTACTGTAGCTTATATAAATAAAATGTATAGATAATTATTTAGTGAAATGTAATTATATAAATTTTATTATTTTTATAAAATTAATACTTAAATTTTATTATAATTATTGATTAAAAAATTATACCAAAATTTGCCATTTACTAATCATATTATCAAATTTTGATTTAATTATTAAATTAGTGATAAATAATTAAAAATAATCTTACAAATTTTATTATATGACTAGAACACAAAAGAATTTGGCCAAATTTCTCATAAAATTTTAATATTAATTTTATAAAATTAATATAATTTATATAATTCACTAAAAAGCTAAAAAAATTTATGCAATCTATTTGTGTAAACTTATTCCCTCTTATCGTATTTTATATGATATGTACGAGGTTTTAAAAATCATTAAAAATATCTCATCATTATCAACAAAAGTATATTTCAAGCATAAATCAACAAAAAAAAAAAATTATTATTATTTTTAAATTTAAGGTGAGTCGATAAATAACCTAAAGGAGGTTTTTAATATTTTTCCATCTTTTCACCCATATCCCGTCGCTAAAAGATAATTAATATTTAAGATATTTTATAAATTAATTAATATATTTTTAAAGAGTAAAAAAATAAAATTAATTGTATACGTATTTTATATATAAATTACAAGGTTTTTATTTTACATGTAATTATTATTAATTTTTATAATAATAAAAATATATAAATTTGAGCCAAAATACACAAAACAATACAAAATTAACACAAATAACTGGAGTAAAAAAAAATTCCTCTGATTTGGAGTGACCAATTAGCAGCTAGGAGCATGAATGAACGCACTTAGTCTTGCGAGTGGGGTCCGGGTCATCAATTTGATGATTTTCGAATTTTGAGTGGGAATACTAACCCCTATCATTCCATTTGACATTCTCAAGTGTTGATTTTCATGGAGAATTAAAATTGGAAAAATAATTAAATAAGTAAGATAGAAACTCTAAGTAACAAAAATATCTTCCCATCTCTTAAATTTGGAAGATATATAAAATAAAAAAATTATTAGGAAAAATAATAAAAATAATACTTTTTAAAACTTGTAATAATAAAATTAGTACTCCTTGTATTCAAACTTATATTTTCACAATTAAAAAAATGACTAATATGTCATTTTTCTTTGAACTTACATTCAATTGGAAGTGAACAACGGCAATTTAGACCCTTTTAATATTAAACGTTTAATATTATTAGGGTGCTAGTTTTGTTATTATAAATTTTAGGGGTATTATTTTTAGTAATTTTTCAAATTATTAATGATAAATTGTGGACAATATTAACTTATGAGACTGTTAATTAACATTAAGTGAATGTTGATCAGCTTTGAACGCAATTGCTCAATTTGTTAATCATCACCAAACACATTTGTAGTGAAGCTAGGGATTGATTTTTGCAAATTTGCACGTTTAAAAATTGTGATAGAATTTGGCTAACCAAACACTCTTAATTTCATTGGCAAAATGTGGGAACTTAGTAGAAAAGTTTGATTAGTTAATAGAGTAAAGATAATATAATATATAAAGGAATAAAGATATATATATATATATATATATATATATAGGACAGGTCTCGGCTTTATTAATAGAGATGTAACTATTACCAAAAAGAGTTTCTCAAAATTTTGATTTAACAAATATCTATATAAAAATAATATAAATTATAAATAAAATAATTAAATATATACTCATATTTTTATATATTTAATAATTATTAATAATATAAATAAAATTATAATCATATATTATATAATTTTTTTTAAATATAATAATAAAAAAAATTAAATATTTAACTTTATATTCAACATTATAAAAAAAAAGTATACAATAAATTTCAGACTAAAGCTTTTAAGTTTCTATAATTAATATTGTTAAATTTTCTTTTATTTTATTCGACTCAAATTTTAACTTTATTTAATATTATATTGTTTGACATTTTATTTTAATAATTTTTTAAAGAATTTATTTGAATTTTTTTTATATGAAATTTTTATATTTTTTTATCCTCAATTTTTCATTCAATTTTATTTTTATTAGTTAGTTTTATATTGTTTATTAACATATATTTTTAAATATAGTCTCAAACTTAAAATTCTAAATTCATATTTTACTTTCTATATTTTTATACGTTTCTTTTAGTTTTAGTTTTAATACCTATAAATTTTATGTATTTGACTGAGATTCCCATTTGTTTAAATTTTTTAGTTAATAAATTTATTTTATACATAAATAATATTAATAATTATTAACTTATTATATTTTTATTTCAATTTTGTTATAAATTAATTATAATATACTAACTATATATTTTTTTTAGTACTAATTTATGTCTATATTATAATATGATATAAAAAAATAATGTTGGATTGAGTATAATCAACTATAGCTCTTATTAATTATACATTATAATGTATTTTTTGTTTTTAAATATTTTAATAAAAATTTATTTTATATAACTAAATTTAACCCCTTCAACAATATTTCTAGCTCCGCTCCTGTTCATAAATTAGATGACTTATATTGTTTATTATATATATATATATATATAGTCTCCATGTTATCAGAAGTCATCAAATTTTTTAATGATATGATTTAGTCATTAAATTTTTAAAAATTTACAAATAGATCTTTAAATTTTTAAATTATATAATTTAGTATTATATTTTTAAAATTTTACATATAAATATCAAAATTTTGAATCACAAATATATTATTATTAATAAAGCTAGAATTTATACGTGAAGTTTTAAAAATTTGTGATTAAATCGTATAATTTAAAAGTTTAAAAATTTATGTATAAAATTTTAAAAATTTAGATACTAAGTTATGTTTTAAAAGTTCAAGCATTTGTGTGCGAATATAATAAAAATTTAGACATTAATAATATAATTTAACGTTTTAATTATATAATATGTTGAACCGATTTTTTACCTTGGTATCATATATTAAATTAAAAAAGCAATTTTTCATTGCGACATACATGTAGGGGCGGCAATTCGTGTCATTCGGGTCGTGTTCGGGTCAACCCGATTTCAACCCGACACGAACACGCTTAACCCGAACACGACCCGAATAGTAATCAGGTTATGTTTTGCAAACCCGAACCCGTACACGAACAACACGAACACGACCTGAATTTTATTTCGGGTTCGGGTGAACCCGAAACACGAACCCGAACACGAACTGAATTTCAGAATATATAACCCGAACCCGAACATGACCTGAATTTTAACTTGGATAACCCGAAACTCGAACACAAATTCTACAATTGGTGAAATCTTACACACAAATAAATTATGAATAGATACATTTTCGTCATTAGCATTTGGTATACATAAATAAAGTCCTATACTCCTATTGACTATTGTCACCCTTGCTGTGAATGTAAGTCAAATTCAATGGCTTTTCTGCAATTCTCACTGAGTTCATAAACTGAAAGTGAAAATCCTGCATCACAGATTCACAATGCTCAATTTTGAGATAATTATAAAAAACTATAAGAAGACACTTTCACAATAAAGTACTTGAATTACACAGAAGTTTATACTCTGTTCTGATAATTCTTGGCTTTGTTAACTCTGTTCTGCAACCAATTTGAGTAGTCTCCAAGTTTATACTCCTTATATCCACGGTCAAAAAGTGTTTTTCCAGCACCTTTATTGGTAACAACAAAATTGAAAACAGTGAAGGAAAAGAGAAGTATGAAATTATCAACAATCTAAGAAAATTATCAACAATCTGACGGACATTGAAATTTGAAAATGCGAAGAAACAAAGGTTCCAGCAAAATTATAGTGACTTACAGCCTAACAAGATCCATCATAGAAACAGGTAATAAAATTGAATAAACAGATAGAGATATACTTACAAGAATAAACGATCGCGATGGAAACGATTCTGATCTATACATTAAAAAGAAAAAAAGAAAAAAAAGAGAGAAGATAAACTTCTTGTGATTTCCAGTAAATAAGAAAATTAAGAATCACATAAAAAAATAAATTACCTGGTGCTATTGATAAAATAAGAACAGATAACTAAGTTGAAGATCAGAAATTTCAAGGAAAAGATGATGAAACATTGAAACTAATATACCTAGGGTTTCCGCCTCCTACACAATTAGGAGCCTCCTGAATACTGATAGCATTATATAGTAATATATTTTTATTTTAATATTAATTTTCTGATAGTAAAGTTTTATTTATTAGACTTAAAAAAAAAAAAAAAAAAAACAGGTCAAACGGGTCAACCCGAAACCGACCCGAAACCGACCTGTTATTTTCGGGTCATTTTCGGGTTGACCTGTTTTTGACCCAAATTCATTTCGTGCGAATTCGTGTCGGGTTTCGTGTCGTGTTTTCGTGTCGTGTCAAAAATTGCCGCCCCTACATACATGTATGGATTCTTAGTTGTAAGTTGCAATATATTTTTTTCTTCCCAAAACCCTAGAGAAAAAGTATATTTTTTTTTACCTATTATAATGCTTACTTGTTTGATTAAAATATTAAATATTTGTATTTTTTTTTAAATTATATTATTTTTATATTTTATTGATATAAAATATTACATTATTATTTATTTTAAAAATAATAAATAATTTATCCTCATCAAAATCATGCACCTAGCTTGATCATATCCTTCAGAGTTGTGGGATAGTTGGATTGATGTTCCCTTTGCCTGCAAGTACAAGATTGTCTAACCATAATTTATTTTGCCTTTTTGTTGGTACCATATTCTGTTACCACTAATGTCCTTGTCATCAATGTTCTCTAAAACTGAAACGTAGTTTTTTGTCTTTTAGTTTGAAGGTTTAAAGAATTGTCCTCAACTCTGGAATTTTTTAGCATTGAATGTTTAGATCTTGAATTAGTATTGTATTTGAGTTTATATATCTAGATATATTAGTAGCGGAGCCAGAAAAAAGTGAGGAGGTCAAAATTTAATATTTTTATTCAAAATAAAAAATTAGTATGAATTATAGTAAATTTTATATTCAATCTAACACAAAATTTTTCATGTTATATTATAATTAATAAAGCTAGAATTTATACGTGAAGTTTTAAAAATTTGTGATTAAATCGTATAATTTAAAAGTTTAAAAATTTATGTATAAAATTTTAAAAATTTAGATACTAAGTTATGTTTTAAAAGTTCAAGCATTTGTGTGCGAATATAATAAAAATTTAGACATTAATAATATAATTTAACGTTTTAATTATATAATATGTTGAACCGATTTTTTACCTTGGTATCATATATTAAATTAAAAAAGCAATTTTTCATTGCGACATACATGTAGGGGCGGCAATTCGTGTCATTCGGGTCGTGTTCGGGTCAACCCGATTTCAACCCGACACGAACACGCTTAACCCGAACACGACCCGAATAGTAATCAGGTTATGTTTTGCAAACCCGAACCCGTACACGAACAACACGAACACGACCTGAATTTTATTTCGGGTTCGGGTGAACCCGAAACACGAACCCGAACACGAACTGAATTTCAGAATATATAACCCGAACCCGAACATGACCTGAATTTTAACTTGGATAACCCGAAACTCGAACACAAATTCTACAATTGGTGAAATCTTACACACAAATAAATTATGAATAGATACATTTTCGTCATTAGCATTTGGTATACATAAATAAAGTCCTATACTCCTATTGACTATTGTCACCCTTGCTGTGAATGTAAGTCAAATTCAATGGCTTTTCTGCAATTCTCACTGAGTTCATAAACTGAAAGTGAAAATCCTGCATCACAGATTCACAATGCTCAATTTTGAGATAATTATAAAAAACTATAAGAAGACACTTTCACAATAAAGTACTTGAATTACACAGAAGTTTATACTCTGTTCTGATAATTCTTGGCTTTGTTAACTCTGTTCTGCAACCAATTTGAGTAGTCTCCAAGTTTATACTCCTTATATCCACGGTCAAAAAGTGTTTTTCCAGCACCTTTATTGGTAACAACAAAATTGAAAACAGTGAAGGAAAAGAGAAGTATGAAATTATCAACAATCTAAGAAAATTATCAACAATCTGACGGACATTGAAATTTGAAAATGCGAAGAAACAAAGGTTCCAGCAAAATTATAGTGACTTACAGCCTAACAAGATCCATCATAGAAACAGGTAATAAAATTGAATAAACAGATAGAGATATACTTACAAGAATAAACGATCGCGATGGAAACGATTCTGATCTATACATTAAAAAGAAAAAAAGAAAAAAAAGAGAGAAGATAAACTTCTTGTGATTTCCAGTAAATAAGAAAATTAAGAATCACATAAAAAAATAAATTACCTGGTGCTATTGATAAAATAAGAACAGATAACTAAGTTGAAGATCAGAAATTTCAAGGAAAAGATGATGAAACATTGAAACTAATATACCTAGGGTTTCCGCCTCCTACACAATTAGGAGCCTCCTGAATACTGATAGCATTATATAGTAATATATTTTTATTTTAATATTAATTTTCTGATAGTAAAGTTTTATTTATTAGACTTAAAAAAAAAAAAAAAAAAAACAGGTCAAACGGGTCAACCCGAAACCGACCCGAAACCGACCTGTTATTTTCGGGTCATTTTCGGGTTGACCTGTTTTTGACCCAAATTCATTTCGTGCGAATTCGTGTCGGGTTTCGTGTCGTGTTTTCGTGTCGTGTCAAAAATTGCCGCCCCTACATACATGTATGGATTCTTAGTTGTAAGTTGCAATATATTTTTTTCTTCCCAAAACCCTAGAGAAAAAGTATATTTTTTTTTACCTATTATAATGCTTACTTGTTTGATTAAAATATTAAATATTTGTATTTTTTTTTAAATTATATTATTTTTATATTTTATTGATATAAAATATTACATTATTATTTATTTTAAAAATAATAAATAATTTATCCTCATCAAAATCATGCACCTAGCTTGATCATATCCTTCAGAGTTGTGGGATAGTTGGATTGATGTTCCCTTTGCCTGCAAGTACAAGATTGTCTAACCATAATTTATTTTGCCTTTTTGTTGGTACCATATTCTGTTACCACTAATGTCCTTGTCATCAATGTTCTCTAAAACTGAAACGTAGTTTTTTGTCTTTTAGTTTGAAGGTTTAAAGAATTGTCCTCAACTCTGGAATTTTTTAGCATTGAATGTTTAGATCTTGAATTAGTATTGTATTTGAGTTTATATATCTAGATATATTAGTAGCGGAGCCAGAAAAAAGTGAGGAGGTCAAAATTTAATATTTTTATTCAAAATAAAAAATTAGTATGAATTATAGTAAATTTTATATTCAATCTAACACAAAATTTTTCATGTTATATTATAATATAAACATATAATTAGTTTTCAAAAAATATAGAATTAATATATTATAATTAACTTATAATAAAAATTAAACAAAAATATAATAAGTTAATAAGTATTAGTATAATTCATGAATAAAATAAATTTATTAACTAAAAAATCTAAGTAAATAAAAAGCTTAATCAAACACATTAAAATTTATAGTTGTTAAAACTAAAATTAAAATAAACATATGAAAATGTAAAAAGTAAAATATGATTTAGAATTTTAAGCTTAAAACTATATTTAAAAATCTATGTTTATAAACAATATAAGAATGACTAATAATATTAAAAATAATAAAATTTTTTTATAAAATTTTTAAAATAAATTCTAAAATATTATTAAAATAAAGTGTTAAATAATATAATATTAGATCAAGTTAAAATGTGAGTTGAAATAAAGTATGATAAACATAAACTTAAAAGTTTAATATGAAGCTTATCATATACTTATTTTTAAAATTTTATTTTTATAATGTTGAGTCTCAAGTTAAATATTTAAACTTTTTTTGAATTATCATATTTAAAAAAAAAAATTACATAATATACGACTATAATTTTATTTTTATTATTAATAGTTACCAAATACATGAAAAAATGTATATATTTAACAACTTTATACCAAAATATGTACATATTTTGGTATATGTACATAAAAATTAGATATAATATATTACTACAAATAAAATATTTATTTAATATTAAAATATACATATAATTAATTTTTTGTAAAAAAATTAGCCGGGACTATAGCCCCGCCCAGCCCCTAAATAAATCTCCCTAAAATGTATAAATTTATACATATTATAAAATAATATGTATAATCAGATCTATTATTATAAAACGATGTCAGACTTGTATATTCAATTTTAGAATTGAATTTGTTGTGTGTCAGACAATGATTTAAAAGTATACAAATTTTACTATAATTTAAACAAGTCTTTATCGACATGTCATAATAATCAGATCATACTTAAACAATTTTGAGGGAATCTTTATAATCAGATCATATCTCTCAAGTTGTACTTTAACAATCTTGAAAAGGTTTTTATCATCAAATCGTAACTATCAAATCGTACTTGAACAATCCTAGTTTTTAGCACCAAGGTGTATGTAGACTTTATTAGCTGGTCTTCTATACCATATCTTATATAGATTATTTTCGGCAATCCAAGTTTTTAGCTGGTCGTATATAGATCATCTTCAACAGGTCTTTAATACCAAATTGTATATATTAGGTTATACAACATTGATCATCATACATATTTAATATTCTAACACATAGTTATCAATTTCTCATTTACAATCCCACTTAATGATCCCAACACCATGATTTTTCACAACCTAGAGAATTCTACTTTTTTCTTCACTTAGAGTCTCACTCTGAGATATTTCACAAACTCACCTAGTGATTTCACTCACTTCGTGATATCTCACCCCGTTGTTTACAATCAATGAATTAGAAAGTGTTTAGCTCACAATAAATGAACAAGCTTTTGACTCCTCACAATTAATTAATAAACAAGTTTTGTCCCAAAAAGATTTTAATTTGATTTGAAAGATTAAAAACACTTGAAGACATTAAATGAATGTTCAAATATGTGATTGGGTCCATAAAATATTTCAATAAGTCCTTATAGAGTACTCAACAAGAACTAGTCTTTTTAAGAAATTTTTTGGATTCTTTTTTATTGAACTGGAGTGGACGTCCACTTTGATATCCGTTTGAAATAGCCATTTTATGACTGTTAGAACTCCTTTTGACAAACTTTAACCAAACGGACGTGTAGTAGGTGTTATAGTTTTAATCAAACTAACTGGACATGTAGTAGTTGTAACAAAATTGGCAAGAAATAAAAACAGTCATTTCTCAACTTAAAGTTCTAGAAACTTTTTCCCATCCCAAAATCACTTTAAGTTCTAGAGTCAAAGAAAGTAATTCTAAAGATTTTCCAAAACATTTACGAAATTAACCTCTTTAATCTTCGATTCTTAAACTATTTAAGAGTTTTCCACCTTACTATCTTGATTTCTCTTGATTTGCCTTTATTCCAATTCATTGTCGAAAGATTTAGGTAACTTTTGATTCGTTAAATATAAAAATAATGAAAATGATAATTATAATGGAATTATATATAAAGAAAACAGTATTATTATTACAATATTTGTTTAAACAGTGTAATCAAAATAAATAATAATATTAAAATAAAGATTATAAATTATAAATGAAGTAAAATTAAAAAATAAACTTTTTTTATTACTAAAAAAGATAGAATGAGGAAAAAAAAATCATAAATAATTATACAAATTGTGAAAAAAAATAGAGCATTACAGCGTATTTCTTAAGGGTTGCAGTAGGCGTAATGAAGATTACTGCCACTGCTGTAATTTCTTTACATTTCATTACAGTGTACAGTTAAATCAAACACAGTAATACTCTAAACGATTTTCATTACAATTACGATTACGATTATTGTCAACTAAATATATCCTTATTATATCCAAACATGCCCTTATTGTATATATGCATCATCTAGAAGATCATCTTACAATAAATTTAGAAATTAGCATTAAAATAGATTTTTGAACCCCAAGAAATTATAGTTACAACAACCATGCACAACTCCTCAAGGTTAGACAGGGGAAGATCGCGTAAGGTTTAAAAGAGTTTTCTTAATTGTCTCTGCAGCTGCTTGTAGAGTGGGTATAAAAGTGCTTGCTTAGTTCTTTCTTAATTCTTTATTTTTTCAGTTTAGTAATCATTATAATAATGATTATTGTCTGATATAACATAATATTAATTTTTTATAATTAAAGTATTGATTTTGTTGTTATCAAAATTCATATAATTTAACGCTAAAATTTACAATAATATAATACATATTTTTAACTTTTTTTTTTTTTTTTTTAAAAACGAGTATCAAAGAATAGGCGGGGCAATGAAAGTGATCCCGACCCCAACCTGTCCGGGGTCCCCACGAACATACCCCATCAATGTCAATTGAGGTTTCCTCAAATCTCTCCTACAGGTCAAATTGACATTCATAATCGTAATCAATTACAATTAATTTTAAGAAAATATTGTCAGATTTTTACAAATAATCACGTTTCAATTATCCTAGAATAAAATGTCACTCCCCACTCCCCACTCCCCACTCCGTACTCCATCCCTACTCCCCAATTAAGAAAGGATAGGGTGACACAAAGGTCACACTTTCTTTTTCAAACTCATATCCATGTGCTCCAAGTATTAAAAACCTTATCTAGTTATCTGGAACATGAAAAGCTTTTATATGTAAGAGCATTAGCTGAAATTGCAGAACAATTGATTGGCTTAATAAATCTTGACATTTTGGAACATTTTAGATTCGATGTCATTTTAAACCTGGATAGGATTTAAAAGAAAAACGAAGCATAAATGCAGAAAACCTAAATACGTTATTGAGACAAAATTTGAGCGACCAGCAGCATTATCTGGTTGAACTTTTAGCCATTGACAACATCTCCAGACTATTATCATGATGATTGGACATTACCAGGCACCATAATTTTACCTCAGCTGTGATAAAATGATCGGCAATAGCAGCTCAACCATAATTCTAGTTCATATGAACTGAAAGAGGGCAAAATGAAGTAATGAAATGAAAATAAAAGATAGTTCAGACTTCAGACTGACAACTCAGTAAACATAGCACAAAAGAAAACAACAGAGGACAACCAGTTTCTTTTTGTCCCCAAAACTCAAAAAATGAAATGAATATGCCATAAACGTTCTCAATGAAAGTAATCTTTTATGAGTGGATTGTGCTTGATGCCTGCTCGGTAAAAAAAGAAAAAAGAAGCAGCTCTGTTTGGATCCATACTTGAAAAAAGTAGCCAGCTTATGAGATAGATCACTACATCAATCAATTATCTGCCACTAAATTCAAGCATTTCATCAATATAAGCATTCAAAAACGTTTTAAGTTTGGGATCACGGTACTTGAACATATTGATTGGAGAATTCCTTACAGCACCCAACAACTATGTCATTCGACTATTTATTGTAAATTACCGCATCCAAGAGATATGATGTAGACATACATGAATCATCGGACACTCCAATTTGGTGGCCATTTAAACATGAGAAAAATGGGTGTGTCAGACTCCCGCATCCAAGACTTTCAATCCGTGTAACATAGCCCAACAATATCATATCTACAAGTTTACAGATTCAAGCACATCTACAAGCAAATTAACAAAACAATTATTTCCGGCGTTTAGCAGAAGTTAAAATAAGCATGCACAACCAAACTAAAACTAATCAGTAACAACAATAATTATAACAAAAGTGGGAGATTTTAGGAAGAACTAAACAGGGGGAGAGCATATATGCATGGTTTAAAAAAAAAAAAGTTGTGAGACTCGCCTCAGGGTTATTATTCCACCTAGGCGGTCTTAAGGCTAGCTTATTAGGGACTACAAAAATTATACGCCTTTTGTTGTTGAGGCTTAAGCCTTTTTTCACGCACTAATGCTATACACTGAGGCTATTGAGGCTTATAAACTCTATTTAGTTTCATGAAAAGAAAAATTGGTAGGCCGGAATGCAAAATTAAGAATCCACTTGGATTCTTAGATGAAGTCCAGTAATGTTTAGGCTCAAGCAAGTAAAATAGAAGTTAGAGAAAAAAAAAAGTACCAACAATGGCCAAAGTGAAAAAGAAAGTAAAAAAAATCATAATTTTTACGATGGAAATTCTTAGCATCCCCTTTATTCCTCTTCTCTATTCCTTCTTCTTTCAGCAACTCCATGTTTCTTCTAACAAGCAACTCTATGTTCTTCTTTGCCAAAGGAAAAAAGTTGAATAACAAAGAAAGTGAGTTGAAGTAGAAGGTAGTGATTTGGGGAAAAAGATGAAGAATTAATTACTTTTGTAATAATCTAGTGGTCATGACAATATGATAATGATAACCTTTTTGATAATTATGAGAACCATACTTTTGGTGATGATCAGAATGAGAATGATAATAATATTTGCGATGATAAGAATGAGAATGAAAAATATAATGATGATGATGAGCTCTAAACACAAGAGATATCTTAGTCTAACGTAAAGCTGCTAGATATTTTATGAATCTTATTAATATCTTTTTTATGTTTAGTGGTAGTTGAATTTTTATATTACAAACTATGTGAGATTATTATAATTATTATGATGTTATTTTGTCATAATTTATCATTTTTATTATTTATTTAAAAGTTTTATTTTATTTTATTTTAATTTGAAGCTTAAGCCTTGTACTGCCTCTCAAGGATTAGATCTCGTCTCAATTGAAGAGATATGCATTGAGACTAGAATGTGCCTTTTAAAACATTTTAAAACATTGCATATGGTAATCCAATAAACTTACATTTGAAATCAAGAAATGCATGTATCAAAATTGTGCCACTCCTTTTTGAGTAAGACAAAGAAACAAAGACTACTCAGTTAAACAATTATGATTTAATATACCGAAAGAACATCAAATTAACCACCAGATATGTAATCCTAGAAACCCATGTATGTAGTAAGCAGTATCAATTGTATGTTTTAGAATTCAAGGGGCAAACAATGATGAATTCTCAACAGATACATAAAACTGAATAAACTACCTCAAATCCGAGTACAAGATGAATCAAAGTCATCAGGAGCGACTCTCGCAATCCAGTTACTGAGCGTCCTTTTAGTATCTGCGTGATTAACATAAGCCAATTCGTACATACTACACAAATTCACCACAAGGGTCTCATTCAAAGCCATCGTAGGTATTCTTTCAAGTGCATTTTCCAAAACCTTAATCGAATCAGACAAATCCCGTAAATACATCAAGCAAATAGCTTTGTTATTGATTGCCAACACATCACAATTATCCCTCTCAATGCACTCATCATACTCTCTCACCGCTGAAACATAGTCCTTAGCCATTAGGTACGTCAATGCTTTGTTCCTGCTCACAAGGTTCTGAAATTGAACTTCTTTCAATAATTCATTACTGCTCTTGCTCTCTTTCATAATCCTCTCCACCCGATCTAACGAAGTCTTTGCACCTTCTAAATCACCCATATGCATCTGAATGTACCCTAGCTTCGAAATCAAAATTGGATCTTCAGGATCCCTCAAAATTAATTCTTTAATTAAGCACAAACACACAGAGAACTCTTTCTGATTCAAATGAATCCCAATAACTGAATTCATAACAAAAACCTCTCTTTTCTTCCACACATTTAGGGAGACGCTCAAACTCTCCTTTTCCTTGATTTTGGTTCGTACAAGGTCAAGTAACAAGTAGAGACGGTCGAGCCCTTCTTGGCGTTGACCTAATTTGATGGGAATGAGGGCGTGAAGCCAACGGAGACAAAAGGGCACCATTGACCCTCTCCGATTCGGATAAATACTAGGGTATGATTCGTAATGATAGTGAGAGCTATCGAGGTCTTCGAGAGAGTCCAGCTCAAGGGACGCTTCAGCGTAACGACGTAGTTTGGTGAAGGCAAGGACATTGTAGGAGAGATAGATTAAATGGTCATGAGGCTTTTGGAGAAGAGAATTGGTTCGTGCTCTGCCAACCTTGTCGAGAACGGACCGCCATGAACCACGGCTGGCCAGATCTTGAAGAGAGGCAAGTTCGTAGCTCAGGTCGTTAAGCGAGCCGAACTGATCTGTCAAAGGATCCGTGGATAAAGTGAGGTTCTGAACGTCCTGAGTTAGGGCTTCGGGATCGGGTGAATCTGAGTCCATTGTTACTAGTCGCGAGGTTCAGAGCTCGGACAACGAAAGAGGGTGAGAGAATTGAGATAATCGTCTCGTCTTAAAGTTGACCTGGGTCTGGGGAAAAATTATCCAATCTGTGTTTTGCCCAATTTCAATTTTAGATGGTGCTACGATTAGGGCTCGGTACATTTTAGTGCTCAATTTTTACTTGTATATATCATTATATCTTAAACAAAAATAATTTTTATTGATACATATTATAATTTAATTAATAATTTATTATTATTTTTTATTTTATATTTTTAATTTTATATATAATTAATAATTTATGTATTATTTTTTTAATTAAAATTAACACATTATTTAATATATACTTATTATTATATCTTAAATTCTCTTAATTTTTAGTTGTATATTTAAATTTTAGTTGTTGATATATTTTAAGTTAAATTTAAATAATTTTTTAATATTTTCAAAATTAATATCAAATATATTTATTTAAAAAAAATTATTTACCCACATTTATAATAATTTTTATTAAATTTTTGCAAATAATATTTTTTTTATAATTATTTTCAGAAATTTTGCTGTTATATCTCACTATATATAAAAAGCGTGATATAGCAGACATTCTTTTCATTCGATATATATATATATATATATATATATTCTCTCTCTCATTTTATAGTCTATGTTATAATTTAAATATTAAAACTAAAATATAATATTATATCTCTTATAATTAAATTTATTTTAAATAAAAATTTATCTCTATTATATCATAAATTTATATATAATTAAAGTATTTTTGCTTCAAAATTTTTATTATATCTTGTCAACCATATAAATAGAGCTCTTAGCAATGTACTGTAAACATAACAATAATGAGAATAATTTCTTCTATTTTATCTCTCTATTTTATGCTCTTATTATATTTAATTTTATAACACGTTATTTATATGATTATTTACTTATGATTTTATACATATGAAATGAGCTATACATATATTTTTTTATTTCTTGATCAATTTAATTAATATCATAATCAATAATATTTATAATTTATTTATCCTTTAAATTTGTTAAGTTGTTTGGTTTATATATTAATATCTATATATATTCATATCGTAGTATTCCATAACTTTATATATCCAAACAAACTTTAAAAAGTAATTTTATATATTCCATATATGATTGGAGTATTAATGTTAAGATTAATGGCTTATACAACAAACTTAATAAACAGTTATATGTATTGCCTTTTCACATATTGTGTTGATGGCATTTTTTGTCAACATCAAAATGTGGTTAAATTTTTTCTTGTTGTGGACCTGCAAACAGGAAAAATATGTTAGGATCTTGGACCACCACGGGATATGGCGACCTTTGATCCTTTGATGTTTAATTGATGTTGGGTAATGACAATAGTAGAGGAGACTTAAACCTCAACTCTGTGATAATAGGGAAAAGAAGCGTAGATCGAGAGAATATAAAAGTTGTGGGTATTATTATCAAGTTATGACTTTTGTCTTACTTGTGACTTGTGTAAAAATGTATACAAGGTGCGTATATATAGAAGATAGATATATACCTATTGTTGATTACTTACTCGAGGAGATAGATTTATCTATACATCGAGGGTATATCTCTCTCTACTACTCCTGTAGCTTTATCCCTTGTTTTTACATTATAACCTTTTATTTGTCTTGGTTGAGTGCAGTTCATTGGTGGCGCGAAAGTCTTCCTAAAGGGAAGGAGTTCATCGAGGGAATGTTTGCGGAGCCAATATGGAAGCGCAGTAGCGATCGACTCATCCTTCTTGAGAGGATCACACACTGAGGTTTGGATCTTACAACTTCTACTTCTGATAATAGCCCTCTAGCTGTGGAGTGTGAGTTTTCTCTCTTCTTAATGTTTGTCTCTACTCATTAACTTTGTTAGTTTGCTATAAATTTGGTAATGATGTTTTTATATCATCCTTCTAGGAGGAAGGAGAGGGGGATATGTTCCCTCAGGTTCCTTAGAGATCTTAATTCTAAGGGTGCTTTCACACCATCTAGAGTGGTTAGAACTTCTGGTAGGTTCAAGAGGAAGAGAATCGGTTATAAGGGTGTGATGATTGCGATGCCACCACCAAGGTAGATTAAGGAGAGACCAGTAAGAATTGGAGTGCCTACTGCAGTGATAGTGGAGGAAAGGATATCTAGCCTAGTGGATCCAGAGCCCCTAGTCGTGACCCTACTGAGGTCGTATTGTGCCCTAGAGCATGTGAAGCTCGTGGACGGTAGTGCTCGTGCACTTATTTTGCATTATGGGCAACTCACTAGAGACTTGAGATCTGTATTGGGTGCCTAGGCTAGGTTGGAGTCATGTCTAGACTTCACACAGTCAAATTTACTTAAGGTAGTGCGATCCAAGGACCTCTAACTGTTTGTTGCTTATTCGGTGAACGGAACTAGTTTGGTCTAATTTTTTTAATATGTTTTTTGGGTAGGACTTAACATTCGTAGGGGTGGCGCATGGGGGAGAGTGTGGCTCACCCATATGTCTGTTCGATCCCAAATTTTGGGTACAAACTAACTGGGACACTATATTTTTTATGATGATCTCGATTTTTTGAAAAAATGCATGGATTTTTAGTCCGAACAGAAAGCTCTCATATAGACATAAAAGTGGGAGATTAGATAAGAAGAAAATATTAATATATTAATATTATACAACGTATTTTTTTTTTCATGTTTCTCTTTAATAAACAAGAGATGATAATGATCATTAATAGTGTTCAAAGTGTCAACAAAGAAAAGTACTGGCTAAATACAAAATATTATTTTAGGCACCTATTTATTTACTTACGACAAAGTGAAATAGTTATAGTATGAATATCTGAAATGTTCATTAAATATTTATAAAAACTAGTTATCAAAGTGTTTAAAAATGTAAAATGTGTTAAAAATACATAAATATATATTAAAAAAATAATGAGACTTCGAGATACAATTTTTTTTTCTCGTATGTCTAAGATGACTTTAAAATATGACTAGTAGTCTAATGATATTGATTTATATAATTATTTATATGAATAAATTGATAATACTTGTTGCTTATAAAAATATTAAATTATAATGTCATTTATTGTTATGATATTTTATAGATATGTATTATTAAAGCAATGAGAATTACTGCATGAATTTTAATAGATATCTAGTGCATCCACATTAGCATATTTTTACATGTTTCATGACTTTTTTAAGAATGTAAAGCATGTTGATTATTTTATGAGCTTTTAAAAATATGGCAAAAATAAGTAATTATCTTAAAGAGAGATAAATTTGTATTGATTTACTTTTTATAGATAAAACATATGCAAATTATATATCTAGTTATTATTTAATTGCATAATATGAAAATTGTCTTATATTTTATTCATTTTATAATCAGTTGGCATTATTCAGTAAGATAATTGATGCTCAGCATATTTATTAACATTAATGAATGTTATCAGAGTATATATAAATGTTGAATATTACATATGAACAAAATGATAAGTTTTATTATAATTGAATATATGAATTATCATCATTATTGCATTGTGTTTTATAAGTATAAGATTTCTAATTAATTTTGCAATGACCTACAAAACAAGTTTTTTGTAGAACAATATGTACATTACAAGTTAATATTTAAATGTAACATGTTATTAAAATAAATGCATTTGGCCAACAATCATGAAATATGGAGAAAATGTATTACATATGAAATCAAGTGACGATGCTCAACTGCCACAAGTTATTGCATTTACTTTAAAATTTGAGAAATTATCATAGTAATATTAAAATGAGTCAATTAAAAGGATATTTTATGTTAAACGATTGTTATTATTAGAGGGAGCACATTTGTATACGCGTTGTATTTTTTTTTATATTTTCTATGGTTTGTACTACTAGGCTTTTCTTTAAAGATTTTAATGAAATAACTTAAATGTATTGCATGAGAATAATGTATTATTTTTTCCTTTGCTAGTTTTTTGTCTCATTGATTTTTATAGCAATATTTTCAACGATGCATGTTCTTAATACACATAATTAGATTTATTTTAAATGAAGATTTATCTCTATTATATCATAATTTATATTTAATTAGAGATTTAATCTTTATCTTATCTTATATTCAAAATTCATATTGTATCTTACAAACCCTATAAATAAAACTTTTAATAGTATTGTAAATACAATAATAATGAGAATAATTTTTTCTATTTTACATTCTTATTTTATTTAATTTTATAATATTTTACTCTTTTTTATTTATTTTTATTTTAAATCTTATAACATCTTATCTACACAATTTTAAAACATAATAATAATATATATGAAAAACCACGAAAAAATTAAATTTTTTTTATATATCTCTCGATATAAAAAAGAAAAGTGATAATTATAACATACATTTTTACTTTGATATTTTTTTTTCTTTTTTATCGTGCTTTTTCTTTTTTTCTTTTCTTCCTTTTATCTTCTTTTATTCTTTTTCTTTTATTTTTATTTTAAATCTTATAACCACTTATCCAAATAATTTCAAAGCCATTGAGTAATTTATATAAGTAAGCCACATAAATATTAAACTTCTTTTTTTTTTTTTTCTTTCTTTTGCTATTTTTTTTTCTTGTGTTGCTTTTTTCTTCCCTATTCTTTTATCTCACTTTTTTTTTTTTTTTTCTTTCTCCTTTTATTTCATTTTTATTTTAAATCTTATAACATCTTACCCGCACAATTTAAAATTTTAAAAATAATATATACCGATAAGCCATATAAAAATTACAAAATATTTTTATATATCTCTATATATATAGAAAGAGTGATAATTATAACATACATTTTTAACTTTTGCTATTTTTTTTATTTTGTGTTTTTTTTTTCCTTCTCCTTTTATAATCTTGTACTCATTTTCTTTTATTTTAAATCTTCTAACATTTTACCCATACAATTTTAAAGCCCAAAATTAATATATATTAGTAAGCCACATAAAAATTAAAAAATATTTTTATATATTCTAGGAAAAGTTTGATAATTATAGCATGCATTTTTTTTTTTCTTTTTGTATTGTTTTTTTTTTTCATTCCCTTTTATCTTCTTTTACTCCATTTCTTTTATTTTCGATTTTAAATCTTATAACATCTTACCCACACAATTTTAGATCTTAATAATAATATATATCACTAAGCCACATACAAATTAACCAATATTTTTATATTATACATATAACATTCAGACATTTATTAATTATTTTTGTCATATAAATTTTTATTCATAAATTATAAATTAACATTTGACAAGAAATATAACAAAAAAAAGATAAAATTATATATATAATAACAATAAAAATAACAACAACAACAATAATAAAAAAATATAGAATATTTAAATCTTCAAATATTATTGATTATATATGCAAAAATGTATTAACAGCAGGAGATATGTGTTTGGTACACAATTTATTATTTTTTAATAATAAATAAAAAATGAAAATAAGAGTGCAAACATCATGGACATGTTACGTAACATAAATTATTTGATTTGATTATATATATCATTCAATATAATTTTTTTTAATTATTTTGATATTTTACTATTTTTTAATTTTTCTTTCTTTTAGTTTATTAATTTATATTTTTATTTTATCCAATATTTTTAAAAATAATTACTATTAACTAACAAGGTGTTTTAGTACGAGAATTATACATAAGCAAAAGATATTTAATTTCAATTCTTCGTATTTATAATTCTAACCACTTCTAATTTAATCATTTTTTTTTTCATTCTTTTCAAATTCCATTCACGATTAACAAATGTGCCATTAATTAATACTATCTTTTAATATCTTTAAATCTATGTTTAAACTAAGTTCACTAAGAAATTTAATTCATTTTAATAAATTTTAGTGATATTATTTTTAATTATAATTAAGAAATATTATGAAAATATTTTTAAATTAAATAGGTGAAGATATTGCAACAATTTTAATTGCTATACTAACAATCATTATTTATTAATGATAAGTTTATCAACTAATAAGAGACAATAAATTGTAATTAATTAGAAAAATATAAAAAAATACAATTTATATATTTTAATTTTTATAATATAAGTAGTTATATGGATTTTATTACTCGTTAAATACTACATCTATTTAACAAGTGGGTACGCGCTCCTTACATGTACTCATATACCTAGTCTTATATATAAAAGAGCATTTTTTATAGCTTTTTTTTTTACTTGTTTTTACTCTCTTTCCCCTTTTTTCATTTTTCATTTTCATTTATTTTACCTACACAATTTCAAAACTTATTAAAAATATATGTCATTAAGTTACTCACAATTAATAAATATTTTTATATTACAAATATAATAATTAAATTTATTAATTATTTATTTTATATAATTCATTATATACCAATTACAGATTAACACGTTATAAAATATGTGATAAAAAATAATTAAAGTGGCCTCGTAATTATAGCAAATTTTTTCTTTTGCAATTTTTATCAATATTTTCTAATTAATTTAAGTAATTAAAAATTAAAATACATAAATTTATATTCTTACCATTTATAGTAAGTTACATAGTCAAATAATTTTAAATTAAAAATAATAATTTAAAAAAAAAAATACTCACCATAATTGATTTGAGTGCAATTTGTGTGCATTTAGTATTTATCTACAAGTAAATATCGTAATTTTTTTTATTTGTGATAATGTGATCTAAATACAATATGATTGTAAAGATGAATACTAAAACACACAAATTTATACTCTCACCACTTATGGCCCTTCATGTAGCCAAATAATTTAAATTAAAAAGAATTATTTTTCAATAAAATTGGC
Source organism: Elaeagnus macrophylla (assembly GCA_029378325.1). Taxonomy (NCBI): domain Eukaryota; kingdom Viridiplantae; phylum Streptophyta; class Magnoliopsida; order Rosales; family Elaeagnaceae; genus Elaeagnus; species Elaeagnus macrophylla. The sequence continues at coordinate 35,817,930 of CM055641.1, forward strand.
AACTTGCTACCATAATTGATTTGAGACCAAATTTGCGTGCATTTAACATTATTTTTTACAAATAAATGTCATAATTTTTAACATGTAATGACTTGATCTAAACACATTATGATATATATTATTGAATACGATATAAAATAATACATAATTATTTATTAAATGAATAAAAAAATTGATAAGATATGATGACACGAATAAGTCTAATACAATATTATTTTATTTTAATTTTAATCACTAAATCTAACATGAACATTATGTGACAAAATTAATACAAATTATTGTCCCTTAATATAGCTTATAAAATAAAGAGATTAAAAATTAATAATTTTTGATTAATTATAGTTAGATAAAACTAACATAAAATATTAATAATATATTTTGCACGTTACTATACTTTAATTCTATCTAAAGAATGACTTTAGTTAGTTGCACTTTTATCTTTACCGTTAGTTTATGATTTTTTTTTTCAAATATTAAATATTCAAAATAAATAAAAATTCTTATATAACTATTTTATTATACATTTCTCTCCTATTATTTTAAATAAATTATTTGCAAATATACGAACCATGATTTTTCTTTTTTCAATAAATAAGTGTTATTTTAATTTATACTATTTTCTAATAATTAGAGTTTAAAAATTTTAAATGTTTGAATTTTGTGAAAAATTCTTAATAAAAATTAAAATATAAAATCTACTTTTTATCTAATAAGTCCCTTTTTTTATAAATCGTCTTCTTCTTTTTCTTCTTCTTCTTCTTTATTTATTTATTTATTATGCTGCATGTTTTTTTTGTAGATTTATGTTTGCCTTGTGTATCCTATATTATTTATATTTGTGTAATGAACGTTGGTGTTTTATAGTGTGATGAATTCAAGCAAAGTGTTATATTTATTTATTTTGCTACATTGTTGGTTGAATTCATGATTTGATGCCACACATGATCCAAGTTAGAATAATGCACCCGAAAAACTTCCATAAAATTTCAAATTTTAATATTATTCTTGGAAAAATATTAATTTATTATATGCTTTCTGGCCCATTAAGCTTTTGCTACATTTATATAGCACAAAAGACAACAAGGGTATATGACTTTTTGCCTCTTAGCCTGTGTTGTGTGTGAATGTGATATGTGTTTATATGGAAGGGGTAGAGTTCGTGGAATCCACAAAACCAATCACATTAAGGAATGTTTATGACTTCACCAGAAGCAATGTACATATATTTCTAATCAGTATTTACATATGTTATATTTAAACATATATAATTCTAACAAACATAGCATATTATAAATTCATAGTATTTTATTCTTCCCTATTATTCCACCATATATTACCATTAAAACAAAAGAAAACATAAGACAAACAAATTAATTCATACAGTATTTATACATCAAGCTATACATTTACCAAACTATATGGGTTTGGTATTGATGGTACCCTTAAACATGAGCCTATAAGTATTTATATGTTATATATATGATTTTTTTTTTTTCCTTTTTCACATAGGTACTGTGGTTAGAATGTGGGACTTAGAATTTGAAAAACAACTTTTTGGTCATAATGTGAACCATGTTACTTCAAAGTCATCAGTCTACATTGAACCTTGGTTGGTGCTGTCATAGTTAGCACCTTCATCGCTAGAGGCCAAATGCTGACAATTTGGCGAGGTTTTCATTTGTTGTTGTGTCATCATTTGTTGAATGCATTGTCCTGTAATACCTTGCTGCCATACACATTCACAAAGTTTACATTAACTTTACATTTTCTCCTAAGTAAAATTTAGACAGACTTTTGCATTTTATATTAACTACTATTAAGAGCCTGAAGATTCCCTAGAAAATACTACAAGTCTTGTAGGTTAGACAAGTTAGACACTTTAATCAATTAGTTTTTTACTAATATATACCATATAGATCTACTAGATTAATGAAGTAATACCCTAAAAGTTCACTAGATCGTTGACCGATGTTGACTTTTGAAATACATCTTCGATAGCAGCAATATCGATAATGTTTTAAAACTCTTGGAGGTAGGAGTTTGGTTGTATTTGGTTTACTTTCATGTGAGTCTTCAAACACAAATCGAGTATGAGAAATTTTTTTAGCACCTTCGGTTCGAGTCTACGGTCCGGCTTGGTTCAATTTGTAGTAATTTTTTTTAACTAAATCGGACCGTTCATATTACTTTAATCAAATCGGATCGGATTGTTTAACTAATAAGAATGTTATAACCGAATGGTCCGGTTCGATTTGGTTTGGTTAACGGTTTTCAAAACTTTTTTTTTTCCCTAAACTATAACTTTTTTTCCTAAACTTTTTTTGTCCACAACTAAGAATGCAATCAAATTATAATGTAACATATATAATAATAAATTTTTCACATAATAATTAATCAATTAGGAATGTTAATATAGGAACCCAAACAGAGAAAAAATTATAAATGTTATGTTTTTTTATACTCTTAACTTAATTTTCTTAAATCAATTTTTTTATATAATATATAATATTATTAAAAGTTAAATTAAAATTATAATATATCTTTGTTATTTAAAAAAAATAATATAATATATTTTTAAAAATAATTTTTTAATATATTATTTATAACTGTCCGGTCCAATCTGATTGGTTAAAAAATTTAAAAAACTGGACCGAACCATTTCACCAATGGTTTAAGTTAATTTTAACCAGATCGAACCATATGTTTTATAAAATTGTCCAATTCAATTTAATCCAATCCAATTCCCTTTTTAATTTCAGATAATTTTATCCGATTTTTTGACACCCCTAATCGGTTATATCATTTGAAAACTCACGCACCAGTAAATTGATTACCGTTAAGCTCGATGCCATCAATATCTCTACCATCAAAGATATAATTTAAAAGTACATGTCAGTCTAAGGTGCTAACTTAGTTGACTTACGGGATACCAAACTAGAATTAAAGTGTCAAACCTACCAAAGCTAGTGACAAATTTGACATCCTTTATTTATAAAATAAAAAAAAAAAAGTTAAGAACCTTAACTGGAGCAAATGAGGTCGGCGACATAAATGCAGAGAGTAACTCAGTTGTAGTGTAATTCTGATTCCAAGAAGGTAAACCATCACTTGTTTGATGATTGCTAACTGGACACCCACTTATCCTACAATGATCCACATTCATATCTGATCCATGAGATACTGCATTGTACATTCCTGTCGAGGATTGGCCCCTATATATATAATTTGGATTTAATTTCAAGATTAGAAGATGAAATTAATGCACTAAAGTTCTAACAACAAACAATTTTTGGATGTTTTATTTAAGGGTGATATTATTATCACAATTATTTTTGTTAATGTCACAATTTATTTAATGCTTATTCTAGTAAATGATAATGTTAAACTTTAGCTTAGACATAGAATGAGTTATATCTATGCATATAATGCATTCAAATCATAATATTATCATTAAATGAATTGTGGCATTTACAAAATGTGTTGCACTAATAGCAAAACTAGAAATATCAAGTGAACTGTCTCATCGCATCTTATGTCTCATTCAATGTTATTAATAGGCTCATGGTACAATATTGTCTCATTTATTTAAATATTATCTTATCTCATTCAGATTGTAGTTCTAATAAGCTTAACTTTAAACATATATTGCATCATATTACTTATTAAACTCACATTATAAATAACCATATATCATAATTTCTATCATTTTTGAATTTTTATTTATCTCATTTAGGCACATTAGGGATATATGAGATACACTAATTAGTACCGTCTTATTTTATCTCATCTTATTATAAATTAAATAAAACGATATAAAATAAATTTTAAAAATTAATAAGTTGTACTATATGTCTCATTAACATTTTATCTCATCTCAATTTCAACCACTAAGCTAAACCAATTAAAATGAAATACCTTGGAGTTGTATTATGTATAGAAGAGGATTCAGAGCCCACACACATTTGGGTTGGATTTGGTACATTATCAGCAGACAACCAACAAGTAGCAACTTCATTGTCAAAAGTAGTTGGTACTCCATCTTGTGCTTCTAATAGTATCTGAAATTGAATATTTAATTCACAATTTTAAAGTGCTTATGAGAGAGCTAGTGTCTTTAAAATGCTAGTGAAACATTGAAATTTTTAGGTATTGATTACCTGTACACTTGGGTCATAATTGGATAACTGATTGCTTAATATATATTTCTGCAGTAAAAGAGAGCAAATTAACATCAATATAAAAATGATGAATAAACAAAAAGAAAAAGTGTTCAGTTTTTTTTTTTTTTTGAAAAATGGGTGAGGATAAAATTAACTTTTTATTAAATTTTTAGTTAAATATATCAGAATGACTCATGTTCTTACATTTTTTAATTTTGTGAAAATTTAGAAGTTCGATCCATAAGTTCTAAATCTCGATTAGAAAATTGTATTTATCTTAACATCTTAACTTATGTGACAGAATGTAATTAATTGAAACAGTTAGCCTCATTTTTAACATCCAATCATATCCTATGAGATGAAAAGAATTAAAAAAAAATTATTAAAAATAACACTCCTAAAATTTATAATAATAAAACTAGCATTCAAATAATATTAAACGTTCAATATTAAATATATAATATTGAATGTTTAACATTAAACGAAATTTAAATTACTGCAATTTAATTTAATGACATCATTCAAAACATATAATTCAAATATAAGTATTATTATTTATTATTATTACAATTTTGATGGGTATTATCATCTCGATTTAACTGGTTGTAAGGGAGGAATGATGATAGAGTTGCGATGACTACATGCATTAGTTTGTTTTGTGTTCAATTTGCAACAATCCAATTTCGTGTGGCTTCGATGGTTCACATGCATGCCTGCGAGGTTTAGGGTCAATGTAATGTGAAAATGTGGAGTTTTTGTGACCAGATAAGATGACACTTGTGAAAAGCACGGAGAACTTTGAGGAATTTGAGAATGACATACATGCATCTCCATTGCCTGTGTCTTTGCATATTAATGATTTGATTTCGGATTTATTTACTTTGTGCGTAAACTATATTTATTATTCGTTCTCCATTTGGGCTCGAGATTCTGATGATCTTTTTATTTATTTATTTATTTATCAAAAAAGGTAATTTAATTTTTTATTTATATATTGTATTATTTTAATCTTTTTTTATTTTTTATTTTATAAAAGTGACATTATTAGTTTATCTTTTTTTTTTTTACTATGTAAAACTTTACAAATTTTGTTAGATATTTATAAGATTTTTTACAAGAATATCTTATTATTTATAATATTTTATTAGTTCAAATTATATTTTTTTAATTGTTAGATTCATTTTACTGTTTCATATTAATTCTTTTTTTTTTTTAACTAGAGTATTAATTTTATTATTTTTTTTATAATATTTTAAATAATTTATTTCTCTTAGTATATTAGGTTGAATAAATCTAATTTTAAAATTTATTTAATTTTCTTACTAACTTTTGATACCAAAATTTTCTGCAACATTTTGATTTTAATAATTTCAAATATTTGAACTGATAAATTTTTCAAAACAATTTTTTTCCTTTTTAACTTCTATTAACATAAAATTTCTAATATGTATAAATAAATTTTTATAATTAATAGACACAATCTAGAGGTATTTTTAATCAGGGATATTTTTTATATTTTCTTAAAAAAGAGGACTTATGCTATCATGTTTTTTAAGAAGAGGACTTATGTTGTCAATTTTAAGTATTGTAAAAAATAAATCGATGATTAAATTATTCATTTTTAAAAAATAAAAGATCTCTGAAATATTTTTTCCTATTTAATTTTCAATGGGATTATCTTATTATATATTTTACATTGAAACTTTATGTTTTGCTTTTTTCTAAAATTTTCATTGCAATTTAAAAAATTAAAGAACATGATTAAAAAAAATGATGACAAAGCTCACTTGGGGCAAAAAGATGGGTAGTTGAATAGTCATGTTAAAAATAATATTAAGAATACATATATTGTATTCATTTTAATTATATTATGATACATATTAAAATTTTTTATAAAAATAAATTATTTTTTTATTTTTCTAAATAATTTTATCATATTTTATAATATAAATAATTTAAATTTAAAAATAATATAATAAAATTTATATAATATTATCATTTTTTTTTCATATTAATAGTAAAATAGGGTCAAAATGACTAATATTGTCTCCAAATATGTCCCATATGTCCCAGACGTATAATCAAAATGTTAATTCCTTGAACCCATTTTTCAAATTAAAAAAACTTAAAATATTATTTTTAATTTAAAAGACTAATACATAAAGAATGGAGAATAATGTCTTGGTACATAATATATTCCATTTCAAATGCATTTTTTTTAAACTAACAAAAAATTTAACTAAAAGTTTGTAATTTGTATATATAAATATTAAAATATTTTTACTATATAAATTCAATAAAATAAAAATTAAATTAAATCTCCAACAATCCATCAAAATTTCTTAGCATCGTCAGCGACCAACAAATGTAACATATTGCATACTTCTATATCTTTGAATGTAACATGTTACAACTATTTGTAATTTTGTAACATGTTACATCCACATATATATTTATATATAACTTGTTACATTCATCTTTACAAGTTAGTCCATGCAACTTCATTTTGTAATTTATAAATTTAATTCTACTTTTGTATATAACATGTTACATTTATCTCTAACAGAATCGTCGGAGCTCCAATGATTCCACCTCCAGCGAGTTCACTGGTGGTGATTGCCGGCAAGACTGCTAGAGCATTGGTGAGCTCGTCGGAAAAATAGTGGGATCTTATATTGAATATCATTTTATTAAAATTATAAAATGATAGGATTTTGATCTTGAGTTGTTTGATATAAAATTGTGAATAAAATTCATCAATTTATTAAAAATAATGATATTTAGCAGCAGCAGCAAAAGAAAAAAAAAAAAAAAAAAAGTAAGAATGACAACTTGCACTGTTCCTTTAAGGAAATGAAAGAAGTATTTCTCACCTTTCTTTCAGAGATACGGTTCAAGGTCTCCAAAAGGATCTTCTCACTTGATTCAAACTCATCAACTGAGGTCATTGACAAAGGGTCTGGCTCAAAAATCCTTTTACAAAAACAAATATGGGACTATAAGTTACATGCATACTTGTACCACTTTCATTCTGCCAAATAATTATAAGCTGAAAATAAAAAAAAAAATAAATAAATAAATAAATATATATATATATATATATATATATTTATCTGAATTTACAGCATAACAACTTGGTATAAATGAAAGAAAAATAATTATCATTGTTTCCTCTAAAGACTACTACAATGATAGTTCAAAGAGTGAATTTTATAATAAAGGGATTTGAGTTAATCGAATAATGTAAGTTTTGTGCATATAAGAAATGAGAATATAATACAAGTTAGTGTGTAAAATAATATAAATAATGATCGAAATACATTGTGAATATTAATATAACTTAATTTATTTTGTGAAAAGGAGTCACCTAAGCTGCTGCTCAACCATTTGATACTGCTGCTGCAAATTGTTTATTTCTTGTTGAGTTTCCTGTACATAACATTACACCCAAAACTAATATACCTTTCAAAATTTATAAATAATTAAATGAAAATGTATTTATAAATTATAATACCTCGACATTGGAGTTGATAGTTGTAGGACAGCTTGCGAAGAAATAAAAAAAAAATAAATAAATCAATACCTTTGAACAGAAAATACTAAAATTAATAAACGAGAAATGCTCAAAATTAAAAACAACATTAGCCAAAATAAATAAATAAACAGTGAACACTCTGTTATATGTACTTGGCAATTTGAAGAGCAATGTCATTTTCTGTCTTGAGTGTCTTCAGGGTGCTTAGTAAAAGCTGATATTCAACAAACAAACATACATTTTTTATAAAATAAATAAAAGTACCCCATTTTTTTCACAAAAAAAAATCATCACCATCTCACCTCTTTATTTCGAACAACCCTGCATTAAATAAAAAAATTTCATTAAAAATGTATGAAATATCAATTTTATCCCTATTATTAAGAGAAATTCTCGAAAAATCCCAAAATTTACTACGAGACATCCCGTTAAATTATTTAATATTTTAAATATAATGACAAATTTAACCTTTTACTTAAACTTAAAAAATACACCCCACATCCCTCACATCCCACCTTCTTAAACTAATTTCATACATCCCACCTCTTCTCCTTCACTCACCTCTACCTTCATCTCCATATTCATTAATAACTCTAAATACTAATTTCATACATCCCACATTTGCTAGATGGAGGTGGAGGTGAGTGAGAAAGAAGAGGTGGGATGTATGAAATTAGTTTAAAAAGGTGGGATGTGATAGATGGAGGTGGAGGTGGAAGTGAGTGAGAAAGAAGAGGTGGGATGTATGAAATTAGTTTAAGAATGTGGGATGTGAGAGATGTGGGATGTGGGTGTGGGGGATGTGGGGTGTATTTTTTAAGTTTAAGTAAAAGGTTAAATTTGTCATTTTATTATATTTAAAATATTAAATAATTTAATGGGATGTCTCGTAGTAAATTTCGGGATTTTTCGAGAATTTCTCTATTATTAATTACACCTTAATATCGTATACAGGGACGGACCCAAGAAATATTTTTTAGGTGGGCTAATATATATTAAAAAAATATTATTTAAAATATCAAAATTTATAATTAATATTAAAAAAATATAAACTTAAAAAGTACAAAAAAAAAAAATACAAACTTAAAAAGCAAACAAAAAAATATATAAACTTAAAAACTAAAAAAAAAAAAAAAAAAAAAAGAAAATATAAACTTAAAAAGAAAAAATATATATATAAATTTAAAAGGCAAACAAAAAATTTATTTAAGTTGTTCCGATGACACTTCATAAAATCCATCAATTATTAAATAAGGTTCAACAAATTTAAGGAAATAATAGTCAACTCTTATGAAGAAAGAAAAATACTAAATATATACAAATTTATACTTATATAGGCACTCAAATTAATAATTATACGATATTTTTTTATCAAAATTTTAAAAGTTATAATTTTTAAGAGTATATAACATATATTTATTAATTTGATTGTAAGTTTAAGTACAAATATTTTGAATATTTAATATTTTTTTTAAAAACTTTGACTTGATGCAGCAGCAAGCAACAGACTAAAGAACATAATATATTGTGTATTAATTTATAAAATTGCATACAATATAAGACTAAAAAATGTTGTATTAATTTATGTTTATTTGTAGAATTTTTATAATAAATAATATATTGTATTTTATAAAATTATTAATAATATTTATTAAAAATTAAAAAAAAAAAAAATTGAAAAAGGCTACCGGGCTCAAGCCCGGATAGCCCATGCTATGCGTCCGTCACTGATCGTATAAAATGATTGAATTGTTGTTGTAACAATATCGTCACCCTATTTATATTAAAGAAACGCAAAAATAATTGTCAAATTTGTCCTTAAAAACATTCATACATACCCTCCTCTATCATGATCTGGCATATTTATGTAACGGCTAAGCACATCTTCGATTCTGCAAACCAAATCAAACAAACAATAACATCTCAATTTACTTGGTGTTCATTAATGTCAGGAAAAAGTTAAATGACTAAAAGTCTGAATTTGGAACACCATATTGTGTTTTCTAAGAAAAAAATGAAACTCATATTGTCGTTTTTGAAATAAAATGTGTATAAGATTCGAGTTTTAGTTACATGTACACGTATTTGAAGACAACATATTTAGAAAAGTGCACGTACCTTCTCTTGCCAGAAAAATGACTAAGACGGCCTGATGGAGAAAACATAATGAGAGCAATATCAATGTCGCACAGAATTGAGAGCTCATAAGCTTTCTTAATGAGTCCGTTTCTACGTTTTGAGAATGTTACTTGTCGATTTGTGTTGTTTTCGATTTTCTTTATCTGAAGTTTAACACGACCCATAGCTTAAGATTCTGATTTTGATTTTATTTTGTCTTTCTTTATTTTCAGAAACAATCAAAGAAAGTAATAAAGAAGATTAAGTCTAATTTATTTGATTATGAAATTCAAAGAGATTAAGGGGGAGAAAATTCTGCAAAGACAAATGGGGAATTCGGGTGCGTATAACAAGAAATTACCGCTTTTGTTAATCTGTTATTTTTTTTTTCCTTTTAGTTTCAAAACTATGGAGCTTTTTAAGACTCATATTTGGCATAGGGGCAATTTTGACATTTCAATTAAATGAGTGGAGTGAATGTAGACAAATTGGGGGGGGCGGGGTGCTCGAATAAATGGTATACAAAAGGGCTGAAGAGGTCGCGAGAAATGGTTAGGAACTTGTAATGTGGCCTTGAAGAGTGGAAGAGTTTGTTTTTGGAACTCAAATTAATTCCAATTGGCTTTTGGATCTTTATATTATATTTTGACTTTGACCATATAATTAATTAGCCAAATAAAAGAGAGAGAGAAAAATCAATTAATGTTTAAGCGGGGGCAGAAATTATATTTTACTAAAAATTAAATTATGTGTTCCATTTGTTGCATAGTAATTAGGATGCATTGCCGTACAGAACGACCTTATATTATACAGAGCCGGGCCGGGCCAAGGTCTTGGGCCACGACCAAAAAGTCACGATTATATGTATGTTATTTATTTTTATTTTTTAATTAAAATATAATAAAAATAAATTTTATTATTATTCATTATTAAAGTGTAGAGGTTACAAGACAAAACATAATAATACTAACAAATATTATTATTATACAATTAAAACTTATATTATTTATAACTAATTATAATTTATAATGGATAATGATATTATTATAATAATATTTGTTATTACCGTAATAAAGTATATAAATCATCTATTCTTTTTTTTTTATAATTAATTACACTTTAATGTAACTGACATTAAATAAAGTTTTTATTAATAAAAAATTATTATGGTAATAACAAATTGAGTTGTGGCAATATCATCATCCTTTATGACAAATTGTTTTATAAATTTAAACTTATATTATTTTCATTGTTATAAATAGTTCACCATAAAAAAAAAGTATCTATGTTTATAATTATGTCAACTAACATAAAAATACAAACACAATAAAACACGAAGTTAACAAACAAGAACGACATAACAAGATTGTTAAACCTAATCTAATCTATAGATTAAAAAAATTGAGCATTTTTAAGTAATATATGTCTATATCTATTTATAATAAGTAAATATTATAAATTTATTATATGTTGAAAAACATTAAGAAAAATTAATAAAGCATGTAAAATAATCATTTTGTACATAAAAATAGACACAAACTTAATAAATATTTATTTTCTTTCATATCTTTTAAAAATTTAAATTATTAAATCTTAAAAATATACTTAACATTCAAAAAAATATATAATTATTTGATATTGTAAAAACTAACTCTTCTCTATAGTAAGTCAACTTAAATTTTGAATTTTATTTAGCTATGTATAGAGGCAGAGTCAGAAAAAAAATTTAAGAGGGGCTAAATTTCGTTTATACAAATTATAAAACTAATTTGAATTATAATAGATTATACTCAATTCAATACTGAATTTTTTTATTTTTTCATGACATAGAGTTAACACTCAAAAATATAAATTTAACACAATATAATTAACTTATAACAAAAATAAAAAAAATATAACAAGTTCATAAGTATTAGTATCATTTATGAATAAAATAAATTTATTAACTAAAAAATTTAAGCAAATAAAAAGCTCAATCAAACACATCAAAATTTATAGTTGTTAAAATTAAAGCTAAAATAAACATATGAAAATGTAAAAAGTAAAATATAATTTAAAATTTTAAGCTTGAGACTATATTTGAAAATATATGTTTATAAATAATTTAATAATAACTAACAATAATAAAAATAACAAAAATTTTAGCTAAAAAATTTCAAATAAATTATTAAAGATTATTAAAATAAAATGTCAAATAATATAATATTATATAAAGTTAAAATTTGGATTGAAATAAAATATAATAAACATAAACTTAAAAGTTTTAATATGAAGTTTATCATATACTTATTTTTAATTTTATTTTTATAATGTTGAATCTAAAATTAAATATTTAAATATTTTTTAGATTATCACATTTAAGAAGAATTTTTACATAATATATGACTAAAATTTTATTTATATTACTAATAGTTACTAAATACATGGAAAAAAGTATATACTTAACTAATTTATTTACAATTAATGTCATTTTTATCAACGTATTTGTTAAATATTATTAATATATACCAAAATATGTACATAAAAATTAGACACAATATATTACTAAAAATAAAATATTTATTTAATATTAAAAATATATATGTAATTAATTTTTTATAAAAAAGTTGGTAGGAAAACAACAAAACTAACACCCCTTAAAATTTGTAATAACAAAACTAACACTCATTATGTTCAAACTTATATTTTCACAATTAAAAAAAATGATTAATTTGTCATTTTTCTTTGAACACTTATTCAATTAAAATTGAACGACGATAATTTAGACCCGTTCAATATTTCACGTTCAATATTATTGGAGATGTTAATTTTGTTATTATAAATTTTAGGTGTATTATTATTAATAAATTCTTAAAGTTGGTTGGGGCTACGGCCCCTATAGCTCTGCCTCTGGTTATGTAAATGTGAAGAAAAAAAATTATTTTATGGTGTTCATAAAATAATTTTATAAATAATTTTTAATTTATTAGTTTTTATTACTAATTGATTTTTTATAGTATTTGATAGAAAATAAAAAATATTATTTATTACTAAAATATTTTATAAATAAAGTACTTTTTAAAATAATCTAAATAGGATTTGTACACCTATTTTTTGTATTTGTATAATCAAAATTCTAATATTTATATTTTGAGTTAATAGATATAATATATTTAAAATTAAAAAATCAAACGAAAATTTAAATGTATATAAGGGCCTGAATCTCGCCCAGGGCTCAAATATTGCTTGGATCAATCTTGAGATTATAAATAATGATATTTAGTTTATTAATTATGTTTAATGGTCAATTAAGAACAAATTTTTTTTTTAATAATTTCATATATTAAAATATTATTATTTTTTAAAATGTAATTAAAATATAAGTATTTAACAAGAATAAAAATAAATTTAATATAAATTATTTGAGAAAATAAGTAAGAATAACAATATTCAAATTGAAAGTTATTTAAATATTTAATTTAATTTTTAATAATAATTAAAAAATCAATAATCTATATCTAGGATAAAAGAGAGTTTGCTCTTTCAAAAGAAAAATACAAAATTATTTCTACTTTAAATAATAGAGAGAGCGGAATCTTAGATTATATCATTTGTGTTATGTGGTTTCTTAATTTAAAAAAAAATTTATTAAAATTTTAATTAAAATATTATTTTTAAATTAATATTAAAATATTAAAATAATATTATTTTTAATTGACTTCTTAAAAAATAATATTTTAATTAAAGAATCATATTAATAAGTATGAAATGTAATTTTTTTTATATTTAAATTTTTATTGTGCATAAATTTAAGGTAGAATTGCATTTTAGTAATACCAAAATTTTGGTGATTTAGTTTAATTTTGTTTCAGTAGATCATTGATCCACTAGACATCCCAATTCCCAAACCTCATTACCATTGTATTGCATTTTTCTACAATTCTTACAATTTTATAATAAATTTTGCTCTAAATTGAAGCTACAAGAGTACACGCAATGATTAAAGTCAAAATTTCAACTATAAATTATTTTTTCTAAGGTTAAATTTTAATATAAATTTTTGCATTCAAATATCATTCATATGTTACGTCTCATTGTTTAAAGTTTAAACCCTCTTGATATCAAATATAATTTTAATAACTCTTATATTAATATTTTAATTAGTAAACATTTGGTAATTTTTAGGATAAAAAATATTAGAACTCTGTAAATTATATTTAAAGGTACAAAAATTCATTAATTTTTAGGTGGAGTATTAGAAGTCTAATAATTATTAAAAAGGATATTAGAAGTCAAAAATTTCTAAAATTGTCATAATTTTGTCCATGTAACGCCATTCATTATATATTATGTAGATAAATTTATGACAATTTTAAAAATTTTGAACTTCTAGTACCCTTTTTAATAATTATTGAATTTCTAATATCCATCATAAAATTAGTAAACTTTTGTACCTTTTAATTATAATTTGTGAACTTTTTAGTACTCTTTTTCCTTTTAATTATTTATAAATCGTACATATTCATGTGCATAACACGTGCACGTTTGATAGTATATTAAAATAAAATAATAACAATTAATAAACAATAAAACAAATATTTTATAAAATATTTTATATATTAATTATGATCCTATCATTATGACACACATTTTAATTGTATTTAATTTTTTAAAAAATAAAATAATAATATTTTAATAAAAAAAATTTAAATTAATATAATTTGTTTTAATTGTCTTTTTTTCATAATTAAAACTAAATAATATTATTTATAATTTAAAAAATTAAATAGCATCACCTAATATATCGAACTTCTCGTTATTTTTCTCTAATAGTTAATCCATAGAGGCATCAACAATTAGCTAGCACGTAGTAAGAGGCGGTTAAAAAAGTAAAAAATTTAGACTCCTACAGAGTACTCCACCTACAAAGGTCTTTTTCCATGAGTTTAAGATAGTTATCTTATTGATGAAACTTTTCGAGTTATTTCCATGGTTACCCATCATTGTGGGCAAGTTTACAGCTACAGGTATGTGTGGCTGTGTCTGAACATATGTGATGATAATAGCCATTTCAAACTGGTTGAGATTAGATGATTTGAATGTTGAGCTAAGCAGTCCAACAGTATCTAGAACAGAGCAGTTTAATAGTACCTTATTATTTTTTTAAAAGTTTAATTTTTTGTTATGAAAAACGAGACATTATGGAATGAATGATCAATTTTTAGAAGTTTTTCATTCTAATTTTATTTTACTTTTTATCATTTTTGCAGGAATGTGCGATCTATGCAATTACATGTCAATTGAGTTAAAAAAGAAATGTTAATTGGTCATTTGTTCAATATTGTCACTTTTTTTCGTAACAAAAGTATTGATACAAAAAAATAACAAATGAACTAAACTACTCTAATTGACACGACCTTAGCCTTAAAAAAAAAAAAAAAAAGTGTCTTGCCATGTTAGTGATGCTTATGCCTTTACCATGAAGTTCATCACTATCCTAAAAGTTTTGCACTAATGAATTCTAAACAGATTATTACGTGCATCTCTACAAGAAAGTTCAGGAACTGACCAAATCGTTGAAAATGAGACTAACAATTTCAACAATGAAACTTGTACAGAAGAAGATAACTGTGAAATAGTTCAGAAAATTTCAAGAGTGATATCTTACATTTGATTCACTCGTTATAAAAAAAACAATCACATATGATGTCCAACATTGTAGAGTAAGAGACTTTTGTGAGTGGCAAAGAAAACAAAATGGTACAAACCAAACTAAGAACAATGAAACAAAATCAGCACATCAATTGGTTCCAGTGGCCATCAAAAACTCACCTTCACATACTAACCTCACCCCAACATATGTTTTGCCTTCCATCTTTGCTATTCCAAATCGCTTTTGTAACTTAACAAGTGTCATTCTCATTACCAAAGTGTCTCCTGCAATGACCGGTTTTCGAAACCTCACTTTGTCAATTCCTGCAAAGAAGAAATTATCACGGGACCCTCCCACTTCAGGTTGCAGCATAACCAAGCCTCCAACCTGAGCCATTGCCTGAAACCAGCAACTTATCAGCCTATATTCAATTGGCCCCTGATGAATGTAAGCTTAAAAGAAGCACAGATGCAAGAAATCCAAACGATCAAGCAAAAGAAAAGAATCGAAAGAAAGACATTAGAAAACTAAAGATAAGAACATGACTGACTCAAAAAATGGGGTTATTCACACTAAGATCAACACATGAAAAACATAACTTAGGTTTCGGATTGACATCATTGAAATCCATAAACATACAAGAGACTATTATAGCACCAAAATGAAACAGCAAGACAGCTCCTGTTTAGAAACTATTAGAGTTCATAAGGATCAGGACCATGGGTTGTCCAATCCCAATAGATCAACCCCAAGAATAGTAATGGCTCATAATACATATACACACCACATTAATATCATTCTTAAGTAATATTTTTATATCTAACAATTTGGACATGTGTGGCATCATCTGGTCCAGTGGCTATCGCCAAGTCTACTTGGAAGCCAATGCTAGTATAGTCTATATAATGGCCTACCAACACTTGAATGGATAGACTTGAGTGATGAACAAAATCTTATCTAGTTTTTTTCTCTCTTGTTCTTCAATTTCTAATTGTTGTTTGTAAGCTAATTCTCATTCTCCTTCTATTTTCTTCTATACGATCTTCTGTTGCTAAAACAATTTTGGTATCAGTGTAAGGAAACTTTTTGAGAATAATAATAATAACAATAATAATCCAAAAAAAAAAAAAATCGCAAGCCTGACCACCACCAAACTCCTCTCTTCGCTGGTTCTTCCATCTTCAGCCTCTCTTTCCGATCAACCCCACGCCAGTCAAAATTGGTTTATGCTCTATTCACTAAGTTTGGTAATGTTTCTTAGCCCTGTCCTTGAGCAAGTATCAACCTCAACCTTATTCTTTATATCTTAGCTATATTTGAAATCAATTTCATGACCAGAGGGACTATGTTTGATAATAGCCAGATTTATTATCAGTCACATCCTTCGATGTTCACAGAAAGGACAAAGGATATTATCCCAACCACCCTCAACACATAACATCATAAATTCATAAATCCTTTTAAAAAAAAGGACATTACCAGTCGAGGGCAGCGCTAGAAATAAAATATTTGGGGCCAAGGTTTTTTTTATTCTTATTTTAAGGGTGCAAATGTATTTTTAACTTATTAGCTTGTAAGTTCTAAAAACTTACATTTTGGTTAACTTTTTAGACTCAGGGGGGCCATGGATCCACCCCTGTTACCAGTTTCCACCAGAACCAATAGCCTGAAGTCAAGAACATGATTTTTAAAGGTTGAAACATTGAATGCTTACTCCAGACAAGAGAAAAAATGAATCAATGGGTCGCTAAATAATGGAACCCTGATCTTTTTTCCAATTTCAGCTATCCCTCTTAACAATCTTTAGTGCAGCATTAGCTTTTAAATCAGAGAAATATATGAAAGCTGAACCGAAGCTCAGCTAAATAATTATCCAACTATAAATAATGACATAAAAAAATAATAAACATATTATACCACAAATTGAAATATAATCCATAATTTAAATCTTAGCTTGTGAAAACTAAACAATAAACCTTAAAATTGCACTAAACAATCCTAAAAATTAATGAAATTTTCCCGTTAGGTGCTCTCCATAAGGTGAGCATGCAGTGCTAACATTTATATATACAACACATGTATGTGTGTGCGAGCATGTGTGTGTGTATATAAAGAGTTAACTCCAATGACATATCTGTAGAAAAATGTAAAGATTAAATGTGTTTGAAAAGGTTAAAGTCTTAAAACGAGAGAATAAGACATACATCCTTTTTTCATTAGCCCTTCAAGTATTGCATGCCTTTCTTCCATTCAGTTCAGACTAATCTTATATCTCTTACCCATTAGTGCTAAAACTAAATTAACAAAAGATACTGACATCAGAGTTCATTCCAGTACCCTTAGACCAAAACTGAATGACTAAGCAATTACTTCATATGATCAAATGAAATATAGAAATTAAAACAAGCTTTGTAAAAATTAACAAGCACAAATGTGAGATCAACTATGCAGTGGTTTATAACTTAAGTCATGCCAAACGTTTGATGTACATCACAGACAATCATATAAGTAAAATTTGGGCAACTGGATAAGTGCTAGTACCTCGACCATTAGAACACCAGGCATAATAGGCCTCTCAGGAAAGTGCCCAGGAAAGAAATTATCATTTATAGTGACATTCTTTATAGCAACAGCTGATACCCCTGGATTATATTCAATCACTCTATCCACTAAAAGAAATGGAAACCTACAATAACCATTCAACTTAAACAACATTAAAACCCAGAAAAAGAGAGAAATTACCTCAAATAACTCTAAAACTTATAATAAAAATAACAACCAATAACAATGAACTGGTTTAACCGGTTAGAGTTCAACATTGAATAGGTCTGACAGGCTAGAGTTCATCATTGAACGGGATCTAATCGGCTGAAATTCAACATTGGGATCAACTAACAGGAGTTCACCATTGAACAGCTCCAAAAATGTGAGTTATTTTTGTGGCACAAGTTCTATGAACGTTGTTTTCACAAAGAAACAAGGAAAACAAATTATGGGAAACACTCACCGGTGGGGCAAAATTTCTCTTATCTGATTAATGTCCATGACTGTAGGATATGCTGGGTATTCTGCAAAAACCAGTTTGGTTCATTAAAAAACAGAGAAATATATTAACGAAATTGAAACAAAAATATGAAATTTAAAAAATAAAAATAAAAATACTCTTTTCAATAGCAATGTCTTGGTCGGTTTTGATGGGTTCATTTACAGAACAACATACGACCAAACTGGATTGGTTCCCAACTGGTTTAAAGGAGAGAAAACTAGATCTAGGGAGAGATATAGATGTTAGGGACAAATGTAAAGGTTTCGTGGATCGGTTGAGACACTGAACTGAGGTTAAGGAAAGAATGGAGTTTGAGGTAGTTGCCATAGCTGAAAAACACACACAAATTCAGAGAGAAAGATAATGAAGAGAAGAGAATGAAAGTGCTTTGAAAAGAAAGAATAGTGGGTTTAAGTGGTTGAACAACGACAGTCATATGAATGGCATTTGCTTCGAGAACTCCGAAGGCCGGTCCATAAATTAAGGAAACAGGGAGTCAGTAGACATTGTTCAATGTTGTGTCTCGACTCTCGAGAAAACAAAAAATTGAAAAACGGACCTAAACAATAAACTAATTTAATAGATTTAGAGAAAACATTAATATAATGTAAACGAAGGATCAAATACAAAGATTAGTTCCATCCTCCCTAATTCGAGGGTAGCTTTTTTTTTTTAATAAAAAAAAAAAAAATACAAGATTAGTTCTCGTACTAACTTCATTCCATTTCAGTTGCCTCAGTTTTTAGTTTAAAGGAATATTTTTTACCAACCACATTTTCAGCCTGTTTGTCTTTATTCGAGGGAAATTAAAAGATGGGTTAATTACATTATGCCCCAAAAGTAAACACTAATATCGGAGATATTATTTATTTTTCTTGAAATATATTTTCTAATAATTTCTTTGATCAATGAATTTATCAAACATCCAATAGTTATAATAAAACAATGAATAATTTTATATTTTATTGAGTTAAAATATCACATTATTATTAATAATAAAACAATGAATAATTTTTCTTAATATGGTAGGCATTTTTTATAAAGAGCGTCAAAATTTATAAACTTTTAACATGTTTGTAAAACTTTTTTAGAAAAATAACAAAATTAACACTTCTCAAAATTTTTAATAATAAAATTAGCACCTATTGTGTTCAAACTTATATTTTCATAATTAAAAAAATAAGTAATATGTCATTTTTCTTTGAACACCCATTTAATTAGAATTGAACGACGACAATTTAGACCCGTTCAATATTGAACGTTCAATATTTTACGTTTAAATTGAATATTGAACTTTCAATATTATTGAAGTGTTAATTTTGTTACTATAAATTTTAGGTGTATTTTTTTTTAGTAATTTTCCAATTTTCTTAACGCTAAATGTTAAGACATATTTGCAACAAATCCAAGGGTATAAATTGTAAGTAACCCTTAAAAGATAAAATAAGACAAAAGACCTGGATAAAGAGCTGAGAAACTTTTAATGTTTAACGAGCTACCCTGAATACTTTAGTTACACCTCATACGTATCTTTGTATCAAGTAACCAAAAAAAGACTTCGGTAAATCACATATCACAGCATTTATAATTTATACAAATCATTGACTCAGAATATGCTGAGCAATGTAGATTTAAACAAACTGAGATTTTGAGTGAAATACAAAACATGTTTCCTTCTAGTTGCTACCAACCAACTCTCCAATGGAGTGCTCTTGTTCAAAACCAAGATAACAATCTGAAACTAAAATCAGTTTCATCTCTAAGATAGCAGTTGGATCTGATGGTAACTCCATATTGGTAACCAAGTGAGCAGCGAAAGAAACTCTCTTTATTTAATACAATTCAAATGTAGCAGTGTTGCCAAGAACTAACCACCAAGCTTCATCTTTCACCTTAGGAAACCGGGGTACAAAAGCTCGGGATGTTTTCTGCCTGGAGTTTATCTTCTCCAATTTGATGTTCAGAGATGTAGATTTTCTACCAGAATTTTCCTTCTGCTGAAGTTTTAACTTCATTTGAATACGGGAAAAATACTGCAGCTCCTGAAATGTTGCATGCACAAGACCAGATATTAAGGTTGAAGTAATGGCCAAAGTTGATATGGCTGCCACTACTTCCACCACCATGATCACGATCACGACCACGATCACGACAACAACCGCCACTAGTCCAAACAGAACCAACAATTCTAGCTCTGAAGGCTCCATCAAGAATGGAATGAAAAAAAGAGTTTTTTTTTTTTTTTTATATATATAAATTATTCCTTCTATGTTTTCAATTATTTTTTATTAATATTATTAATTTATGGTTGGATTGTTTATTTTGTGAAATGTTTTATGGGAGAAGTTCATTACTAGAATCTTTGGTTCAAAGCGAAATGGACGAGGAAGCTCGGATGAAGATTCACTTAAATCAGATGAAGATAATGGATTTGATATAGGGACATAATTGTTTAATTATACATATTAATTATTCTTCAAAAAATCCAATTTATATTTAATAATTATTTTGTTATTTCACTTTGCATAGATTTGGATCAAAAGATTTTGTCGAGGAGAAAGGAACTGATGGAGACTACCCCATTTAGGAGAAAAACTTTCTCAGTTAATATTTTAAGTGATATTTTACCCCCAAATTTCAAAAAAAAAAAAAAATATATATATATATATAGCTTTCCAGGCTTTAATATATCAATATAGGTTCAATATATATAATTTACATGCAAGTGATCAGGGTACAAATGATCTAATTTTTATGTAAAATAAGACATTTTAGTTTTGTAGTTATCGAATTATTAAAATGCATGCATATATAAATATTTTATT
This sequence comes from Elaeagnus macrophylla, assembly GCA_029378325.1. Taxonomy (NCBI): domain Eukaryota; kingdom Viridiplantae; phylum Streptophyta; class Magnoliopsida; order Rosales; family Elaeagnaceae; genus Elaeagnus; species Elaeagnus macrophylla. The sequence continues at coordinate 35,839,246 of CM055641.1, forward strand.
TTATATATTGTGCAACATGAGAGTCATGAAAAACATTATTAAACTATTGAATTTACGGAGAGTTAAATACATACTTCAATATTGAATATATTTGATGCATGTGTTTACAGACCACATACGTTCCCTAGAAGAAATTAAGAGTTTAGTCTTCCTCTATCCCTTTGTATTATTATTGGTAGCTTACCTAACAGCATAGATACATATTAGATAATAAAGGGATTTAAATTTATTTGGAATAAAAAAGAAAGAATTCTTTATTATTTCACACTGCAATTACTTACTTATGAGGAGTAGCTAGCTATTCATTTTTGAGAAAAGTAAAACATGGAGTTTACTACTTATTTATTTATTATGTTTCTCTCAGAGAGATCAGAAACAAGTTCAAATATTGAGAGCTTAAATCTATCAAACTTTGAACACAACATGACACCAGCAAATGAAATCAAAGAGTTCAGGTTTTTTTTTTTTTTAATTACTGCTATTATTTTCATCTAAATAATTCATGCAAGTATTTATTGTACAGTACTTTCTGAACACAATGCTAATTATTAATTGAGATTTCAGGATTTTTGTGTCAACATGGAATGTGGGAGGAAGGGCACCACACAATGATCTTAATCTTGAAGATTTCTTGCAAATAGAGGGTGCTTCTGATATATATATTATAGGGTATGATAACTTATTCGTCATAACAACACTATAAATTTCACTTGTCTAAGTCTCTACTATTGAGATTTAAAAATAATAATTTTTTTCTCCCTTCTCTTATAAATTTCAAGTTTAAGATATTGAAAGAAAAGTAAAAAAATACTTTTATACATGCATTTATCACTTTCCTTAAGTAAGAAATTCAACGTTATTCATACTGAACATAGTATTTTCTTAAATTTTAATATCATGTTAGAAGTTGTTAAAAAGTAATAAAAATAATGGGTTATTGATCGTGTCTCAATTGTTTTTCATTAAAATAAGAAAAAATTAAAATTTTGATTTTATTAAAGAATTAAATGTGTTATGTTATATATGATACTTTTATTATGAAGTTCAGGTTTCAGGAAATAGTACCTCTAAGTGCTGGAAATGTGCTTGGAAGTGAAGATAATGAACCAGCAGCAAAATGGCTAGTACTTATAGATCAAGCACTTAATAAACCACATCATGATGCTATATATTCATCAGATTCATCAGGAAACATTAGTTCCAAATACTCAAATAATAGCAAGGACTCGAAAGACTCAAAGGATTCGAAGTCACATTTGTTTCATAACTCTAATCTCAAACTACTTAGTAAGAGTTTTAGAGCAGACAGTAACCTTTTGAAGTATTGTAATTGCCCAGTTGAATTGCCTACATCACAAGATAAAAGAAGGCTGAGAAAGCTGGTTGAACCTTCCAAGTAATAAATTACAATGTAATTTGGGCTCACCAACTGCTCGTAGAAATGCCTAAGTGGATGAATTTCTAGCAGTAGCAGAGACACCTTCCCCAAATCAAATGACATATCGCTTACAAATGGTAGGGATTTTCCTAACTGTTTGGACTCGAAAAGACTTAGTCCCTTACATTGGTCATCTCAGATTCTCATCTGTTGGAAGAGGAATAATGGGACAAAAGACCTAGATAAAGAGCTGAGAAACTTTTAATGTTTAATGAGCTACCGTGAATACTTTAGTTACACCTCACACGTATCTTTGTATCAAGTAACCAAAAAAAGACCTCGGTAAAATCACATAACATAGCATTTATAATTTATACGAATCATTGACTCAGAATATGCTGAGCAATGTAGATTTAAACAAACTGAGATTTTGAGTGAAATACAAAACATGTTTCCTTCTAGTTGCTACCAACCAACTCTCCAATGGAGTGCTCCTGTTCAAAACCAAGATAACAATCTGAAACTAAAATCAGTTTCATCTCTAAGATAGCAGTTGGATCTGATGGTAACTCCATATTGGTAACCAAGTGACCGGCGAAAGAAACTCTCTTTATTGCATACAATTCAGATGTAGCAGTGTTGCCAAGAACTAACCACCAAGCTTCATCTTTCACCTTAGGAAACCGGGGTACAAAAGCTCGGGATGTTTTCTGCCTGGAGTTTATCTTCTCCAATTTGATGTTCAGAGATGTAGATTTTCTACCAGAATTTTCCTTCTGCTGAAGTCTTAACTTCATTTGAATACGGGGAAAATACTGCAGCTCCGGATATAACTTTGAAACAGGAAAATTACCAACCATAGTATGTAAATTCGCTTTGGGAAGATCCAATAGTTGTCGCAAATTGAAAATTCCTTTCCTACATAGAGAATCCACTAGTTCGGCAGTCATAGAAGGCAACATCCAAAGAGAAGAGTCCTTTTCAAACCACAAGCCCTGCATGACCATTTGCAGAAGATGCATGCAAGTCACTGAGCTTGAAAGCCAACCACTGTTGGCACATATATCTATCATTGCCTGGATAATACGTATACTTTGATCCAAGACAGACTTCAAGTCTGTCACATAATCACTGATTGGAAGCTCTAACTGTGAAAAATGAGCCTGAAAAAGCAGATTAGCTTTCACATGTGGATCATCTAGGCGATCTTTATCTACCATATATCGAACTCTCTTGGACAAAGCTTCATTATAATTTTCCTCATTATGTCGCACAGGAAGTTCATCATATTCAGATGCACCAGATAGAATATGCAAAAACACTTCTAACGATGTATCTGGGCCTATGTTTGAACCAAACATTGAGACAGTCTTGTATCTAAGGTAGTATTGAGATGCTATTGTACCAAGCATCATTGATTCCACACTATCTTCGTTCATCTTTATACATCCACCGTCTTCCAGATCCTGAAATGTTGCATGCACAAGACTAGATAAATAGGAACTTATGGTTTCAGGTCCTGTATTCTCCAACCCGTAATAAGCTGGATTAACCATCAGCCTACGAAATAAATAAGTCCAAGTAAGATAATGAACAGCATCCTCTTTATGGCAAATTGTACCAGATACTATCTCTGCATTCATGTGATCATGCAACTGCTCCCTCAGACTGCTCTCAACAGGAAATGGCTCATAAAGAAACTTTTTATAGAAGCTTTTTTTGGGTTCATGAACAAGAATAACTGCTTTTCCATGTTGGTCATATTGTGGACGACCAGCACGACCCATCATCTGTAAGATATCTGTTATAGGAAAATCAACATAACGCTTTGTTTTTCCATCATAATATTCTGTTCCTTTAATAATAACCAGATGGGCTGGAAGGTTTACTCCCCATGCTAATGTGCTAGTACAAACCAAAACCTGGATCTTGTTATTTGAAAAAAGCTCCTCCACAAGAGATCTGTCTTTGTCATTTAAACCAGCATGATGTAATCCAATGCCAAATTGTAAGGTGTGGCGGAGGTTCTGATCAGTCACCTGAGAAAGAACCATCTGCAATGCTTCTTCTGACATACTAAGAAATTGTATGGGATGTTCATCTGAAGCTGCAAACTGAATGAGGTCCAAAGCAGTAAGCCTTGTCTGCCGGCGAGATGAAACAAAGATTAGAACAGGTTTTGTAGGTGAGTGAGTGCAAATTGCAGCATAGGCTGGTTTATTCATGCTATTCATCCTTGGGCAGTAGAACTTTCCAGGATACCCCTGGATATGAACTTCAAGAGGAACAGGCCTCACACTTGGTTTAAAATTGAAAAGCCCAATTTCTCCAACACCTAACCAATCAGCCAAATCCCCTGCATTTGCCAAAGCAGTAGAAAGACCCACAAATCGCACTGGGCACTCCGTCTGTGATGATATGTATCTCATCCTTGAAACGATAACCTCGAGGATGGGTCCACGATCAGCCCCCAGCAAATGAATCTCATCCAAAATCATAAGTCCAACCTTTTTAACATAACTTCGACTATGCCAATTGCGACTAATGCCATCCCACTTCTCTGGAGTAGATATGATGATATCAGCTGATAGTAGAGCCGTCATATCTGGAGTATAATCTCCAGTCATTTCAACCATGTCTTTTCCAAGCTCAGAGACAAGACGTCTCTTCCAATCATTCATTCTTTCACGAACAATAGCCTTCAAAGGTGCTATGTAAATTACCTTCATATCAGGATGACTATTAAAGAGGCGAAACATAGCAAGCTCTGCTGATATAGTCTTCCCACTTCCAGTTGGAGCTCCTAACAGGACATTATTGTCAGTATGATATAGTACATGAAAAGCCTGTGTTTGTATTGGATTAAAATGTGAAAATTTGTACAAGGCTTCATATGCACTATTGCCAAGTGAAGAGATAGGAAGTGGTTTCAAATCGAGAAGCTCAGTGTGTGAAGTGCCGGCCTCTGGCAATGCTAAATTGTGGAAAGATATGGTGTAAAATGCCTCTGACTGCAACCACGAGTCAGAAACAGCATGAATGTAATACTGAGGTGGATGTGGCTCAAATATTGGTACAGTAAAAGAAAGCTTCTGGGGTTCCCCTCTAGCCACCCGTTTTGTCAATGAGAAAAGCTCTGAGTGGTAGATGTGGTCATTCTCAGAATCTTCTACAAGAATCCACCAACGCTGAGCAGCACCATGATAACGATCCTTCCATAAGAAGTCTGGCTTTACAAGAACATCCAACTTCAATACTGTTCTAGTGATTGGACTGACAGTTGCTGATAACTGGATAAATGGGAAATGCCCCAAATATTGTTTGACCAGCCTTCCTCCTGGTCCATAACGAATCAGTGCTCCAATATCATTTTCCTGCATATCGTACAAGCGATCTAAGTCTGCCCCTCGCTCCTCAAGCTTTCGCAGTATTTCTGGTGAAAGATCCCTATCAAATTGTCTGAGGGGATGTTGATGGGGCCAAACTTGGCGATCCACAGCCTTGCAGTATTCCAACATGAACAGCGTCATCTCACACCACCCTCTGCGTAAACAGATTTCAAATAGAGCCCGCATAATCCGAGCTAAGCTTGCACTAATATAGGCAGCATCAGAAACCAATGAAAAGGAATTAATTGAGACCCGAGATATGTAGAGCTGAATGAGAATGGAAATTTTTCCATGTTTATTTGAAGGACCACCTTTTACCTCTAATGGGCATGATGTACGTGCCAACATCTCTAGCTCATTTTGTTCCTCTTCTCGAAGAACAATATTCTCAAATTCAGAAGAACGGGCAACCATGTCTATGATCTCACTATCACTCATTTGGTGTCTCAACATTTCATTGTAAGTTTCAACACTAGAGTACTGAATATAAAAGTGACTTGCTATGCGACCAAGCTCTGTACAGTAAAAATTGCCACTTTTCTCATCAAATCGCATCATCTTCGCCTTATCAAGTGCACGTGCGGCATCAGTTATAAGAGCTCTTTGTTTTAAACTCAAAGAGGGATCTGCAATGATCTCGTCCCATCCAATACCATAAGCCAAAGGATTCAACTTCATTCTTATAAAAAGGTAAGTATATCCAAGCCATGCACAAGCTTCCTTAACATTAGTCACAGTACCCAATGCTACCTCAGCATTTAAATTGTCTTTCAAGGAGCCAATGAACTGACTTTCAATAGGGAGTTGACAAGTTAGCAATCGCAGATAATAAGCTAGTTTATCATGAGAAGTGATTATAATGCCTTCACCACTTTTGTCAAATTGTGGTCTTCCAGCACGTCCAAAAATCTGCATAACATCAAGCATACCCAAATCTCGCCACCCACCAGCCTTTGGATCATACAACTGTGTCCCCTTTATCACAACAGTATGAGCAGGCAAGTTTACACCCCATGCCAAAGTTGCTGTGCAAACAAGTACCTTTAGGAGTCCCTCAGAGAAAAGCCGTTCAGTCAAACTTCTATCAGATCGTAACATTCCTGCATGATGAACACCAAAAGCAAATGCAAAAAGTTCAACAAGATCTTTATTTCTGGACTTTACAACCTCCTTCTTGATTAATGATATCTGTGGGTGTGTATCATTGCTAAAGAGATCCATATCATCATACTTCCTCGCAAGCTCAGCCAGTTTTTCTGCAGTTTTTACTGTGTCCTTCCGAGAGTGGACGAATACCATTGCTTGATGACCTTGCCTCAATGAATCAACAACCTTTTTATAGCATATCTCATTCAACAACTCATTACGTGCTGCAAAGTTCTGCTCACTAATTCCAATATACTGCTGTGCAAGAGGAACAGGACGATAACTAGAATCAAAGTAGAAGAGTCCTGTGTCTGGATTTACTCTAAGAAACTGTGCTACCTCCAAATAATTGGGTAGAGTAGCCGAAAGGCCCACTATTCGTATCATCGTTTGTGTTGACTCCACCTGTCGCAAAGTCCGGGCAACTAGTGCTTCAATCACAGGACCTCTATCTTCATTCAGTAGGTGCACTTCATCAATAATCAAGAGTTTCACCAACATTGAGAGCGACATGTCACTGCTCTTACGAGTTATGACATCCCATTTCTCTGGAGTTGTAACAATCATTTGAGTTTCTTCAAGTTCACTTTTAGAAAGTTGCATGTCCCCTGTAAGTTCTCTTACTGTCATATTTAGGGGAGATAAGCGACGGCTAAAAGTTGATGTTACCTCGGCAGCTAAAGCCTTCATTGGAGCAACATAAACAATTTTAAATTCATCTTTATGCAGGTAACCATCCCTGAAATGCTGTCCAATCTCATGAAGAATAGATATCATAGCTATATTAGTTTTTCCAGCCCCTGTTGGAGCACAAACCAATATATTCTCATTAGTATAATAAACAGTTTGAAATATTTGACTTTGGATACGATTCAGAGATTTGTAGCCATGAAAAGCAGCTTGAGCAAATTCATCTAACTCCTTTATTTCGATAAGCCTTTCTCCAGGTTTCATTTGGGCAGATGGTTTTGGAGGGATGATAACCTCTTCATAGCCCTTGTAATGCTTCCTGACAGTTCCTTGAGGAAGAGCACTAACTGTTAGAGACTGGGGCCCTCCTCCAGCACCAATCAAATCATCAAAAGCATTTTTCCTCTCACTTGCTTTAAGTAAAGAAGAAAACGTCAAGGAAGACAAAGCACTATCAGCATTATACTCTGTTCCTCTTCTGTGCCTTTTTTCTTCCTTACGCCTAAGTTTGTCAATTTGTCGCTCAGATTCTGTTTGAATGGTGACCTGTGTGCCGTAACTAGGCATACGTGATTGGGAGGGCTCAGACATCTTATCAGATTTTAAAGACAGTAAACCATGATGGATGCAGTCAACAAGTGCTTTCCGATGTGATATAAGATCCTGTACAGTTTCAAATGCACTATCTCCAACAAGGTCCAACAAGTCACCAGCTATCTCCTCACCAGGTTTGTCTGAGTCAAGCACCCGACAAATGGCTATTGCTAGTTCATCTCGGGAAAGCTGTGAAGTACTTCCTCTCACTATCTTATTACATGCATCTCTTAACCAACTCAAATTAAAATGCCCGCCATCCACAGCAGAACTATTATGATTAAGGTCACCATGATCATACTGTCCCTCATGATGTATGGAAGACAGTGCAGAGCTTTCTTCATTTAAAAGTTGCCCATCCTTCAACGAAATGTCCACCAGAAACCTGGCTGGTTCCTTAAAAACAAGGTCAGCACCAAATTCTAAGGTCTCATAACTGTTATTTATGTGCGTTTCTGGAACAAATGTAGGTTCATGTTCACTAGGCTGTAGACCAAAAAGCCTCCGTGCAAAAGATGCAGCTTTCCTCAAGTTACCATCTGAAACTGCATGACCAAGGATATTTTGCAACTCCACCCTGCATGGCAATAAGTTGTCAAATTAAGCCAAAAAATATGCTTCTGCTACTAATCTATCAAAATCCATCTTAAATCTTCTGCTGTAATTAACATCGGATATTAAAATTTTGGCCTTTCAGCATATACAAAACAAAGTTTTCCTTCTCCTTTAAAATCCTTGTTGTGTTGTCCATTAAGGATACACTGGGTTTTAAGTTATGGAAACCTAAAATAATCTTCAAAATAACATAAAGTGGTTTGTCTTGTATTTCAGGTTTAGCATTTGACTTATTCATCACACGGGCGCTTTTGAATCATATTTTCTTCTAAATCATAATTAAGCATGATAAAAGTACTCTAACATTTCATAATCTATTTGTACTGTCTTAATTCTTCCTAAATAAGTATAGATAAAGAGAGAGACAAGGAAATCCTTACTTTTTCTGGGAAACATTTTTGTTAATAGCTTCTTCTTCTTCAAGACCAGAAAATAGACTGTAAACAGTAAGAGCCACTTCACGAAACTCATCAGAAGGCACCTCTCCATCTATCAACTCAACTACTGCCCCTATAAATTGCCTGTAAGCTTGACGGATTTCTACTGAAGCTGGCATAAATCCCATTCAACAAAAATATGCTATCAGATTCCAGACAATAAAAACACATTATATTAAAGTAAAGCAACACTACTTTACCTTCTTCCCATCTATGAACTATCTTTCGGGCAAGCTCTGACTCGTCAATTGAGCTCGAAGAACTAAAACAAGCACAATTCAAAAGTTCATTGAAATTTCAGAAATTAGTATACAACCAAAACTAATAGTGATAAATACTTCAAAACTGTGTGAACTGAAGAGGAGGAGGGAGGGCGCAAATTCAAATGGAATTATGTAGTAAAGTGTGTCACTGATGTCTATCGTATTCCTGGAAAAATTATCACAGCAGCTAAACTAAATCATCAAAGCTCCCTCCACCATCAAGAATGGTTTTGGCTTTACTCATAAAATGTCCAAGTTTGTGACAAAAGTTTAAAAAAAATACTCTTCACTTACTAGGAGAACCAGTACACAGTTTTTTGTTTCCTTCTCTTTCATGAATCCTCCATGAGTCGAGCAAAACAGATCACCATCGACCACATATGAACCAACTAACCAAAATAGACCGGGTGGAATCAAAAACGACAAGACTTGACCAAAATCCAAAACTGATTGTGAGCATGTAGACGATTTTAAAGAGACTATTTATTTATAAACTTGTGGACCTTTTTTTTTACCTTATAAACAAACATTGGGCACAACCACAGCCCATTTTAGACAAAATTCCATCACTGATTCACTTTTTTGTCAAAAAAAGCTCGGAATACTATAAACCACCCTATGTTTACTCCACAATCGTGTAAGTATATGAATTAGTAAAAAGAGGAACAAAATAAAAGAATCAGATAAATACTTATGAGATTTGCAGTTCTGGAGGATGAGTTTGCGTTGGAGATAAGCCTGATCAATATCAAAAGGATCACGCAGAGAGTTTGTAAGCCGTGGGATCTGAACCAACATTTTTTCTTCTGCCTTTCTCCTCGACGCTGATTCTCTCAATTTTCCTTTCTTTTCTTTTGGGATCTTCTTTGATTCGAGGAAAGAACGAGTCCTCGCTCTTGAGGACAATTCGAGTTTGGAATTGAATTTCAGATAAATGATCCAGTGGGTCACCGACTCTGTGATGATAGCAACTTGAATATGAAAACAAGGAAGAAGAGAAAAGAAGCACCAGGTGATCGATAAAATTCCTCAATGAACTCCGTATAATACTTGCTCAAACTCAAAGGCGAGAGAGGATCTTTGTTTATCCAACCCACCTGGGTGTGCCTTATTGTCCTAAACCCTTCGTCTTCTCTCGCTTTTGATCCTTCACAATTACTCATTTACAGACACAGGTAAAATCAAGATGGTGAATAGAATTGTTATGGGTTAAAGAGAAAGGTTGATATTAGAATCATTTTTATTTTTATTTTAAATAACCTTGCATTGATTATAGTTGTCACAAAAAAAAAAAGGATATTAAAATCACTTTAGAAATTAGAAAAATAGTTCATTTTTAAAATAATTAATGACAAATAGAAAAATATAAATAGTATAAGTGCAAGTATAAAAGTATTTTTTATATTTTCATTTTTAAAATAATTAATGATTATAATGTATATGATTGATTACAGATTATAAAATTTTATAAACTTTACAGATAGGATCAAATTACAAATTAATTTAACTTTGCAGATTTAATCCACTGTATTTATATCCCAACTTATTTTTCTCGACAGATTTTTAACTTTTATTTATTTTAAGTTAAAAAGATAGATTTTCGTTAGAAATGTACAATAAATTGTAATTTAATGTTTCTAATGGGTTTATAATTCAAAAAAAAATTCATCCAATCTCATTTTATGTAGATAGTAGAATAAATGCATTATTTTAAGCACAATATCTCATCATTTTTATTTTTATTAAATATTTATTTTATAAATAAGAAAAAATTATTTACAATAACTTGTTGTAGATAACAATTTATTTGATACATAATAAAAGGATAAAAATAAAATGAATCTGATTGTCTTAACTAATGGATAGCTGCCACATTAATTGTTATATATGTAAATAAAAATGCTATATAAATATCTATATTTTATTTTTTAAATATTTTTATTTATTTATCTTATTTAGATTGTTGAAAAAAGTTTCAACTTTATTATCCCAAGATCATCGTACTATAATTCAACAAAATTAACATTTGATAAGTTTGGTTTGGGTACTATTTTCACTCACTTAACTTCAAAAATTAAGATGCATATTTTAGTTGTCCTGTGATATGTGTTTTATTGCATCCATTTGAAAAAGGAACGTATATGTTTGCCATAGATTTAGAGAAAGAAAAAGTATTGGTTTATCCACCGATACATATATGATTCGCTTATTTATATATTATTTTTTTATAACATAAAATAATATATATTTTTTGTAAAATAAATATTTCAAAAAATGTACATCTTTCGTAAAATAATATATGTTGTTTTAAGTTTAAAAAAAACATCATAGGTTTATCTTTATAAGAAATTAAAAATAAAATTTTATGTATAAAAAAATTATATTACGTAAAATCTTAAAGGCTAAAAAAAAATAGAAAGAAAAAAAAAGCATTTTTTGTGAATCTATATGCTCTAACTCCTTGTTTTCTCTCTCTTTGTTTGTGATTAACTAATCTAACTTAGGGGATTCAAAATTTTTAAAGAAATATTTGAAATACATAACATATCAATAAGCACAATTTAATTTGCTGTGTTGGATTTGAGATACAAAGTTGAAATGAAAAGTCAAAAACAAACAAGGAGAAATATTGGGAGAATCCTACTATGATTATAATGACTTGTAAAGGCATGTTAGCTCGTATGAAAGATTTTATGTTTGAAATCGTTGGGTACAAAACAAAAAATAAAAATAATGAGGGTATGTAGAAAGACACTTCACGGTATAAATTATACTCAACTTAGTCTTTTTAATCTTTAATTATAATTATAAAACTATATATTTTAATTTTTTCATCTCAAAATAAAAACAATTTTTTAGTTTATTTTTAAAAATATAAATGATAAATTAAATACTACTTTTAATATTTTCTTTGAATGAAATTGTTTTAAATATATATTAATTTTGTATCACCAAACATTATATTATCCTCAAATATTGTACAAACTAATTATAATATAATTTATTACGATTCAATTCAATACTATATACTTATGACATGCTATAAAGATTTTCTAATATGGATTTCATCTTGATTTTGATGGGCTTATTGTGTTACAGGAGAAAATTTTGTATGATCTAGGTTTATGAACATGTTATTGCATATTATTAATTTTAAGAAGATATAATTAATGTTTATATTAAAATGAATCATTTATATATAAATAAATATATTTCTATAAAATAATGAATAAAAAGATTGTCTACTTCATATAAAAACTTCTCCTGTACAGAATGGTTTTTCTGTTTTCCACCAATCTCTTGGGTGAATTCTGCTTAATGGTTGTTACTTAAGATGTTGGGTAATTCCACAGTAAGGCTTATATCAAAAGGATTTGCTGCGGACATTAGGTTGCTCAAAAATGGAGGTTGTGACTTGTGACATTAGATTAAATATTGAACAATATTATTTATGATATTATAAACGCAATTAATTTATTATAATTTTGTGAGTTAAATTGTACTATCCAATCAAACTCAATCACATTATTTGAATTTTATACAAATTTGTGATATTTAGACTTTTCTTTAAATATTTGATAATTCCTAAGATATTTTGACTAACTTCCCAATAGCTGTCAAACAAGTGAATTATATTGGATATTGGTCAACTTATTTATAACGCGTAACTTTAATCCAAATTCAACTCATTTATTAAATAGGTTATAAAGTATAACATTAATTCAACATGTTTAATAAATTGGTTGATATATTTAATTCATTTAATTTGTTTAAATATATCAAATAACATATATTATAGTTTATAATATAAGAAAATTTGATATTAAGTATACTTATAAAAGAAACCACAGGTGAACCATTGAAAGGAAAGAGATATAGGCAATCTTGTGATGCCTAAATTTTTATCAACTAGAGTATAAAATATAAATAATGTCCTGGAAAAACTTTGAGCTAAGTAAATTGCACCAGTGCTGTTAGAGAAAAAAACAAAGATAAACCATAATTGCTTTCACAATATGCAATATTAAAGGATTGAAAGAAATCATTTCACACAAATTTTCAATTAAAGTTATCAGGAGTATGCAGATCAGCAACTCCCTGGCATCAAATCCTGTTAATTAATTTTTTCATAAACTTATAGTTTGCAAAACGACACTCACAATATGCAGAGAGAGAGAGAGAGAGAGAGAGACCATACCATCTCAATGACTTAAGATCCATCTTCATTGGTTGATTCAATATCATATTTTTCAGAATTATCCTACATTTGGTGCACAATTCAACAAATGTTAGGAATAACCAAAAGGTGTAAGTAGTATAGACAATATGGCTGGAAATTTGTAAGATCAAGATGCCAACCTTTGCATCATGCTTCAACCTTTCATTAGCTTTTTTCATGACTCTTAAGAAATCTCTTACTTTCCCCAAGAGTACAGGAGAGACAAAAATTGAGTAATAGTTGCCAAAGGAAATTCAGTTTTCTCACTAAAAAAAAAGAAACTAAAAATAACACGTACTGCAGTTTTATGTTCCCAAACCAGTTCAACAAAGCTTCTAATTCATACTATTGCCTCACTCATTAATTGATTATAACGACCATAAAGTCATTAACCCACCAAAAACTGTTCTTTTGAACACAACATAACGGCATATTATGGACCTTTAAAAACCATCCCAAAAGAGCCAATATAAAAGTAACTTTTTAAAACGGTTAATAACCATTCTTAAAATATTTTCATAAATTCATTCTACAGACTACAATCGTCCCTATATCACTCTTTTGGGATGATTGAGCACTCTTTTTCAATTTAAAATCGTCCCAAAATCACTCTTATTATTGTAATGTATATAAAGTAAAAACTTGTTTAAGTTTAAAATAAATAACCAATAATTAAAACATACAAAATTAAATTAATAATATAATACTATAAATTGATAAAAAATGAAAATAAAAGAAGAAATAAATATGAATATATTCTCTGAAATATTTCAAAATACAAACCTACAAAATAATAAATTATAAATAATTACCTACATACTCTAATAATTTTAATTTTTTACTAGGGTTGTTTATATAGGTCACAGTTATTTGAGTTATCCCATTATGGCCTGATTTTTTAAACGGATTAAATAAGTCAACATATTTATAACCCAACTTATATAAGCCTAATTTAGACTTGACTATTTTATGAATATATCGTGTCAAGTTTAAGAATTATGTCAAAAATTGACAGCCCTGTTCAAGAGGTTAAAAACTATTCTTTTGTGGTTTCATTTCTGCAATGCCTTTTTTACTCCTATCAACAGGTTATTAGCCTAAAAAAAAAATGCATAAATTTTTACACGCATTTAGACTTAGATTAATTATAATATGTCAAATATAGAAATAATTGAAAAATAATTTATATATGGCATGTATAGATGTATATATATAGTTTATTTACTCTCGGTCCAAAAATTTTGTTAGGAGGCACCATGCAAACTATAAATAACTTTTTACTCGTAGCTTAAGCGATTGTAGCTCAGTGACCTCATAAGTTTTTTTGTAAAGTGTGTAAAATGTAAGGTAAAAGTAAGAGTATTCAAAAATCAGACCAACCAAATGAAATCAAAAAATCTGATCGAACCAAATTGGACCGTATAATTTTGTAAGTTATTCGGTCTGATTTAGTTTTTAATTCTTCAAACCATTTTTAAAATGATTTGGTTAAGTTAAACAAATTTCTAAATTACTCGGACTGGACCGGACTGTTATTTATAATATATAAAAAAATATTTTTAAAATTATATTATATTATTATTTGTTTCAAAAGCATACAAAAAAATTATATATTTCACACTCATTAGTAAGATTGTCTATAGGTTGTTATGTGTGGGTTTTGGCTTGAGTTTAATTTTAATTTTATTAAATAGATTATTTTAATTTGATTTCAGTCAAATTGCATGAAGATGTTGATAATTATTAATTTAAAAAATATTATGTACACATTTATTGAAAATATTTAGTTTTAGATTGTAATTAATTTTATGATTGTCTTTGAGATGTTATATGATTTATATTTCTAGTATCTATTAATTAGTTTGGTAAGATTCAATGTTTTTTTTTCCTTATGTTAATTTCAAGTTTTAAGATGTTTGGAGAAATTTAAAAAAAAAAACATGAAAAATTGTTAACTAAATCAGACCAAATTATCCGGTTACAACAATTTTATTAACCTACGATCAAGATATGTGATTTATGTAATGTTATTTCAAAAAAATTAAGAAAAAATTTAACAATATAAAATAAAATATCAAATTTATATTTTGTTAAAAAATAATAAAAAAATATTTAAAGATATAATTTGTAAACAAATACATAAACAGAAATATAAGGTAGTAGTTATATTTGTACAGAAAACATTAGTAAGGAAGCTAAATTAAATTTTTTATAATTGAATTTAGTATTAAAATTGAATGAAAATAGATAATAAATAATAACTAAAAAGTAATTATATTATATTATTTTTCTTTTCTTTTCTATTTTGGAAACATAAAAAAGTAATAATATTATTTATTGTTAAAAAGTGTTGTTTTAATCTTTGTATTTATCAAGCTATAGTTTGTGAAAATGAATTTTAATTAGAATATTTCTTGATAAAAAATTTAACATTTTTGTACTCTATATTTATAAATAGTAATTGTTTTTATTTTAAATGTTAAAGGAATTAAAAATACAATAAAAATTATTACATTTTTAACAAGAATAAAAATAAAAAGTAGTAATTTTATTAACTATTATCTCTATATATTAAAATGTCTTACTTATAGCCATCATTTTTTTCCTTTTTTTTATTTAAAAAAAATTACATTTTTTTTCTTCCCTTGGTTTTTTGTTTTATTTTTATTTGAAATTTTTTAACATCTTATTCATACAATTTTAGAACCAACAAATACTATATGTCATTTTGTGTTCATTACAAAATCTACTTTGGATTTACACTCACTAAATATTCTAAACATGGGAAATAAATTTTACCCAATTTTAAAGAAGATATATGACATCATCTTTATCACAAGAAAATTGACAAACAATTTTACATTCAAGATATAATGATTTATATATCAATTATTTTATATTATATAATTATTTATCTACTAATTATAAATTAACACATTATAGAATTTGTGACCGAAAAATAACTAAAATCATACATATAATAATAATCACAATAATAATAAAATTAATAATGAATATATAATTATTTACATTGTTTAAATATTATTATTTGTAAATGAAACATATTATAAGTGAGACATATGAATTTGATATACAATTCATAATTTTCAAATAAACAATTAAAATAATAGTGTAAGTGTCATTGACTATTTATATAATATACATTATTTTATTTTGAGCATACATATAATAATATACTAAATTGTTTTATTTAATTTTATGTTTACTACTTTTTAATTTCTTTGGATTTTAGAAAATTATTTATTAAACTAAATTAAAAAAATAAAATAATATTTTGTATAATTAGAGTTTATTTATTATTATTATTTATTTCGGTGTAAAATTTATCTTTTTAATTTTAAATCACATATTAAAATCATATCAAATATTGTTTAATAGTAAAAATGCAATATGTGCATTTGCAAACTAACAAATCTAATATATAAAAGTATGAGATATAAAATAACATTTAATATAAATGTTCATAAAATTTTTCAAAACTTAAAATATATTTAAGTTTAAAATAAATTAATTTTTAGAGGGGTCATAATTAAATTTTATACTAAAAAATTGTTAAGAAAACATAAATATTATAAACGAAAAATACATTTTTTTTAAATTGAGAGAGAAAAACACGAGTCCGTCCTTGTATGGACGCTTTGTATAACTGATAAGTTATATTCAGCGAATCCAATTATCTACATCCACTTGCACTTTAGCTCATATTCGAAATGTAGAACTTTTTTCCAGAAGTAAAGCATTTGATAAGCTCCTAACTGCAAATCCACGATTGTGGGGGATAACAATATCTGCTCTCACTATTTTGATTTGCTATATTCAATACTTATACTGTTATCAAGTCAACAATGGCTGTTGTGTTAGCTATCTATATTGTCAGACATTGGTTTGAGATGTCAAATAATCTTACGTAAGAAAATTAAGAGCATTTGAAATATTTAATACAAGAGATATTGGATTTTATACTCAAAGAAAGAAACCGCAAAATCTTACAATATGGAAATTAAGGAAGTAGCAAAGAAAAAAAAAAAAAAAAAAAGTCACATCACACCTGATAGCTAGAGTTGAAAATGATCGTGGATATCAAGTTGGTAAAGTTGATTGATGAAGAGTTGTTGTGATTAAATTGTTGATACGTACTACTTCAGAGATGATGGTGATCGATTGATACTCTTATGAAATAATGTATGGTGGACTATTTTTAAAGTCAAACCATCATTACCACAAAACTGCTATATGGTCACGATTTTTAACCGTGACTGTAGACCTATGGTCACGGTTTTTATAACCGTGACCTAAGAAGGAGAGACCTTAGACTAGAACCTATGGTCACGGTTAAAAACCGTGACTGTAGACATATGATATAGTCACGGTTTTTGAAAGACCATGACCAATTATTTACTTAGGTCACGGTTTTTGTAAAAACCGTGGCCTTAAGTAATACATATGGTCACGGTTTTTGTAAAAACCGTGACCATATAGATGTATATGGCCTCGGTTGTTACAAAAATCGTGACCATATGTATTACTTAAGGCCACGGTTTTTACAAAAACCGTGACTATATGTAATGTTCATTTGAAAATAATTACACATATTTTTTAGCATTTTCATAAATTTAAATATCTGTTTCTTCAATATTATAAGTGCAACATTCATATCGAAAAATATATTATTAAAACTAATATAGCAACATTCATTTTCTCCTTTAAATTTTTGTACTCAAGTTTTACATCCCTGTTGAAATGTAGCAACAAACAGATGAGTCAAATTGAAAAGGACAAGAGGAGGAAGACATGAATTTATGGTAGAACAAGCAATATGCAACATCATTTCATAGCACTAAGTGAAAATATAACATCATCAGAGCACAACGAAATTTTCTGGACAAAACACTTGAGGCAAACACAAAGTCAATAAGCCAATGCCTGTTGCTTGGGTCAATTTCCAGAGCCTTCTTGATGTCTAACTCAGCCAAGTCTAAATCAGCCAGCTGGATATATGCCTGAGCTCTTCTATAGAGAGCCTTAACATTGTTACCATCCATGTCTAATACCTGCGTAGAAAAACAACAGCATTCAAAGCCAAACGAAGCAGATAACTTGACTGCTACAGCACAAGAAAAACTTAATTCCAATGTCACCAACCTTAGTGCATAGTTTCTCAGCCTGTTTGTAATCTTTCACCTTCAGTTTGCAAGCAGCATTGTTGAGATTGCAAGCAACCTTCAAAGCCTTTGCCTGTTTTTTCTCCTCTTCAAGGAAGGCAGAATCACATTCAATGTACTTCACAGCCTGCATGTTGTAAAACTCAGTAACTACATGGAAAGAAGATTCAATTACACATGAGCTTATTAACACTTAATCTTGGCATTTACCTTCTCATATCTCTTGGAAGCTTTGGCATATTTACCTGCCTTGAAAAATGCATTTCCTTCTTCCTTCTTCTTACCTGCAGCTTCAATTTTCTCAGGGGTGTTCATATCCCAAGACTCCTTCTCCTAAAGGAAACAGTTAAGAAACAAAACATATTTGTCCATAAATAAATGCAGGAATGATCTGAAACAAGCATCATTACTTACCTTGATAAAAGACACCAACTCAGCCTCATAGAACACGGTAGAATTAGGAGGTACCACTGCCAGCTCCTCCTGAGACTGGGATGAGCCAAAAGTATAATCTAGCGCTATTGTCAAAAGGGCTACTTCACCCTTCTTCATTGTCAAAATGGCTCTATCAAGCCCTTCAATAACTTGCTTTGCCCAAAGAAAGTAGTCAGCACATGAATGCAAATAATTATAAATAAATAAATAAATAACATACATTAGAGTCTAGAGAGAACACTCTGAGTGGTTCAGTCGACTCCATTTGAGTTATAGGAAATGATTCCTCAATTTCATTGGGCATCCTAGCAAAAGATGGATCCCTTTTTTGCTGACGATAAATGTCAAGAATGAGCAGCTTGGACATAAGCAGAACGAATAAACAAATAACATTAAACAGGAAAGGGAAGTTAAAATATAGATTGCACTGGACAAGGAATGGCATCAACCCTAAGCCAAAAAAATTCATTTCAAAAAGGCAAACGGTAACGAAATTCCAATTCTAAGAGCTGCATTAAAGCTACCCAGCCTTCCTTAATCAAGAACCCTAGCAAGAACTTTAAAGCGCAGACAACACACAAGAAAATAAAATATATAGAGTTTTAGAGAGAAAACGAGTCGAACTACTAAACTGAAGGAGGCAGGTGAACAGCAAGGAGGACGACGGCAGACCAACACGACGTCGCTGAAGGATGAACGAGTAGAACAGCGTCCAGGCTCGATTGTTTTCGCGTGTGAAGCTTCCCGTTGGGGGGGGGAAATCGACCATTGAGGCGACGGCGTTGGCGTTGGCATTGGCGACGGCGTCGATGAGGGCAACGCCTCCCTCTCTCGCGCGCGCCGTTAGGAGCCCGAGCAGCTGGAAATTTGCGTGGAAGGAGAAGGAAGATATTGGGTCTTCGCTTTCCATTTCAAATCAAACCCTAGCCCTAGAGTTCAATCCTCATTCAGCCATGTCGAAGCAAGGTGGAAAGGCTAAGCCTTTGAAGCAACCCAAGGTCAATGTTTACTGTGATTATTACGAGTGACCTCTTTCAGTTTATGTGAACATTCACTTGGTGTCTCATACGCCATAAAACATTTGGATTTTTGCTGATTTTCATTTATGTGTTTATTAAAAAAAAAAAACTTTGGGTCACGGTTTTAAAAAAATCGAGACTATATTATACGTTAAGGTCACGGTTATTTAAAAACCGTGGCTATAAATTTTTTCTGTTTTTGTAACTTCACTTTTGGTCACGGTTATTTTAAAAACCGAGATTATAGATATACACTATGGCCTCTGTTTTAAGAAGACCGTGACCAAAAACCTATAGCCTCGGTTTTTTGTAAAATTGTGGCCAATTTTTCGAGACTAAAGATCAGTTTTGTTGTAGTGTTGTATGTTGAGCTTTTCAAATTTCATAATGTATATTTTTGAATTTTTAATTACACGTGTAAATATGAATTATTAAATTCGTGAAACTCACATGTATGATTATATTTTGCAAATTTTATACATATATAGTGAGTTTGCACTTTAAAATTTATCCTAGTTATATATGGAAGAAGAGAGTTTATCATTATGAATGGTGCTTGACTTCAAATTGGTTTAGATGTACTATTAGACAATGTTTTTTCTAGAAAATCACTTCTTTTTAATTTTGGAGTTATAAATCAAGTGATTAATGTTTGTAAGGGCCTTTTAAAACATTAAAAAAATATATCTTTTTAGTAAAAGCATTAATTAAATAATTAATCTTTATTTTGTCGCTTCGTTTTGTTACGTGTACATAATTAAATTAATTATAAGATAATATTTTAATTTATACATAAAATATATATTTTATATACGTTATTAAGGTCTCAAATCGTATAACTATAGATCAAACCAACTTTAGAAAAATGATAATTAAAGAATAATAGAAGTTTGTCACTTTTGTCAAAGCATTTATTAGAGCCCTTATTATTCGGTAGAATAATACAAATATCTACAAGCTCTTTTGACAGGTTCCATAAATTCATTTTGTAATTGAAATTAAATTTTTTGAGTATAAAATTGTTATTTAAAATAAAAAATAGTTTTTATCAAAATTAATGGTAGTAAACATTTAAATAAATATTATTTATTCAAAACTATTTTCTTACGATGAATGGTACCAACATTTTTTTTAAAAAGATATTTATTAGTTTTTATTCATGTATTATTTAAACAACAAATTATTTATATTTGGAAAAGAAAAAAAAAAAAATTGGTTAGGCTCCAAAAATTTATTTCCTATTGAAAATGAATGAATTACTTCAATCATGTTGCATTCCATTGCGCTAAAATTATATAAATTTATACATAAATTAATCATATCTTGACACGTGATAAAATTATATAAAAAATTTAATTATTTTTTCATTTTTTAAAATAAATTTTACTATCTGTAACAATTAATTAATGTTAATATAAAAATAAATATAAATTTATGGGTTTTTTACCTTTCCCTTCCATGCATTTACTATTTCAAACATGAATCCAACTTAATTGAAAATTTTGTCCTTTAGAAGTTAGCATTTTGCGGAGTATAAAAGTGAAATTCTCAGCTACTTCATACACCATTCTCTAATGCAAATTTGGTTCTGAAATTCATGTACAAGCAAAGACCAAAAAATTCCACCAAGTACATGTTCGTCCGAAAGTTTGGAAAAAGAAAAAGAAAAATCATTCTTATTCGCATAGAGATCGAAATCACTCTCTACCTATTTTTATTATCTATATAATAAAGTAGAGTTACTAAACAATAATTATTTAATTTTTATTTTATTTAACAATTTTTTTATTTAATAAATTATTTTAAAATTTAGTACCTATTTTATATTATATTTTATCTATTATTTATTTATTTATTATCTATATATAAAGAAGAATTTATTTTTTTTCTATTTATTTGTGTTTAATATTTTTATTTCTATCTGTCTATTATTTATATAATAAAGAAGAGTTATAGAGAACTATCTTCATATACACTTTATATATATATATATATATATATATAAAGAAGAGTTGATAATTATGTATTTATTCAATAATTTTTATTTAATAATTTACATTTTTTTATTTTTTATTAGGTAATATAATTTATTGGGTAAGTTACATTTCATTTAATAGATAATTAGTGTACACTTCTTTTTATACTTTTAATTTGTTTGACAATTTTATATTTATTTTAAGATGAATAATATTTTTCTATTTTTTGTTCTTTATATTTATAGAATTTATTTTATTTTTCAATTTATATTTTTTTAATCTATTACTTTATATATAAATGAAATTTGCTTCAATAATTTTTTTTTGATATTTTCTTTGACAATTATAAAAAAAAATTTATTTTTATTATTACTTTTAAGAAGGGACAATGAAGATATTATGCATGATCTAAAATAGAGTTAAGAGGCCTTAAATTATAGAATGGGCCTTACTTTATTGTGTTTTGTACTTTTAGCTAGGTATTTTGACCCTTGTTATAAGTGTAATAAAATATTTTTTATTTTTTGTCTATCATTTGTTGAGTTTTATTTTTCACTTTTATTTTCATAAAATAATTATTTTTGATTTATTTGATGTGTAAAATATTTTTTTTCAAAAAAATTTATTTAAATGGATTATTGAATATATCAGTTTATCACTACTCATTGCTGTTTTTTTCTTTTTTCTTTTTAATCTTATTTTATAATTTCATTTATTTGACATAACTTTTTTATTAATTTTTATTTGAGTTTGAAGTTTTGATTTTGATAAGAGATTTATTTTTCTATTTTTTCGATCATTCAATAAGATTATATTTCGTAAATTCTTAAAAATTATTTAAAAATATATTTTTTAAATAATTTTATTATTATAGGTGAGTTATAAGGCAATGACACTAAGTCTCATTTTAAATTATATAATATAATTTTTTTAAAATGTATTATTATCAAAAAAATAAAAATAAAAATTATTATTATTTAATTTTAAATTAACTCTTTTAATTTGTGATGATAATTAAAATATAATCACATACAATACATATAAGTAAAATTAGTAATAATAAGAGTATGTGTTTTTTTTTTTTTCTAATTATTTTTTCTAGTATGAGTGTGAAATTATGACTTTTAGATGTGCAGTAGATGTACCGCTTATGCATACAAACCTAAGCTTCTTTGACTTGGACAATAACTAGGGCAACAAATAGAATTTCAACAATGTGAGGAAATGTTTGGCAGGTTAATTTATTAAGAACTTTTATATCCAGTTTATTTATATATATTTTTTTTCTTGATAATAATATCCTTTTTTTTTTATGTCAATAAATTTTGTGACTAAAATTATTGAACATAATTTTGTATCATTATTTTATATAGAAACTAAAATTTATACGAATTTTAAGGTCAAATAAAATTAATTCATTTTTAGTTAAATAGAAAAATTACACTATACACGAGTTAGGATTATCTCTTTATTTTTTCTTGCCTGATCTAACTGTATATATATATATTAAGTGTTAGGTAATTTAAATAACATTTTAAAATTAATAAATATTTATTAATTATTAAAGTGGTTTTAGTAGTTTGAAAGAAAGGAGGGTATACCTGATCTAGCTGTGTGTTGTTTGTAGTTGGATTCAAGTTGGGAAATGGGAACACTAACCCGGTTTGTTTCTCTCCGAAAGCTTTGGCACCAAAGTCTCATCTTTCAAAACAGAAATACACAGCAAACAAAGATAACAAACATCGATCTCTTCTATCAAAAAAAAAAAAAAAAAAACAATCTAAGAATTTTCCAATAAAAATAAACAAATAAAACATTAATTAGCAAATAAAACCCAGAAAATTAACTTTTTTAGCATTACCAAATATCCCATTCAATAAAACAAAGAGAACCCAGCTAGCTAGCTTGCTATTTCAAGACGTACGTGCCTCTCATGATTTAATTATACAATTGTGTTCCATACGTTATTTTTTGTTTAGTTTTTGATGAAAATACGAATGAATGTCGTCTTTGAATAATCGGCGTTCGAAACCAGATATTAAGGTTGAAGTAATGGCCAAAGTTGATATGGCTGCCACTACTTCCACCACCATGATTACGACCACGACAACAACTGCCACTAGTCCAAACAGAACCAACAATTCTAGCCCTGAAGGCTCCATCAAGAATGGAAAGAAAAAAAGAGTATTGTTTTTTTTTTCTATATAAATTATTCCTTCTGTGTTTTCAATTATTTTTTATTAATATTATTAATTTATGGTTGGATTGTTTGTTTTGTGAAATGTTTTATGGGTGAAGTTCATTCCTAGAATCTTTGGTTCAAAGCGAAATGGACGAGGAAGCTCAGATGAAGATTCCCTTAAATCAGATGGAGATAATGGATTTGATATAGGTACATAATTGTTTAATAATTATACATATTAATTATTCTTCACAAAATACAATTTCTATTTAATAATTATTTTGTTATTTCACTTTGTATAGATTTGGATCAAAAGATTTTGTCGAGGAGAAAGGAACTGATGGAGACTACCCCATTTAGGAGAAAAACTTTCTCAGGTAATATTTAAGTGCAATTACTATTTTACCCTGAAATTTATATATATATATTTTTTTTAACTTTCCAGGCTTTAATTAATATATCAATATAGGTTCAATATATATAATTTACATACAGGTGATCAGGGTACAAATGATCTAATTTTCATATAAAATAAGACATTTTAGTTTTATAATTATTGAGTCAGGTACTACAAGCCTTGTTATTATGAAATGAGAATTTTACTCTCATACTTATTTAAAATCATGCACTAAACTACTTTATTTTCATAAATAATAAGATTATTTATGTTCATTCATAAATTAAATTACGGGAGTAGAGTGCATTTTTTCACATAATATTTGAACCCTTATCTCAATATTAAAATGCATGAATGTATAAATATTTTATTTATTAGAAAACAAAATTATTAAAATGCATGCATATATATAAATATTTTATTTTATATATTGTGCAACATGAGAGTCATGAAAAACATTATTAAACTATTGAATTTATGGAGAGTTAAATATATACTTCAATATTGAATATATTTGATGCATGTGTTTACAGACCATACGTTCCCTAGAAGAAATTAAGAGTTTAGTCTTCCTCTATCCCTTTGTATTATTATTGGTAGCTTACCTAACAGCATAGATACATATTAGATAATAAAGGGATTTAAATTTATTTGGAATAAAAAAGAAAGAATTCTTTATTATTTCACACTGCAATTACTTACTTATGAGGAGTAGCTAGCTATTCATTTTTGAGAAAAGTAAAACATGGAGTTTAATACTTATTTATTTATTATGTTTCTCTCAGAGAGATCAGAAACAAGTTCAAATATTGAGAGCTTAAATCTATCAAACTTTGAACACAACATGACACCAGCAAACGAAATCAAAGAGTTCAGGTTTTTATTTATTTATTTATTTAATTACTGCTATTATTTTCATCTAAATTATTTATGCATGTATTTATTGTACAGTACTTTCTGAACACAATGCTAATTATTTATTGGGATTTCAGGATTTTTGTGGCAACATGGAATGTGGGAGGAAGGGCACCACACAATGATCTTAATCTTGAAGATTTCTTGCAAATAGAGGGTGCTTCTGATATATATATTATAGGGTATGATAACTTATTCTTCGTAACAACACTATAAATTTCATTTGTCTAAGTCTTTTGTAAACCTCAAGTTTAAGTAATTGAAAGTAAGGTAAAAAATACTTTTATATATGTATTTATCACTTTCTTTAAGTGAGAAATTCAACGTTATTGATAATTGATACTGAATATAATATCTTTTCAAATTTTAATATCATGTTAGAAGTTGTTGAAAAGTAATAAAAATAATAGATTATTGATTGTGTCTCAGTTGTTTTTCATTAAAATAAGAAAAAATTTGAATTTTGATTTTATTAAAAAAATCAAATGTGTTATGTTATATATGATACTTTTATTATGAAGTTCAGGTTTCAGGAAATAGTACCTCTAAGTGCTGGAAATGTCCTTGGAAGTGAAGATAATGAACCAGCAGCAAAATGGCTAGTGCTTATAGATCAAGCACTTAATAAACCACATCATGATGCATATTCATCAGATTCATCAGGAAAAATTAGTTCCAAATACTCAAATAATAGCAAGGACTCGAAAGACTCAAAGGATTCGAAGTCACATTTGTTTCATAAATCTAATCTCAAACTACTTAGTAAGAGTTTTAAAGCAGACAGTAACCTTTTGAAGTCCTGTAATTGCCCAGTTGAATTGCCTACATCACAAGAAAAAAGAAGGCTGAGAAAGCTGGTTGAACCTTCAAGTAATAATTTACAATGTAATTTGGGTTCACCAACTGCTCGTAGAAATGCCGAAATGGATGAATTTCTAGCAGTAGCAGAGATACCTTCACCAAATCAAATGACATATCGCTTAATAGCAAGCAAACAAATGGTAGGGATTTTCCTAACTGTTTGGACTCGAAAAGACTTACTCCCTTACATTGGTCATCTCAGATTCTCATCTGTTGGAAGAGGAATAATGGGTCGTCTTGGAAACAAGGTAATTCTATAACCCATTTAGCTGAAATTGAAAATTATGGAAGTGAAATGACAATAAAAGTAAATTTTTTTTTTGAGGCTTTACTACTTCAAGCAGCTCTATGTTCACCAAACTTGTAAAACGTATAATTTACTAATCAAATTTTGAAAACTTCACATAGATTCATAATTCACATATAGGTCTAACTTGACTTCTAAAATACATATTTTTAATTGAAAATTTTTGGATATATATATATAAAGTTTGAAAAGCTTTAAAATATACGATTTAAAATTTAGGAATTTATATATGAAGTTTTAAAAGTTTGATATTAAATCATAAATTTTGTCAACTTATGTGTGTGAAATATTAAAAGTTTGAAAGCTAAATCGTACATTTTAAAGATTTGAAGACATTTGTGTGTACTTAGTAAAAGTTTTTTCACCAATAATATAATTTAGCATTTTTTTCTTATGTATTCAATATATTTGATAAAATGTGGATAAGTAGGATAAATGGAAAAATGTATATAATTGCAGGGATGTACATCAATAAGCATGTCTGTGCACAAAACAACATTTTGCTTCGTTTGTAGTCATTTAGCTTCAGGGGAGAAAGAAGGTGATGAGCTTAGAAGGAATTCAGATGTAGCTGAGATTCTTAAAAGCACACAGTTTTCAAAGACTTGCAAGACTCATCCATGTCAACGTGCACCTGAGAAAATAATTGATCACGAGTATGTTTTGTGATCTCTTTTTTATTGTTCTAATTAATGTACATTAACATATATAGCAAACTAGATGTTAATTTTTCTCTTCTCTAGTTCAACTTTTAATTTGTTGGATGAAAAAGAAAAGATAAACCAACATTGACATTCTTGTTTCTGAAACATTGCAGCCGAGTAATTTGGTTTGGAGATTTGAATTACAGAGTGTCTTTGAGCTATGAAGAAACAAGGGTGTTATTGGATGGTAGTAACTGGGATACTCTTTTAGGGAAGGATCAGGTATCTAGAGCATATATTTTATATTTATATGAATTTAAAGTGA
Source organism: Elaeagnus macrophylla (assembly GCA_029378325.1). NCBI lineage: Eukaryota > Viridiplantae > Streptophyta > Magnoliopsida > Rosales > Elaeagnaceae > Elaeagnus > Elaeagnus macrophylla. The sequence goes on from CM055641.1 coordinate 35,866,221, forward strand.
GGCCTTAAATTTTATCCAAGTAAATTGATCCTTCATAATCTTGAAAATGACTGGTGATTCAATGGTCTATTTGTTTCTGATGTAGAGATACTGTAAAAGTGCTTCTGATAAATAGCGACTCAGGACCATACATAAGAAATTTGTCAGATCTTAGAAGTGCGTTCAGAGCTCACAAAACACATTATGAGTCTGTTTGTTTATGCTTATGGGACTTTGTACAAGTGCTTCAGGATCAAATAAGGAAAAAAAATTGTTATAAGCACTTTGAGGGCTCATAAAGCACTTCTTCCCCAATCACTTTTCTTGAAAGTGTTTATATCTGAAATCGCTTTTAATATAAGCATAAACAAATAGACTCATAATGTGTTTCTTCCTAAATCTGCTTTTGTCAAATTATCATCTTATTAATTAAATTTGTTTTTTGTCGTGTACTTCACCTGCCTCGTGAGTCATGAGTACTGATGTCTATATAAATATATAATATGTGCTACTACTACAGTTGAACTTAGAGAGAGAATCAGGAAGAGTATTCAATGGATTCAATGAAGGAAGAATTCTCTTTGCCCCAACATACAAATATTCTCATAATTCAGACTCTTATGCAGGCGAAACTGTCAAGTCCAAGAAGAAACGCCGAACACCTGCATGGTATTTTCTCTCTGTCTCTATATATATATATGCATTTTTCTTCATTGTGAGAGCAAGTAAGGACTTACATTTTTGAGAATAACTGAAGTAATGTTGTTGAACTAATGAATCAATTTCAATAAAATGATTTGCAGGTGTGATAGAATACTATGGAAAGGAGAAGGAATTGAACAATTATCATATGTTCGAGGCGAATTGAGATTCTCAGATCATAGACCAGTTTGTGCAGTGTTTGCTGTGGAAGTTGAAGTAAGGAGCAGAAACAACAGATTTAGAAAGGGTTACTCTTGTGCTGCTCCAAGACTAATTGAATATGATGATTGCATACCTCAGAGACACAGCTTGTATGAATTTTAAACCAGAGTTTATAACAAACCACATTCAATTGTATATACTACTAGTACTAGGGACTTTGAGGATGAAACTAAATTAACCCTCTAGCTATATACTTCATATTCTTTTCTTCTTTTTTACCGTTTTTTCCATTATTTATTTATTGTTATGATGTTTTTTCAAGCAATAGACAATTTGGGCTATACAACTGTACAAATGTTTTTATTGCTTTTATTGTGGACACTTCAATAATGTTTGTTTGAGATTGACAAAATGTATCAGCATAGGTGTGTAAATGTTTATTGAAGAAAAGAATAGTGAGGACAAGAAGGAAAATGTGTGAGGTGAAGAAAAATGCACAAAGATAATCTTATGATATTCATAGTTCTCACATTATCTTAATTCATATACCATAACACAAAAGGGTAACTGTAATGCTAATCTGTTGCCTGTTGGGCATGCATATTGAAAATTCAAACTGCGAACAAAATAATTTAAGGACTTGTTTGATAACGATTTTGATTTCTGATTTTTACATTTTACGAAATTACTACTAAATTATAGGTGATTCATAAATCTTTAAAAATTAGATTTGTGATTTCTAATTTTTTTTTTTATTTTAGCCAAACATTTTTTCTAGAGAGTAAATCAAGTCTTATAACTTTTATATGTATAAATATTGAGAAAAACAAGATTAAAGACTTAAAATTTGTAAAAAAAAAAATAACCAATTTTTATTTTATTTTACAGTTCTTTAAAAAAAAAATATCAAGCAACTTGGAGATAATTCTTAATTTTTTTTATTGAAAATTACTTGGTAGAAATTTTTATCCGACATATTAATGATTATTTTTATAAAATAATTATAAATCACAAAATTCATTATTTAATCATAAATTATAAATTAGAATCGTTATCAAATATGACCTTAAATGATGTGAATAGTTTTTATTTTTATTTTTTATTATTTTTTAATTATGTCCGATTAAAACTTCAATTTACAGAGCAAGCAGCCATGCAAGCGGGCCTAAAATAATTGTGTAAAGGTGAAGTGTGTTTTTTTTTTTTTAAATCAGATATAGACATACTTGATTAAAACATAAACAAGAAATACAAGCCTAAATTCAGGAAAACTAAACAAGAACAACTAACAAAAACAATGCTGAAAGCCTAAAACTGATTCCATCTTCAACAACCCAAAAACTGCCTAATCGAACTTAACAATATCTAGCACCAAGCTAGTAGCAAATGTTCGAGGAGAATATTCAAACTTATCAGCACTATCCAACACGGCAAAAGCAAATAATGAAATCTCCATAAATACAAGAGACACAACCAAGACCCAAAAAAAAAAAAAAACAATTAAAGCACCAAAATAGACGCGGCTTCTGGAAAGGAAAAAGACGACAAACCCATAACTATACCACTAGACTCAAAAAAATAAAAGAGTAGGGAGCCACAATAGTCTTTATATTATTATTTAATTTTTTAGCTTATAAAATATATTTTAAATTAATTTATTTAAAAATATATATTTTAAAGTTCATTTACTTGAAAAAAAAGTGTCCCCGTATAATTTTTTGTTAAATCTAACGGAATAGTACATGTGTCACATTCATGTTTATATTTTTCGATAGATATATATATCAAATTAAATAATTTTTAATTAAAAAATTACTCTAATTTTTTACAATTTTTTTATTAAACTTAAATAAAAATTTTATTGTCTAATTTGTGATTTTAGACATTAAACAATAAAAATTTTATTTAAATTTTATTAAATTCGATCAAACTTAAATAAAATTTTTATTATTTAAGTTGTGACTTTAAATATTAAACAATGAAAATTTTATTGAAAATTTTATTTAGGTTTTTTTACAATTAAAATTAAAAAAAATTGAGTAATTTTTTAATTAAATATTAATTTTTTTATGTATATATATAAATGTCAAAAAATATAAATATGCATGACACATCTGCTATTCCGTTAGATTTAAAAGAAAATTAGATGTAAAATTAACTTTATCCTTGTTTAACACATTTTTTACAAGTAGAGGGACTTAAAAACATATTTTTCATAAGCAAAGGAATTTAAAAACATTTTTTATAACCTAAGAGACTAAATGTCACCTTTTATAAAAACAAAAAAACCTTTATAACACTTTTTCTAAAATAAAAATAAAAAATATGCTAAAAATCAAAGGCAAAATGGTACAAAGAAATAAACAAGACAAATACAAAGCAAAGCGTGCAGCTAGGAAAAAACCAAAAATAGAACCAAGCATTGAGCAGCTTAGTGTGAACTAATCCATAGCCATCATTTATCAACATAACACATTCTAAGTGGCCAAATCTGTAATGGTGGCTTCCAAGTCATTAATACATCCTCTCCTAGATCATTTCCTTTTAGGTTTAATCCATCATTCCTTGTCCAATTTATCTGATGAACACACAACAGAGCTTCCAAGTCCATCGACTTCTTTGAAAAAATATGAACTACAATTGCAAGGCCAAAATCTCCTTTCTCTGCTCAATTAGGTCATCATTCTCACTCAAGTGCACAAATCCTCCATAACTCCAAATAACCAGATGAAAAAACCGACAACCAGTACTCACTGGATCATATATATATAGAAAATAGTAAAGGATTTCATTGAGTATAATATAAGAGTAAAGAGTACAATCCGAATTGTTGTAGTTTTGATGAATTTGTGAAAAAATATTGCCGAGTCTTCATTGTTATCTATATTACTCTTCATCTTAGTGGTTGACCATATCAATTAACATAATGATTGATCTTCAACAAAAATGAAAAAATGATATCTAATTGCAAACACTATCAGGACATTCATAAAATTCTTCATACAATACAGACCAAGTTGCAATATAATGGCATACAAGATGTAACATGTGTTGGAAAAATGGGTGTTTTAATCGATGGTTAAATGTCATTTTAAGGCATTATTTTGAGTGAGACCCATTTAGTATAAGTGTGTGGTCATAATTGATTTAGGCTATCTTCCGTGAAGGTTTTAAAATCGTATATTTACATACTCAAAATAATATTAGGATAAATAATAAATTGTGTCTCAAAGTTCACTCATTAAAAAGGAAAAAATGTAGTAGTTTTGGTTTGTTCCACATAAAAAAAATAACACATGAAATGTTTTATATAGCATTTGCTTTCCTACGAAAGATAAGCTTGTGTAGCAAAGCCACATTTTAGATGCTATAAATTGACCCTACTTTTGAAAGAAAAGAACACAAAAAACATCAACTTCTCTCCAAAGAGTTTCCTGCAGCAACCTCTTAAAATTTTTAGAAAATATTACTCTAGAGCTAGTATAAGCCAGTTCGCCGTAACAGTTTGGCGTTCTTCAATTGTTTAGATCGTTGTATTCTGGGATATAATTTTTTCTTTATCTCAAACACCCAGTATGAGAGAAAAAAAATTATCTTAGGACACCGTATTTATGGGTCTCAAACTTTTTTAATTTATTTTGTATTTACTTTCTAATAATTTTACAGTTTGTAATTTTTCATGTAATTTAAATTTTGTTAATCTTTATATAAAATATTTTTTTGTCCAATACATTATCTCTTACAACATGTAAGCATCGTGAGCCATTAAAATTGCAATTTAAAAGGTAAATAACCCAAAACTAACACAATATACTGAAAAATCATAAACAAAATATACCCAATACTTCAAGAAAGTACACTATCTGAAGACTAGTTGCAATATTAATTATCCTGACATTAGATGTTATATCTCTTTAATTATCTTTTATTGGATAATTTAAAGATATTCGGTGCTTAGTTATCTAATAGTATTTTATCTAGCCATTGTGGTTAGTACAGACATAGGTTAGGATGCTATGAATGCGTGTTAAGAGTGAGGTCCATCTGGTGGTTCTCCATCTAGAGGTTGTCCGTTTGATGATTTCTAGACAAGAGTGCCACACGGAAGGAGGTCGTTCGGTGGCGGCCGAGACTGGGCAGTGGTGGACGCCGTCCAAATTGTCTCGTCACGAGGATTCTAGAATCGACCTAAAAATGGGTGAACTAGACCCCTAACCTTTTTCTGCCTAGTCGGTGAACCAGACCATTTTGGTATGGTTTTTTCTGTTTTCTTGGCAAGACCCTGTTTGTGTGGCCAACACTTACAAGGGTGGCGCGTGTGGGAAAGTGTAGCTTACCCTTATGTTCGCTCGGTCCCAAATTTTGGGTACAAACTAATCAAGATGTAATCTTTCTGATGGTGGTCTTACTTTTTTGAAACAATGTTTGGATTTTTAGATCCGAACAAGAAGTACTCGTCTAGACAAAAAAGAGGGAGGTGGAACCATTTTTCAATTGTGATGTCATCAAGGGGCGACTGGACTTTTCTATTCGACAGCTAAGGAAGCTTCACTTACCGAAGGTTTCAAAAATTGAGCTACCATTTGGTAGTGGTGGCTATTGGAGCCACACTCTCACGGTTCAAGGAGGATTCCTAAGGTAGCCTCAAATGTTTTTTTATCATATCTAGATAAGCTTCAATTTGTGCCCTTCTCTGACAATCGGGCCAGGCCCTAATGTGGGCTAATTGCTGTGAGTATAGGGCCTGTTGTGTGGACATACTATGGGAGTACAAGTTGTTAAGCATGTGTTGGATCTTCTTAATTGCCTTATAGATTAGAGTTTTAGAATTTGTGGGAGGATTCGTTTTCGTCAAAACTAACAGTAAGTTTGGGATGAAGACTTTCGTTGGGCACTCACTTAACTTTTGTTGGGGTACTCACTCAACTTTCATTAGATCACTCTAATAAACTGTTTTCTTAAATTTTTCTTTTCATATATGGTGGAGAACACAAAAATGACTCATAAAATTCTCTTTTTGAGTTTTCAGCTAGTGGAACACACTTTATTCTCATAGACGGTGTCAGATGTTGTTGCCATTTTTCGTCAATATTAGAATAGGGATGCACTTATCTTTATTGTGGACCTAAGAACAGAGAAAACACGTTAGAAACTCGGACCACCACAGGATGTGGTGGCCCCTCTAATGCTTAAGTCAGTTCGTGTAATGGCGATAATAGAGGAGACCTAAGCCTCAACTTCTTGATAATAGGGAGAATAAGTGTAGACAGAAATAATATATGAGCTGTGTGTATTATTATCAAGTTATGACTTGCGTCTTACTTATGACTTTTTTTTGTGAATGTGTAAAATGTGCATATATATAGAGGAGAAGATATACCTGTTATCGATTACTTACCCAAAGGACATCGGAGGTTATCTCTCTCTAATTATCTCTTATCGGATAATTAGGGGATATTCGACGCTTAGTTATTTGATGGTATTTTATCTAGTAATTGTGCTTGTTCGCTTACTCAGCGCTCACTGGACTGGACCGCGTGCTATATTGTTGAGTAGGACCAATGAAAGATTGTTATTTGACACATGTTATTTTATGCATAATACCTTTTATATGAAAAATGAATAGATTATATATTCTCATAAAACTCAGTCAGAGATTTGATTACAAGTGATTGGGTATAGAAATTAATATTTTACTTTTCAAAATATATGAGAAATAAAATTTATCACGATTCTATGGAACCCTCTGATCGATAAGATAAAAAGGGTACAAAATAACATGAAAACTACATTACAATGTATCATGTGAGAAACAAAAGATTTTAAAAGTTGTATATTCTTTGCTTCACTCATAAATATATATGCTTCTATAAAACTCAAGTCCCAAATAAAGCCTTGTTTTTTTTTTTTTTAAATGTAGAAAAGTCTCACTTGGTAGGAGGGACGATCACCACTTTTTTATACTTGAATCAATGATTATATTTGAAGATACCAGCAAAGAGCTAACAAAATGTTTGGTAGTTAAGGAATTTTTTGAGTATAATTGAAGTTGTTTCACCAGCTCGAACTCAGGTTCTAATGCATGTAACATAATTGCAATTGAGGTACCAATTAGGCTATCCCACTCTTGGTCAAATAGAGCCTCGTTAAATCCCTAATAAATAGCTGGTTGGATCGTTCACTCTAGGAACCTTCTTTGTTGGAGATGTCTAAAAGCAAAATTAACAAAGATTGAACATTAATGCACGACCTAAAATTTTTCATTTGGATCTACTTATGAAAATTCGTACAATACATACCATGTTGTTTTAGTACAGTGGCACCAAAATCTTGTAGGTATCCAAACCCAAGATTAAAATCTCAATATATTTATGTGTGTGAGTTATGTAATATTATTAAAAAAATTCTTAAAATCTGTTGATGAATATTATGGGCACTTTTTTCTTCCCTCGTTCTCTACTCAAAAGCCAACTATGTAAAGTATCAACATATATTTCTGCTTCCATCCAGGGGTGAAAATTTGTACAATAGTTTGATTAATTGAATCAAATTAAATTTGAATTTATTTTAGCTCAGTTTGAATTGAGTTATGATTAGACAAATTTAAACTAATTTAATTTTAAGCTAGCTCAAACTATCGCAATTTATACGAATTGACATCCCAACTTTTATCTCATGGACCAATTATGAAATACACAATATTAATTCCACTAGATCGATCACAAGAAACAAATAACAAATGAGATACTAATAGAATAAATATATTTTTTAAAGAGTAATAATAGAATAAAAATAATATTGAAAATTTATTGTAAAACAATGTTTTAAATGTTTGTTAAGGTGTGAAAAGATGGGAACTACTTTAGCATCTCATGGTGGGATTAAAGTCCAAATTATTTGATAAGTATATATGCTCTCTTTTTTCTTCCCTTTATTAAACATAGAAACTTTATGGATAAGAGTACCAAAAAGTGTGAGAGGAGTTGAAATAGAAGGGTAATGATAAATCATAAATTTAGATTATTGAAAATGAATAATTTTATCACTATTAAAATTACTTTACTACATATAATATAATTAATTAATATTTGATTTGCATCCCAAAAAGAGAAATATAAAAGCAAACAAATAGAAATAGACAACATCTATACATGTTTCAACAAATTTTGAGTCTTCACTGAGTTTAGTGGAATACGTTGTGCGATTATTACCAACATCGATCACGCGTTCACGTGCAAATTTGTCCTTTTTCACTAAAGTTTCGAGGTTTGTACAAAAACAGATACAAGGAATTAATTCATTTTCTTTTAACTGCTTCATCTTGATTTTTCTTTTTCTTATTTCTTTCTTCTAGGAACCACTAGATCTTGATGATTCTTCTTAAAGCCAATTATAGATAATTAAATATAAACAACAATAATAATAATAATGTACATATTGTTTCAACGTCGACCTTTTAATTATTATTATTATTTTAATGCGTAAATTATAAGAAATAATAACATGTGTTTATAACTTTTATATATATTCAATAGAAAGTTATTAAATCATCATTATTTATTGTAATTTTATATTTCTTTGTAATTTCTGTCCCCAACACATATCTTTTCTGCATTAAGCTTTAAAGCACTACACGTCAACGTACATCTATTCTTTTTGCCCAAGATTCATGTTCCCATTAAAAATTTGCCTAAGTTCAATTCATTATTGCTATTTCTACTGCATCAAATCTAATTTATTAAAATAAAATAAAAATATGTACTTGAATATTCAATCAGTGCGATGTTCAGAAAATAAAGAAATAAAGAATATTCAGTAAGTGGAGTCTAACTGTCTATGATGCATATTCAAAGAAAGGAAACGGCTTTACTGGCACAAATCTTGGTAGAGTACAATCCCATCCCACCATAAAAAAAAAAAAAAAAAGTCAATTTCCTTTAAAAATCTAAAGGCAATTCGCAAAATATTGTGTTAAAAAAGAAAAAAAAAATTATTCATTACTTCCAAAATATACATTATAGCAATTTTGTTAATTATTTTCTTAAATATTAAATAATTTTATTTTTTCAAAAAATAGCTACATTAATTTATTTTTTATTAATTTAGAATATCATATAATTATTTCTTAAAAAAAAAAAGAAGAAAGGAAATAATTTATCTTGTATACTTATTTTTAAAATGCATAAAAGAAAAAAGAAAAGAAAAGAAAAAGGGATCCTAAGCAGACGTTAAGAAACCTGAGGATGAATAAATTATAGGTATTGCTGTCTGACACCACCAATGGAGGCTAGTGACTGTCTGTTTAGAGTAACGAAAAGCGGAAATTATACTTAAATAAATTATATTGATGTGTATAATTGTGACTACTATTGAAGTTTCTGCTTTTATTTATAATTTTAATTATTCATTTTCATATTTAATAAAATAAGTATGAAGCTATTAATAAAATAAAATATTTAATTTTTAAATTAAAAATATATGTTTAAATTTAATAAATAAAAATTTATACAATTATATATTATTTTTTTTATTAATAAAATATTTAATTTTTAAATTAAAAAATATATTTTTAAATTTAATAAATATATATTATTTATTTTTTTATTAAATATTATACAATTATATTTTTTAAAATATAATTATACTAATTTTATTTTTTCTTGAGATATATTTTATTAAATAATTTCTCTATTTATAATTATATTACGCTACACATTTTTCAATATATATATTTTCATTATACAATTTTTTTGTTTATGTTATTTGTTGTTGTCTTGTTGATAAACCCACTATACAAATATTTAATTGGTGAGTACTACCCCAATTCTGCAACTAACTATTTTTTTTTTTTTTTGATAGACTGCAATTTTTAATCTTTATTATTAATTAATATTTTAATAATACATATGTTTAAAAAATATTAATTTAATATAATTTTAAGTATAATTAACACATACAATTTTAATAAAAATTATTTTTGGCATTTTTGACTCCTCTTCTATAAAAAAAAAAATATATTATTTCAATCATTTTTGATTTTTTAGCCATTTTTTTGTTATATTTTCTTTTATACATTTTTAACTATTTTATACTTTATAAATAATGCATTATCATAATTGGCTAATACTTACCTAATATGTTATTGTTTGATAAGTTTTGATTATAAAATATAATTTTTGACTATAATACCATCAATAAAACTTTAAGTATTCTTTTTTAAGTAAAAAAAAATATAATAAGTTGAATAAAAATAAAAGTACGGTACTACCTATTTTATTAGTTAGCTAAAAATACTTGATCGTTTTCCATATTTAGTGTATAATCTTTTTTATTGTTTTTTTCAATGTAAACATCTTATTTTATTTTGCATTTTTGTAATTAGCAAAAATCATTTAATTTTTTTTATAATCTTAATATATCAGATAAAAATGCATCAAGCATATATAAGTCAAGTATGATAATATATTATTTATAAAGTATAAATTAGTTAAAAATATAGATGATGATAAAAACAAAATAACTTACTAAAAATATCAAAAATAGCTTTAAAAAATAATTGAAAAATATAAATTTTTTGTATGAAAGAAAAGAGATAAAAATATAAAAAATATTCTTAATTAAAATTACATGTATTATTTATATGTAAAATTTATACTAAAGTAATATTTTTTTAAATATAAATATTATTAAGATGTTAATTAATAATAAAAATATAAAAAATATTCTTAATTAAAATTACATGTATTATTTATATGTAAAATTTATATTAAAGTAATATTTTTTAAAATATAAATATTATTAAGATGTTAATTAATAATAAAAATAAAAAATATGAAAAATAAAATTATCAAGATAATAGTAAATATGTCTTATATCAACAGTCAACACTGTGGTCCGTGGGTTTAGAGGAGAGAGATAAAAAAAAAGGGTTTAAGTGGAAGAAACTTCGTCTAATTCCTCTGTTTTATCAATTTATTTTCTTAAATTTGAGCCCTTTTAGTCTTTTACCATCTTTTCCTTTTTTTTTTATTACTTTTTTCCCTTTCTTTCTTGTTAAATGGAATGGACCCAATAAACCAGACGCAAACCTCGAGGTTGTGGAGGCTCCTTCAGTACTCTGTTGCTCACTGTAGTAGATTCCTTTCTCTCTATGCTTTACAATACTCATTGTATAGCTTTTCATTTTCTTCATCATATCACTTTCAGTTCTCTCACCGCCTCTGTAATTAGTCTTCGTTTCCCAACCTCCTTAATGAGTTCAAATTCATTGCTTTGTTCAGATTTCCATTAATGAGTTCAAAATTTATGACGTCTCAACTACTCCTACTCTTTCTTTGCTCTGCTACTCTAGCTTTCATGAAAACAACTATTCCTTCTTGTTTTTGCCTTGGAGCAATATGAATGCTAAATCAGATTTAAAGTAATGCCAACGATTTCCTCGCATTTTCACGATCTGGGTCTTGTTTCTTTCTTCAATACGACGCTTTCCTCCTCTGGGTTTCTCGTTTCGTGTGAAACCCATGAGCGTTTGGGGCCTTAGTTGTTTGCTCTGTTTTTCCTCTCTTTATCACAATAAGGTTTACGGTTTATTAAAGGGTTTTTGACTTTTTGTTACTTTAACTTTAAGAAAAGGATTAAATTCTTCTCTTTAACACTTGGTTTGCTTCTTCTCTCTGTTACTCTCGGCATATGTTTTTTTTTTTTTGGGAGTCAAGTCTCTAAGGTCTTCATTGTGTAAGAAGTGGGTTTTCGTCATTATCCTGTGTGTGTTTGAGTTTTAAGAAAATGGGTTTGATTTTATGAACTGAGTTGTTAAATCTTCAGTAGGAAATGGGAGCTACAAATTCCAAAACCGAAAAGGATGAAGCTTTGCGTCTCTGTAAGGAACGTAGGAGATTCATCAAGCAAGCAATTGATTCAAGGTACGCTCTAGCAGCAGCTCATGTATCTTATACTCAATCTCTTCGAAATATTGGCATCGCTCTTAGAAGATATGCAGAGGCTGAGGTCTTGATAGAGTCATCATTATCTACTTCAGACAAAACCCCATCACAGTTTTCATACCCTTCACCATCCCCTTCACATCTAGCTGATGTTTCTGACTCACCACTCCACAATGAGAGCCCTCATTCACCGCCTGTTTCTACTTTGAATTATATGCAGTCAGGTGGTACTGCTACTATGACTGTTAGGTTCAATCCAATAAGTCATAGCTATGTGGATGAAGAATTTCCAATGCCACTACCTCCACCTCCTCTTCCTGAGTCAGGTTCATCTTGGGATTACTTTGACCCTGGGGATGATGAGAATGACAGTTTTAGGTTTGTTGGGAATAATGGAGATGATATGAATTTTGAGGAAGTTAGAGGGTGGAAAAAATTTGGGGGTAAAGGTGTTGATCCTCCTGTAGAGAATGCAAAGGTTGGTTTTGATCATGAAGGGACTTCAAATCCTGAAATGGATGGGAAGAACTCTGCCACTTCTAAAAAATTGGTGAGTGGAAATAATAATTCTGTTCAATCAAAAGTGAGTAACTTGGGTGGTAATATAGAAACAAGCAACATAGGAGGGAATAATACCCATCGAAATGGGGTTGTTCAAAATTTGACTGGAAAGTCTGAACTTGAGGAGTCTAGTTCAAAGAGGGCAGAGAGAGATGTTTGTGGTGCTGAAAGAGAAGACCCTTCAGAGTATATTACTCATAGAGCTAAAGATTTTCTTTCAAGCATTAAAGATATTGAGCATCGATTCCTTAGAGCTTCCGAATCTGGAAAGGAGGTCTCTAGAATGCTTGAGGCAAATAAAATTAGAGTTGGATACTCGGAGGCAAAAGGTAATTACTATTGGTAGGGGGAATATTGTGCTTTTGTTGGTGTTTTATTTCTCTTTTCATCAACCTAAATTCTCAATATGATTATTGTTGTATTCATTAGTTTGCTCATGTTTTTAAGTTACCTAAGTTTCTTTGGCACGTTTACAATGAGAACTATGTGTCTTGTAGGAAGATCATCTACCTGGACTTCTTTGACAGCTTTGCAGCTTGTTTGCTGCCAAAGAAAGGATTCATTCGCCCTCTATGGTGAGTCTTGGACTGAACATGATTTAATGATCAACCAATTCGTTGTTCTATACTGTTTGTGTATGATGTTCATGTTTTCAGCAATTTGTAAATGTGATAACTATGTGGGTTCATTAAATTCTAGTGATCCTTTATTATGTTCACTATATCTTGATTGAATAGGTTGTAAGATACATTTTTGTTAGGATCTCTCGGCACAGCCATTTTAATGTTTGATGTTACCTTGTTGTGTGCTGAAATGGTTCTCTATATTGTGAAGCATGTGAACTGTCGATCAACTTATTGGCTGTTTAGTTTTGTGGACAGGGATATTTATGGACTTCTTGTATTGCCTTGTTATAACATAAATGATAAATCTGAAATGTTTGTTTAGAATTTCCACAACATGGAACAAAGGTTATTACTTGGAAGCGTACAACATCATCGAGATCATCTTCATCAAGGAATCCTCTCGCTACTGGATCAAAAGATGATGTGAATGACAGTGAAAGTGATTTTGCTGAGGACTTTTGTATGATTGCAGGAAGTCACTCCTCAACGCTTGATAGATTGTATGCATGGGAGAGAAAACTCTATGATGAAGTGAAGGTATTGGGTAGTGGCTCCTTCATTATCATGAAAACTCAAGCATCTTAATATCTTTACTAATAACCATTCTTTGCAAACTGTTTATTTAAATCTTTATGCATTCTGATGATATTGAAATGATAACATGATGTTGAGTTATTGACAGTTGTCATACAACATAGACCTCATCTTTAAGCACCAAATTAGGCATTATGTTTCAAGGCTTCCAATTGACATGCTCACATCAGTACATGAAATAAATATTTAAATAATAAATATTGTTTGGCTTCCAACCAATGCTTGCTATGGTTTGCTATTTAGCTTAAATGAAGCCATTATTGATTTAGTGCTAGGTCTCTTCCTTGCGAACTGCTTTATCTATTAAATAATAAATATTGGCCAATTTTGCATGATCTGCATTCAAGATATCTTCTAAAAATAGATGAATGTCTTAATATGTCATTGCCTAAACAGGTCAGTGAAAAACCAGATGGATTTTCTTAAATTTTTATATTATAATACAATAGGTTAGTTTATTTAGGGCTGGCAAATCATGTCAGTTAACTGCATTCATGTGATGTTATTGTGTTGGCTTATTGTGTTCATTGACCCATGAATTTTTAGTGGGTTGTCGTGTCATCTTATTGCTTCTAGTTATTATATAATTGGGAATATCATAATTGTTAATATGGATATTCGTTAGTGTTTTAGATCTCTTCTCCTTTCCAACTTCAAAACACTTCTTTAGGTGATGCCATTTAAAATGTTAATCATTCACCGGCTTTTCCCCACTTTAGGCAAGTGAGTCGATCAGAAAGGATTATGACCACAAGTGTGAACAGCTTAAACACATGTTTGCGAAGGATTATAGCACTCACGTGATTGATAAAACCCGAGCAGTTGTGAAGGATCTACATTCACGAATAAGAATAGCACTTCATTCTGTTGATTCCATAGCAAAGCGGATTGAGAAAATGAGGGATGAAGAGTTGTATCCACAACTTGCAGAACTTTCTCAGGGGTAAGAAAGAAGATATCTTTTTTTCTTTTCTTCATATAATCGAATCAAATTTTGCTTTCATGTTTATTGGGTCTCTGTTAAACATCATAATATCTAGAATTTTTATGGTAATCCTGCAGATTGATCAGAATGTGGAAAGCAATGCTTGAGTGCCATCATGCTCAGTACATAACAATCTCATTGGCATATCATTCAAAGGTCTCAATGGGAACTTCCCATACCCAAGGAGATGTCCGTAGGGAGATCATGGATCAACTTGTCCAGGAAGTCGAATGCTTTGGCCTTAGCTTTGCAAATTGGATTAACACTCATACATCATATGTAGAAGCTCTGAATGGCTGGCTGCAGAGTTGCATTCTTCAACCACGGGAGCGTAGGAGCCGAAGGGCATTCTCTCCTCGTCGAGCTATTGCCCCACCTATATTTGTTCTTTGTCGGGATTGGTCATCTGGGATTCGAGAGTTGCCATCTGCTGATCTTTCAAATGCAGTCAGAATCTTTTTAACAGATCTGCAACTATTGATGAATCAGCAAGCAGAGTTGCAGAAGAGGGTAGTTGATTCAAAGAGTGGAGAATCTGAGGATAAGGATGACGAGAATGGAGGGGACTCACCTTCAACTTTGAGCAGCATCCGAACAAGTTTGACAAAGGTTCTTAATAGGCTAACCAAGTTTTCTGAGGTATCGCTGAAAATGTATGAAGACATCAGACAGAAAAGTGAAGCTGCTCAAATTTCATATTCAAATGGAAGACGCTATTAGATATGTAGAAAAAGTTGTGTAATTATGAGATTATAAGCATGTCTTTCGTTTATGATTTTGATGTAGATTATGTAAATTTCATTATTGCAAGAGTTTTCCAAAGGGTTAAAAGAGAAATTAAATGACATATTTTTCTGGCGGATTGTTATGGATGAGTATTTGGTTTTGACTTCATTCCCCCTGTCTCTCTCACCTTGTAAGATCCCATTGCATTGATAGTATGATGATAGTTAAACTCGATCTTCTTTGAACCTTTTTTGTTTGGCAAATTCATCAATTCTGCATATGTTCAGGTTACTTTATTGTAGCTAAAGTATAATTTTCTAAACTACTCAGCTTTAAAAATATATATATATATTAACAACACTATTCATAGAGGAAAAAAAAGTGCCATCATTTTAAGGACGATGATATGACATGATCATTTTTCATTTTAAGTATATATATATATATATATATATTTTTTTTTTTTTTTTTTTTTTGGCTACAAAGAAATAGACAGTTGGACTGTCTATTATGGAGTTGTTCTTTTGGTGGAAGAAGACTCAGAAATATGGATGGGCAAAAGATGATTCCTGATGTTGCCTCTCCAATTATTTCTACTAGCTACTTGGATGAGATGGTGAAATCTATGATTTAGTTCTCTAGGAATCCATCTGATAGAAATGGCTCTCATAGAAACGTGTTGCCACCTACCTTCCTTCCAATCATAAGAGCCTCAATGACAAGTTTTGCATCACCTTTCACTTAAATGGCTTTGGTTGCATCATTGGAAACCATTAGTGCAGCTTGATGTAAAGTCCAAGCCTCAGCTTCTTCTGCAGAAATTGTACAAGTATAATGTTACGAACTAGAAAATATGTTGAAATGAGAACAAATGTCTAGGTTCAAGGAATTTTGTATTGAATTTCAATTAACAACTAACAAGACATATAATCAGATTTCAAGCTATTCGAGAAGCTTGATTCTCTCCAAAGGAAAAAGGTAACACTCACAGTTTTTGCATGCCCAATACAAATTTCCTCCCACTTCTATACCCTTACAACCCTCGTGGATTCTCTAACAGAATCCTACGTGAACAATTCACTCCCTCAAATCATAACAAACTAAATATCCAAAATGAAATAACAAATTCCACTAAAAACAAACATTCAAAATAACATAATATTGTAAATAAAAATAGAAAAGATCACATATCTGGAATGGCTGCTCTGCTCCTACTTCTTGCGCATATACGTGAAGCGTATTAGAGGTCTAACATTACCCCCTCCCAAACTCTCACATTATCCTCAAGGTGAAAAGCAGAAAATTACTCCCTGATAGTATAGAAATCTTTCCAAGTTGCTTCAAATTCTGGAAGTTCTTTCCACTTGATTAACACTTCCACCTCATTGGTCTGTCCTGAAAGTTTAGGGTGCACTCCTAAAACCATTTCGAGTTCCACCACTAACTCCAATTCTGGGGTAAGTTGTGCAGGCAAAATCAGAGAAGAGTAGATCTGTACCCTAGCTTTGCGCAGTTGAGAAATATGAAAGACTAGATGTATGGAAGCAGTATGTGGTAGATCTAACTTGTAAGCCACCTGACCAATTCTTTGGAGAACTTTAAAAGGTCCATAGAAACGAGTTGCTAGTTTCTCATACTTACGCTTTGCGAAGGATTTTTATCTATATGGTCTGAGCTTAAGGAACACCAAGTCTCCTACTTCAAAATTCCTAGGTTGCCTTTTAGAGTCAGCATAATTTTTCATCTTTTGTTGGGCACGAATGAGATGCATTTTCAATTCATCTAAGATGGCATCCCGCAACAATAATTCAACTTCTGAAACACTCTTGGAATGTCCCGTATACCTGATCAACTGTGGGGGATCTCTTCCATACACTATCTTGAATGGTGTGATGCCAGTAGAACTGTGATAGGAAGTATTATACCAATATTCTGCCCAAGGTAGCCACTTACCCCAAGTGCGGGGTTGTTCAAATGCAAAGCACCTTAGATAAGTCTTCAAACATTTGTTAACTACCTCGGATTGGCCATCACTTTGTGGATGGTAAGTAGTACTGCGCTTAAGAATTGTGCCCTGGAGTTTAAATAATTCCTTCCAAAACTAACTCAAGAAAATCATATCCCTATCAGTGATTATGGAGTGAGGAAATCCATGGAGCTTAGCCACCTCCTTAACATAAATGGAGGCCACACTAGAGGCTGCATAAGAATGCTTAAGTCCTACAAAATGGGCATATTTGCTGAGCTTATCAACCACCACCAGTATAGAATCGAAGCCCTCAGACCTAGGTAAGCCCTCAATGAAGACCATAGTCACATCCTCCTAGATTTTGTCAGAAACTAGAATGGGTTGCAAGAGACCATAAGAGAGGTTCCTTGATATTTGTTTTGCTGACACACTCTACACTCTTGTACATACTTCACCACATCTTTATGCATACCCTTACAAAACAATTCGAAAGCCAATCTCTTGTATATTTTTCTCTCTCTTGAATGTCCCCCTATAGGAGTGGCATGGAACTCTTTCAAAATTTCATGCAGAAACTTAAAATTCCTTGGTAATACCAACCTGCCTTTATAAAACAAGGTGTCATTGCTTACTTGAAATCCAACAGGAGAAAGTAGTCCTGAAACAATGTGCTGCTTGAGTTGTTGTAAAGATTCATTTTGTGCTATTTCCTCTTGCAAGTTAGGCCAGTGATGCTACTGTGGGGAATGAATCTCAGCACATTCCACTGTATCAGTCACCCTAGACAAAGCGTCAGCGACTTTATTACATGCACCTGTTTTATACTGAATATCAAAAATGAATCCCATAAGTTTGGTCACCATTTGGTACTCTGCATTGATAATCCTTTGTTCCAATATAAACTTGAGACTTTATTGATCCGTTCGCACAATGAAATGCCTTCTCAATAAATATGGTCTCCATCGAGTTACTGAGGAAACAATAGCCATCAACTCTTTCTCATAAATTGATTTCAGTCGAGCTCTGGGACCCAGTGTATGGCTATAGTATGCTATCGGTCTCTTGTCTTGTAACAACATAGCTCCCAATCCATAACTCGAGGCATCGGTCTCCACTATAAATGATTTGGAAAAGTCTGGCATGGCTAAAACTGGAACCTCCATCATAGCTACCTTAAGGGCCTCAAAGGCTTCTGTGGCATTAGGGTTCCAATGAAAATTGTCTTTCTTAAGCTGCTCAGTTAAGGGCCAAGCTTTTTGGGCATACCCTGACACAAATTTTTTTGTAATATCTCGTGAGTCCTAAGAATCCTCTTAGTTCCTTTAGGTTTCTGGGTTAAGGCCAGGCTTGCATGGCTTGCTACTCCATCTCCTGAGATGATGTGACCCATATAGGCCACTTTTCTCTTGCCAAATTCACATTTTTTCCTATTAGCAAATAGCTTGTGTTGACTCAACAATTCGAGCACCATCTCCAAATGTCGTTGATGCGTTGTCTTATCAATGCTATAGATTGGGATGTCATAAAATACCTTATTCATGAGAGACTGAAATGTAGCTGGAGCATTTGTGACACCGAATGGCATTACTAAGAACTCATAGTGTCCATCGTGAGTTCTAAAGGCAGTCTTGGTAATATCTTCCTCCCTTACTCTGATTTGATGGTAACCCGATTTCAAATCTAACTTAGAGAATACTTGGACATTATGCAGTTCATCCAACAACTCTTCTATCATCGGAATGAGATATTTTTCAAGAACAATAGCCTTGTCTAGAGCTTTGTAATCAACACATAATCTCCACGAGCCATCCTTTTTTTTAACCAGGAGGACATGACTTGAGAATGGGCTAGTATTGGTACGAATGATTCCTGCCTTCAACATGTCCCTAATGAGCCTTTCAATTTCATCTTTCTGAATGTGAGGGTAACGATATGGCCTTACACATACTGGTGCAATTCCTTCTTTGAGAATGATGGAATGCTCTCTTTGCCATTGGGGTGGTAATCCTTCTGGCATCTCAAAGTTATACTATACTTTTGTAATAAAGGTTCAAGCATTTTCAAATCATCTCCCACTTCCCTCTGTTCAACTTTCAAATGGTTCATCTCTATCGGCACCCTTGTCCCCTCTTGCCAAATTGTTTTAATCATAGACTTCAAGAAAACCTTAGACCTTCGTAGGGAAGGATCACCTTAGAGAGTCACTACCTGATTTCCCATTGTAAATTTTATTGTTTGTAGCTTCCAATTCACTTGTGTTGTACCCAAAGTCTCTAGCCACTAAATGCCCAATATAACCTCGTCGTTGCCTAATTCTAATGGTAGGAAATCCTCCAGAATAATGATACTCTGTAGTTACAGGTTAACCCCTTGCAAATGCCCTCTCCTCTAATCATTCCACCAGCACCCAACATAACCCCATAACTGCTATTTTGTGTTACAGGTAGTTCAGTTGCTTAACCACGCTGGTAACAATAAAATTATAAGTGGCTCCAGGATCAATAAGTACCACTACCTCCTGATCTTCCAAGAGTCCGGCCAGCTTCATTGTTTTAGGAGTTATGAAACCAGCTATTTAGTTTAAGGAAATTTCCACCTCTTGGTCCAATTTCGCCACTTCCAGCTCCTTCTCTTCATTGACCATGAGCATCTCCCATTCGATTTCATCCTCATATCGTGGGTGATTAACACGCTAAGTTCCTTCTTTTTACATCGATGCCTAGGAGCCCACTTGTTATCGCACCTGTAACAAAGCCCTTTCTCTCTTCTTTTTTTGTAATTTTGAGTCACTTAGTCGGCGAATTTCAGGCATTAGAATCGTTGCCGTCACACCTGACTTTGAGTTTCCTCGTTGGTTCAGTGAAGGAGTGGAAGGAAATCGCGAAAACGATGAAGCCCGTAGCCCATTGTTCCTCACCTAACTTCTCACTGTTTGGGTTAGATTCAACTTCTCTTGAATCATTTAGGCCAAATCGATGGCTCGGCCCAAGTTGTTGGGGCCCAATATATGCAGCTCAACTCTGATTTCAGCCTTTAGCCCGTTGATGAAGTTACCCAATGCTATTTCTTCTGGGATGTTCTCCAATGGAGTCGAAAATTCAATGAACCTTTGCCGGTAATTCCTCACCGCCCCTTCCTGCACCAGCGCCAGCCCTTGTTCATATATTTTTCCATTTTGGGTGGTGAGAAATTACCTCAAAATCATAAGTTTCATCTTTTCCCATGTAGCAAAGTTTTTCTTCTTATTCTCCCCTTAAAACCATAGTAGTACATCACCTTCAAAGCTGACTATGGCCGCTTCTAGCTTCTTCTCATTGCTCATTCGGTGAAAGGTAAAGTACCTTTTAGCTTTCATTATCCAACCATCTGGGTTATGGCCATCAAAGAGTGGCATGTCCAGCTTGCGAAATCTGAAGTCATGCCTTGGGTTCATTTTGTTGTTTGTTTCACCATTTCCATGCGACGAACCCTGGTGGAAATTAGACATAGGAGTACCCACTTGTACTTCCTTAGCTTTCTCAAAGGTTAACGATGATTGTTGGTGGCCATCCTCGTGCAGCTTGATCATTTGCTCAAAGCGCTGAGCCATCTGCTGGGTTAAGGTGTGTATATCCTATCTTAAACCCCCTACTTCTCTTCCAAGCTTCTCATGATCACCTTGCATCATTCCAATCACTTCCTTAGCTTTCTCAAAGGTTAACGATGATTGTTGGTGGCCATCCTCGTACAGCTTGATCATTTGCTCAAAGCGCTGAGCCATCTGCTGGGTTAAGGTGTGTATATCCTCTCTTAAACCCCCTACTTCTCTTCCAAGCTTCTCATGATCACCTTGCATCATTCCAATCACTTCCTCCATCGCTTCTAGTCTCTGAGTGTTGTTCTTCGCCATTTCTACCCAGAAACCTTACTGCTCTGATACCAAAATCTGTTACGAACTAGAAAATACGTTGAAATGAGAACAAATTTCTAAGTTCAAGGAATTCTGTATTGAATTTCAATTAACAACTAACAATACATATAATCAGATTTCAAGCTATTTGAGAGGCTTGATTCTCTCCCAAGGAAAAAAGTAACACTCACATTTTTTGCATGCCTAATACAAGTTTCCTCCCACTACTCATATCCTCACAACCCTTGTGGATTCTCTAACAGAATCCTACATGTGCAATTCACTCTCTCAAATCATAACAAACTAAATATCCAAAATAAAATAACAAACTTCACTAAAAACAAACATTAAAAATAACATAATACTGTAAATAGAAATAATAACAGAAAATAGAAAAGATCGCATATCTGGAAGGGCTGCTCCGCTCTACTTCCTACGCATACATGAAGCGTATTGGAGGTCTAACATATAATCTACCCAACCCTTCACTGCATGACCAAAGTGAGTGATTAGTAACCAGCAAGCCTATACCTGCTCTTCTGCCATTTGACCAAGCTACATCAAAATTTATTTTTACCTGTACAACGATCAATACTTGTCCTATGCCAATCTAAAGTGTCCTGGCCATCAACAGGAGGAGGTTTTAGTCTAAGAATTGGAATGAGATATATTGTATCCAAAACAACTTTGTATTTTTTATTGGTCCCAATAACAATGATGATTCTAAGAACAAATATTAGTGACCTTTTGAATGCTTTAAAACTCAGGATTGTTATCCCTCTTGCCTCGAATGTCCTAAGGTAATTTTTTATCTTTAATTCTTGGAATCCAAATATTTAAATCATTACCAATTTGCCAACAGAGAACTCCTTTCTCGAATATGTCTCTGGTCTATAATGAGCCCTTCCAAATGCTAGAATCCCCATCTTTCTTCTGAACCTTAAAGAAGCACTAATGTTTAAAGTGTTTAGCTATGAAGATTTGGACCTAAACCTTATTAATATTCTAGGAAGCAGCTTTGGATAGCATTGTTTAATTAAAATCTTCATACTTTATGAATCTCAATCCCCTAAAGAATTTTTGCATACAAAACTTTTCCCAAGCTAGTGGGGAATAGTAATGTTGTGATTGTTGTTGGGAGATAAGTTAGGTTCTAGAAATAGAGTAGAGAGATCATGGACAAAGCAATAAATAATGTAATTAATGGTTGTGGCTCAATGGCCTTTTTGAGCATTTATAGGCATTGCATTTCTAATGGAGGTACATTTGTAATCTATACATAAGATAAGAATATCAATTGAAATTGAAATTGAAAACAAATACGTGGTTGGTTTTTTGTATCTTTGTAGAAAACAGCCTGCTCCTTATGTATTGAATTGGCAGAGAGGTTGCTTGTAGGACATTGGGTGCATGGTCTTGAGGTCGATAGTTGTAGACCTCGACAGCATTTTAGGTTAGTGTCCAAACATCAAGCCCCACACTCTTTTAGTTCGAATGTGAACAAACTAGGAGTGTATTATAAAGTCCTTTGAAACGTTTTTGGATCTATATTTTTGCATTTCGGTTGCCACGTGTTGTGCAGTATCGACGATTTTTCTCAAAATTTCAAAAAAAATGGCGGGATACTTCACACTATATAAGGTTGATGCTTCAGAAGCATCCCTTTTACTCTGAACTTTTCCTTTGCTCTACCAATTATCTTCTTTGTTGCTATTCTTAGGGAATCATTCTCCATAGGCCTATAATTTGGTATTTCTGTTCGTTACTTTTCAAATTGCATCTAATTCAAGCTCTTTTCTTTTTAGGTCGGTACCTTCTACACGTTAATTTTCAGTTAATCTATATATGTATTATTCTAGTCCCATCAATAATTTCAACTTTTATTTTCCTTGTATTAGGTCGTACTTTATATGTTTACATAGTATGGCTGGTAAAGAAATTAAAAAACTCATAGAGGTTTTGTCGGGACCTTTGTTGATCATAGAGGGTGAGGAGTTGGCAAGAACCTCCTCCCTCAGGTCATAAGATGAATCCAGCTCAACTAAGAGTTCATTTGAAATCCTATCTTACAACCATGAAGTTATTATTGCTGTGCCTCCTTTAGTATCCACAAGCTCTTCAATCAGGATTCCCATCGAGATTAGCTTAGCAATTTCGAGGTCTTGGTGCAAAAAGTTGAGGGCGGGTAAAGGCAAGGGTAAATCGACCTATAGGACCAAAGGTTGGTAGTCCCAACCAAAATCTTGTGAATTCACTTTAGAGGACGAGCTTCGGCTCCAGAATGCTTACGATATCCTGGATAGCATGCATATAAGGATTCCAAATCTAGGCACTGTTGATAACAATTTGCCTTCAAATGGGTGGACCATATTCCAATAGAAGCCACTTTTGTTTGGACTTTATTTCACTCTCCATGACTTTATAAGGAATTTCTTGAGACGAACGCAACTATCACTCGCCCAAACCCTTCTGAACAGTTGGAGGTATTTGATGTGCATAACAATCTTGTGTAGAGAGATCAATATTACAATAGGCATGCTAGAATTTAATGAGGCATATGCCTTTACACAAAGCCCTACTAATGATCGGAGGGTGTACATGTCGTCGAAACAAGATAAGGGTTTGAACTTGATATTACCTGATAATGAGAGAGGTTGGAAACAATTTTTCTTTTATGTTTCTAGTTGGTGGGAATCAGATAAAGACGAGAATCAAATTCTGTTGACTTGGGTAAATATGAAGAACTTGTTTAAATGTTTGAGCATTCACCTAGTCACTTTAAGTGAACTAGGGAAAGTTTGATTGGCCCAACTCCAAGAATACTTAAGAAAACCAACCCCTAGGAAAAAAGTTTTATTACTCCTCGTCAGGTAGCTGCCAGATTTTGCGGCCTAGTGCTAGACCAGCAGCAACAAGAATTAATCGATTTAAATGTCATTCCTCTAAGAGGAAAGCTTTGGCCTCAGAGTTCGAATCCAACTTTGAGCTAGTGGATGAAGGTTTTAACTTCAGTACTGTGTTTGTGGTATAATTTTTCTTTTATCCTGTTAAACATAATTATTTGCCTTATGATCTGTATTTGCTTTTGCAGAGATGGATCCTAACAAGATCAGCGCAGAAGCCTTCACCGGGTTCTAAGCGACGGTCGATGGTGACCTCTTTGCATGCTCAAAATGTCGACCTTACAAAGAGGGAACAAGCATCCCTTAAAGCTCAACAATAGACGGCGACATACTGACTTTGACTTTTGTTGTACACAGTTACTCACCTGTTTTGTTGGGTCCTCCAAGCTCGAGATTTTGGAATACACATTTGCTAAATTTTAGGTTATCTAAAGGTGTTATTGTATTACATTCTAGTAATCAGGGGCATAAGGAGTGGAGTGGATAAATGAAGTGAACCTTTTGGGTGTTATCAAGCACCCCAATTTAGTAAAGCTAATAGGATATTGTGCAGAAGATGATGAAAGAGGAATTCAACGGCTTTTGGTGTATGAGTTCATGTGCAATAAAAGCTTAGAGGACCATATATTGGCTAGGATTCCACCACCTCTTCCATGGATGATGAGATTAAAAATTGCCCAAGATGCAACCCGTGGATTAGCATATCTGCATGAAGAAATGGATTTTCAAGTATTAGTTCCCTGCTTAACTTTGTCATATTAAATTGAAGTTTTCTGTCATCACTTTTGAATGCTGCAGTATAGGTTATCAAAGTGTTACTTTAAACTACTAGCAATTTCATGTCCAATACCTTCGTGCTTCTCTTTAAACACTTTTAATCAAATTACTTTCTAAACTATTTCTCTTAAAGTCACTTCTTATAAAAGTACATCCAAAATAGGTCCTCTTTTAGCAATGGTCATTTTAGTTCTGCCTTTGACCTTTGAACTTGCCACAACGCAAAATTATAGACTTATGACTTGTTCAGCATGTGTGAATATAAACATTGTCCTGCTACTTTTAAGCAAGTTTTGTTTATGTATTATTTTTATTTTATTTCTTTCTTTCAACACTAGTCTTATTTTGATATTTTAAAAAAAAAATCATTAGCTTTATTTTGATAATTAAAATACACTAACTTATTTTGATAATTAAAAAAAAAAAAAAAAAACTAGTCTTAGTTTATCACTCTTTGATTTATTCTATTTCAATATTTCTTATGTCTTGAAGAATATTAATAGAGAACCAGATATTTATTTTCTAACTCTAGAATCATTTCAAGGGTTTTACGGTAGGTGATTATAGTGCTTTCAGGACCAAATATGACCCAAATAGTTGTACTTCTCTGATCTGCATTTTACAAGGACTAATCATAATTTACTAGAGATTCTTCAGCACTCAGAATATCACATGCATTTTGACCACTTAAAAAATAACAAATGCCAAACAAAATGGGTATGGTGGCTTCTTAATGAAAGCTCAGAAAGCTAACATTTCATAGTTAATTTATATATATATATCTAGTTAGTTTTAATTTTTAGATCGTAAATTTTATATATGTTCTTGTAATATAATTGTACATTATGGTAATATGTATAAAATTAGGCTTTAAATATATATATATATATATATATATTATGCTTTATTATGGATATTTTTGGAATGAAATTTATTCTGAATTGAATTTCTGGATATTAATTACAGATTATATATAGATTTACGTATCGGACAAATACAACAATTTAAAAAAAAAAAAAAAAATCTTATAGACGGCTATTGCCCTGCCTAAAAAATTCTTATTAATTTCATGACTTGGATTAAGAAATCCCATTCAACCCTTTTCTCATATCTAGTTTAAATTCCATTACACCATCCTTGCCCTTTGTTTTTCTAGCAATAGTATTGGCAATTTCTTGTGCAATCCAGGTATTCTCGGCTATCCATCTACAGGGCAGAAAAGCACTTATAAGGAGTTATGATATCCTTTAACTGAGT
Source organism: Elaeagnus macrophylla (assembly GCA_029378325.1). Taxonomy (NCBI): domain Eukaryota; kingdom Viridiplantae; phylum Streptophyta; class Magnoliopsida; order Rosales; family Elaeagnaceae; genus Elaeagnus; species Elaeagnus macrophylla. Next base: position 35,892,294 of record CM055641.1, read on the forward strand.
TCTGAGCCTTTTTAACTCATGAGGGAGCTTAAACTTTGGATATCAAAGAAATGAAGGTTTGATTTCATTTGAGATGAATTTTTCTTGAAATGAAAAAACTTTAAATGAGTTTACAAAGATATATATATATATATATATATATATATATGTAATAGGTTTTCCTACTAATATTATACCACATCTTCATATTATACTTCAACTATAAAATAAAAAGAAAAGTATGTTATTTGCTTTAAAAAATGACACAAAATCAACTTACCGAAATTAGAATTGATTTTTTTGAAGAGGGATCAGAGTGTATACTATATACTAGGTTTTCCAATTAATATTTATATTTTCAACATCAAATTCTTCTTTTTTTTATACAATACTTTCAGTATATAATTTAATCATTAAAAAATGATAATAATAAATAAAAAGAAAACACCAAAATAAGATTCACATGATAGTTTTTCGATTGTTTGGTAAGGGTTTTATCTAATCTTTCTATTTATGTACTATATAAAAGCACAAGTTTTACTTTATTAAGTGGAATTCAGATATTACTCTAAAACTTAATAATATGATGTTATTGACTATAAAGAAAATGTTATTTAAAATATCTATTATTGGACAAAATAAAATTATAATTTAAATATTAAATTAATAAATTATGTTATTTATATTATTATAAACTAAAAGGTAATTACGATTATTCTTTATTAACTTTAAATTTATTTTTTTTATAAATCAATCAATATATATTTTTTATAATTTAAAAGGATTTCTTAAAAATATGTTTATATATATATATATATATATATATATATATATATATATATATATATATTTTATTATGTTAGATACGATCTCTTGTAACATAAATAATATCATAATAATTTTTTAAAATTAAAAATTAATTTTAATAAAATTATTATGACATAAAAATAAATTTTTATTTTTATTAATACAAATTCAAAAGTGGTATATGATATTTACCAATTTTTGTGAAAAAAGAGAGAGAATATATTCAAAAGCCACATATAGAAAGAAAAAAAATTTTGTTCGAAGAAAACGTGTTTGCATTTATTTTTTCCTTGGATTGAGGTGGTTATGATGGTTATAATAAGACCTAAATAGTTGTTTTTTTCTTAAAAATAATAATATGCAAAATTAGGGTGATAATTAAAGGTGTCAATTTCTGCGAGTTGGGCTAGTTTGAATTAGCTCAAACTAACCCAGCTCAAATTAGTTCAATCTTAACTCAATTTAAATTTAATTCGAGCTAGCAAATGTGAGCCCGAACCTAAATCAAACACAAACGAGCTGCCTCAAACTGGCCTAAACTAGCCCTAATTATTAATTATATATATTTTTTAGTTAATATGACTTTTTTTTATTAAAAAAATATGTTTAATAATTAAAGCTCAAATAACATTACATAAAACAATAAAATATAGATATAAAAATATAAGAAAAAAATTAATTATTAAAGTAAAAAGTCAATTACTAAATAAATTAGGTAATGAGTAAATGCATTAAACTTCACTCATACAAAAGTTAATGTAATGAGTAAATGCATTAAATCTCACTCATGTAAAAGTTGGAAGTCGTCACGCCATCATGAAAACTCACATTTAGAATAAAGAATTCTCAAGTCTAAAAAAAATTCTTCTAGTTATTAAACAAAATAAATAGAGATATGTAGATTAAATAAATATACTTACTAAAAATTGAACAGTTAAAGTAAATTAAAATGTTACACGAGAACATAACTTTTTTTATATACACAAGAATAAAACTTTGACTATTACATAATATATAAATTTTAAAACAACGAATAAGTAGAAAAGAGAATAGTATAACATAAGTATTGATTTAAAAATAGAAACTTCATAATACTAATTTAAATTAAATATAAATATTATTTTTTTGTTTAAAGAGTTAGGTAGATTTAAACACTAAATGCATTAACATCAAAGAATGTAGCATAATATTGTGACAAAATGAATAAATTATAACTATTTATTCATTATCATCTTATTTTTCAAAAGAAAATGGAAGAAAAACAACTAATATATCATAAAAGAGAAGTACTTAAAAAAATAAAAAATTAATTTAATTTTAATATAATATTTTTTATTTAAAATTTAATTTAATTTCAAGCTAATGGACTGGCCCTAACCCAGCTCAATTTTTTTTGAGTTATTCGAGTTGGGCTAAAACAAGCCCAAATTTAATTCAATTCGTGTTTTTCGATTCGGTCAATCGAGCTATAGCACCAATTGTCCCCCTAGTGATAATCATATTGTATTAATTATATTTTTGTCGTATTTTTGTATTTTTTGTGTCAAATTTTTCATGTTAGTTTTTTTTTGCTACAAATTTTTGTGTTAGTTAAAATATAAAAAAATTTACTAGATTTTGTGTTACCTATTTATAATGGTACAAAATAACAAAAATTTTAAAAGATGAAAAAATTATCGATAAATTTTTATTAATTTTTTTTTATGTATATTATATTATTTTCATATCATATTATTAAATTATATTAAAAATTGCTACATTCAGTGAAACTAACAGTTAATTTCATTTTAAATGGGTTAAATAGTTTATATTTATTAAAATTAATCTAATTGCTCAAATAGTAGGATCACTAGGATGTATGTGAATGTGACATTCAAGGTCCAATTTTCTAATTTCTATTTGACCGAAAATTATTTATGGTAAATATGTGATTTTTTCACAAAGATTTATTAAATTAAAATTTTTAAATATTTTATGAATTTTTAAAATTTAAATGTATTCGATTAATATTTTTAAAGATTATATAAAAGCTTAGGAGTCTTTAAAAATCTAAAAAAATTGAAGTGTTTTTAATAAGTTTTTAGTATGAGTCTTTAAAAATACACGTGTCTTTAAAAAGTCATTAATTTAAAATATTTTAAAAATTAATATATTTTAATTAACTTCATTGTTAAACTATACTTAAGAAAAAAAAATTATTTTCTCCGTAACACTCTCATATCTCTCTTTTTATTAGCTCAATTATTATCGATATAAATTCATAGAAGTTTATCAATAAAAATCCACTACATTCCACAAGATATTAAAATCTAACAAGAATATTTAAAATTTATAATTCTTTAAAAATCTATCATAATTTTAATTGAATTAGAACAATTTCTGACCAATTATGTGACTAAATGTTTGTTTGATTATATTTATACTAAAAATAATTTCTGACATAATAGTTATAGAAAAATAGTTAGTTTTCTCGATCACAAATGTGCCTATTGTGCTTGGAGAGTGCTTCTCAAAAAATTATTTTTGTGTTGTCTAAATCACATTTCTATCATAAGCATTTTTAATTGTCCCAAAAGCATAAATAAACAAAACCTAAATTTGAATAAAGTATTCTTAAAAAAAAATGTTATGTAAAACGACTTTTAGAGTAATATTTTATATATTTACTATATTACGACATTTCATTTCATTGTTTAATTTATTTTTTCTAATTTTGATGATTGAGATCAAGCAGTGGTATGGAACAGTTATCTAGCATTACTCTTTGTCAAATGTTCAAAACATTGCGAACTCTTGGAAAAAAAAAAAAAAAACTCTTACCATAATTTTAATTCTCAATCTTTTAGGTTTTTTTAAAAAATTAAATCTTATTAATTATATTTATTAAAAAATAAATTAAATTTGAGAACTACCTAATATATACATTAAAAATTGAATTTATATTGTAAAATTTTCTGAAAGACAAAAAAAAAAAAAAATAGTAAAAAGGATAACAAGTTGCACAAGAGCTCAACCAAAATGGTGATATGTTATTACTACTAATATTAGAACCAGTTTTATGCTTTATAAAGTTTAGATTTATATTAGATATTATTGCACACGTTTTACATTTCAGTTGATAGAATTGTGATGTCCTTAATTAAATATTCAAATATCAATTTTAAATTCCTACATCCTATACATTAAATGATTACTTATTATTTGAATTAAAAAGAGAATAAATATTATATTGTCAAACTAAATTTTAAATTTATACATTAGTAATTTTTTTCTCTAACAATAGCAATCATCAACAAACTAAAACCAAACTTATTTTTTTTATTAGTAATTTTAATAAAAGAATAAGAATGGTGGCAACATTAAAAGGAAAAAAAAAATTATGAAAATAAGCGAAAAATGGAAAGAAGGATTTGAAAAGATGAAAGGCGGGATCAGGTGCGCGTGCTCGTCACATGATTGCTGCCATCGTCTCCCGCGCCTCTACTCCACAAACTGAAATTTGCATTCGCGTTTTATTTTTGTTTTTGTTTTCAGAGAGCGCCTTTTCTTCTCTTTTCACATTTCCCTTTTTAATAATCAATTTCATCACAAAATCATTATACATTTTCATTACTTCAACGTAAGCCCTTCTTCAATTTGTTATCTAGGGTTTTCTCCTTCAATACTGCTTATTCTTCTTTTTTTGTTTTTTTTTTTATAACGCTTTTTCACCATTCCGTCGACGAGATATACTTCATCATCGTATGTTTCTGACGTGCCTTTGTTTCTTTGTTGTAGATCGAGTGTGGAAGGTGATTTTTGGATTTCTGTAGCAGAAAGCGGTCAATTTCATCGATTTTTGGTGGCGTATTGAAATGGTGTTTGATAATTTTGGCGTTGCAAAGCGTTTGATGGGGGTAAGATTCTGTTTCTCTCTACTAGTTTAAAGTTAATCATGAGTGAAGATATTAGGAATAGTCTTGGCAAGAAACGACCTGCGCTAGGCGATTTGACTAACCGGCCTTTGAAAAAGGGACTTCCGGTGAGTTTTGGCGATTCAGGGCTTAAGTCTGTTGATGGGTTTAATAAAAATGAGAATAATCAAGAAACGAATTCCCAAATTGCAAAACAAGTATGTCAAAAGGTCGAGAATACAGCTCGAGAGAAAAGTAGGACAATATTTGGAGTTGATACAAATGAAAATTCCTTATCTTTATTAAAGGATAAACAGGTTTTCCAGTCCTTGGGCACTTCCAGTGACTCCCATGCGTCACAGGGCAATTTTGGATTGTTTCCCTTTAATATACCTAAAGAAAACAAGGACAAGCCCAATCTATTGAATGAGGTTGTTCAAGACAGTGTAGTGGAGGTTGGGGATGATGCTTCATTAATCACATCCTCGGGTCTGTCGAATAGGGATGGTTTAAGTGCTGGAGGGCACTGTCCAGGTCATGAAGGGGGTAATGCATCTGAATTTACTCAAAGTAATCAGGTACATGAAGGGTTGGTCACCCTAGTTTGCAAGAATAGTGAAGAGGGTCTTAGTGATGGCAAACTGGCTTCAACCAAATTTAGTTCAGTTGGATGGTCTTGCTTGCCAAATTCACAGTTCCATGAATTGGCTCCATGCACAGCTCGCAGCGATGATGCTGGTGCTAGTGACTTGCTTAAATCATGCTCTTGTTCTTTTTGTTTGAAAGGTAACTGTTATTGTTTGCAGTTTATCTGATTGTTTGCAGTTCCAAAGTGTATATCATGTACAAGTCATTTAAATTGGTGTTTTGTTTTGTTATTTGATTTCAGCTGCTTACATATGGTCAGACCTCCATTACCAGGATATCAAAGGCCAAATTACTGGTAATTTAGTAAGATGTGCTCATTTGAATAATTATTTTTTCTCTTATTTTATGGTTGGTTGTTCATTTCTTAGCATTGAAAAAGAGTCAAAAAGAAGCAAATGCCTTGGTTCAGAAATGCAGCAATAACAAGGAGACTGGCACTCATATTCAAGGGAATTCAAGCAGATCATCAAAGCTTGAAATGGATCTAATGGGCCAGTGGAGATCTCTCTTTCTTCACATGGACGATATATTTCAACAAGAAAGCAACCAGCTTGTGAGTTTCATTCTTTCCATGTCTGGTAAATGGTTAGGCATTATTTGATATTTGGGATCAATCTCTTTGTTGCAATATTTTTATTAGAACTCCAAAATAATTTTGATGGGCAGAAGAGACGAAGAGGATATATATATTGGTAGTACATGCGTAGGAAGGAAGCACAAATGAACCAATATGGAAGTACTTATAAAATATGAAAGTAATAAGTGGACCCTAGAAAACTCACAAGAAACCAATGTCCGAAACAAGTGCTACAAGATAACAAAAGATACTATTTTCCTTACACTATTCGACATTAGTAGATTAATACAATAATTTCATAAAGTTTTGTGGTTTTGAGGCATGCCTTGAGGCTAGGTGCAGAAAACATTTTCGATGTTATAGCCTCTGATTGAAATTTGATGCTTCCACATTTTTCTTGTGAGGCAAGCCTTGAGGCTCACAAAATTCAGTTTTTTGAATTGCATGACCAGTTACTTATTACAACTCAACCCAAGTTCATACTCAAGTAAATAAAAAGTTCAATTTATTAAAAAACAATGGGAACTTTTTAATTATTCCAGCCTCCACAACTGTTCTGAGTTCACAATGTTTTTTGTGAATTTCAACGTGTGTTCAGTTGCTTTTGTGGTGTAACTCCTATGTTTCAGGATTAGAGCTCTGTGTCCTTGCTTAAAACAAAAATAATTTTTTGGCGACTTAAATTCAGACAAGGTTTGATAGATGTTTGTATCATCTCTGATTTACTCTATTGTTTCTAACCTTCTATTGATAACCACAGTTTGATTAATTTTCTTGATTCTTCTTGGCAGCAAGCCAGATTCGTCTCACTAAAAGATTTGAGAGAGACTTGCAAGGTGGATCTAGAGATGATTAATGGAATGGCTCCTGGGAAACATTAGTATGCTTATAAAGCCTGATGCTTCTGCTCACTTCATAGTTCAAAGCTTGACTAGTTCACTCTATTAGCTGACAGGACAGGTACATGTGATGTGCCCAATGTATTGTTCTTTTACATTATCAGGAGGCACAGATTCTTTTCAATTTTTAGATGTATTTTCAAATTCATGTATCATTAATTAGTAGGCAAGCCATGCTTGTAGTAAATCTTTTCCTCCTGAGAAATACTTACTCTCATATGTACCTTCTATCAAATGGTAGGTTATGTATCTCTTTAGTTGGTATGGTATCTACATTTGACACAGTGATCATTTTGCTTGGCTGTATTTTGTCAACTAGTTTTAATATTTTCCTACTTTTTCATACAATCGATATTTTCTGCTTTGTTTTTCTTTTTGGAAAGTTTTGGCTTTGATTTAATTCTGAGGCTTACTGATTCATGTACTTGTTTATTATCTTAGCACAAATAGTTCTTCGATAGATGACAAATTTCAGTGCCTTGTGATGGTTACCATTTTACAAGCCTGTAATTTATCACAAAGTGTACTTTTAGTTCTTTATTTATAAGATACAATGGTATTCTAATTTTTTAAAAATTTCAATAATTTTTAAATAATTTTTCTTTTAGGATAAATTTTGAATTTTAAAAAGCAAAACATAATTTCTTTTCAAAACTTCAAAAGTTTTAAAATAAATTTTGACACTCTCAAGTTGGCCTTAAAGGTCGATTAAGATTGAATATTTTAAAAATTGCAAAAATAAAATTTGTTTGTAATCATTAACTAAAATTGACTAAAGGAAAAAAAAATAGTATAAATTTGTTAACTTTGACGAAAGTATACTTTAGGTTTGTATTTATTTGAAGAGATATTATAAATCCATTACTTTTAAAAGGTTACAAAAGTTTGAGGTAATGAATTTTTATTTTCCCTATTATTGAGACATTAAAAGTCCATTATTTTAATAAAATAATATTTTATAATCTTTTATTAAAAGTAATGAACTTATATTGCGATCTTAAATTAGTACGAATTTAAAGTATACATTTATTAAAAATAATGAATTTTATTGTCCCTTCATCCTTGACTAAATTGAGTGTGATCATCTTAATCTTTACTCTTTACGAATGAGTTGGTTGGAAAGTTTTAAAACCTATGAAAAAATTGAAATTTAAATTACTTAGTTTTTATAAATTAAATATATTAGTCATTTTTCAATTTATATATATTAGTTACTTAACTATTACATATGTAAATACTTTAATTATTTTAAATCAATTTTTATCATTTTATTTTTCATTTTTTTGAGACGTTTTCTTATCAAACATGTACTAATCTTTTGTTAATAAGGTTTAATTCAATTTAACTTAATTATTTTCATAAAAAAAAAAAAAGCAAAAAATGACTAAACTGCTTATATTTGTAATAATTAAATGATTAATGTGCACAATTTTTTTTTAAAAAAAATGAACAATGTGTTTAATTCGTAAAACTAAAGTAACAAAAGTATTATGCTATTCAAAATTATAGTCAAAATTTTAAAAATCGATAATAAATCAATTTTATTAATCAATTTTTTTTGATCAAAAATGCATATTTTGTAATTGAGAAATAAAACTGATTGCATTCTCATAATTTAGAACACCAAACAAAAATATGATATAAAAAAAATGCCCAATTGTCCACTAAATTAGGCAATTAGCATACTTTAGCCTACAATGTTTTTACTAGTAATGTAGATATTGTTTTTACTAGTAATCTTGATGTCTAAAAGGTAGGATACCTTAAGTCTATCTTGTGGTTTGATTTATGTTACCTTTTAAAATACTTATCTCATGGTGGTGATATTAGTGACGTTGAAAAACTCTTGGCAATAAGAGTTTAATTGTGAGTTTTCAAACAACGGAACTAAGGCGACAAAGTTATTTGTCACTGCTGGTTCCACCCTCGGTTTTGTCGTTCAAAGACTAAACTCCTCACACTACGAGCTATTTAATGATACCAATGCCATTGAAAATGTATTTCAAAATTCAATGCATGTCAAACCACTCCATAGAGTTTTATGATCCTATTTTACTAAACTTATGTAATAATACGATTAGTGTGTATCATACAAGATAAATATCATTGTATTAGTCTAAATTGTTTCGAATTGTATTATAATTTAGGGATGTGCAACTTGAGTTGGTTCGGTTTTGATTCAAAATTCAAACCAATTAAATCTAATCAGTTCTTGAAAAATAAAAACCAAACCGAAGCAATTAAATGTGTAAAACCAATCTAAAAAATATGAGTTCCTCCTGGTTAGATTGATCAATTTTTGAACTTATTATTTTTTTTAGAATGTGTCATGTATATGGATTGCTTTAAAAGAAATTGTATTATATAAATTTTAAATTCTATAATTTATATTAAATATATAGTATTATAATTGTTATTGCCTAAATTATAAAGCAAAGTTTAATATAATAAACATTTGTGTTTGTTTATTTTTGATTGGCTTTGTGCACATGAAAATATTATAGACTCATATTTCATCGATTCCTCAAAAATTAAAACCAAAGCAAATCATTAATATTTTAAAATTGACAAAATTGAAGTAGGTTAGTTCAATTTAATTGGTTTGAATTGTCGGTTAATTTTTCCACACTCTTAATGATCCAATTGTAAGAGCAAAGTTCTATCAATTGAGCTATATCCCCCAACCAAGTGGAGGCAAGTATGATGGAGCAAATACTTTTTCTATTCTTTTCCTTGGCACAAATGGGTTATCTTGGACTTGAACCAGAGACCTTGCACGTGAAGTAGTAAATAATTGTACCTACGGTCCAACCAATTGAGAGGGAATCAATAGACCACTTGGTTTTGGTGACGAGTTGACAATTTGCATAATATTTGGTTATATAATATTTATAGTAACAAATATATATTTATAATAATATTTTTTATGTTACTTTTTGACAATTATTTTTAAAAATTTGCATTCAATTTATTTGTTGCATTTTAAAAGTAAAAATTATTAATTTAATTTGAGATAAAAAAAATTTAATAGACATGATTTAGTAATTGATAAATAAGATAAAATAAGTAAAGTATGAATACAATTTAAATTCACATAGTCAAGTTAATTAAAATTTCTACGTAATTTTTTGATTCTATATAATATACCTAATTTAATTATCAAAATGTAACTGTAATATAAATTACACGTGTTTAATGCTGACTAACTTGAGTGGAGATAATTTGGTAAAGTAACCTTTGCAATGAACTGGGAACATTTTGTTTTTTAGAACATTCTGGCCATTTATTGCAAAATCGTTTATGTTAAATAGTAAAAAGTAAAAGGTCTATTTTGTCAATGGTATCGTGTGTAATATTTGAGACTTAAATTATATAGGACGAATTTAAAAAATATATATAAAAAATTTAATTATATCATATAATTTTATTTTTAATTTTTTGATATTGTGTATGACTTAATATATATATATATATATATATATTGCATGTTTAGAAAATATTAGGTTTGAACATGCACACTCTCATTTGGTTTTTTATTTAAAATTTGTCACAAAATTAAAATATTTAATTATAATTATTAGTAAATAGTAGAAAGTAAAAATATAAGATTTATTTATTGAAAAAAAAATTAAAGAGAGATTTATAGCATAATGATTATATAGATTTTATATTTATTTTGAATATTTAATAATGAAAAAAGTTTATAAATAAATAAAAAAGTAAATAATTAAAGTCATCTTTTATTAAAATATAATAACAAGTCAAATATGTTATTAGCATTTTATGTTAATTTGGTATACCAGTCTACCTAATTAATCAAAAATATTAATTTTTAATTTTTTAATTTTATAAGTTAGATTTAGTGCAGGTAATCCGTATTAGTCTTGTCTAATAATATTGTGTTAAATTTAGTGATAAAAATTATAATAAAATAATATTATAATGAGTTCATTTATGTTATCAACTAGTGTTAATATTTTTTATTCATTTAATAAATAATTATTTTTCATTTTAAATCAAAATTATATTCAATAATATATATCATATTGTATTTAGATTACATTATTATTTGTTAAAATTATGACATTTACTTGTAAAAAATGTTAAATGTATATATATTTATTCTCAAATTAATTATAGTGGCAAGTGGCAAAATTTTATTGAAAAATAATTCTTTTTAATTTTAAATTATTTAGTTATGTGACATATCATAAGTAATGAGAATATAAATTTGTGTGTTAATATTTATCTTTACGATCATATAATATTTATATCATGTAATTATGATATTTGGTCGTAGAAAATTATTAAATATACTCAAATTAATAATATTTGCAAGTGAAAATTTTAGTAAAAAATGATTATTTTCAATTATAAATTATTTACTTTTATGACATACCATGAGAATATAAATTTATATTTTTTAGTATTTATTTTTTTTGTATTATTTATTAGAGAATACATAAATAAAATATAAAAATTAAAAATTGTAAAAGGAAAAGTTGTTTCTATAATAATAAAATAACTTTAATTTTTTTTTTCCACATATCTTGTAAAGTATTTACATAAATTATTTAAAGAAAAAAATAAATGAAAAATAACTAAAAGGAATAAGAGAGAGAAAGAGAGAGAGAGAGAGAACAAAAAAAGCCATTAAAAACTTCAAAAAAAATAAAGGTGAGAATATAATCAGGTAAAGAAAAAAAGAAAAATGTTAACTATTTTGTTAATTTGTAACGTTTATTTAATAAAATAAACTTTAGTTTCTAATTTTTTTTAATATGAATTGATAACTATTTTTTTTTTAAATTTTTATACTTTTAATTAAATTTTATATAAAGTGGTTACTAATATTTTAGAATTTTAATTCAATTTCATACAAAGTAATCTATTTTATATATATTGTATTAAAAAGTGTAAAATTTTATAAGATTAAGAATCATTTTGTATAAAAAAATTGTGGATCAAAATTTATTATTGGATAAAAATTAGAGACTAATGAAGTATTTAATTCGAAAGAAAAAAAATTGCAAAAAAAAAAAAATAAATCTAAGGCACTTTTATATATTACTAATTTTGAGTCCTTATATTTATTTTTTATACAATTTATATTCACATACTTATTATTAAAACTAGAATAATAAATTTTTTATATTTTTTATTAGAATTTATATTATTATATTTTTTTAAATGTAAGAGATTATGCAAAATAAATTAATGATATTAAAAGATGTCTTCTATATAAATTATTCAACTGTTAATGTCAAACAAATTCTATTATTCAACAAATTGTTTCTAAAATAAATAATATTATCATAAAAATAATTAATTAAACTGTCATATATTATTTAAAATTAAATAATAAAAAAATCATAAAAATAATTAATTAAACTGTCATATATTATTTAAAATTAAATAATAAAAAAATCTTGAACTAAGATATATATATATATATATATATATATATATATATATATATATAATTAATGTGATAAAAAAGATTTAATAGAAGAGGAGTGCTTTTTTTTTTTTGTCAGTGGTAGAAGGATAATGATAAAACACATAAATTTATACTTATATTAATTATGGTGTAACAAGTGGTCAAGGAATTTGAAAAAAAATATTCATTTTGAAATAATTTTTTAAAAAAAATCTTATTATAATTAATATGAGTGCAAATTTATGTAACTTTTGTATTTTTTTTTGTAGAAAATGAATCAACTTAATTATATCTAGAAAATAAATAAAATTTATAAGATATGATATTATTTTCTTATGCAATTAAAAATATATTCTTTAACATTAACTTAAAAATAATATTATCAAACAAAATAACAACAATATAAAAAAATTATCAAATAAAATTAAAAATATTAAAAAATTTAAAAAATTAAATATATATATATTTTTTACTTTTCTGATAAGTTTTTGACTTAAACTCCTAAATAATTTTAACAAATAAAAAAATTTAAAATAAAATAAAATAAAATAAATATAATTTATATAGAAGATAATTCGCGCGCGTGTATATATATATATATATATATATATATATATATATATATAAAGTTAGCTATAGAGAAAAATGATTTGATTTGAAATAAATAAAATACATATTTTTTATTTCGTACCATGCTTGTTAGATAGTTTACTTTTTATTTTTATAATAATAACTGTCAAGAAATTATTACATAGTAATTAAAAATTCGTTCTTAATGTTCGTGTCACATATTCGATATTTTTAAACTTATTTATTATCTCTTTACTTTACTTACTTCTGCCATTATTTATTTACAAATTTAATTTTTTTAATAAAGAAATTCACAATTTCTTTTTTAAAAACTTTTTTAGTATTTAAAAAATTGTAAAAATATATAATTATTAAAAAAATGGTAATAAAAATTATTTTAAGACTTATTTATTCAGTAAAAGCCTCATTTTTTTAAAAAAATTTATTGTATTCTTATAAAGAGTATTTTTTTGAAGATAATGTGATATTTAATTTTTTTTATTTCTATAAATTAAATATAATAATTATTTTTTAAATTAATATAATTTAGTTACATTATATGTTACTTAATATATATAATATTATTAAAAATATAATACATGCTTACTAATATGCTATTTGCCTTATATTTTTTATTTCAAATAAAATATAAAAATAAAAAAAATTAAATATAAATATATAAAATAAGGTAAACTCTTTCATATATATATATATATATATATATATATATATATATATATATATTAGAGATTTGTTTATATACATATTTTTTTAGCTCAAAAGTTTGTTAATTACTTGATCATATAAAAACTTTCTAAAAACCCAACAAAACCCCCAATATTGTCTATTCTAGTACTTGCCCTAGATTCATTTTCTCCGTCTCCCACACCAACGCTGCCTGTGAAGAATCCCCGCTTGCAGCCGGCTAAGCTTCGTTGGCGCCATTCACAAAGCCAATGTCTCCACAGTCTACTCTCCCTCCATCACTACATCTTTCACTTCAGTACTATGTTGCGATTCTAAAGATGGGTTTTTAGCTGGTCGTTTGAAACGATTTCTTCATCGTGCTCTGAGAATAGGTTTGTTTAACGATTTCATTTGAATTAATATTTGTACGAGCAACGCATCTGGGGCTTAGTTCTGTCAAAGCCTGTCATTCTGATTTATGCATTCTCTATCTTCCGTTAATGTTATAGTCAATTTATATAATTGATTGGAGATTATTTGCATGACTTAACACTCTTTCTGTGATTTTGCTATCTAGTCGCTATCTGCAACATACATAAACTTTCGTTTCTTGAGGTATGCAAGGCAATTTGAATTCTTTCAAATTCGTGGAAGTGCATCTAAGGTAGAGGTATATGTTTTCATTTAATTTCTTATTCGACATTTTATTTCTTTGTAGCTTTTGCTGGGATGATGCGTTTTCTGTTCAGAGGAAGAAAATCTGTGTTCAAGATTAGCTCTTTTAACCCACGGTTCTCTTGGAAACTATCTAAAACCCTGCAATCAACCCAATCCCTTCCAAACCCACGTTGGCAACTGCTCCCAAGCCAAAATACTATGTTGCAGGTTTCTGCATTCTCAACCCTGTCTTCGAATTTTCCTGAGTATGAAATGCCCTCAGTCACATGGGGTGTGGTCCAAGGTCGCAAGGAGAAGCTTGTCTCGAAGGTTATCATATGTGATTATTTGAAGAGTTTAGGAATAATTCCTGATGAACTGAACGGTCTAGAGCTACCCTCCACTGTTGACGTCATGAGAGAGCGGGTTGAGTTTCTCCAGAAGTTGGGATTGACTATAGACGACATTAACCTGTACCCGTTAATGCTTGGATGTAGTGTACGCAAAAATATAATACCTGTATTGGGTTACTTGGAGAAGATTGGGTTACCAAAGTCGAAAATGGGTGAATTTGTTAAGAGTTACCCACAAGTTTTACATGCTAGTGTTATTGTTGAGCTAGCACCAGTCATTAAGTTTCTTCGTGGGATTGACGTGGAGAAGCTAGATATTGGATATGTATTGCAGAGGTATCCTGAGCTTCTTGGTTTTAAGCTAGAGGGGACAATGAGTACTTCTGTTGCTTATCTTATTAGTATTGGTGTCGGTCCTAGAGATATTGGTCCGATGGTCACCCAATATCCTCATTTTTTGGGGATGAGAGTTGGGACGATGATTAAACCATTTGTTGATTACTTGATTTCGTTGGGTTTGCCAAAAATGATTGTGGCTAGGATGTTAGAGAAGCGGCCCTATATACTTGGTTATAATCTTGAGGAGACTGTTAAACCTAATGTGAATTGCTTAATTAGTTTTGGTATTAGGAGAGAAGCAATTCCTTCAGTTATTGCCCAATACCCGCAAGTTCTTGGAATGAATGTGAAAGCTAAAATGTCTAAACAGCAATATTTCTTTAATTTGAAACTCAACATTGATCCTGAGAGGTTTGCTCAAGTGTTGGAGAAGATGCCGCAGATAGTCAACCTTCATCCACAGGTGATTATGAAGCCAGTTGAGTTTTTACTTGGACGAGGAATACCTTCTGCTGATGCAGCTGATATGGTTGTGAAATGTCCTCAGTTATTGGCTTCACGAATTGACTTCATGAAGAGAAGTTACTATTTTTTCAAGGCCGAGATGGGGAGGCCAGCAAAGGAGCTTGTGGACTTCCCAGAATACTTCACATACAGCTTGGAGTCTAGGATAAAACCACGGTATGAGAGGTTAAAGAGTAAAGGCATCAGCTCTTCCCTTAATTGGTTCCTCAATTGCAGTGACCACAGATTTGAAGAGAGGTTGCAGGGACACTATATTGATACAGAGAGTTCTGGTCCATCATTTGTTATGGGAGGGAGTTTAGAGCTACCTAGTATCAGTGAGTATGTGTCTGATGAGGAAGATGAGAGTGAAAAGGAAGTACTTTACAGACGTACTGTTGCTTTTTAATAAAATGTTTATTACCATTACAAAATTCAAATTTTCAGTAAGTTTTATTTAGTTTTGTATCTTTCATTAGGGGAAAAAAAAAAAACTCATCTGTAGTCCTAATTATTCTATGTAGTTGTATCTGTTTGGTATTCTAATTTCTGCACCATCTTTTACTTCAAAAAAGTTGCTATCTGTTGGATTTGGCTTACTTGTGAATGGGGCTGTTTGGATCATGAAATTTTTAGGAGGAAGGGAAAAAAATAAACCTTGGAGAGTAGGAGGAAAATAGAATCCTCCTCTCAATGCCTAACCAACAGCTCTCATTGCCTATTCTCCTTTTCTCCACCGCTCCTTCTAGCCTTCTACTGTTACATGGTAAAGCGATCTCCTCACTGACTAAAGCAAGTTGCAAAGGAATTTCTTGATCTCAGCTTTCCTCTACTCAAGTCAATACTTCAGATGGAAATGTATTATTTCAGTTTTTTCGATTTTTCATTTTTCTTAGATTTTCACCTTATTTCAAGTTTATGTTTCTAATTTTGTTTTTTTTAGGCAGATAAGATTAATGAGTTTTACTTCTGGTAAGTGGCCTAGCAATCTCTGGAGAAGCTGGTGTTTCAGTCGGCTATGGTATCTAGTACCCAATCGGCAAGTCTTATTTTATCTGGATTTTTCTCTTCTTTTTACACCTCGAGCTTTCTACATTAAATCTAAATGCCCAGTCAATGTTCTATCTAGTTTCTCTGCTTCTCTGTCCATTTTAGCTGTCTTGTGTTTTTTGATTTATATTCTTAAATTTTGGAGCAAGATTTGTGGCACTCCCTGATTAGAGTTTTGTTCAAGTGAAAGGGGTTAGAGTTTACTTCAACTCCCTGATAAAAGATGCTTATAATTTGCTTATTGTACGTCAATTTTATTTTACTGTTCTCTTAATTGTCAGTATAAAATTATGCAGTACAAACATATGAATGTTTCATTAGGATTGAAAATTAGAAATGTAAATTTGGATGAGATGTTAATGGGATTCATTAAACAATTCATCAATTTTTATAATTTATATAATATTTTTTCACTTAATTTTTCATGATATAAGATGGTAATTAAATGGTATTAAGTGAGATATTTTATTTATTTCAAATGGACCTAAATGAGAGAAGTAAAATATAAAAACAATGGAAATATGATGCAACATTGGGGATAAGAAAGTTTAATAATAATAAAAAAATGATAGAACATTAATTTTAAAATTCGAAACATTAAGTCTACAATCTAAATGAGATGATACAATATTGTAGTATGAATTTATTAGAGACACACTAAATGAGATATAAAATGAGATGATACAACCTAAGTGAATTTCATGAATTTTAATGATTTCTCGCTTATGTAATGCTTAGTAAGTTTGATTGTATTGATTTTGTACGGAACAAAATCTTTGTTAGTGTTTGGATTCTTTAGAAAGACATTAGCATAAGTTCCTAGAATACAAAGAAAATATTTTGAAATTTAGTGGATGCTGCAAAAAATTTAAGTTCATTTGTGAATATGTTAACCATTTAAGTGCTATGATATGAATTTTGGTAATTTTCTAATATGATAATTTGATGCATATATAATGGATAAGACACAATAGGTTTCTTATTAGTAAGTGGTTTCACATTCACTCTATAATTTTACATCACAAATTTTACATACAATTGTTAATTGATACGTTTTTTGATGCATATAATAACTTGATGCATATTACATAGAGCATTACTTATTTGTTAGAGTATGGTGCATTCATTGTTGTAGCTATTGGGGGGCTATAACATACCGTGTAAATGTTTTAAGTTCTTTTAACGAAAAAAATTTATGAGGTAGGTATTGCTCGATGATATATCTTGAATCATCTTGATGTTTCAAGAACAATATTTGTACTTCATTGGAATTGCGCCATTAAATGTAAATAAGTTTGATAGTGGTTGAAAAGGTACTTTACGTAATCTTCCTCGCGTTAAACTTTTGTTAGCTTATCTGTTAGATTACTTTGATTTGGACTGATGTTTTGAATCATAATTCCTAAATGGCATAGCATGCCTCTTCGCTCGACTAGTAACATGGTTGAAGGATTTCTTTTCTTATTAGGTTTGATTTTAATTAAAACCCTTTTCTTGAATTCTTTTGACGGTGGAAATATACTGTTCAAAGAGTTGGGGTGCATCAGCATAACAGTTTGTTCATGTTAAAGTGTCATGTATTTCAGTATATGTAAGTTCATTTTGAGTAATCTCATTACATTTATAGTCTGGTTTGTTATTCCCAATGTTGCATATGGGTCCTTTAGGGTAGCGCCTCATTTCCTTCGGTTGATGCTTGTGCCTTTTTACGTTGAGGCGTATGCTTGGCACCGCCTCTTTTATGAAACGATAGGGGGTCAAATTGTAGAATTAATTACCTGAGATAGCATAAAAAAATTGACTTTTTGCTTAAAATAGCAAAATTATTGTGTATTGGTGAATTACAAATGACATTTTTCATCTCCAAATTCTTCGAAGTTCACAAATTTAAATTTAATGTTTACATACAAACTAAACTTGAATGTAACCTGTACATACAATAAATATATTGTAAAATAGCATAAATTATAGAAAAACAAACACAAAATAAATATGTGCATTTATATCGTACTGTTTGTATGTAAAGCTTATGGAAGTCATGTGAATGTACAGGTTACATACAAAATAAATGTGTATATAACCTGTACATTCACATGATTTCTGTAAGTTAATCTGCTTCTGTTTCTTTGCTGTTTTATGCATTTGCATTATACTGTTTGTATGTTATTATGTGAATGTACATGTTATATACAAAATAAATGTGTATGTAATCTGTACATTCATATGACTTATGTAGGTTAAATATGCTTCTGTTTCTTTGCTGTTTTATGCATTTGTATTGTACTGTTTGTATGTTATTGCTGTTTTGAACAGTTTATGGAAGTAATGTGAATGTAAATTTGTATGTAACCTGTATATTCACACGACTTCCGTAGGTTAATATGCTTATGTTTCTTTGCTGTTTTATGCATTTGTATTGTACAGTTTGTATGTTATTGTTGTTTTGAACAGCTTATGGAAGTCATGTGAATGTACAGGTTACGTATAAAATAAATGTGTATGTAACCTGTATATTCACATGACTTCTGTAGGTTAATTTGCTTTTGTTTTTTTGCTGTTTTATGCATTTGCATTGTATTGTTTCTATGTTATTGCTGTTTTGAACAGCTTATGGAAGTCATGTGAATGAACAGGTTACATACAAATTTATTTTGTATGTAACCGTACATTCACATGACTTTTGTATAAATTTATTTTGTATGTAACTTGTACATTCACATGACTTCTGTAATCAATGTAATCAGTTCCAATTAAGAGTAATTAGTAATTAGTATCAAAGTCATAAATATAAAAATAAAAATAATTATAAAAAATTGAATTATTATGACTTTTGTAAGCCTTACAAAATTTTCAAAAAATATTATAAGCTTTGCATACTTATAAATCAAATGAATGAATAGAAGGGTATTTTGGTAAAAATTATATCTACTATTTAATTAAAACTCCGTTTCACTACCTAAATTTGCTATTTAGGTAAAATTTGTACTTTTTTTTATATCTTTGCTATATAGGTAAAAGACTCTAAATTGTATTGTTTTTAAGTTAGGCTCAAAATTTTTATATAAAACCTTTAAATGAAAATAAAAATGACAAAGAAGAAACAAAAAGACTCCTACACTGTTAGATGAAGAGAAAGAAACAAAAAATAACATCATATTTGTAATTTATTTGTGGTTCATTTGGAAACATATTTTGTAATTTTATTTGAATCTTGACTTTAATTTAAACGTTTATTTTTACGATTTGTGACTTTATATCTAATTTATTTATACTATTTATACATTTTATAATTTGTGTATTAATTTTTAGTAAATTTGTACTCTATTTATGCTTTTTTTTTTTTAGTTTTAAGTGAGGCTTAAGCTTCACATTGTTAGAGGATTATGCCTTGCTTCATTTGCGACAACTATCTTGTTACATTGCTGCGACCAGGATTGAAAAACCGTCTTGAAACCTTTTCAACCTTTTTCATTTTGTTTTTCTGATTGTATTTATTCAATTAAATTTTAATAAATAAGCAATTCAAGTTATTTTTCTGCCCTTTTTGTCCAATTTTTCAGCCACAAGAGCCCACATATATTTGTATTATTGATGATATGTGCAATGATACGTCTAAATGAATTAGAAATGACCCTTTCTACTTGATAGAATGACTTCTTGAACCCTTTTAACGGATTATTTAGCCTGTACGGATGTTTTTTTTATTTTATTTTTTATTTTATCATAGTTTTACTTTAGTTTAGGGGATAATAGGAGAGAGAATTTCCAAAATTACCACTTAATTGCCTCATTTTGAGCTGTAGCGATGAAAATATAGATTAAATTTCACCTGAGGCTTGAACGATGATCTCTTTGGTGTGAGACGTTCTATTTCAACTTGATTGAATCGGGCCTTGGCCTGGTAACAATGATGATTTCAACTTAAAATTCGTTAAAAAAAAAAAATCTTATTGTTATGACTTGTGACATAACATGACTTAGTTGACATATTAGTACATTTACATGGGCAAGGGGCATTAGGAGGGTGTCAATTTTTGACATGATGTGATAACACAATTTAAATACGATATGATACAAATTTTTTTTTTAATAATAATTGATCAATAATTTTTTCATGTTTTTAAAAGTTTTGTTATTTCTTACTATTATAAATAGGTAACACGAAAAAAAGTCAAGTAAATTTTTTTATGTATCAATTAATACGAAAATTTGACACGAATAACACACAATGAATTCGGTACCTACACGAATAACACGAAATAAACACAACATGGACACAATTAATACGATACGATTGCCACCCCTAGAACACTGATCCTCTTATCTTTAAATAGCAAAATTTTAGATATAAATAAGTATGTGTTTCTTTTCAATTTTTAATTTTAAATTTCCATCACTCAAAATATACTAAAAATTAAATAATTTGAATATAAATATATTCTAATAAGATACATGTGAAATGATTTATATTCTAATAAGATACATGTAAAGTTTATTTTTTAATAAAAAAATAAATAAGAAATAAGTAGTAAATAAAAAAGAATTAATATTAATTTTAGGGTGAATGATACAAAAATTACAAATGTATAGGTTATATTCAAGTAATAAGTATTTAAAGAATGAATGTTAAATTTACGAGGATTGATTATTTAGTAATTAAGTATCGAAATTACGTCATGCACAATACTATATAAACTAATCAAGTATTTTTCAAAATAAAATAAAATAAAATAAATTTAATTTAATTACTTATACTAATTAAAATTATTGAAAAATTAATATATTGAGTTCTTAGGATTACATTTTTTTTTTTCAATTTATTCACTTAAATGGTTAATTTTTCTAACACATTTAAAATATAAAATTGAATAAGAATCCTAGAGTTAGAAACTATTCAATAAATATTTTATATACAAAATTTTTGAGAAATTAATATTAAAAAAATAAATAGAGACAAAGTAAAAAATAAACCAAACAGTTTCTCAATTCATATGCTCTATGTGATCAATTTGTTCTATTTTAGCTCTCTCTCTCCAAAATTTTTCTTGAATGTATAAAGAAAATTTCGCTTTATTTAACTTTCAATACCAAAAAATGGGAGCTAAAAAAGTTATAAAATTTAGGAAAAATGTAGGGATAAATCTGGATCTTGGATCAAAACTCAAAAAGTAGGGATGAAAGAAGTGAAAATGAGACAAAAAGACGCTGGTGCAATGGATGAGCGCCACGTGTCAGGCATTAGTTAATAAAAAATCAATGCGTGGTGAAATCTGAAGCGGAATAGGCGCTGAGGATGAACACTTGTCGCGCTGAGAGATTAGAAACAAGCTGAACTGCTGATCGTGTCTCTCACCACATGGCTCGTGCTGGAACTATTGATGACGTGTTGAGTATCTATTGGATAATTTCTTGTTGCGTGGAGCACTGATCGCTGAAACGTGGCGCTTGTAATTTCTAACTACATTCGTTCCATTTTTTTAAGTACATCCATCTGCATTTAAAAAATTAAAAAAAATGTCCAAAAAAATAAAAAAATCATACTTCTTTTTAACTTATAAAAGTTAAATATAGTATTTTTAACACAAAATATTCTATTTATTTAATAAAAATAACTAAATATTAAATTAAAAAATATTAATAACTCTATTTTTATAAAATTATTAATGAAAGACGACTATAATTTTATAGTTTTTACGTGGTTCATATGTAACTTTAAAAAAAAATAGCACAAAAATTTTATGTCAACTGTTAACCACTTTTTTTTTTTTTTTTTAAAATTAATGAGAGCAATTTAAAAAATAAAAAAATGGCTCCTAAATGAACATCACTCGATACTTACTTTTCTACATTTTTAGAAATTAATACTCATTCATAATTCATGCTTTTGATTCTTAAAAATGATGTATTTATTATTTATTTATAGGTCTACACTTTTTTTTAAATCCTAATCTTAAATCAATGACTACTCCTTATAATGTGACAGGGCTATAAATTTAGTTTAACTTAACTAAAATTTAAATGATTTGAAATGATTTAATTTAACTCGAAGCTCGAGTATATTTGAGCCAATTTTACTCGAATTTAAGGCTAAAAGTTTATATTATGAGCAAGGTTCAAATATGATTGAAAGTACGATTTAAGTTTAAATTTTATAACGAACGTGTTAGTATTTTTTGATTATATTCCTCACTATTTACCTTATTTTTTCTCTTTAATTTTTTTGTATATTTATATTTTTTTTAAAAAGAGAATTGCTCTAATTTTAATTTTATTAAGTTGAATTACCATAGCAAACATGCTAATTAATGTAGTTCAGTCCGTCGATAATTTGGAAATGCTTGACATCATATTACCAAGAGCCACGAGAAAGCATGGCCGTTGATTCTTGAACAAAAATTGTTGACAGTTTTGCAATACTCATATTTTAATAAAAATACAAAAAATTGATCATATTTTCAAATAGTTTAAATTTAGTACTCATAATATTTAAAAAGTTTTACTTTAATCCTTTTTAAATAGTATCGATTAGAAAAAATAAACCGTGAGCATTTAGACAGGAGCAAAATGGTCGGTTTACATTTTTATTTTATTTTAATTCTTTTATATTTCAGCTTCTCCAGCAACCTTCCTCTTTATCTCTGTGCATACAACCTTCCAAAAATTTGCATACAATACAAGCATATTTAATAACCACCACCATACTCTTTATTTAAGGTTGCATTATTAACCACACGATTTACCCTTTTTTGTAAGAAAATTACCCAATAATACTAATATATTTTGGGCTGAAAGCCAGGAATTTACTAAATGTATATATATAAATCAATTAATTTCTAAAATAAATACAGTAAAAAAATAATATATGAAACTTACCAGCCTGATCTTTCAAATTTTTTTCCATAACATTATGCTCGTTATCTTTCAAAATTTTTAAAACACTTGATCCAATATTAAAAAATATACTAAATTGTATTATAATAGTCATAATTAACGAGTTAAAACAACTTATGTTTTCCATTATTTAGTCATTGATTTTTAAAGTTTAATTTATTTAGTTCGTTGTTTTTAAATTTAGATTAAAATTGTTGAATTTAAAATGATGATGTAATATTTTCAAAAAAAATTAATGGAACAAATTGTAAAATCTTATAAAATTTAGAGTTCAAGCTTTAACTAATATTTTACGTTTCACTATTTATACCTTTAACTATATTTTACGTTTCAGTATTTTCTACCTTTAAACGATGTAGATAGTTATTAAAATAAATATTTTTCTATCCAATAAAATTTAATGAGAAGTGATAATTATGAAAAATCTAAAGGTTTAAAGTCATGTACCTTGGAAAAAACTTTATAACACCGATGCATTACACAACCGATTATTTTTGACACGAAATATAAACTTAACACAAATTTGAGAATTTTAAACAGGCTTAAATTGAAGTTAAATAAATTATGTTGTAAATGAATTGACCTTTATTAACTCATTTATTAAATAAGTTGAATCTAAATTGAAATTAAATAAGTTATATTGTAAATGAGTTGACCCGTATACAACCAATTGACACAAATTGCACTATAATTTGCGAACCCGACAAAAGCCTAAGCCATTTAAATGGATTCAGGTTGATATTAAATAAGTTGAGTCATAAATGATTCGACCTATCCTAACCCATTTATTAAATGAGTTAAGTATAGGCTAGAGCTAAATAGATCAAGCCATAAACGAGTCGATCAAACATGACCCAATTTACTAGTCGACCATCATAAATTTTTATCACTCACATATTACAAGTTTAATTGTTTTTGTATTTTAGAAAATTCTAATCGATGATATATTTTAACTAACTTAGAAATGCTCATCGATAAAAATTTATGATGTTCAAAGAAGATGTTTTAGTAATAAAAAAAAGTTAAGGTAAATAGATGATATTTTAGAGTTTTTGTTGCTGTTGCTTAAATAGCCACATATGTATTTTTTTTAATCAACTTTCCCGAACAAAGCCTCCCAAAACATAAGTCATACGTAATGAAACAACATAAAGACCAACAATTGCTACCATCATAATTTCGATAACCATTGCTGTGCGGTTTTCAGTGACGGAGCATAAGCAAGGCTTGAGGGTGCCTGGCCCCCTTGTCCTTATATATATATATATATATTATTTTTTCCCTCCTTTCAAATTCCTTATTAATTTCATAATTTATGAGGTATATTAAAATGTGGTATATCAATTTTAGTTTTAGTTTAGTGTGTATATGTCTTTATTTTTAATTATTTTTGATAGGAAAAAATCATTTAAAAATATATTAATTTATAGATTTTGTTATACACATTCATAATTCTATTATTAATATGTGATATATTTTTTGCATTAATTTTTTTTAAGTGTAATGGTAAATGTTTCTTGTGGGCAACATGAGAGTGCATATTTAGACCACTTCAGTGTATATGTATGTGTAGGTGTGTGAGTGTATAGATATTATTTAAAAATTAAATCTAACTTTTAATGAAAAAATATATATTAATATCATTCAAATTATTGTGAAAGTGTAAAAAAATATTTTTAATATTGCTTCAATTTTTTTGTAATAAAGTCATTAATTTAGGCCGGCTCTCTAAAATATATGTTGCTGGCTCAGTCCTTGGTGGTCTTGCTAGAGAATATATCTCGAGACAACAATCTCAAACCTCAACACCTAGATAATATCTGAACTAATGATATGGGTCATATGGCGTTCAACTTCGAGTACCAAGATTTTCAATGACACTCTGCCCAAAAGCATTGAGGAGCTTACTCCAAAATAGAGGGTATTTTGTCCAAAATGGACATATCCTATATAATAGTTTAAAAAAAGGCATTTGTGTTTTTTAGTTTAAAAATGAGTAATTTTTAATTCTCCAAACCAGTTGCAGGTTAAAGGTCAAAGGCCATCCTTGTTTTATTTCATTTCCCACCGAAAGAAGCCATTTTTCTTTCTTCTTCTCTCTCTTTCTTTACACTCCCCTGTTTTCTCTTCTCTGATTTTCTTCCCATTTTTTCATTACTTCAGACGAAACTTTCAAATTTCAGGTTAGTGATATTAATTATTTGGGTTGGGTAGATTAATCTTGCTTTTATTATCATGTAAATGCTGAATTTTTTTTGTATATTTGTAGACCATTTGGGAAGCCATTGTTGGTTTTGAAATTGATAAATTTTTGAAAAATTGCCAACCATTTGGGTGATCTTTGTTAAAAAACTAGTTTGAGTGTTATTTAATGAGATTTTTGGTTGATAAATTGTATTAGCTGTTACCCAATGAATCATCTTAAACTGAAGTCTACCAGGGATTAATGTAATGAACTATGCTATAGTTTATATCCATACACAATAATCCAAAGAAAGAAAGGGAAACTTAATTCAAAAGTTCCAAAAATACGTTGGTATATTTCGATATATTTTAGTAAATTTTAGTGTATTTTGTTATATTTTTTAAATGTTGATATTGTTATTATATGTTGGTATATTTTTATGTAATTTTGATATTTTTGGTATATTTCAATATATTTCGATATATTTTGGTATATTTTAATGAATTTTGTTATAGTTCCTAAATGTTGATAATATTATTATATTTTGGTATATTTTAATTTAATTTTGGTATATTTTTAGTATATTTTGGTATGTTTTAATTTAATTTTGGTACTTTTGGTATATTTCGGTATATTTTAGTATACTTTGGTATATTTCGATATATTTAAATATATTTTAGTGATTTATGTTATATTTCATAAATTTTGATATTGTTATTATATTTTTGTATTTTTTATGTGATTAATATAGAAAGTTTCGGTATATTTTAGTGATTTTGGTATATATGTTATCTGTTGATACAGTTATTAAATATTTTATATATTAATTTTGGTATATTACTTCATATATTAATTAAAATTTAAGTATATTTGAATTAATACTTGCTAATTCTATGTATATACAGAATAGATGGCCTTAGTATTCTAATAATTTATAATGGTAAGTGGTCGAAGAAAGATGACAAAGAAGTATATCGAGGAGATGAAGGTTCGGTGATAAGGGTAAGAAAGAGATTTAAATATAATGGCTTTAAAGAAAAGTTGTTTCTAAAGTTAAAGATCGATAAGTATAAGTATAAACTTTCAGTGAGATACTTTTATAAGAATGATCTGACATTACCTACTATTTTAATAGGTGATGATGAAGATCTCGATGAGTTTTTAACCTTCATGTTGAAAATAATCAAAGCAAGACTGTTGTATATGTCACAAAAAATGAGATAAGATTTGTAGATACAAGTCATTCTATTTGCTATGAACAACTATTAATACTGGAGGTCGTCCAGTAAATTACTTTAGCGATAATCATATACACGATATATCTCCAAATCCCAATACAAATTGCGATGATATTTTTGGTAGTATTGGTGATGATGTTGATCGCTCTTCAGATCTTAGGCAGATGGATGATGATGGAAATCTTCATTTGAATATAGAGTATGAATTAGAAGGTGGTATTATTAACGAAAACGTGGATCATGACATGACCTCAATGCCATCAATACAAGCAATTCAAAATGGTAGAACGATATTAGTTCAACCTTTTAGGCTCATTGTAGGAGCTCAATCTAAATATGGTTGATCTCAATCTAAAGGAAGAACTGTACTTGGGGGCATGCATGAAGTACGGTCCACTAAGTACACCCATAGAGATTATTTCAAATGGTGATGTTTCGTCGTCTGTGGCACATGTAGAGCTTGATTTAAAAGTTGATCAAGTTTTTGACAGTAAGATAGATTTCACTACACATGTTGGGCTTCATGCCATAAAAAATAGATTTGAGACGAGGATAGTGACAAGCAAGAAAGATTGTGTCGTGATAAAATGCATTCAATGTAGTTGTACTTGGATGATTAGAAGTAATAGGATCACTAGCTCAGATCAGTTCATGGTAAAACAGTTTGAATCAAGACATACTTGTGATCCTAACCAATACATGAGGAAAAATAAAACCATGACCTTAAGAGTGATAGCAAATGCCATCAAAATGAATTAGTGCGGCCCGAAAGAATTTATGAGCCGAAAGATATTATTAATGATTGTCAGAATGAGTTTGGGATTGAGATTGATTACACCACATCATACAGGTCTAAAGAGAAGGCTCTCAGGTTGCTACGTGGCACTGAAGATGATTCTTTCCTTAAGCTTCCTTCCTACTGTCATGTTTTGAAGGCAAGAAATCTTGGTAGCGTCACACATATTGAAGTTGACCAGTTGGGAAGATTTAAGTATTTTTTTCATGGCACTAGTCCATGTATTAGAGGATTCTCATCTTGTATAAGACATGTCATTACCGTTGATGGTACATTTTTATTAGATAGGTATGCTGGGACATTATTCGTAGCAAATGGTTTTGATGGAAAAAACAACATATATCCAATTGCCATTAGGGTTGGAGATTCTGAGAATAATGAAGCTTGGGAATGGCTTTTGTTAAAACTATTACACATAGTTGGGCACATTAACGACCTTGTTATTGTTTCAGATAGACACCAAAGTATTATTCAAGTTGTTTAAAAACATTTCCCAATACATTCCATGGTTATTGTGCATTTCACATGGAGATGAATTTAAACCATAAATTTAAGAACCTTGACATTACACCTTTGTTCAGATGTTGCTCAAGGGCATATACAAAGCGTGAATTTGACAAGTACATGGGGGATTTGAGAGAGATCAATCCTTTGATAGAGAAGTACTTATTAGAAATAGGTAAAGAGAAGTGGTCAAGATATCATTTCCCAGGAAATAGATATGGGATAATGACCACATATGGTTCATAATCATTTAATAATGTCATGAAATCTGTTCGTGAATTGCCCATAACCATACTTGCTGAGTATTACCGTAACAAAATACAGCAGTGATTTGTGGAACGTAGGGAGGTTTGGATGAAATGGGGAACTCGATTCCTTACCAATGAAGTTGAATCAATTATACATTCAAATCACATTAAGTCCCTAAGGTACAGGGTGTTTAAAATTAATGCACATATTTTCCAGGTAATTGATTTGTCCACCACTTCATGTGACTATATATTTATCTATTTTCATTTAAAATAATGTATATTTATGTGATCTAAGTTGTTGTTCATTATATTATGTAGTAAGTAACCTTTGATTTATATGAAATTAGGTTATATATGGTGACACTAGTGATGATGTTGATCTACTCAACATAAGTTGTAGTTGTAGGGAGTTTGATGGTCACAAGATCCCATGTTGTCATGCCATTGCAGCCGCCCGGTTTCAAGATGTTGATGTCCATTCCTTTGTTGACCAATTATACACCGTAAATTGTTATATTATCGTATATCCAGAGTCTATATTTCTAGCAACTGACAATGGTCAGTGGGACATTCCACCAGAAATAATGGAGCTAGTTGAATTCCTCCTAACACCAAAAAAAAGTCTAGTAGACCATAAAAGCGACTCATACGTTTAAATGGGGAAGTAATTAAAAAGGTAGTATTATATAGTAGGTGCGGAAAGAGTGGTCATAACATGAGGACTTGTAATGTTTTTCTGTAGATGATTATAGAACCTTCACTATCTTCTCATCCTTAAACATACAAATAAGACACTTTAGTTTCATGCGAAGTGTACACAAGGCCATATGGAATATAGGTATGTTTAGGGTGTAATGATATATTTAATTGCATTTATTATATAACATAATTACTGATAAAATTATACGAATTTACTTTTCAACAGTACAATTATTCAAACTTCGTATTATGTCAAACCATAAAGGGATCATCAAATGGAAAATGACATCGCTGTAGGAACATCAATTGTATTTTTTAGTTTGAGTAATTAATCTGCTACTGTCAATATAGTTTTCAACTACATCCTTCAATTATAAGATTTGATGCTTCAGACTTTTGTATTAATTCAATGTATACCAAGATGATGACTTATAACTATCATAATTATAAACATATGTTAATTTGTAATTATAGTTATTTAACTGACACAAATGTTGTCGAAATATATGAACCATTATGTTTTGTAAAAATATAAAATGTACACTTTGATATATTTTAGTTGTATTTCGGAATATTCATATAATATGGAAAGTTTTTAATTACGGAACAAATATACCTAAGGGGGGTAAATAGGTTATTTTTAATTTTAACAAATTTTAAATATGTAACCTAAATACAACGACCAGATATACAATCACATGTAAAAATAAAGTGAGGAATTAAGAAATAAAACACAAGATTTTTAGGTGAAAATAATCAAGGTCACAACAATGACCTAAGAGAAAAACTATTAGTCCACCGGATCACCTAACTATCCACTATGAAAATTAATATTCAATTACAAGGCTAGGTCTTAAATTACCCTTTATAGATAATTCCCCCCATGTAATCTACTTACGAGCCATCGCTCCTTTCATAATCTCCAACAGCAAGGTGTCTGGATCTGGACAAACGTTTCGTTCTACTTGAGTCACACAAAATCAATCGAACCCATCAACTTTGTTAATTTTGAGTCACATAAAATACCAACACGCCACCAATTGTACCTGAAACGTTAGCACAAATAACACAAGTGCAAAGTGTGTCATAGAGCAGGTTCAACAATAAAAAATCTTAACTAGCAAATTCAATAGCATACGATGTAAAAAAATAAATCAACTAGAAAACTCTAGAACAATTATGTAAAGATCAATATCATGAAGGAGATAATGTATTGGTTGATCTATATTTTCTTCATAAGAGGCTTGTTTAAATAGAGAGCAATTTGATTTAAATGAGAAGTCTAAGTGAAAGATAGTTCTAATCTAAGAGGATTTAACTTTTAACACTTAAAAGGGGTCAAATTGGTAAACATGTGTAGTGGAACGAAATTTCAAAACAACTCGATTGATCTATGTCTCGATCGATCGAATTAACACCTCGATCGATCAACAAGTGCACAGTTTTTTTTTCTTCATTTTAGTTCATACTAAGTGTACGTGCTCAATTGTGTGAGGTTGTATGCATGAAAGAAAATTTTACTTGTCATATGCGCATTGCAAGCTTGGTGATTTCATCATCATTTATCATTTGAATAAAATGTGAACCTATATACTAGATTAAAATAAAATATTTTATTCATAAAAATTTTCAATATTTATAAACCTTACAAATTTTCGTATCAAATTTTATGTAATAGACCACAGAAATACCAAAATATACCAAAATTGGTCCAATGTGGTATATTTCCGTATATTTTGATAATACTTGTATCAACTTTTATGTAATATGTCAAAATATATCAAAAAATACCAAAATATATCAAAATCAGGGTAAAATATAGTAAAATATACAAATTAAAAACTAAAATATATCAAAATATATTAAGATATACCAAAATATACCAAGCCTCTACATTTAGTATATTTTGGTATTCATACAATATTCTGACAATCCCTAAATTAGCTCTATTTTGGTACATTTTTTGTATACTAAAGGTAAGTTTTATCTTAAATTTTCATGAATTTATGTTACATTGTGGCATATTGATCATATATACCAATTTATGTTTTGTTTTCTACTATGGTGAGATATATATGTAGTAGAATTGAGATACCAAATGGGACACAAAAAGTTAATGTAATGGTATCAGTAAAAAAATTAGTATCCATATCAGTAAAAAAATCAGCATCTTTATTAGGAAAAAAAAAAAAGTTCATGGTATAGGGTAAATTTGAATTACATTTCCTATTGTATTGAAATATACAAACAGGGAACAATTCGTATCAGTATCCATAACAGTAAACATATGGAAGTGTTGATACCAGATACAAAAACAAGTTCACTAAATAGGGTAAATTTGACATCTGTTTCCAAATGAAAAAAATATACAAACAGGGCACATGTTCTTTACTTATATTACAGTGTAGTTACTGTCTGCAAAGAAAAGTTCATAGCCCAAATTCTTCCTAAAGAATCCAATATACTCGTCATTATTGTCAAACAAAGGCTTGTCACTAACCATGTACTCGATGAACTTCAATGTATATATATCACAATCTCCCCTGTATAATGTGAAAGAAATTATAATATTGAACTTCAATGAGAATCATAAAGAAATTATGCACAATTTCAGAACTTTTATTCTCATAGAAAAATACTTACACTTTAAATTGTTGTGGAACATTTATTGCGTTACGATAAATAGGCTATCGATCATTGATTGGATATCCACCCATATTTATGTGTTTTAATAAGTTAGGGATCATTACACCTAAGGTTTGGAACCTTCTCTTAAGAGATCCATTCCTTATGTGTTTCGGAAGTGAATCGTACATATAAATATGTTATTGTCTTAAGTCTAAGTCTAATGCAATCCAATGTCTCTTTTCCAATAATATTCCATATATGTGGTCCACTTGATTCCATGGCTTTCCAAAATCAGGTCGCAAACCTTATTCAAAACAAGAACATGTAAATTAACGAATATGTGAACAATTAATGTAATGAATTCAAAAACTTTTAGTTAACCTGTCATGTAATCCAACAACTTTTTACCAGAGTTCCAAAATGTATGTTGATTTTGTACGGACAATTTCCTCCATTCAATAGCACTGGAGTCAATGTTTGCCTACATTTTCATAAAATTTTTATGAGCAACATGACATTTAAAATACTGATAAGTTTAGAAAAATGAATCCAATATGTCAACAATAATACAACATAAATTTTTACCAAGAACGTTTGGTCCAATGTTTTCCATTTGTTCTTAAAGAACAATTGGGGGTGCATAAGTTCCTTCTTTCGTAACAACCAAAGGCCACAATCTATTTGCTGTATATATGAATATATTTGGTAGTTATTTGACACAAACAAAAAAGGTTTAGTTAGTTTAGAGCATATAAGGTTATTAAGCACATAGCATATGTTAACTAATATATGACGAACCAAATCAAAACCAAATGATTGACCTCATTGTTTAAGAATGAATGGGGCTTTAAAATACAATGGAACTAATTGCTATTGGCCATCCTGTTAGTTGGGCATCCAACATTAATACTCTCCCTAATGAAATGATGCACAATAAAAAATCAATGACAATTTATGGCAATGAATGAATGAGTGTATATTTTGGAATGTGTACTTGAGTTCAAGATATACATACTCATTGTTTGTCCAATTTATATATAGCCACTCCAAGAAGAATCTATATCTAGCTTCATTGAAGCTTCTCAAGGGGTCATAACAGCTTGGCAGCTGTTCTTCATGACACTTCTCTGAACTAATTGATAGAGAAATTTTCTTCTTGGGATTAACATATGGAGATTTTAAAGAGGGATCAGGCTTTCACTTCCTTCGAGTGTAACATGTTACATTCGGATCGAACGTATGGGTGGAGCTATTAATGAACATTATTTTAAAACTATTATTTGTTAGCTTTTAAGTATTTATTTTATAGTTTAATTCGATATTACTTTGATTTAGAGAGGTATTTTCATGTTTTATAGGTTCAAGCATTGTGAATGAATAATGGAGTGAAGTGATCAAAAAGGGGCTCAAAACGTAACCCTTACATTGTAGTTCATTTACTATGTAAGGGGGGTTTAAATTAGAGCGGTTAAACGTAAGGCTTACGCAGGAATCAATAAATATGTAAGGACCCTTACATAGCATTACAACATTGCGTGCCGTGGTGAGGAAAATGCGTGCTGCAGCATTGGTGTCTCGGATTGCATTCTGGGAATCATAGAAAAACATTGCGTGTTGTGGCATGAATATTGTGCACCACGACGAGACACTTCCTATTTTGGTCCGAAGTCCAGAGAACCATCGCACGTCGTGGTAGAGAAAAATGCGCACTGCGGCCCACGCACTCGAATTCTAGTTTTTCCCTTCCAGCCCCCCCACACACACTAACCCTAACCTATAAATACATCACAAAACCCTCTTCTTCTCCACCAACGTGAACAGTAGCCGAACCTCCATTTTTCCACACTTTTGAGAGAGAAATTCTTCCATTGAAGTTCCATTAAGAAACTTGAAGAAGGTGATCATCCAACATCAAGAGGCTTGTTCCAAGAGTGAAAGTAGGGTATTTTCTTGTTTGTAATTTATTTTCTCTTTAGAACTCATTGAATGCTATTTGTAATGGAGAACCTTGACTGGAATGTTATTATGAGTAGCTAAACCCCTTTTCTGTGAGATTTTAGGAATGTGGCTGTGAATGGATAATTATTTAAGTGGTTTATTTTATATGTAAGTGATTTATTTCATAATTCATTGTTCTTGATATCTATGTTCATTAATTACTTTTGGCCAATTTAATTTATGAATGTATGAGAATATTTTAGGATTGAGATTTAGAAACGCTATCTAAGTTCGATTGGGCATTTTTGAGCATGAGCCTAATTTAAGTGCATTGACTTGTCTTAAATTAGGTGATTAAATCTTTTCCTATGATTAATGCTAATTAGTTAATTAATTATCTAGATTGAAGAAGTTAATTAGGTGATTAAGGAAAAATTGCCATTGATTTGGAATTTTCTAGGCTTAGTGAAAAGAATCAATAAATTTCAATTTATATGCTTAATTGTGAAAATCACGTAAATTAATCTATCCATTGTTGGTTCACTAACTAATTTTCCACACTCGTTTATCACATCGTTTCGACTACATTTTCACTTGTTTATTTTCTCTTGTTTTAAGTAACTACAATTTTAACAATCGTTTTCAAAATCAACCTTTGTTAGAGTGTTTAGGATTTATTTCCGTAGTTAATTTTTAGATCACGTTTAAAAATTTTAAAAACAATCTCAATTCTTTTGAGAGACGATATTGGGAGTATACTTATTGCTTACTACAAGTGACTCGTACACTTGCAGGCTTTTACAAATACAAAATTTGGTTATCAAGTTTTTGTGCATCAAGTGCACATTTACGTGCCCATTCGGGACATTTGCCTTTAGGAGGATGCCATTTGGTCTTTGCAATGCCCCCGCCACATTCGAATGATGCATGATGTCAATATTCTCGAATATGGTGGAGAAATGCATAGAGGTTTTATGGATGATTTTTCAATTTTTGGAAATTCATTTAATAATTGTCTGAATAATCTAACTTTTGTGCTTGAACGATGTATTGAAAGTAATTTAACCCTTAGTTGGGAGAAGAGTCATTTTGTGGTTAAACATGGCATATTATAACTAGTAGAGGCATTGTGGTGGATAAAGCACAAATTGACTTAATAGCTAAACTTCCACCTCCCATTAATGTTAAGGAAATTAGGAGTTTTCTAGGCCATGCGGATTTTTATAGGAGATTTATTAAGGATTTTTCTAAGATAAGTCTTCCTCTATGTAATCTGTTAGCTAAGGATGTTTCTTTTATCTTTGATGATGATTGCCTTAATGCTTTTAATGTTTTAAAAGAAAAACTAACTTCTGTGCCCATTATCATGACACCTGATTGGTCACTCCCCTTTGAAATTGTGTTTGATGCTTCTGATTTTGCAATAGGGGTTGTTTTAGGACAACGAGTATATAAGCATTTGCATGTCATTTACTATGCTAGTAAAACCCTTAATGACACTCAACTTAACTACTCGACCACCGAAAAAAAATTATTGATTGTTGTGTTTTCTCTAGATAAATTTAGGTCTTATTTGGTAGGATCTAAAGTAATTGTGCATTCGGACCATGCTGCTTTGCAGTATTTGTTGAGTAAACCGAATGCTAAGCCAAGATTAATTTGGTGGGTTTTGATTTTGCAAGAATTTGATTTAGAAATCAAAGATAAAAAGGGAACTAAAAATGTTGTAGCTGATCATTTATCTAGGTTAATTTCTGACTTTGACACTACTGAGAGTGACAAAGATATTGATATTGTTGAGACTTTTCCTGATGAGCAGTTATTTTCTGTGGGTCGAAACTCTTGGTATGCTGATATTGTAAATTACCTTGCTAGCGGTTTGTTGAGGCCTAACATTTCTTTTCAAGAAAAGAAAAGATTTTTTCATGTGTGCAGGCAATACTTTTGGGATGACCCATATCTATTCAAGGTTTGTCAAGACCAAGTCATTTGGAGGTGTGTGCCGGAAGAGGAGCATGCGAGCATCTTAACTTTCTATCATGAGCTTCACTATGGAGGACATTTTGGCGATAAAAAAACTTCCATTAAGGTACTCCAATCTTGTTTTTATTGGCCTACTGTTTTTAAAGATGCATATGATTTTTGCATGCACTATGATAGTGTCAGAGGATTGGAAATATAGGTAGACGTAATGAAATGCCTCTGACATATAATCTCGTTGTTGAGTTGTTTGATGTATGGGGGATTGACTTCATGGGTTCTTTCCCCCTTCTTCTAAATTTGAGTATATTTTAGTTATGGTAGATTATGGGTCCAAGTGGGTAGAGGCTATACCCACTAAATCTAATGATCCTAATTGTGTTGTGAAGTTTTTGAAGGAAACGATATTTAGCAGATTTGGGACCCCAAGGGCTATAATCATTGATGGAGGGAGCCATTTCTGTAACAAACTTTTTGATGGATTGTTGAGAAAGTACAACATCACTCATAAAGTGACTACTCCATATCACCCACAGACATCTAGACAAGTTGAAGTGAGTAACCGGCAAATAAAGGGTATTTTGAAATGTATGGTGCGACCTACGAGGAAGGATTGGGCTTCAAAGCTTAATGACGCATGGGCTTACCGTATGGCGTACAAGACACCTATTGGGATGAGCCCATATCGGTTGATTTATGGCAAAGCATGCCATCTGCCCGTTGAGCTTGAGCACAAGGCCTATTAGGCAATCAAGCAACTAAACATGGATTTCCAACAAGCGGGAGAAAAATGCTTACTTCAACTTGATGAGCTTCAAGAGATTCGGAATGAAGCTTATGAGAATGCTAAAATTTACAAAAAATGCACCAAATGTTACCATGACAAAGGGCTCGTTGGTAAGTCTCTCTATCCTGGAATGAAAGAAATTTTATTTAACTCTCGTTTTAAACTTTTTTCAGGAAAGCTTCGATCAAGATGGAGTGGACTGTACAAAATTATGGAAATATTTCCTCATGGAGTTGTTGAGTTGCTCAATCCAAAAATACAAGTAACTTTCAAAGTGAACGGACACTGTGTAAAGCCTTATTTGGAAGGAGTCGTTCACAATGGAGATGTGGAATGTATTGAAGTCCTTGCACCTTAGCTCCGAAACATCGTCTTGCTAAGACGTTAAACTAGGCGCTTGGTGGGAGGCAACCCATCGTTTTAGGTAATATCTTTCCTTTCTTTTAATTTAGTTTAGTTTAGTTTTCCATTTTCTCTTTCTAAATACTTTTCTGAACTACTGTGTAGTTGAAAACCTTGAGGACAATGTTTAGTTTAGGTTTGGGGGGGCAAATTAGTTTGTAACAAAATTTTCATGCTTTTAGTCAATTTTTGATGAATAATCGAGTCTCTATGCATTGTTTGCCTGATTTTTAAAATGTTTAAGGTTTGTTGTAAAGATTGTTTTTAATTTACAATCTTTGTTTCATGCTTTTAATGTTGAAACTAAGACGAACCAGAATTTTGTGTTTAGGAATTGAATAGTGGAGACTACCTTGTGAGATTATTATTGAGCCTTTAACGTTTCATTCTGAGAGATAACTATTTCTTTTCTACTCCTTTAAATACCTTTCTTATCATTTCAAATTTTTAGATGATCTCTATAGGTTTTTGCATTGAATGTTAGGATTTTGAACATATAATGAATGATCATGTACTTGATTGAATTGCCTAGATTAAATGATTTGAGTAAAATTTAAAAGTGTTTGCCTATTTCATTCATACTTAACTTTAAAAAAAATATGAGAAAATTCTTATAACCAACACAAAAAGAACTAAGATTTTTCCATTCACAAAATACATATATATTTCGGTCAAAAAAATAAAAAAAATAATGATAATGCATTTATTATGACCCTAAGTTCCTCAAATGTGAATGGTTAATACAAAAAGAGACATAGGAAATAATTTTCCTTAAAGTCAAGGCATTTTCATTTATTCTAGGGCATACACTTAAAGTTTTTACTTGAGGATTTTAATTGATTCATGAGATTTGTAGTGTGATTTATTCATAAATCCTTTCATTTGATTCCTTTCATGAGATCAATGTTATGCACTTTTGAGCCTTTCTTGTTTAATCATGTGCGAATCTATTAGCTCATTTCTGCATATAACTTATATTCACATATACTTTGTTGAGTGTTTAAACCCATAGGATCAGTGTGATTTAGAGAGTAATTCTTGTGAGGATTAGAGTTGAAATAAATTCGTATTCTTGACACTAGGTTTAGGGGAATCAATGTTGATATGCTCTTAGTATTGGAATTTGGATTTGTTAAACGAAACTTTTCTACATGGTGAACCTTGATGTGATAGAATGTTGGATAAATTTGTGTATAAATTCTTGGTTATAATTTGGAAAGAAACTAAAGCATGACAAGTTTTGTTAATTTTATTTTTAGTTTTGATATATGTCTTTTTAATTCTAGTTTTGCTTGAGGACTAGCAAAATGTAGGTTTGGGGGTATTTGATGAACATTATTTTGAACCTATTTTTTGTTAGTTTTTAAGTATTTATTTTATAGTTTAATTCGATATTACTTTGATTTGGAGAGATATTTTTATGTTTTATAGGTTCAAGCATTGTGAATGAATAGTAGAGTGAAGTGTTCAAAAAGGGGCACAAAACGTAACCCTTATATTGTCGTTCATTTACTATGTAAGTGGGGTTTAAATTAGAGCGAATAAACATAAGGGCTTACGCAGGAATCAAAAAATATGTAAGGACCCTTTCATAGCATTACAACATTGCGCACCGC
The DNA here is from genome assembly GCA_029378325.1 of Elaeagnus macrophylla. NCBI lineage: Eukaryota > Viridiplantae > Streptophyta > Magnoliopsida > Rosales > Elaeagnaceae > Elaeagnus > Elaeagnus macrophylla. The sequence goes on from CM055641.1 coordinate 35,930,612, forward strand.
AGCAAGGAAAATGCGTGCCGCAACATGGATGTGTCGGATTGCATTCTGGGAATCATAGAAAAATATTGCGCGCCGCGGCAAGAATATTGTGTGCCACTGTGAGACACTTCTTGTTTTGGTTCGAAGTCCAGAGAACCATCGCGCACTGCGGTAGAGAAAAATGTACACCGCGTCCCTCGCAATCGGATTCCAGTTTTTCCCTTCCAGCCCACACACACACACACACACAAACCATAACATATAAATACATCACAAAACCCTCTTCTTCCCCACCAAGGTGAACAATGCATGAACAGTAGCCGAACCTCCATTTTTCCACACTTTTGAGAGAGAAATTCTTCCATTGAAGCTCCATTAAGAAACTTGAAGAAGGTGATCATTTAACATCAAGAGGCTTGTTCCAAGAGTGAAAGTGGGGTATGCTATTTGTAATGGAGAACCTTGACTGGAATGTTATTATGAGTAGCTAAACCCCTTTTCTGTGAGATTTTAGGAATGTGGCTGTGAATGGATAATTATTTAAGTGATTTATTTTATATTTAAGTGATTTATTTCATGATTCATTGTTCTTGATATTTATGTTCATTAATTACTTTTGGCCAATTTAATTTATGAATGTATGAGAATATTTTAGGGTTGAGCTTTAGAAACGCTATCTAAGTTTGATTGGGTATTTTTGAGCATGAACCTAATTTAAGTGCATTGACTTGTCTTAAATTAGGTGATTAAATCTTTTCCTATGATTAATGCTAATTAGTTAATTAATTATCTAGATCGAAGAAGTTAATTAGGTGATTAAGGAAAAATTACCATTGATTTGAGATTTTCTAGACTTAGTGAAAAGAATGAATAAATTTCACTTTATATGCTTAATTGTGAAAATCACGTAAATTAATCTATCCGTTATTGGTTCACTAACTAATTTTTCACACTCGTTTATCACATCGTTTCGACTACGTTTTCATTTGTTTTAAGTAACTACAATTTTAGCAACCATTTTCAAAATCAACCTTTGTTAGAGTGTTTAGGATTTATTTCCGTAGTTAATTTTTAGATCACATTTAACAATTTTAAAAACAATCGCAATTCCTTTGAGAGACGATTTTGGGTGTATATTTGTTGCTTACTACAAGTGATTCGTACACTTGCGAGCTTTTATAAATACAAAATTTGGTTATCAAGTTTTTGTGCATCAGCTATCACCCTTCGATGCTAAGGCTCCTAATCGCAAAGACTATAGACCAGTGATAATTGGAGTTTTCTCCAATATATCTTCCAAAGTAGACAATGGCACATATGGTGGTATATCCCTGACATGATGTTCATATCATTTCTCAAATCTCTCAGCTCTTGTAAAACACTACAAATGTTAATCATTCAAACACAAATATTATTAAATAATTTTTGGAATAAAGAAATAACAAGGTGTTGTATTATACCTCCAAAAAGGAAGTTGATGTGCGAGCTGAAGAACCCTCTTCTTTGTGGACTTTGGCCTTAGGCTCACTTTTATCATCCATAAGACCAGAGCGATGATCAAGCTCATCGCTTCTTGTTGGCAATTCATCATCATTCCCACCAATTTCAGCATCAGCCACACCCCTAAATCCTTTACTTGTATTTTGTGCCAAAACGTATTGAGGACTTTGTCTCTCCTTTTCATTAGAAGTTAGTGTCTTGAACATAGAAAACTCTAATATAGTATTATGAAGATTTAAAAATATGGATACATTATAAAATTTTAGTTATAAATCAATCATTATTACTAAGATATTAATGCAATCAAGTTACATCATTCTATTGGAAGATTCTCTAGTTCAAGTCCCAGAACTTCAATAGTTGTCCCTTAGTTTGGTTCTTCCAACGTAGTATCCTAGGTAATGCATTGAGAGCTCTATTGATGGCTACATCATTTATACACACTTCTATTACCTCATAAGCCCAAACTTGCAATGTCCAATAGAAACCATAGACACTATATGTGGTGGAGTGTTTTTTGCTTTCTTCACACTCAACACCTTCAACATTACCCTCAGGATCATTTTTTTTGGGACTTGTCACTACACTCTATTTTCTTAGAGTATGATTTGGCTTTTTTTTCCAACCTTACTGAAGATAACACTTTTGCATCTTTTTACTGTGAAATCATAAACAATCTTACCCCATGGGTAGGTTATTAAATTTTTGGAAGTCCTTTACAAGCTAAAAGTAACCATCGTTAATGGCCCTTTGATTATTATCGGCCAAAAGAATCATTTCCAAAGTGTATATGAAGGCCAACCTCAAAACATCTTCAATATCGGTGGAAATTGGAAGGTTAACTAATACCTTCTCCTACTGGCCTTTCCTTATTGGGTTGTCGGTGTTGAAGTATGTTTTCCTCAACCGACCACTTCGTGGTGAATATTCTTCCTCACCGCTAAACATTAAATCAATGATTAAACTGAATTCTTCATATCCAAACATGTGCGATTTTCCATGAACAACTATCCGCAGCTCTTTTCCTGTCTGATCTTTATCTTGCATCATTAAGAAGTGATGCAACAACCCTCCAGTGAACTCGATATGGTTCATCTTTGCAATGAAACCGAAACATAACTATTGATACCTCTCAACTATATGAAATCGTTCTAATGTTGTCTTCAAAGTAAAAATTTTGAAGACATGAAAGGTTGGTTATTTTATCAACATAATATTTGTAGGGAAAACACAAGATCTAAAGGTTGCTTTGCCTACCATATCCTGCATATATAAGATGTAAGATAACGAAATAATTAATACTTGTCAAAGTCACATATCAAGAAATACTAAAATTTGACAGAAATATACTGAAATATATCAAATGAATCAATGTAACAGAATTTAACCCAAATATATAGACGAAGACAGACAATACAATATATTAACAAAAAGAATACTAAAATATAAACAATACAACTTGAATTGATAGAAATATCACAAAAAATACCAAAATTTGACTGAAATATATTAAAATATACTGAAATATACCAATACAATCAATGAAACAGAATTTAATCAAGAAACAAAGAGGAAGATGTACAATACAATATATTAACAAAAATAAGACTAAAATATAATGAATTCAACTTAAATATACTGAAATTTGACATAAAATACTTTGATTTGACATAAATATCACAAAAAATACCAAAATATGACTAAAATATACCAAAATATTCTAATACAATGAATGGAACAGAATTTAACCCAAAATATAGAGGAAGATTTATAATACAATATATTAACAAAAATAAAACTAAAATATAATGAATTCAACTTAAATATATCAAAATTTGACAAAAAATACAGAAATTTGATAGAAATATCACAAAAAATACCAAAATTTGACTGAAATATAATAAAATATATCAAAATATACTGAAATATAGCAATACAATCAATGCAACAGAACAAACACAAAGAAAGATGTACAATATAATATATTAACAAAAATAAGACTAAAATATAATGAATTGAACTCGAATATACCAAAATATCACAGAAAATACTTAAATTTAACAGAAATATACTGAAACATAAAATATACCAAAATATACTAAATAAATCAATGTAATAGGATTTAACCCAAATATATAGACGAAGACGGACAATATAATTTATTAACAAAAAGAATACTAAAATATAATAAATACAACTTGAGTATACGAAAATATCACAAAAAATATTAAAATTTGACAGAAATATACTGAAATATACCAAAATATACCGAATGAATCAATGTAACAGAATTTAATCCAAATATATAGACGAAGATGGAAAATACAATATAACAAAAAGAATACTAAAAGATAATCAATACAACTTGAATATACCAAAATATCACAAAAATACCAAAATTTGACTGAAATGTACCAAAATATATTGAAATGTACTGAACGCATACACAGCTAAAAATGTATTCAAAAGTCATACTGTTATTCATGAATAACCATAAAACAAGGCAGCGATATACTAGAAATAAGATTATCCACATCAATGTTTATTGTATATTTCAAACATACTTACAAACTTTCAATATCAAAAACCAACATTTTACAAAATTTGAATACCAAAAACCAACATTTTACAAAAATTTAATAAAAAAGGAAAGGGTTTTCGTTGAGAAGAAATGATCATTCATAAGGACAAAATGATTTGGAGCAGGGATGGGTTTCAATCATCACTACACCCATTGTAAAATAAGTGAAGACAAGGAAAACATTTATTCAAAATACTTACCGAAAAATGCAGAGTTCAAAATGGAGAAGTTTCGTGGAAATTATTTGTGCATTTTAGAGTTAAAAATGGCTAAATCCCAGTCTGCATCTTCCTCAAGTCAATTTGTGAGAGTGTTTCGTGTGTTACTTGTGGGAACTAAGTTCCTTCTAAATGTTTAAAAAGCCTCTATTTTTTTTCTTTTAAAAAAAATCGGTTAGTATTTGTGCCATCAGGTTGGGAGTTAAAAACTGTCTTTTATTTAACTTTAACATAAAATGGCTCTTTTTTAAACTATGCATTCTAAATGGCCCATTATAGACAAAAACCCAAAATAGAGATCCTAGAAAGCAAATTACATGAATTCAAACAATAAAAAAAAAAAAAAACTATTTTTACAGCAACATAAAAAAAATCTAATTTTCATAAACATTCATACATTTTTTAGGAAAATAAAAATTCATTCATTAAAATTAAAGATACAAAAAAAAAATCAATTACATAAATCAAATAAGATGGATAAACATAATACAAACAACCACCCTTATGAGTTTTTCTAGTGTCAACACTAGCAATATTCATCTTATTTAATGACTTTTTGTTTTTCTAGATTGATACAAAAGTGCATTAATGTCTTTCAACTAAAGTATCATCATGATCTTAGACTCCAAAGTGTTATCATTTCCATCGAATAAAATTAAAAATCTACATTTAAGATTATATATAAAAAAAAAAAAAAGGGTACCAAAACAATAACGAAGCATGCTGAAAAATCGTACTAGACAAAATCTATGCAAGTAAATGACACCTTAGATCTAAATCTTGTTGGAAAAATACCAAAAATTGTGGTTGAATTTAATTAACTAAAATAAAACAAAGAAAAACTTATCCACGGAGAGAGAGCCAACTCCAACAAGAGAATGACTCTCCTTCCGATAGGCAAAATGTAAGAGGTGAAGATGAAGATAAAAGAGGAAAACGGGTAGGGTTTAGAGAGAATAAACAGTATACATAAAATTCTAAAAAATTAAAGCCAAATAAACATAAATTAAAAAAAGGGTTAAGGTCTTTGCAAGTCCTATAATTATTTAAAATGTACACTTTAGTTATTTGTCTCTTAAAATATATATTTAGGGTTGTGAAATTCATTAAAAAGTTCACGAATAAAGAGTTCTTGAGCAACCAAAACAAAAATAGAAGAGGAGAGAGAGAGAGACGAAACTGATTCTGTTATTAATGTGTAAAATGAATTGATAAATCTCAGTACAATGTTTACTCTTAATCTATGGTTATTAGTTATATCACGTGTACAAGGCTGAACCACTAATAGCTATATTATTCTACATGCTAGTCTACAATAACCCATCTATACTCACTATATCCAATAGCCACTCTCAAACTGATGGTGGAGGCAACACCAACAGTTTGGGTCGAAGAAACAAAAACTAGAACATGACAAGGGCTTAGTAAGAGCATAAACCACCTAATCAGTAGAAGGTACATAATCAATCACAAGCTTCCTTTGAACCAAGTGATCACAAATAAAATGATAATCCACTTTGATATGCTTAGTTTGAGCATGAAATACAAGATTATGAGCAAGTGCCTTGGCATTCACACTATCAATTAATAGCAGAGGAACATCATATGAAACATGGAGCTCATCTAACAACGATTGCAACCATATGATCTCAGTTAGTGCACAGCTATGGCACTATACTCACTCTCAGTACTACTACAAGATACCACCTTTTGCGCTTAGAGGATTGCTAAGACACCAAGCATCCACCAAAAAATACACAACATGCTCTAGTACTACGACACTCATCAGGACAACTAGCATAATCAGCATCACAATACACTAACAAATCTAGAGAATTAGGCTTAGTAAGTGTCAAACCATACTGAAGAGTCCTTTTGAGATACCGAAGTAAGTGTTTAAGAGCAAAGAAATGACTATCGGTAGGAGAGGCCATAAATTGACACAATTTATTTACTACAAATGATATATCAGGACGTGTCATAGTGAGATACTGTAAAGAACCAACTAACCTCCAATATGGCATAGCATTAGCCAAAACAACCCCATTAGTTTTAGAAAGAATAAAGTCAGAGCTCATGGGAGTGGAAACAGGCTATGAATCAGTTAAACTCGAAGTTTCAAGCAGCTCACAGATGTTCTTTTGCTAAGAAAGGTGAACACAATTAGCATAGTAATGAACCTCCATGCCTAAAAAATAATGAAAAATACTCAAGTCTTTTAATGCAAACTTGATATTGAGATCATGAATGAGTTGATCCACCATATCACAATTGGAGCTAGTGAGCAAGATGTCATCAACATACACTAAAATAAACATAAAATAGGTGGAAGAGAACTTGAGAAATAAAGAACTGTCAGAATTGTGAAATCCCATAGTCATCAATGAAGAACACAACTTTTGATACCAAGCGCATGGAGCTTATTTGAGTCCATAGAGAGCCTTTTTAAGGCGACAAACCAACCCTGTTTCATCTTCAAACCCATGAGGTTGAGTCATGTAAACATTCTCCAACAAATCACCATTAAGAAAGGTGTTATTAACATCAATCTGCCTAATTTTCCAACCACGAAAAAGTGCCAAGGTAATAACCACTCTTATAGTCGTAGTTTTTACCACTGGGATAAAACTTTCAATAAAATCGACACCAAATTGTTGCAAAAAAACCTCTAACTATCAATATGGCTTTGTATTTATCCAAAGTACTATTAGCAAGCAACTTCACTTTGAACACCCATTTACAAGTAATAGGATGATATCCAACAAATAACTCCACCAATTCCCATGTATCATTTGAAATAAGAGCATCAATTTCTTGTTGAATGGCCTTTTTCCACTCAGGCACTTTAAGACCTACCTTGTAACTTCTAGGTTATGAAAGAATAGAACACTGAGACATTGTAGATACGAGTACTTTTGGCTTAAACACTCCACCCTTGGATCGTATAACCATGGAATGATTGTTAGGTTGTACAGAGGAAGCATTATCAATATCAATCAGTTGAACAAATATGTTTAAAGTGTTACTAAGAGAAGGAGAAATATGAGCAGTAGCTACCTCGGATGGAGCATATAAAACAAGCTCATTACCAGGCACATGCTAAGATAAAGCATCCACACTTATATCTGTTAAGGAGCCATACTGCGCAATAGTGGGGGACTGTGACAAGCTAAGGAACACATGGGTCATAATGAACAGAAGTAGATGCAGATAACTCACCACTAGTTGAGTCAAAGCACAACACCGTATGATTATCACCATCGATAAAACGAGTGAATTCCTAGCACATGGAGCAGAAAAGGACCCTTCTGTGAAGATCCATTAGCTTACAAACTAGCAGGTGGTAAAGTCACTAATCCAGGCACCAAAGTCGAGGAAGTGAGAGAAAATGCACTATTAGACAAATAACCATCACTCTTAGCAAAAGGAAAAATACTTTCGTTGAACACAACATGCCTATTGGACATCACTTTTCCTGTCTGTCGATTTAGACAGAAGTAACCCCTTTGATTTTCACAAGAACCCACAAACACATAAGCTGTAGCTCTAGGCTCTAACTTGTGATTATTATAAGCTCTTTAAAATGGAAAACACCCACATCCAAAATTTTTGAGATGGGGGTATCCTAGAGACTTGGAAAATAATACTTCATAGGGAGATAAGTCCGATAAAATTTTAGTGGGTAATCGATTCAAGAAGTACGCTGCAGTTAGCATAGCACACAACCAAACCACAAGAGGCATATGAGCAGCTATCAATAAGGCCAAACCACGATCGACAATCCTCTGATGCCGACATTCCACCACACCATTCTGCTCAAACGTGTGAGGACATGTCAATTTGTGTACAACATGTTATTTCTTAAGTTCAGTCATGAAACGCTTAAATTCAGCACCTCTATCCATCTAAACTGTCTTTATCTTTACATCAAATTATCATTCCACCATATTTTTAAACAAAACAAATGTTCAATCAGTTTGATTCTTGGAAGGAAGACAAAACACCCAAGTGAATCTAGAATGGTCATCAACTATAGACAAGAAAAATCTTTCACTAGAGGAGACATGCTTAGGAGCAGTCCATAAGTCCAAATACAACAATTCAACCACCCTGTCTACCTTAAAATGAGTGGCCACAAATGGTAACTTGTGGGATTTAGCAAGTTGTCAAGTAGAACACAACCTTTCTTTAATACTACCACTATCAAAAAAATTAAAAGTAGGGTCATACTGTTGGAGAGCAGTTTTAACAGTAGCATAGGAGGGATGACCTAACCATCCATGCCAACTATCCAAGGAAGCATGAAATCCAACAGGAACACACTTACTAGAGATACCCAAATCCATAGAACTCTCCACTTTGTACAATCCATGAGAACTAGGTCCTTGGAGCTTCATTTCCTTGGAAACCAAATCCTTGACACAAAAACCATATGGGTCAAATTCAACAGAAACACAATTATCTGTACACAATTTATTAACAGAAAGAAGATTGGTAGTAGCAGCAGGTGTGTGTAAAACATTGCCTAAAGAAAGATCACAACCATTGGAGGTAGATAAGAAACTAGAACAAATATTAGAAATGGAAAATCTTCTCACCATTTCCAAGAAGAACTCCCTCAGAGCCAAGAAAAGGAGAAGATTGAGTCAGTTGATTAGCATTAGATGTGATATGGTGACTAGCACTAGTGTCCAAAATTCAAGATCACCCAAAATTAGATTGATCTTCTTGACATGCCTGAGCAACCATAGCCGATGGAGCACAATTCTTACCCAACAAAAAATCTCTCAAAAGAAAGCAAGACTAAGTAGTGTGTCCGATTTTGCCACAAACCTTACACAGATTTGTCACTAACTATCTTCTTGAACTTCTGCTTACCATTATCGGACACTTGTTTCTACCGGTCTTGAATGCTTAATTGCATAAATTGCTTAAGATTTCATTTAGGCTTTTGATAAGAAAATTGTTTAGATCCTTCTAACTTAAATTTCCACCATAATTCTTATTACTAAAACGTGCAGCATTGGCCTGATAAACTTGATCATGCTCACTTTGATTTTGCTTATAAAGCATTCGATCATATCCTTCAAGATAATTTTACACTATATTAAGAGAAGGTCTCACATCCTTAATTTTAATATTTGTCACAAAGGAATAATACCGAGGTCCTAGACCCCCAAGAACATATAACAACAAGTCTTTATCACTTATCAGTTCACCCATGGCAGCCAAATAACCAACATTGGTCTTGGCGATCAAAAAATACTGAGACACACTCATCCCATCATCTTTGCACAGCTTTTAAAGCTGCTCATGAAGTTCCATGACTCATGATTGAACATCTGCGGTGTAAGTTCCTCAAGAGCAACCCATTGCTCATGTGTAGTCAAACCACTGCTCAGATAGCCAAGCATACACGGCAAAATGGAACAGTAAATCCTACCTTTAATAATATAATTCAATCTATTCTAATTCAAGAATGTTGGATTAGGAGAAGTAGAAACACAAGATACCTCGGTGGACACACCAAATATCCATCCAAGATTCCTTCTAACCCATACGCCATAACATAAGTCATAATTTGATCCTTCCAAATCATGTAATTATTATCATCCAACTTCACAGACACATTAACATTCATAGGAGGGGAGAAAGACAAACCTTGGGCTAACGCATCAATTATACTCAAACTAGCTAGAGTAGAAGCAAACGTCAAAGTATGATATGGTATAAAACCTGGTGGTGGCACCAACGGCACAAGAACCCCAGAAGGAGTGATAGGCAATTGAAAATGCAATCTAGTGATAGATTTTTGTAACTAGCCATATCCACAAAATATCTCTGATACCATTTACTAACAAAGAGTTCTTGAACAACCAAAATAGAAATAGAAGAGGAGAGAGAGAAAAGAAATTGATTATGTTATTAATGCGTAAAATGAATTGATAAATCGCAATACAATGTTTACTCTTTATATATGGATATTAGCTATATCAAGTGTACAAGGTTGAACCACAAATAGCTATATTATTCTACATGCTAGTCTACAATAACTCATCTATACTTACTATATATAATAAAAAATACACTTCAGTCTTTTATTTTTTAAGGTATACATTTAGGGTTCTCTAACTATGTTAAAGTTCCAATAAAGTCCATTGTTTTTTTTAGGGATAAATTTAGAATTTTGAAAAATAAAACCCAAAAAACTAAAAAAAAATTTAAAATTCTTGGAAATTAATAAAATATCAAATTTTTTTAAAAAATAAAAATAAAAAAATGTTCAATTTATATTTGGAATGAAAAAATTGAAAAAAAAAATATATATATATATATATATATATATATATATATATATATATATATATATATGAAATTATTTTGTTTTTTGAATTTTTTATTTTTTATTTTTTATGTTTTTACATTTTTCAATTTTACAATTTTGTTTTTTAATTTTACGCATTTTTTTGAAATAGAAGATTTTTCCATTTCAAATCTAATTTATTTATTTATTTTACTTTTTTGTATTCTAAAAATGGAATTTTGAAGAACAATTTTTTTAAAATAAAATAATTACCTTTTGCATGTTTTTTCCTTTACAAAATTCCTTGTTTACCCTTAACAAAAACTAGGGAAATTACCAAAAATAGCACCCCCTAAAAATTATAATAACAAAACTAGCACCCCATTGTGTTCAATTAGAATTGAACGTTTAATATTGAACGTTCAATATTCAATTTGAACGTAAAATATTGAACGTTCAATATTAAATAGGTCTAATTATCGTCATTCAATTCTAATTGAACGGATAATATTGAACGTTCAATATTGAACGAGTCCAAATTATTGTCGTTCAATTTTAATTGAACACAGGGGTGCTAGTTTTGTTATTATAATTTTTGGGGGGTGTTAGTTTTGTTATTTTCCCCAAAAACTATTTGGAGTTCATCAGAACTTTAAAAAAATTAGAGAATTCTAAAGGTATACTTTAAAAAATATAGAACTAAAATGTATATTTTTATAAATTACAAGGTCCTAGATTTATACTTTAAAAGATAAAGGACTAAAATATAAATTTTTAAGAATAACAAGACTTGTAAAGACTACAACCCTAAAAAAATCCAAGAAGAAATGTTGTGATTTTGTCATAAATTTTTAGAACTTACTTGCTCAAAAATCAAACATGCAAATTGTAATCAGATTAAACATATTGAATCGCTTCAAAGGACAAAAGATCAGAGAGCAACAATTGGAGGGATGTGAAACAATTTGTGAAATCAACAGCAATGATGTTCAAGGTATGTGAGATAGCTTCAATTACATTAACAATCAAAGCTGATGAGTTAGAGTTTGGCTGTGACAAAGACTATTGATGACTATGGGGTTGGATTTTGGTATTGAAACTCATCAAAGAAAAGAAGAGGATGAGCGGGAGAGGAGATACATCATCATGTTAAATTATTTGATCACAAATTAGTTTCAATAATACAACACGTAATTAAAGTTAGAATTTTTGGAAACAACCACACTCACGTTATACGAATAATGGGCTTGTTGACTCTAGCTCCTAAATGTTATATTTATGATAGAGGACCCACCATACAAACTCTAAACTTAATAAGCCAGTTTAGGCTTATGAGTACGGCGAGCCTATATCCCTGTCTCACAATATAAATATATTTAGTCTATCTCATTATGGACCAATATAAAATACATGCATATTTAATATTTGGCTTATTACACCAATTTGGTCCTTACACACTTTATAAATTATTTGATATAATTTAGAGCTGCTAATGATTATGCTCGTTAATATATATAATACCAACACATCAAACATAGGGGATTTGATCACTCTAGATGACAACCAAAACTAATTCAAAGTGAGAGATAAATTAAGAGAGAGATTCAAGAGGTGAGAAAGAAATCAAGAGAGAAAAAATACGAACATCCAAAATTTTGAACCAAGTGTACAAATTGTTTGAGAAGGTAAAATAGTAAAAGTTCATCACCAAAAGATGACTTAAAGAAAAATAAGGCAAAACACACAAAATTAAAAGGGATACTATTTGGAGACATTATATTTGTAATTTTATATCAGGCAACTTACTAACATATGCCACATTGGGTAAGTGAGTTAGAGAGATAAGGAAATCAATCACCTATCTAATCTCTATATATAAACCATGTATTCCTTTGAAGGTTGATATATATATATATATATATATATATATTTTGATACTTTTTTTTTATGAAAGATTATAGATGAAAGGCCTCAATAAGTGCATCAAGATATCTCAACTACGTTGGCACATCCATAGTATCATTTTCATTTAGTTAACTATGAATAATATTAAATATAGAAAATAACTAAAAGGGTTCATATAGAGAAATCCTCGATAGAACTTATAATTAAGTTTGTTGCTAGAATCCAAACAAACAAAAGCATTAGTGAATGGTGAGACATTCCACCACCATGTTGAGGGACAAATACTAGACACCCTCAGCTGTAGCATTGCCCTCCCTATAAATATGAGAGCAATGAAACTTCATGTGAGTTATCCTCTCTAAGCAATCAGCCCAAGGAAAATATCATCTTTATGGAACCGAAAGTGACAGTGTTCGAAAGAGAGTCAAGATATAGGTAGAGTCCGATTCTAGCTAAAGCTTCCTACATCCAAAGATGTCAGCATATATAACCGCATAAATTGTCACTACAACTCTTCCTCAAAAGCATTTGAGACACTAAGTGGGATTCAAAATTAGCCTTTAACAAAGGATCTCGAGGTTCGAAACAACCCCACATATATAACAAGACCAGGGGACCCTAAAGCTACACCATTTGTATTGACCATGATCCAATCCTAAGGTAGTGCTCTCCAAATAACAAATAACTTCCTTGAAATGCCTTGTATTCATAGATGATTGAACACCTGAAGATCATCCACCATATTTCTCATGGATCCTCACTCTAACAAGGCAGCATCTCGAATAAACTGCTAAACAGTGAAGATTGCAGAACTCGAATGGGTTGATCTGTTTTCAAAAAGATGATCATTTTTAATTGTCCAAATTACCCAAATGACTGAGATAATCCTTGCTTTCCAAAGGTTGTTGATTTATGGCCCAAAATCAATAGCCATAGCACCTATTCACAGGTCTAGAAGAGTGGAATTTGCGCATGGATGTTTGCCAAAAAAGAAACACAAAAGGTTCCAAAGTACACCTATAAAATGACATCCCAAAAAAAGTGAGAGAAAGTTTCCTCAGCTAAACCACACAAGGAAGATCTGGACGGAAAGTAAATCCCCTTTTCTTGGCCTATTAATTAGTGGGGAGTTTGTTTTGAATGGCATGCTAAAATAGAATGAATCAAGAAGGTGGTGTGAAAAGGTCCCATATGGCTCTGCCCTAATTCTTGACCTCCCAAACCACACATATGAAATCATATGCTTCATTGGTCGTGACCCCTTTCTTTATTGAATGAGTATAAACTCTTATGTTAGTATCTGTTCTGACAACTAGTAAAAAAATTTCCCAGGCAATATCAGGAAAAGAATCCTCAAAATACTATAGTAGATGCCATTCATCTATTTATAAATAAATTTTCACGAGCAAGTTGAAAAGAGGGTTAACTAGGAATCGTTAACCTTTTTGACCAAAGGAGTGCCCAATCAATTATCAATCCAAATTTTCACTAAAGAATCTTTGCTAACTAACCAATGAGATTCCTCTAATAAAGCCAAATCAAGAGGCTGCAAACCAGGCCAAACTAAAGAGCAAACATAATAGCTCTAGTAAAAGTTTATCTTATCAAAGTAAGTCTACGCAAGTAAAGTAAGGTGCTAAAGTTCCCTATGATAACCTGTTAAGCAAACTTGCGCAACATGGCCTCATTTAGGAGATCAAGATCTCGCAAGCCAAGAACCCTTTCGTCTAAAGAGCGACAAAATTTCTCCAAGCAAGTTGCAAAAGTTTGAGTTTATCTACCTTTCTAGACCAAAAAAAATTATGAATAGTTTCTGTCGAGTCTTTTAGAAGCGACCTTGGCCACCTACAGATACGAAAGGAATGAAGGAACAAGCTTTGTATTACTAAAGATATCAAACATTAGTGTTCCTGCTAGAGAGCGTAAGTCCCCTCCAAGATTAAATTTTTGTACGGATCTTATTAGCTAAACCTTGAAACCACCCCTTCCTTAGTGCTCCTTGAAATACAAATATACCCAAGTAAGACATATAAGAGCCTCCCTTTACGCATATTAGAAATTTCTCGAAGAGAAGAAACATTGTTCCTGAAAACTCCCTTGCCAAAAAAAATAAAGGATTTATCCAAGTATAGACATATAAGAAGAGCCTCCCTTTACGCATATTAGAAATTTCTCAAAGAGAAGAAACATTGTTCTTGAAAACTCCCTTGCCAAAAAAAAAAATGAAGGATTTATCCAAATTTACCAATTGGCACACTGAATATTTGACGAACGAGCATGACAAAAAATAAAAAGATCATCAGCGTACAAAAAATGAGTTGATGCAATAGTTCAATCAATACAATACAAAAAAAAAATAATCGATAAAAGGTCTCCTTGTCGAACTTCTATAGTGCAACAAAAGTAACCCCGTGGGAAACCATTGATTAATTTTGAAATTCTGGTTGAAGTAAAAAGGTCTCGAATCCAAATCAAGGAAACATTATTGAAACCAAAACAATGCATCACCTTTAAGATTAAATCCCAACGCATGGTGTCGAAAGCTTTACAAATATCAATTTTAAGAGCTACAATACATCCCCGACTAGGAAATTGCATTACATTATTACTCTGAAGCACTGGCTATACAATATATGATGTTGTGGCCTGGGATAAAACCAAATTGATTATAAGACAAATTATGTGTTCAAATACCTCCTAAATGTATAACGAAGGTCTTTGTAATCAGCTTGAACATAAAGTTACATTGAGCAATGGGTTGTGTTACCCCATAGTGTTTGCTTGTGAATGTTTGAGTATGAGAATTAAAAAGTTTGAGTTAAGACCTGAATGCATCTAACCACTCTTAAAAAAATCTCAAATTGCCCTTATTACGTTAGGACAAACAATGCCCAGCACAGTTGAAACAATTTACTAGTGAAGCCATCTAGCCAGGGGGAACTAAGAGGGTCCATGTTGAAAATAGTTATACGAATTTCTTCTGCTTAAGGAACCCTTCATAAAGTTATGTTGTTTTTAGCTATGACCAAGGATGGAACTACCGCTTCAATCAAAGTAAAATCCAAAGGAATCCAAAGTGTCCTCAATCAATGAAGAAAAAAATTGTTTATTAATACCCTAAAATATGAGAGGCAATTTCATTAGGATCTTGAGTAATCTCTCTATTTATCTCTAGATGAGTTCAAGGTTTTTGGGCCTTTAAACAACAAAGAAGCGAGTGATAAAAAGAAGTGAATTGATGGGTGCGTAAGGAGTTTCATATCTTAGAGCACACCTGATATTAAAATATTTATTTTCTTTTGCAACATATATAATATTTGATAGTAATTTAACTTATTATAAACTCATATACTTGTTTATAATGGATGAGATTTAAACTTGCATTCTCTTAATGTCTATTTAAAGCATATATCAATGAATTACAAATTAATTAACGGTAATTGATATCATTGTAATTAATTGTGTTGTACATCAATGGCATATAATCTTAGTCATGGATAGAGGCATAATTTAACTCAAACATGCATGTGCTCCCTCAATTTTCTAGTAAAATTTTTTCATTTTGTATTTTGTATGTGTCTCGTCATTTTGCAAAAATACAAGTAGTGCTTCTTCAAGTTTATCCTTCAAACTTTGGGTAAATATCACTTCCTTCCCTCAAATTTACACACTTTTCAGCACACTCCCAAAATTTAAAAGTTTTATCAATCAAATATCTCAGGTTTGAATTATCTTCAAAGAGCCCCCAAGAGTTTATAACAAAGTTAACATGTAATAAAATAGTACTTTATTTTATTATTAAAAGTTTAGAAATTCTCAAAGGAAAAAAAAAAAAAAAACCTCCACAGTCACTTAGCACCATCTCCCACACCTAAGCTCTACTCCTATCACACACACCTAAGTTCTAGCCGTTAGCCACCTCTACCTCTAACAATACCCACCCATTTTGTTGCCAAAACTAAACACTCGAAATCGTGAGCCCAACGCTAAACCTGAATCATGCAGCCTAACCATTGCTAGAATCGCGAACCCATCAACCAAAATCACGAGACCCAATGCTATAATCGTTAACCCAAATTGTGAACCCGATCATTGGTCTTGCAAAATTTGTCGACTTAGGCCACTTTTCGAACCTTTATGCTTCCCCCACTGCCTCTCATGGTGTTTTTGGCCATGCCCAATTGATAGGTTGAATGATATTTTTTTTTCTTTCTAGAAAAGCTTGATTTTGAGGAGTCAGCATAGGATGAGCATTTAAGGGGCTACACGGGGTTGTAGTGCTGGCCAATTTTTTTTATAAAAAATTAATTACATGTATATTTTTATTATTAGATAAATATTTTATGTATAGTAATACATTTTGTCTAATTTTTGTGAACATATTTTGCTATATATTAATAAAATTTAATAAATATGTAGATAAAAATGACAAAAATTGTGAATAAAATGATTATGTATACACATTTTTTAATGTATTTGGTAACTAATTAGTGACAAAAATATAATTATACTAGTATATTATATAAAAAATTATTCATAAATGTGATAATTCAAAAAAAGTTTAAATATTTAACTTTAGACTAAATATAAAAATTTAAAAATTTAAAAAAGAAGCATACAATAAGCTTTAAAATTAAAGCTTTTAAATTTCTATAATTGATATTTATGTCTTTAAAGTTTCTTATATTTTATTTTAACCTAAATTTTAACTTTATACAATACTATATTATTTGATATTTTATTTTAATAAATTTTGAATTTATTTGAATTTTTATTTATATGAAAATTGTAATATTTATTTGTCCTTAGTTTTTATTGATTTTATTTTTATTAATCAATTTTATATTATTTATCAACATATATTTTTAAATATAGTCTCAAACTTAAAATTCTAATCATATTTTATTTTTTACATTTTCAATTTTTTCTTTTAATTTTAGTTTTAATATTTGTAAATTTTAATGTATTTGATTAAATTTTTCATTTACTTAAATTTTTTAGTTAATAATTTTTTTTATATGTGATATTAATACATAATAATTTATTATATTTTTTTTAATTTTCTTTATAAGTTTATTATAATGTATTAAAACTCTATAATTTTTGTATGCTAGGTTTATGTCTTTATTATATTATGATATCAAAAACTTAATATTAAAATGAAGAAAGTTATTATATTATGATTGCTTTATGTTTTTATTATATTATGACATCAAAAAGTTACGGTAGTTTCTACCAATTATATATTATAATATATTTTTAATTTTTTAATATTTTTATCTTAAATAAAAGAAATTAAATTGCAACCACCCTTAAAATATTTTGAGGCTCTGCCCCTTTTAGTCTGACTTCCCAAAATGGCTGCCAAAGTCCTCCCTGTGGAGTCGGACTTCCCAGATTTCAATATTGGAAAAGCTCTTGATCAATATACTTTAAACATGTTAGAGAGAGATGGGGACAAAAAACCAAGCTTTTTTTACCACCACGAAAACGAAGAAATCGATGATAAGGATGATGTTGAATCGATTATTTCACATGTTGAAATCGCACTTTCTATTGAAATGAAAATGAAGATAAAACAAAGCTCTATTGGATTTTCAGATGTTTGATTGAAGACGCTATTCTTGGTAAACCAGACCATTTGGAGTGTGCTTTTTCAAAAAAAAATATATTCTTATCAGACCTTTTCATTTGTTAAATTTTTAAAAAGAAATTAATATTTTAGCCTTCTTATTTTTTTAATTTTTATTTAACAAATGTGTTAATACGTGTTAACTTTAGCAGTCAATTATTATATTTTATCATTTGGCGATATTAATTGTAATTTTAGAAGTGCTAAAAAAACGTGTAAATGTAAGAAGACAAGTGATATTTTTCCCTTAGAAACTTCCTTTCTTACTATGTGCTCATTTAATCTTTGATATGCTTTTTATATTTTATTCAATTTTCGCCCCCATTCAACTATATTTGAATAATATCTCTTAATTAATCGATAATTTTAACAAATGTGTACACTCATTTTTAAATAATATTTTTATCAATCCATGCCGTTAAAATAAAGTGTTGCTTGTAATATAAAAATATTTTTATTATAATTAATAAAAAATATAATTTATTTTTAATTTAATTTAATTTTAATCTAAATAATATAATTTAATTTAATTTAAATAATACCATATAATTTAATTTAATTAATTAATGATTCTACATAGTTAATTATTATACATTATTATTTAATTAATAACTATATATACTCTTTATAATTAAATGATTTGATATGAATTTAAACGACCAAATCTTTTCAAACACTAAAATGATGGGGGAAAAAAAACAAAAGCTGAGAAAACAAAAGATTGAGATATTCAACTAGGCATTAGCCACATACTTTCCATAAAATATCCAAATAAACATAATGGAACCTAGATCCAATTTAGGAATGACAATTTATGTCATAATTTTATTGATCAAATTAAAGAACTTGATTTAAACATGAATTGAATTATATTTTGATTAATTTTGAACCAAGTCAAATAATTTGAAGAAAAAAAAAGAGTTGAATTAGGGTCAATCTATTAATACGAAATGAAATAAAATAAAATTTAAATTTAAATAAAAAAGATAAAAGAAAAGAAAAGACTATAATAAAATTAAAATAATATTTCATTTCTTTTAGTATTTTTTCTTTATGATATATTAGTTATTTCTTCTATTTATTTTTAAATAAACTAATAAAAAATAAATAATTATAATTTATTTAAGTTGCCACATATTCTATTACATTTTTTTATTTTAATATTTTTAGCATTCAAATACTCATATCTTTAATAAAAAAAAAATAATCATCTCTTTAATAAAAAAAATATATATATATTCATCTTGAATTCCAATTATTATTATGAAGTCTCTAACTTTAAGTCGATTAAATATTAGTCTTTGTAGTAAAATTTTAAATATTTATTAGCATGTGTTATGTTATTATCTTTTTAACTAATCCATTGTTTTAATAATCATGTATTATGTAATAGTCAAAAGTGTGTTATCATATGACATCTTAAGTTACTTAAACTTTTCATTTTTCGATAAGTATATATGTCTAACAATATGTATAGAGAATTTATTAACAGTTTCGGCCAATTTTAGCTAATCCTTTGTATTAATTTAGGTTCAAATACACATTTTTTTGGTTCAACTTAAATTAAATTCTCTTTAAAATTAAGTAAATTTAAAATAAATTAATTTAAACAAGTTCAAATTAATTTAATCCGTATAAATTATTATTCCTATTTCTACTATAAACTAAAGTCTCCATAAAAAACTAATATATATATATATATATATATATATATATATATATATTTTAAATTATATTTATTATTGTTGGGCTCATCACCCCTAATCTAGCATAAAAGTAGTATCCTAGCTATATGAATTGAAGTGGCTCTTTGTTATTTGATTGTGTCTATTTGATTATATTTTTATTAAAATTGTTTTTAAATAATAATGATTTTTTAAAAAATAATAATAATTTTAGAAATAAAATATAGTCTCTTCCAAAAAAATGTACTTTTTAAGCTGAAAAGACTTGACAAAATTTTCATAATTTAAAAACTTTTTGTCGTTCTAAAAAGCATAAACAATCATCCAATAATTATGCCATATAATTAATAGTATTTTTAGTACATCAAAAAATTATGCATTATTTTTATAATAAATAATAATATAATATTTTAAATTAATAAAATATAAAATTAATATAATAATTTTTAAAATATATAATTATCTAATAATTAATAAAATTACTAAAAAATATATTTTAAAATTAATTAATAATACCTCCTCAATAACTTATTGCATTATTCATAATATATTTATTGTTTTTATTAAAATTAATAAAAATACTTTTAAAATTTAAATTTATAATAATAATAATAATAATAATAATAATAATATATAATTATATTAATCAAATTTAAATAAGTGCAATTCAATTAAAACAAAGTTGTATTCAATATAAAATAATAATTGGTTTTTTTAAAATAAAAATGCATATGAGTTAGATGTAAAAATGCAAATTTTATATAATATATAAGTAATATGAGTTATTCACTCTTAAAAGATTAAACTTAAAGGTCTCATATTACTTATAAACATTACATTTATAACGTCCAACTTCAACCTATGGTATAATATTGTCCACTTTGGACCTAATTTGCATGCTTTTTCACTTGGACTTCCACCTAAAAGGCCTCATATATTTAAAGTAAAACTCATACTTATGAACTATTAAATTTTTTCTTTTCCAACCAATGTAAGATTGTACAACTTACCCTATCTTACCAAAGTTTAAGGGATTTGTAAGTCCTATAAGCCTTTTGAGTCTTTGTTGGTGTTCCTACGTGCAAAATACGGAATCTATTTTATTTTATTTAGTATTTATATCTTATTTTTTGTACGATATTTTGCTTGTAATCAGTGTCGCATACACTTACGTAGATTCTAGCACGATGTATGTTCGAATAATATACACATCACGAGGTATTGGGAGCATATAGTTTGTATGTTAAAGTGTGTTTTTACATTCTTTTACTTCTTACTAAGTATGAATATTTGTGAAATTTTTCTTTACTAAGTTCCACTAGAAAATTTATTTCTTTCTTTAACTCACCAAGGTTCTCGTTGAGGTCTTGCGGCATGCTTGCTAAGGTAAGTCAGCGAGGGTCAACAAAATTGGTTTGTTCATTTTTCTAACTGTTGGACCTCACAGAAAGTAAGTCGACGAGAGGTCCTCGAGTCCCAATGCATGAAAATTATTTATAAATAATTATTCACTTTCTTTCTTTTCTTAAGAATTTTAAGAGACAAAACTCTGCCACTTTCAAACCTCATTTCTATAATTTTGAAAATCTCTTATTTTATCAAATGATTAATACATTGAGTACTCTTTTACATATTAATGAATTGATGTTATGAAAAATAAATTCCTTATTTTGAAAAAATTATAATTGCGTATTTGGAATATATTTAGTGTGTTATGTATTACAATACGAAGCATTTATATTTTAAAAAAATATTGTGTTGTTTTTGAAATTTTGTGTCAACAATATATTGAGTGTATTTTGTGTTGTTGATACAAGAAAATTTTACAAAATATATTTTTGGAGAATTATATCTTGTTTAGATATTATAAATACTGATTATAGGTACTAGTATCCACTGCGTAATAGTGTGGCTTTAGAGGTAAGCCAGATTAAATGAGGATCAAAGTAGTTTTCATAACAGCTAGCGGGAGCAATTTAGGCAGTTAGGGTAGGTGGTCCCAATTGATAGAAGTATCGATATTTTATCTTATCGAGTCTGTATATATAACTGTTTATTTCATTTTAGTGAATTTTACTATTGAGTGGTTGTCTTAAGTAACTCGTGGATATTACCACTTAAGATTATAGCATAGGTGAGTTTATCACGTTATATTTTTGTGTTTGAATGTTCTAATGCATATGTGAATACAATTATTGATTCATTTTGATATGTGCCAACATATAAGAATTATTCAGTAATTAGAAAGTTTCTCTTTGCTTAACTTTTTAATTTATGTGCTTATTTCTGTTTCTTTATTGTACTTTTTTAGTCTTTTGCTTTTTATACGAGTAGACGGAGTCGTAAGATATTTTTATCATCTTACTTTAGTTATTCATCGTGTTAGAACTCTTTTAGTATTGATAATTGGTTACAACATTAATATTATTATTTAGTAATATAAATTTATTATTTTTATAATTATAAATTTTAAATATATTACTTTTTATTATTATTATTATTAGCAGTAATTTTACGACTTACATATGCGTCATAAAGAATCAAACTCAAAACCTATTAACAATAAATTTATTAGCTAATTTGTCCATTAGATAATTAAAAACCAATTTTATCAGTATTTTCGATCAATTTAATCTTATAATTTTATCTAATTAATACTTTAATCATTTAATTATTAAAATAGGTTCATTTAATCTAATAATTTTAAATGTGAGTTATTTAAAGACAATTTAAAAAAAATCTCAAATTTTATTATTAAATAAATATATACATCTCATATATATTATTTTTAAAAATATTATTGAATTATCATTAAAATATTCACAGAATTGAAAGGAAAAAATAAATAAATAAATAAATGATTCAGCAAAACTTAAGAACCTGTTTTAAATTAATAACCTTCGTCAGCCTCTTTTCCTTTTTATTCACCCTTGTTGGCCTTGTAGCAGACTGGAACAGAGGCACCTGTATTTTAAAAGGGGCATATTTTTTTTTTTTATAAATATATTTTATGTTTTTAATATTTATATATTTTTAAAATTTTTTAATATAAAATTTGAATGTACCTCACCTAAATTTTTAAAAATTAATATTTCATTTGTAATATTATAAACTTTTATATAAAATATAATTTTATATCACATATTTTTATATATAATAATTAATACAATTGTTAAATTTTTTTTTTCATTTTTATTCTTCTTAAAAAAAATTATATATTTTTAAATTATATTTAAATTCCTCAACATTTTAAAAAATAAAAATTATTATCTATAAATACAGAATATAAAAAGGCTTAATTTCTTATAAAAATATCCTACTTGAAATCATTTTATTAACTATACTTTAATAAAGACTAAAATTAAAATAATATTTTTAAACAATATAATTACTTTTTATATTTCAAAAAAAATATAATTACTTTTTAATTTATTCTTTTTATTTCCTATAATAAATTTAACGATTTTTTTTATACTAAATTAAATTATGAAAAATTTATTTTGACTTATATATTATTTTTTAGTATAATATAATTACTATTTTATATTTTTTGTTTATATATTTTTTTACAAATTATGTCCCTAAATATTTTTTTATTATTTTTTTTAAATAATATTACATAAATTATACTCCTTAATTAAACTTTTATCTTATATTTATATGTTTTACAAAAATTTTCGATATTATTAACTATTATCGCTCTCGCTCTCACTATGATTAAAAAATTACTCACAATTTGTATAATGAACCTCTGAACAAAATTTCTGGCTACGCTGGTAGCAGAGTCGGCTAAACAGAATCTGGAGAAGAAGGGAATGCATGCTTCGCCATGGAGAAAAGCTGAATACGTTAAAGCCAAATGGTTCTCTTGTTATACACGAACCACAACATCTATCTTCTTCAAATGTTTCTGATTCAGTAGAAGAAGAGATACAACCTTTATTTGAAACCAACGAGTTTGATATGTCAGAGAGCTTTGGGGAAGATGAAAAAGCAACGGTGGACAAAGATTGGAAACCGTCTGAGCTAAGGCCCAAGTGATCACCCATTAGAAGTAATTCTATCATGGACGATTAGCCATGGAACTTTGATTATTTTACTATATTGATTTTTTACTTTTTAATTTTTTAATCTTGACCCTCAGAAAATCAAAAAATATACAGAGACTGTATGATAGTAATAGTATGACCGTTAATTTCATTCCTTTTATTTTTTTATTCAAGGGTGTTGTTATGTATATGCATGACATAATAAGCCAAGATTATAGTGTAATGTTTTCTTTTCTTCCCAATTTTCCTATTACTTGTGTGTATTGAGTTGAACCTATAGTGAATGAAAATGAAAAGGGGGCTGATGAGAGTTATTAACTTAAAACCTTTTAAGTTCTTAAGTTTTACTAAATAGTTTTTTTTTTTTTTTCCTTTTTTCTTTTTAAAATGAACCATAAAGGACATGATGTACATGTCATGTATGTTATTTCTAATAGGTATACTTGGATTATTATTTTTGCACAGATACATGTAACCTCACATGTTTATTTAGGCTATCTTATTATTTATTAAATAATTAATTTTTTATTTTATGATTCTTTTATAAAAATAATGATAAAAAAATTTACTTAAAAATTTAAAAAAAAATATCAAAAATCACTTACAAGTTGTTTGACAACACTTTATATATGTTTTGATTATTTTCAAAAACATTAGAAAAAAATAGCATTAATAATATTGAATATTATTAAATTGGACGAAGTTTAATATTAAATGAGTCTAAATAATTATAATTAAACTTAAAGATATCTTATTGTAGGTCGTTAAATGTGAAATGATGGACTAAATTTTCTTTTAATAGTAAAATTACAAGAATTGAACAAAAAAAAAAAATTATAGTAACAAATTTTAAATATATTATTTTTAAAACTTTAAAAAAATTAATATAGAGTACTGCATTTTCACATAGTAACAAGAGATTGATTAAATTACCTTATTATTATATATTTGTCAATGTAACACTACAATTTCATACAATTATTTGAATTATTTACATCAAATGCCATTATTTGTATACACTAAATTAATATTCAAATTAGTTATCCATAATTTTTATTTGCTAAAATCTTTATTAAAAATTTCTAAGAATATTATTTTTATGAGAAAAAATAGTTGTTGTACGGTCGATTTTATATTATATTATGATAAAGTAATTGCTGGAAAGCAAATAAGTCTCCAATTGGAGTAGAATTTATTTTCTTAGAAAATGGTTTCTGTGCACTATTATTGTTGTTAATTTACTTTATTTAATAATAATAAATTAAAAATAGATAATTATTTTATATTAATATCAAGCAACACTCATAACGGCTATTATTGGCCATGAAACACTAAATTGTAATTAATTATATGAATAAAAATATAATTTATAATAAAAAAAATAGTTGTGATAATAACGTCACCTATTAAATAATATAAAAAAACTTAGTTTTGTTTTTAAATATTCTAGCTACAATTTTGAATGAATATATGTTATACCCCATGAACCTAAGAGGCGGTTCTAGAGAGATAAATCTTTTTATTAATCTTAGATCTATAAGAATTTAACAAGCTACGTATATTTTATTCAGACAGAAATTTCATTCATACATTCATTTAACCAATCATAGTGGTGAATATACTTCGCTGATAAAGCCCTAATATACTTTACTTACAAACTCTACTCTATTTGCACAATCTTCATAGGACACATATGGATCCGGACGAAAGGAGCAAGATAAAAAAGTTCATGTTTTATTAGTTTTCTTAGTAGACCTATATTTCTCCTTACGTGTGCTTTGCCTTCTAATTTTTAAATATATATTAATAAGTTTCATCTGCATAGATAATATTATTATTATATTTTTTAAATATAAGTTTTAATAAAATATACTTCACATTTTTATAATATATATATATACCCTTTATTTCTTTTTTTAAATTTTCTTTATTAGCTAGATATGCTATTAAAACATCTCCATGCAATAAACAATCACTTTATGACAGAAGTACCAAAATTTATTCTTTTTCATTCTTCCTAAATTTCATATTGAAACTTGGAATTTTCTTGCATATTAAAAATCTATGATAAATATTTAAAGCTACGTATTTTTTTTGTTTACTAAAGAAAATTATATTGTCAGAAATTAAATTATTAACAAGACATTAATTATCATCAAATATTAGCAAATTTTAAACTAGACATCATGTGTACTTAGTATTCCTATTTTTCTTGCTTGTGGGCTTGGTTATTATAAATCCTCAACTGTTATTTATTTTTCATGTATTGATTGTAATTTTAGTCTTTTTCAATATTTTCATTGATATTTTTGCAGTGTAACAAACTTTTGTTTCGATTTTCATAACTATGCTTCTTTGAATGAAATATTACAAAAGAAGGGGAAAAAAAATTTCTATTTCAAAACCATACGTGAGTGATTTTCAGTAATTGTGGTTACAGTTCTTAAACATTGTATAAATGTCATATACTTCTATTAATAATTATTTGTGAATTTTTTTTTACTATAAAGATTTACTTGTACATCATGTTATTTGTTGAAGATTTAAAATTTAGGATGATTAATTAAAATTTTTAAATACTTTATAATAATTTATATGTATTTAATTATGATATTAGGAAGATATATTCAATTGAAATTTTATCAATTTTTAAATAAATGTAAATTTCACTTGTTTTTAAAATATTTATATACTTTTAAAGACTCCTGGGGGGTTTCCTTCGACCGTCGCCAAATGAGTAAAGTTTCCATTTTTTTTTTTTTTTTTTTTGTGTGTATGTCAATGTCAAAAAATCCATGGGTTTTAAAAATTCTTAAGAATCTATAATTTTTTTAATGCAAATAAATTTTTAAAACTTCAAAAGTCTTAAATGAATATGCTTAAGTTTTTATGTAAATCTCAAAAATCTTTAAGTTTTTATATAAATTCAAAACTCTTAATTGAATATCTCTTAATTTTAAAACTATTTTAAAATCATTAAAAATCTTAATCAGGTCTTTCAAATCAATGTATTCAAAAGGATGACTAATTATAGGTTTAATCAAGATTAAAAAATATGTTTATTTTGCTTATAATGGAAATGAACATATTTTTCTTTATTGAAAAATTAAAAATAATTAAATAATTGAGTTATTTATGCATTAGATGATTAATTATAATGAATTTTAAAAACTTATGATTTTTTTCTAGGTTTGATTTGATATACTTGTTTTAGTTTAAAAGTAAATCTTTACTCATTTTTATCTAAATTCAAAAGATTTCAAAGATTTTTTATTTAAAGATTTTTTTTATTATTAATATAAACTCATAAAAATATGTAAAAATAAAATCAACATACACAAAATTATATCAAAATTTAGATAGATATTTTAAAAGTTCTTAAAAAACCTTTAAAAGTTATAACTAAACCCCACCTAAATCAATTATGCTAAACATATTTAAGATTATACCGATGATTAATAATAAATATTATTTTGGGTAAATATCATAGAAATTTCCAAAATTTTCTAACTATCAATTAAGTTATAAATTAGAAACTTTGTATCAAACATCTACCCTAAATTTTGCCTATTTACAATTTTTTTTTTATAATTAATATGAATGCTAACCAAGAAAAAAGAAAAGAATATGGAAAATTAAATTAAAAAAATAAAACAATTCTTAAATAAAATTCATTTAAAATGTATAATTAAAAATATCATGGTTTTGATTAAAAAAAATAAAATACGGATAAAACCAAATTAACACATGAAGATAATTTATTTGAAAAACCAAAAAACAAATTGTGAGCGAAAAAGAAACAATAAAAAAAAAATTATTTAATAAAAAATATTTTTAAGAAGTACACAACTAAAATAAATATAGAAACCTAACTTCTCTTCTTCTTCTTTTTTGTTTGATGAAATATAGAAACCTAACTTAAAAATTTAAGTTAAATTGGAAATAAACATGCAGAAGTAAATAAAAATCTAAAATAAACTTTAAAACTTATTATAATTGAAAGGGATAGAAAATAAAATTATAAACTAAAAAGGTAATGGTAATAATTTTTTTATTAACTTTAAAATATCATTACTATTTTTATAAATCAATTTCTAGTGTGTTTTTTTTTTTAAATTTAAATAGTTTTCTTAACAATATAATAATTTATTTACCATCAAATTTTTTGAGTTGTTCAAAAAGTATCATCAAATTTTAGTTTATTACTTTCATAATATTAAACTTTACAAATGTTGCAAAAATACAATCAAATTTTTTTTTATTACTTTTATATTATTAAATTTTACAATTTTTATTAAAATACCTTCGACGTACCTGTAACTTGCCGTTAATTTTCATTAACTGATTAATGTCGATGACATTTTTGTAACATTTTTTAAAGTTTAATGATTTGAAAGAAACCAAAAAAATTTTGACGATATTTTTGTAACATTTGTAAAATTTAATGGTATTAAAGTAAAAAATCAAAGTTCAATAGTATTTTTGTAACAACCTCAAAAGTTTGATGGTAAAAAAATCTATTTACTCTAAATAATATTACACTATTTTTTCCAAATTAAACTATAATTCTAAATAAAATTAAATTTATTTTTATTAATTCAATTTAGTTCAAATTCTATACAAAATTTAGTAACTTTTTGTTTTAGTATATTCAAAAAAATTATTTAAAATCTAGTAACAGATGGTTTTTTTATTTCTTTTTGTTGAGGTGATTATAATGAAGATTTAAATAGTTGATTAAATTGCAAAGTTGATTTCCAATTTTATTCTAGATAGATTAAATGGCTAAGGTATGTTAGAATGAATCTAATGGCTCAAATTATGAGATGTATGTCCAAATGTAAGAAGGATCCAATTTAAGAAGATAATAAAACAATTTAATACTCAGTACAATAAAAATAAGAGTTTTATAAATAATTTTTATTTTATTTTATAAAATGTATCTATAAATAATTTAATTATATTTTCTAACAAAATAATGAAAATAATATAAATATAATTTAAATGTTATTTTTCATAGACATTAAAAATAGCAAAAATAAATTAAAATTACTGTTATTTAAAAAAAAAAACTATGACTAATCCACTCATAATTAGACTCAAACTTCAAACATTTTTTTATGTCCAAAAAACTATGTGCAGCAATTGAGTTACAAGTTAATCAGTTATTAATGAGTTCTAGATTTAAAAGACAGCAAATATAATTTCTTTCCTCTAAGATCTTAATATTTAACTGAAGTCTCATAGCTGTCATTACAATAAATATATGATAATTTTTTACCTCTATTGATTTTATTATTATCACAACAAAATATATAAAATATTTATTTTATTTATATTATTAATTAAATTTTAATGATACTATTAATAAAATAATTATTAATAAATTATTATTGTGATAATAATTTAAATTATTTTTTAAAATATTCTTAATTTAAGGAGAAAAAGTGTTATTTAGACTAGACTTAATATAAGTTAAAACTTCACCTTCGCGGCGGTCCAATTTTGCTAAAAACGGCAAAGCTTTATTGGCTTAAATAATTGAATAATTACATGATTAATAGAATAATGGGAAGTACTTAGCTACTTTAATTTACTAGTTATTGAATGATATATATAAGTTTATTATCTCTTGTAAAAGGATTACTAAAATCAGTATACAAATTTTAGGCCAAGTTTTGGGGGGATAAAATTAACATTTAAAACAATATTTATATTATTTGCTTAAATAATAAAAATTTAAATAATTATTTTTTTATTGATAATTACACCTAGTCAATCTTCTTAAAAATATTTTTAATATTTAATTTATTTATTATTTTAAGTTAGAAATTATTTATTTAAAAATACAATTAGTGTTGTAGATAATATAAATTTAAACATAATCAATTATGTACATATGGTTGTATGAAAATAAAATAAATAATTATAAATTGAAGATTTAAACCATAAATTTTTCAAATTTTTTAATTAAATAATTTCTTGCTTAAAATAATAAGTAAATAAAAATTAAATATTGAAGAGATATTGTTGACATTGTTTGTTGTAAACTATAAATTATAGCATCGCTATGAATAAAAAATAGTTATCCAAATATTTACTAACATAATGTTTGGTATAATAAAATAAATACTTTTTTAAAATGCCAATTTTATTGTTGAAAATTTGGCTTAAAATTTTCATGCCTACTTTAGTATTCTTTTTACAATAAATAATGGACTTATATTATTTTATCAAAAAATTAGCAAATTAAAGTACATTTTTGCCATAAATAGCTACCTTTAAATTTTTTTAAAAAAATATTTAATAATCTTAGTGGAATAAATTTAGACATTGAATGAAAACTATTTTTTTAAATAATTAAAATATATTAATTAAATAATTACAAATTTTAAAAAGTGTGAAGGGTCCAATTATTGAGCTACACCTCCAATTAATTCTTGTTCAAGGAAAAACGATTCCACAAATCTGGTTGGTTAAAGGTCGGTCAATATATCAAATAAAAAAATAAAAGAAGAAGAAGAAGAAGACTGTGATGGGAAAATGGGAAAAACTTCTTAAAAGTCTTATATTTGATAAAGACATGCACAGAGCATTTATAAGTTATAAAAATTACATTTAAGTTTTTTTCTTTTTATATAACACATTTGCAAAAATGTTTACAAGCAACGAGATTTAAATTAACGTCTTTAATTTGTCAATTAAAATCGAATGTTTTTACATTACAAGGCAAGTGACCGGTACATTTAAGTTAAAAAAAAGTTTCATACATGTTAAATTCTTTTTAGATAAATAATAAATTAATATCTTTTAAAATTTGTAATTATAAAAATAATATTTTTATATCTAATTCATATATTTTTAATATTATAAAAATTTAGCCTATTATTTAAATTAATTTACAAAAATTTAGGCTAATTTAATATTAAATTTCGTCTAACTCGATACCAATCAATTTTATTAGAGCGTTATTTTTATTATTATAAATTTTATAAGTATTATTATTTGTTATTTCAAAGAACTATGGACTAATATGATAAATTTTCCTAAAGTTAATGTACTAGTAATATTTTAATTAAAGGTTGTGATACTTTGAATCTTTGTAAAAGACTAAAAGTTACAGGACCTAGAGGCTCAAAACCTAAAGAAGTCTCTTCATCTATAGAATTGTAGGAAATGTTATTTATTATAATATATTCTTCATTAATTATATATTTTTTTAATAAATATTTATAATTTTTAAAAATTTAAAATAACATATCATTTTTATTTAAAATATAATGAATAATTTCTCATAATTGCAAACACATTGATACTTTATTGACAGTTACGAGGACCACTAACTACTAAGTATCTCTACTTGAATTTTTTTTTTTTTCTAGTTTAGAAATTGTGACATGAGAAAAACTTAAATTATTCTGACCTTTTAATTTTTAGTAATTAACACTTTTTTATCGTTTATATTAATCCCTTTATTTATATTTATCGATTTCATAATATTCACAATTTTTATACTATTATAATATAAAAAAATTCTCTTCGGCTTGAGTCTGTAAATGGAGATTAGTCGAAGAAAAAATGCTTTCTGTCCATCGATACTGCATAATTGGTAGCCAATTATTTGTGAGTGATCAGTGTTAGGAGTGGACATTTTTTTTCTTAAAAAATCGACCAACTAATTTGAGTATAGGTCCCAATTGAGTCTATTTTTTTTTTTTTGAGGTTGGTTGATTCGGTAAATTCAAAATATTAAAAAACCTACCTTGTCGGTTCGGTTGTAAGTCCGTCAAAAATAAAAACCGATAAAATCGAATCTACCTATATTTTTATATATAAATATATATTTTAAATATTTTTAAATATTATATAATAAATTTTATAAAAAATAAAATAAAATGAAGTATTCATTAATATTATACAAATATATAATGTGAACGTCTTAAACAAATATTTAGCATGTGGAATCATGATTTTAAATTTAGGAGGGTGAGTAGTGAAGCGTCAAACATGAAGTGTCAATAATGAGATATCATTCCTATATAACACGTATTGATAGCTTTAAATTTATCAAGTATTAGATATGAGCAAGGATAATAGTTCTTATAACCGATAGTAACACATTTGTATGCTCTGGTTTTAAAAAAAAAGTGTTTGTATGTGTAAAATATTGTTTCTATTTTTCATTACATTTTTTATTATAATAATAATTTTAAAGTAAAATTATAGGTCTAAAACCGTCAAACTAACTTCCCTCAAACTGACATTGTAGGTTGGCTTAAAGGTTAATTTTTTAGGAGTTATAGGTCGACTAAGGTTTTGAATTTTTTAAAACCGTCAAGATAAGGTCGGCTTATAAAATGACTTAATAGTAGACCTATCAGACTTACGCCCACCCTTAATCAGTGTAATTAGGAGTTTTATTTAGAGAGAGCACCATATAAATTAAGAGTAAATTTTTTACTCGTAATCTGAGTGATTGTATAGCTCAGTAATATCAAAAAAAAAAAATAATTGTGAGACATGTAAGTATATAGTAAAAGTTTAATTTATTTTAAAAAAATTAAGAATAAATGTAACAATATAAAATAAAAGATCAAATTTATAGTTTCTTTAAAAAGTCATAGAAGAAACAATTAGGGATAGAATTTGTGAACAAATATTAAAAAAAAAATAATAATAGTTATATTGTAGCAAAAAAAGCCAAATTAAATTTTACATAATTGAATTTAATTTAGTATTAAAAAGCTATTAATTTAAATAAAAATAAGGAACGAAGAATAATCTAAAAATATGATTATATGAATTTTTTTTATTTTTTTAAAATATAAAAAGTATTTATATAGTTAAAAAGTGTTATTTGTTTTAACCTTACTTTTTATTTGTGAAAATGATTCAAATTAAAATATTTTTGATAAAAAAATTATTTTGTACTCTATATCTATAGATAGTGATTATTGTTGTTTTAAGTGTTCAAAATTTAAAAATACATTAAACATAGAAATTTTTTAACTAAAATAAAAGTGAAAAGAAAATTTAGTAATTTTATTATCTATTATGTATTTTATATAAAAACATGAGATATAAAATAATATTTGATATAAAGATTCATAAAATTTCTCACAACTTAAAATATATTGCATGTTTGAAAAAAAAAATTCATAATATACACCAATTAAATTTTATACTAAAAAATATTAAAAATACAAGCAAAAGACACTTGCTCTTAGAAGACACGTGCCTTTGTGAGTAACCACACAATTATTCGCAAATTTTATCTTTTTAATTTATTATTTAATAAATTATTAATATATTCCTTAATATATATGACATTTTGAGCAACAACAATTTATTGCTTTGTAACGAGAGTCGATCGATTAGATAATACATATAAATCAAATTAGAGATAAAAGAGTGCATAAGAAATTAACAATCATTATAAGAAACCGGAATGATAATAATACTTTAATTATATGTTCTTTATTGTAGAATACATAAACTATGAAAATTAAAGATGGTATTGAAATTTCGTTTTATGAAGTTGTGAAAAAGAATAAATACCGAAAGAGTATGAAAATAATTAATAAAAATAGCTCTTAAACTTTTAGAACTTATTTTATTTTACCGTATTATTCTTAAAAAGTAATTAAAAGAATAAAAATGACACTATTTTCATTCATTTCTTTTATTACTAGTAAAAATCTCTTAATTTATATATTACAAATATAGTAATCATAACTAATTCTTATTAAATACAATTAAATTTAAATATACTTATTAATAATATTATAGAACATCATTTAAGATTCAATTCTAAAGCATATAATATAATGCTAGGATCATATAAATTTATTAATACTAATTATAATATAATACTGGACTAAATTTTCTTGAAAACATAACTATTTTTTTCTTCGTACCATAACTAATATGCAAATTATTTGGCCACGATTCATACCATATGCAAATTTATGTACTCTAAAATCACATAAATTTACGTTCATATTAAATTTGATGTAAAATAGTTAAAAGTTTTTAAAAAATAATAATATTTTTATTTTAAAAAAATCATTTAGTTACTCTCACAAAATAATTAATATAAATATAAATTTAAGTGTAATTTAGTTTTTTATAACTAAATTTAAGTACAAATTTATATATTTTTAATAGTTTCTTTATTTGAAACAAAAAAGAAGTTAATATTATGTAAATTTATATTTATTTTTATATAACAACATCTCCTATTATATTATGTATTAAAATTATTTTTAAAATTTAAAAAAATGATTTATTAATCTAGATAATATCAATACATGTTATAATATAAAATATATTTATCTATAATTTTAATATATATAAATGTCTAAATCACATCAGACATTTTTTGGACGAAATAAAAATAATTTATATTTTTAAACTATTAATATTAGTTGATTTAGTATTATATTAAATAAAAATTCTACACATAATAATAAAATAAAAATTATATCTTAAAACTCTATTTATATGATGATAATTATATTCAATAATTATTTTATTTTGAATTAATTTAAAATATAAAAAATTAATTTTATATTTATTTTAAATATAATATAAAAATTAATTAAAAATAAAAATAAGAAAAATAATATAGTATTTTTAATTATTTAGTACAAAAATATATAAAAATTTATGTTTCATCAATAGAATCGTAGAGATCAATGTGGGGACGTCTTTATGGTGTGACCCACGAGCTCGTATGAGATTTTCGTAAATGTGGACTTCCACTATACCCAAGTGGAACCCACTTCGAGGAGTTTTTATTGACTTATTGTAACGTTCTCGACGTTTAGTACGGTTGTGCGTAGAATTAATGGTGATAATCGTATCGTATTAATTGTATTTATATTGTATTTATTTTGTATTATTTATATTGATATTGGATTTATTTCGTATTATTTGTGTCAAATTTTCGTATCAATTGATACATGAAAAAATTTATTCGATTTTTTTTGCATTATTTATTTATAATAAAAAAAAATAACAAAATTTTTAAAAGTATAAAAAAATTATTGATTAATTTTTACTAAAAAATTTATATGTTATCACGTTCTATTTGTGTTATCAAATCGTATAAAAAATTATTATACAGTAGCATGGCTACGGCTATAAATCACCCTTCACCTTTGTCCCTTCTCCTTCAACCCGCCATACACATACATATTCCCTCTTTCTCTCTTCTTTTCTGTCTCTATTCTTTACAAGCCTCTCATACTATTATCTGAATTTACATTTAAATCCTCTGTTTTCCAATCCTTGACCAAGTTCCTCTATTCTTACACAGCGTGCTGTGCATATCCTCCGTTTCTTCACTTACTTTCTCAAATCTAAAGGTATTTCTTTAGAGAAAACTTTTGATTTTTATAATGGGTTTGCTTTGATTTTGGATTTGGTGAGCATAATTGAGTAATATATATAGGAAAATTTGATATACGGATTAAAACATGACGTGGGTTTGATTTTGCAGTGAATACCAAATATGACGAAACTGAATGTGGTAGTTTCCGATACAAAATCTGCAATCAAAATGGCGATTGGTGTTGTTGTATCGAACTTATCGATTTTCACTACAGAAACTGCAAAACCACCTTCAGCAACTAGTGGGTACA
This sequence comes from Elaeagnus macrophylla, assembly GCA_029378325.1. Lineage (NCBI taxonomy): Eukaryota > Viridiplantae > Streptophyta > Magnoliopsida > Rosales > Elaeagnaceae > Elaeagnus > Elaeagnus macrophylla. The sequence goes on from CM055641.1 coordinate 35,966,110, forward strand.
TCTCCATTTCAAGAAAGAAGTTGTTGAAGAACCTTGAGATTCATGGAGGAGCAAGAATCAACTCTTGGGTAGATTCAATGAGAGCCTCATCCCCCACACACCCCAAATCTATACCTTCTTTAACCGATGAACAAAGTTGTTGGATCGTAAGAGCTCAGCTACCTCCATTGAAGTTTTTGCAACTTTCTTCCTAGAGCAAAAACATAAATATGATTCCCAAAATGAATTTGATTTTTTCTTTTTTAAATAACTTTTAAACACTCGCACGTATAGAACGATGGTTTCGAACTGATGCGCTTTAAGTGTGCAGTAGCATATTCCATTTCAGTACAAAACAATTGGAAAAATGAAATTGATTTTTTAACCTCTGCAATATTTCTTGAAACAGCTTGATCATCCATCTGCCTTAGATATGTTTCAACAAATTATAGATGCTTCAAAAGGAAAGCAAATAGTTGTGTTCCTGGACTATGATGGAACTCTTTCCCCAATAGTTGAAGACCCAGATCGAGCTTTTATGTCTGATGCAGTTAGTTTCATTACTCATCTAGCCTTCTTTTTCTGCAATTTCTGACTTTACCTTTCTAAAATCTTCTCACTTGGTTTTGTTAAAACCAGATGAGAAGAACTGTAAAGAAACTTGCTAGGTGTTTCCCTACTGCTATAGTGAGTGGAAGATGTAGAGATAAGGTACATTATTTTAATCGTATACTATGTATGCATTAGCTTTGTAGAAATTCACAATAGTTTTGCGAATTTCACAATATAAGCTTACGAATTTCGACTACAAAACTTTATAACCACGTTATACATTCGAGTGCGTGTAACCCTACATAATATATTTACACAGGCGTGTAACTGAAATTTGAATACATACCTTGTGAAATTTGGAAAACTCGAATTTTCATTTTCCTTATGTTAATTTGCTCGTTCTTAATATTTATTGCTTTTATTGCTCTATAGGTGTATAATTTTGTACGATTGGCTGAGCTGTACTATGCTGGAAGTCATGGTATGGACATTAAAGGACCAGCAAAAGGTTCCAAATACAAGAAAGTCAGTAAATTGTATATAATAATACTAATACTACCTCACCCAGAGTGGAGTCGCATCCTTTGCTCTTGTTAGAACTTAACAAGTTTACTTTGTTTCTTTGCTCTTCAGGGTAGTGAAAGTGTTATTTTCCAACCAGCCAGCGAATTTCTTTCAATGATAGATGAGGTTTGTCTTGTTTTTAATACTTTCTTTTATCATGAAACGTGGATGTTAAGATATAATTTTACAAAAATATTGAAGATACTATTATTGTGGACGGAAATTTTGAAAAAAATCACGAAAGCTATGAAAAATATATAAAAGATACAAATTTTGTTATAAAACTTTATAAAACATCAAAATAATCAATTACTTATATTTTAAACTAAATTTTTTATTTAATACTTATAATATTTATAGTAATCAATAAATTGACCGATTAATTAATATATTATATAATAAAATATATAATTTTTTTGGTAAAATATCGTAGAATAAGTAATTAAAAAGTTTGAATTAATTAAATAAAATATTTAATTGTATTAACTACTATAAATAGATAATTATTGATAGCATAAAAAGAAATTTAATTGATTATTTATTTTTTAAAAGTACAAGGACATAATAAGCCTTATCTTTCAATACAATTTATATATTTTAAGTTATAATATTAATATAAAATAATAGAATATATTCTCTTCTTTATTATAATTTATCATTTTCTAGCTGTAAAAGTGAGAAAAAAATTATGATGGAAAGATTGATAAGAAAGAAGAAGAAAGAGAAAAGAATCAATAGTTATATTTTTGACATTTTAGTGACAATATCTAAAATATTTATGATATTTTAAAAACAAAAAAGTAAAAGACATTTAAACGATAGTTTAACTACAACGATATTTTGACGATATTCTCGAACTTCTTGTGATATTTTAGCTAAAAGATATGAATATCACGTTTGAATATCGAGATATATAAAATAGAGACATTGTGACTACGATATTATCGAAAATTTCATCATTGCCATTTATTTAGACATTGTGGACCAAAAAACAGTCAAAGACTTCAGCTCCTTTTTTGTACATCTTTTAGATTTACCAACAATTGGTTGAGAAAACTAAAGACATTCCAGGTGCAAAGGTGGAGAACAACAAGTTTTGTGTCTCTGTGCATTTTCGTTGTGTGGTTGAAAAGGTATACATGAATATATCATTTTAAGTTATTATCAAATTATTATTTTTCTAAATTAATATTTAATAATTTGACTAAAAAATAGAAATGGGGTAAACTTGCCCAACAAGTCAAATCAGTATTAAAGGAGTATCCAAAGCTTAGACTCACCCAAGGAAGGAAAGTGTTAGAAATTCGTCCAACTATCAAATGGGACAAAGGAAAAGCTCTTGAATTTTTGTTGGAGTCACTTGGTGAGTGGTATTTCATTGAATACTATTATTTCTTTTTAGGTGTATAGGAGCCCTTTAACTTTTAGTTGTTAAATCTGATATTTTTTAATAGGATTGGAACTAGGGAGTTCCACGAAAACATGTCAAGTCTTTACTAATAGTATCATAAGTCAAATTTTTTTTTTTTTTTATATAAAAATTATAAATCTCAATTTGGTCTTATTAAATAGTATATATTCAAATTTGTTCACAAAGTCAATTATTTTAGGCCCCTCTATCGGTTAATGGTAACATGTATTCCAAATTCCAACAATCTATTATTTTATTTTCTTAAAGTAATAACAAAATTAAAGTTCTACTTTATGAGTAGTTATTTTGTCACTAACATTTTTTAATCTATTTGAATAGGTTATGCAAATTGCAGAGATGTTTTTCCTGTTTACATTGGTGATGATAGAACAGATGAAGATGCATTCAAGGTTATCCAAAGTTTTGACGAAAATATTTGTTTTTAGCCACAAGAATCATTCAATTATCTCAAAGTTTTCTTTTTCACTCTTTTAGATATTAAGGGACAGAGAACAAGGCTTTGGCATTCTTGTATCTAAGTTTCCAAAGGAGACAAATGCATCTTACTCTTTACAGGAACCTACACAGGTAATTACTGCCTGAAAGCTAAAGCAATTGTTGTATTTATTATTATTGTAATTTGTTTGAACTATTTTTTTTTTCTTTTCAGGTCATGAACTTCCTGCAAAAGTTAGTTGAGTGGAAACGACAATCTCTAAGAGGACATGCCATGCTGTGAATTACAGATGACTATATAGATAAAGGGTAAATAGCATTAGTAGTTCCGTAGCTTTGGGCAGATGAGCAGTTTAGTATCATAGTTTTTAATTAGAGCAATTTAGTCTCGTATATTTATAATAAGATACACTTAAGTTTTAAAAGTTTCAAAAAAAAAAAAAAAAGAGGACTGAATTGCTCTTTTTATACCAAAGTTATGAGACAAAAATGCATGTTTTACGAAGCTAGCCATAAAACTAAATTGTTCATATTTTCTAAAGCTATGAGACTGTTAGTGCTTCTCACCTAGAGATAAAGTATATGTCCACTTTTCTAAAATATGTTTTTAGGGTGGATGAAGGATGTTTATAAGTTATTACCCGTGGATTAAGAAGGGCATTTATGTAACTAAAAGGACAAGAAAGAATTAGGCTTGTACATTTCGTAAACTTACTTTGTACAAGGAAAAAAGTACTTAACTTTTAATATACTTACATACTTATCTTTACTACATATACATGTATCTTTCTCTCCTACTCGTGTGCAATCATGGTACAATTTTATTTTTCATAAAAGTTACTCTAAATTAAAGTTATTTCAAATTTAGCCCAGCTATGGGAATGAGATTTCTAAAGTCACTATTAAGTGGGCCAAATCTAAAGCGAGACTCGACTTACAACCTCAAAATTATGACATGATTACTACTATGTTAGTGGGTGATGGACAAACAAATATTTTACAATCAAGTTGCCAATGAAGCTAATTTTTGGCTAAATAACGAGGCACCCAAACAAACTTTTTTTAACACAAACATACTCATACTTTAAACTCGATAAAATAAATCGAAAATCTTAACTCGTAAGACTCATAGGGACCTAAGAATCCTTCGTTTCACCCTTTGCGTTAGGGTTTCGAATTGGGATTTCTTCAATTTTTTCATCGATTCAGTTTCCTCCAACTAATTGTTTCTTCGATTTGTTTTAAGATTATTGATTGATTGCCCTTTTGGTTTGCTGATTGACCTTTTGGTTTGCTGATTGACTGCCCCTCTGGTTTGCAGATTCTGGTTCGGCTCGAACTCGGCTTCGTTTCGAATTGGGTTAACCGTACACTCTTCATTGTCCATCATCATTGAGAACACCTTACCTTAATCAGAATCCCCAACTTCATTATCGCACCTATACTCCATCTGATTTACAGAACACTGATCACTTACACCAACTAATCTCAAAGCCTGGTTTTTCGCACAACACTCTTCATTACTTTGGGTCAGCTCGAACTCGGTTTCGTTTCGAATTGGGTTAGCCGTACACTCTTCATTGTCCATCATCATTGCGATCCCCTTATCTAAATCAGATTTACAGATCACTGATCAATTACAACAGCTAATCTCAAAGTTTGGTTCATCGTGCAAATCCTTCACGCCTAAGAGATACACTGCAATCATTTCGACTCATCACACGCTAATTAACAAGTTTTTCCCATCTGTCTTCTCTCTGGATATGAAACGTTTTCCAGGTTCCAATATCGAAATCAACAGGTTCAAGATGGATACTCAAAAGCCCGCCCAATTTCGGCTCATAAATATTGCAAGTTACATACTTTCTGCCCAACTCTTCAAAAAACCAAAAAAAATCATAACTTTTCATCTAACTACTTCAGCTCATTTTCATTTCCCAATGGCTACCAATTCGAATGGAGTAACTGAGAAGGACATTGGTGAATTAGTGGAGAAAACTCGCCAATTAACCTGTGAAATTCCTTTCCTAGATTTGGATGAAAATACAGAAGAAACACAACTCGCAGCTTCCAAAATGTTAGTTGGCAAAGTCCTTTCTCACAATCCAATTAAGAAAAACCAAGTCGTCTCTGCCATCCATAAAGCTTGGGACACTAAGGGTGCGGTATTAGTAGCTACAAAGGATTACAGACAAAACATATTCTCTTTCTCATTTGAGACACTTGAAGAACGTGATTCTGTCTGGGACCGTCGCATATGGCATGTCAATGGTGCTTTACTGGTACTTCGAGAATGGGATCCAAAACTTACAATAACAGAACTAAAATTTGAAACTGCAACCTTTTGGATTCAGGCACATGGCCTCCACCTCGCAGGTATGAGAATGTCCAATGCTAAAAAATTTGCTGATCTTGCAGGTACATTTGTCCAACCTGATTACTTGGATGCTGATTCCTCCATGGTTCGCAACTACCTTCGCTTTCGAACTGATATTGATCTCAGCAAACCTCTAACTACTGGTTGCCTCATTCCACGACGTAATGTGGATAACACTCTTCTCAAAGCTCATATATGGGTGGAATTCAAGTATGAACGACTGCCTGACTTCTGTGTCAAATGTGGATTATTATCTCATGCCACTTACAACTGCAATCTGAAATCACCCATGCAATTCCAAGTCTCTGATTCCAAGACCATTCTGTTATTTGGAGATTGGATTCGTGCCACCCACGAGTTGCTGTCACCCATGTCGCTTTACTGGTCTTCAATCAACTCAGAATCTCAACAACGTCCTCTCAATACAGCTGATCAGCCTATCTCACACAACTTACCTCCTCGCACTACAGGTCTAACACCCTTTAACAGGACCACAAATCCTACAGTTTCTGAACAGCCTATTTCGGAATCAGTAGAAATGAAAGAAAAATTTTCAGTCAAAGCTAGCCGCTTACATGCTGAGGTACAAGAACTCCTGCAAATGATCCATGTGCTGAACCTAGTTAGCTTTGCTGCTTACTTCAATGAGTGGTACTTTCGGCTAAGTGCAGAACCTCTTGACATGAACCTGAGATTTAAGATGATTGCTCATGAAATTGGCATTGACATCGAAGTTGACATGGCACGAAACTGGTTTAATTTTCAGACCTCTCAGATATTTTACATCGCCCAGGAAGTTCATAACGACACTTGCTACATGCCATCAGAATTCTCTTCTCAAATTCTCTATGAACTTTTCAAATTCCACAAGAAATTCAACCAGCAGCTGCCAACTCCAACACCTTCTGTTCCAATGCATATGCACGACAGCCCCAATCGCAATGAAGTTTGGTCTCCCTCAACTGCTTTGAAGTCTCCTCCATCTGTTAACTCTTCCACACATCTACCTCGCAGATCCACACGACGAAGAAACAACAAGTTAAAGTCTACTGAAAACAATGCTAGTCTTATTGGGAAACCTATTAGAAAGCGCAAGGCGCTGACTTCAATTTGGAATGACCCCAAAAAATTTTTTGTTGGTAATTCATCCCAGCACACAGAGTCTACAAACTCCACCTCTTTAATTTGTTTGAATGACCAGTTCAAGTCTGATTTTGCTACACCACTTATGACTGATGAAAATCTTGCTAAAGGCGGGGAGGCAGCCTCAAATTTGCCCCCCTCGGAATCATGAAGCTGTTAAGTTGGAATGGCCGGGGTCTGGGGAGACCTCGTGCCAAAAGAGCTCTGCGTTACCTAATACGCAGAAACAAACCTGATGTTCTGTGGCTAATGGAATCAAAGTTGAGCGCTGAAGCCTCTGTTTTGTTACAAACCTACCTTGGTTTCTCACATAGCCAAGTCATACCGGCTGAAAGAAACAAGGGAGGTTATCTTTTGTTATGGAATGACTCCTATGATTTGCAGATAACTGTAGTGGGTACTAGCTATGTATGCTTTGATCTTAATCTTGCAGGAAACTTAAATAATACAATCTGCTTTTGTTGTGTGTATATTCCTCCTTATCATATTTTTAAACAGCAGACTTGGCATAATCTAACAAATTTCATCAATCACCAAACCAAACCTTGGGCACTAATTGGAGACTTAAACAACATAATCAAGCAATCTGAGAAATCTGGAGGTTTGATCTTCCAACCCCATCACAATAATCCTCTGCAACAATTTATTATGTCCAATAATGCAATTGACATTGGAAGCTCTGGCACTCGGTTTACTTGGTGTAACAACAGAAATTCTTCAGACAGAATAATGCAAAGACTTGATAGAGTTTTAACATCTGCAGACTGGATTACACAATTCCCAAAAGCACAGGTCTTAAATCTTCCCAAATTCACTTCAGACCATAATCCAATCATCTTGCATACAAATGGTATTCGAGAACCTTACAGAATCAGACCTTTTCGATTTATGGCCATGTGGTATAGAGATTCTCATTGTCAAACAGTAATACAGGATACTTGGAATTCATTTCCTCCTTATACGGACCTCTCATCCAGACTGCAATCACTGTCTTCCAAGTTAAATATCTGGAATAGAGAACACTTTGGTTTTGTACAGCAGAAGATAAATACATTGGAACACAAACTCAAATTCTTACAATCTTGTCCGTTGGATGACAATCAAATACAAACAGAGCAACAATTACAAGAGCAATTGAATGAACAACTAGAGAGACAAGACTCTTTATGGAAGCAAAAATCAAGAGAACTATGGCTCACTGATGGAGACCGCAACACTAAATTTTTTCATACATCCACGATCCTTCACAGGCGGTCTAATCATATTCCTCTTTTAAAGTCAGAAAATGGCGAACTAACTTGGAACAGAGCTAGCATAGAAACTGCTTTCTCTAGTTACTTCAAAACTTTGTTTTCTACCACTTCCACTGCCATCGGAGAAGACATTCAAGAGTTATTTCCTGCTGTAATCACCTCCCAACAAAATGATCACATTGCAAGTATACCTTCACCAAAAGAAATAAAAGCGGCCTTATGGGACATGCATGCTCACAAAGCTCCTGGACCTGATGGTTACACTGTTTTATTTTATAAACAGAGTTGGGACTTCATTGGCACAAATGTTATCAGAGAAATTCAGCAATTTTTTATTACTGGCATACTCAATCCCATTTGGAATCACACTTACATTACACTCATATCCAAAGTCCAGAATCCCATCCAGGTAACAGATTATCGCCCCATCAGCTTATGCAATGTAAACTACAAAATCATTGCACGCATTCTAGTTAAAAGACTAAGATCTTACCTTTCTGAACACATCTCCCCTTACCAAGCAGCTTTTATCCCTGGCCGTTGGATCGCAAAAAATACAATCTTAGCCCATGAAATAGCACATAAGATCCATCGAAAAACAAGAGGAAAAGAGGGATTAATGGGAATCAAACTGGACATGAAGAAAGCGTATGATCAGGTTGAATGGAACTTCTTACTACACATAATGAATCAAATGGGTTTCTCACATAAAGTCTGTAATCTCATTAATCAATGCATCTCCACCGTATCTTTTTCCATCTTGATTAATGGTGCACCACATGATCATATACAACCACAAAGAGGGCTCCGACAGGGTGATCCCCTTTCTCCTTATTTGTTCCTGATGGTAACTGAATGCTTATCCCGAATGCTGCTTCAAGCGGAACGTCAACACCTACTCTCTGGCATAAAACTGAATCCAGCTGCCCCTGCCATCTCACATCTACTATATGCCGATGATATTCTTATATTTCTGAAAGGTTCAGAGTTGGCAGCTCATCACACAAAAAGGCTATTGGATACTTATTGCTCTTGGTCTGGTCAACAGATAAACTACCAAAAATCCGCTATTTTTTTCTCAAAAAACACGGATACTGCTCAACAGATTCTGATCAGTCACACTTTATCTGTTTCACACATGGTTGATAACATCAAATATCTGGGTCATTCACTTCCGATTGGGCGGAAAAAAACTACAGAATTCAATAGTCTTTTAGAAAGAATACAACACAAACTTAACAGCTGGAAATCCAAGTTACTGTCACAAGCCGGAAAAATGACCCTTATCACATCTGTGGTGCAGAATTTACCGATCTATTCCATGAGCACTTTCAGAATCCCTATCAATGTTTGTCACAATGCGGATTCTATAATTAAGAGATTCTGGTGGGCTAACAATCCTCAAGCGAAACACTACTTTTCACCGTTACATTGGGACAAGCTGTGCATACCTAAAACAGTGGGTGGTTTGGGGTTTCGAAAAATGGAAGATTTTAACAAGGCTTTACTCTCCAAAGTCGCTTGGCAAATGATTACCAAGCCTGAGAAATTGTGGGTCACAGTACTTAAAGCAAAATACCTTCCCAATCAACATTTCCTCGATACCAAACAAAGATCTAGTGATTCCTACATCTGGAAGGGAATTTTATGGGCAAGAACACTAGTAGAAGCAGGCAGTTATTGGCATTTGGGAAATGGTCAGAACTTCAATTTTAAACAGGATGCTTGGATACCGGGACTTCCCTACCAGAAGATTCCTGCCCAAGCCTTACAAAACATACAACTTCTAAATCACATCACTGATCTTTGTTACTGGCAACATTTTTGGATATGGGATCACCACAAAATAAGCACTCTTCTTGGATCAAACTTAGTTCCCCTCATTCTCAACATCAATCCCCCTTCCAATAATCCTGATGAAATCAAATGGTATGGCTCTGGACAAGGAATGTACTCAGTAAAAGATGCATATTGGACCCAAATATCTCCTCGACTTTCCCCACTCTCACACTCTCAAATTTGGGGGCAAATTTGGAAAGCAAAAATTCATGAACGACACAAACTTTTTCTGTGGAAAATTGTAAACAACTGTCTTAGTACAAAGAAAAATATTTCCAAGTTTAAACCTCTAGATGATCTCCTCTGCCCACTATGCCATAATGAACCGGAGGACTCTCATCATCTCTTCCTCAAGTGCGATTTCATTCGTTCTTGGTGGTTAACCTGGAAATGGAATATCAGGTGGGAATTCTTGGAAAAACTTGATATCTTCACTTACATAACCTTTGTGCTAAACCCTCCCAAGAAATGGCTGCCAATTCACATCAGTGCCAAGGAATTCACTTTAGTATCAACAATAATGATGGAGCAAATATGGTGGCTGAGAAATGAAGTCCTATTTAAAAACCGGGTCTTAAATCCACAGCAAATTATCCACAGACTTCAACATCGCATTGCAGAATTCAGATATAAAATAGTCCCTCTTTGGACTAGGGAATCTGCAATTGGGGAATCCATAGCCATCCCTCATACATGGCAACCTCCACCTCATAATGCCATCAAAGTCAATTTTGATGCTGCTTGGAACAATGGGACTGCTGGCTTGGGTTTCATCACCACAGATAGTTATGGCCGTACAACTCATGCCTGGGTAGATTTCAGAAATGCTGCTAGTAGTGAAGAAGCTGAAGCTCTCGCCTTTTCTGCCGCCTTTAACTACTTGAAACAATTTTCAAATCAACCAGTCTATCTAGAAGGTGATAATCAAATTGTAATTCAAGCTCTACTCGAAGAAAACTGGCACAATATCCTTCCCACTACAAAACAAATTTTATTGGATATGAATCAACATCTCTCTTGCTTTAACATGATCTCAATCCGCTGGATTCCTCGAGACCTTAATTATCGAGCACATCAACTGATACAATGGGCTTCCAATAATAACAGAGTAGGCGACATCTTATTATCTCTCCTACCTGCTGACTTGGCTGGATACTCTTAAAAGACACAAGAGTCCCCTCCTATAGACTATGTCTCACGACTTTAAGTCTATTCAGATTAGCAAAAAAAAAAAAAAAAACTCGATAAAATATGTCTTAAAACACAAAATGACTGATTGATTTGTTTAAATTTGTTCCACTGACCAGCCTTCTATGATGAAAACTACATGCATCCATAATTGGGTGTGACAACACCAAAAAATGATAATTTCATTTAGCGTTTAAATATCTATTTTGAACTTATGTGCAATCGAGTTTAAAGTGGAGTAACTTTTGTGTTAAAAAAAATAAAAAAATAACACCTCTTAAAACTTATAATAATAAAAATAACACTCATTGTGTTTAAACTTATAATTTCACAATTAAAAAAATAATTGATATATTATTTTTCTTTTAACACTTATTCAATTGTAACCGAACGACGACAATTTAAACCCGTTCAATATTGAACGTTCAATATTATACTTTCAAATTGAACGTTTAATATTACACTTTCAAATTGAATGTTCAATGTTATTGGGTGCAAGTTTTGTTATTATAAGTTTTAAATGTGTTATTTTTGATAATTTTTCAAAAATTCAATTCGTTGTTTGTTAAATGAGTTATCTTTGAATGGTGGGTGTATGTAATTTATAAATATAAAATTACAAAAAATAACACCCCTAAAATTTATAATAATGAAATTAACACTTCAATAATATTCAACGTTCAATATTGAATGTTCAACATTAAACGGATCTAAATTGTCACAATTTAATTTGAACAACGTTTAATTGAATGGACGTTAAAAAAAATAATTTAAAAATTATTTTTTTAATTATAAAAATATATAATTTAAATATAAAGATATTATTTTTATTATTATAAATTTTAAATGAAGGAATACTTCCCCACCATTCTTGGAACCCTTTTGATTGAGAAAATGAAACTCGTACGTTAAACAAAAATATCCACACATGTTATTCTCTTGAATTCAATGGGGATAGTGATGTTTTTGTGTGTCATGTAGACATCAAGTTGGTCATAATCATTTCAGAAAATAAATGGGTGAAAATTGAACTCAGCCAACAAAAGAGAGGAAAGAGAACAAACTTCAGTTTTTGCTTTATATAGCTGAGATATTATAACTGATTATAATTAGGGTAAGACTGATATTCACATCACCCACCTAACTAGGCTTGGTTGTTCCTTATGCATATGTTGATGGTTAAACTTTTATTATATAAATTAGGAGTTAGCATATAATTCAATTAATTTACATAAAGTGAAAAATTCGAACTCTTCTAAAAGATCGGATGGGTTTTAAAATTATTGTCTGATTGGAAGTATATTTTATAATATACTTAAATTTGAGATATTTTATAATAATTTTTTGCATTGTCATACTTAAATATTATATATACATCTCTATTACACTAAATTACTAACTTATGTATATAGTAAAATCTAAATTTCTAAGTGTATATACATTTTATTTACGTAATTCTCAGCTATAAATATTAAATTTTGTTAGAGATGTAGATCTAAAATTAAAATATTGTTAGTTTCTGATGTTATCTATGATAGTAATAATTTATATAAGCAAGTTTCACCTCAATTCAACTTATCCCATCTAGTTTCATATCGATTTCTAGTTGAAATTTTTTAAATTCAAATTGTATCGGGTCAAATTTGAATAGGTGAAAATCATGCATTTTTAAACAATTGTTCGTCCCTAATCTGAATTCCACTGCCTATATCAATTAGCTCAATATATTGAACTGTTCTTCAATAATAATATTCCTGATTAAACGTATTTAGACCAACAATTACCAAACCTATTAATAGCATCTACTATGTTATTTTCTTATGACCTATAATTGATGCAAACATTAATCAGACTTTAGGTAGGAGAAGAAACCTAAATAAAAAATTTTCTCTTTATATTTTCATGGTTAGATGGCCGCATTTCTCTTGTTGATCTGTGTACGTGATTCCAACAATGCAGATAATTAATCTTCCATTTTCTTTATTACATATCAGAAAACTAATTATTTTAATTTTTTTTTTAGCTTTTATCTTTACCAACAAATTTTATTTGTATTAATATATTATTCTCTCTTTTGATCTGACAAAATTATTCAACTAATTTTATTTTTAATCTTTTAGTAAAAAAATATATGTTTAATTTTTTTTTCTAACACTAAAAAATAAATGTTTATATACGTTATAAGAAAAATAAACATAATTTTTTAAAAAATTAGAAATAAAATTTTATGCATAAAAAAATATATTATATTATATAATTAAATTTATATTATTTTAGCCGTACTTTTAACACTAAATAAAATTAATTTTGACAACATTGTCATGTGATAGAAAGAACTTTCCTTAATTATTGCCTTCTTTTCACACACATTGTCATATGTGATTTGATTAACGAGTTGATTTCTATTTTATGTTCAATCTACACCAAATATTATATCATTTTAAAGAATAATCATAGCACATGATGTTATAGGATGATTAAATACTAAAATGATGTTTGATTCGTTAAAAATAATATAAATTATAATTATAATAAAATTGAATATAAAAGAAATAATATTATTATTACGATATTTATTTAAGCGGTATAATCAAAATAAATAATAATATTAAATTGAAGATTATACAATTATAAATGAAGTAAAATTAAAAAATAACTTTTTTTATTACTAAAATAGATAGAATGAGCAAAAAAATCATAAATAATTATACAAATTGTGAGAAAAATATAGAACATTGAAGGCGTAATGAGGATTACCGAAGACTGCATACGTAAATGAAGATTATTGATACTGCTGTAATCCATTTACATTCTCTTACAGATTACAGTCAAACCAAACACAATAATACTCTAAATCAATACTATTACATTACAATTACTGTCAATTAATCATAGTATTTGTTATTTTTTATATTATATAATTACATAACTTACATACTTAAAAATCAAATTTCATGTCTTTAATATGTACGTATAAATTTCAGCCATAGCTGATTAACTACTAAATATGTTACTATCTCTTCTTTCACATGCATACCCCAGATCTACATACAAAACTTTTCCCATAAAAGAAGGAGAAGAAAATATAGTCTGAAGTAAAGCTATATAAATAATATGCTTTCGTATGCTTTGAAGATAACATTATGAATATTAAAAACATTATTCCTAGAAGATCTAGGAAAGAGCTGGCCAAAACTTTATTAAAAACTTTTATTATATTATTTATCAACATACCATTTCTTATTATTTGATATGATTATTTTATCTTTGATTTTAATACTTATAAATTTTGATGTATTTGACTAAGCTTCTCATTTGTTTAGATATTTTAACTAATAAATTTATTTTATATATGCATGGTGAAGAAATAAATAATTTGAAGAAACTATTGAAATGATCTGAAAAAATAAATAGTTTCTCTGATATAATTTTTTCTTAATTCGTATGAATTTGTACATTGTTTATATAGGAAAATAATAATTACTATTACAACTACTACAATGAATTTACAGCTGCTTAGTATCAATAAGTCTTTTGTGGTAGGTGCCGTTTGCAGTCGGTGAGTCGGCGCGTCGTTTGTTGAATTCAATACTCTCCCTCAAGTTAGTGCATACATGTCTTTCATGCCCAACTTGAGTGAAACTTCTGTGAATACTCGATATGAGACTGCTTTAGTGAGAATGTCAGCCAATTGATCTTCTGACTTAATTTTTGGCAATTTCAAAGAATTTTCTTCTAACTTTTCCTTAATAAAGAATCTATCAACTTCAACATGTTTTGTACGATCATGTTGAACTGGATTATGAGCAATATCACATGCTGCTTTATTGTCACAAAATAATTTAATTGATTCTTTAACAGAATATCCTAAATCATTCAAGAGAGATTGTAACCATAGAGCCTCACAAAGCCCAAGTGTCATGTCTTTGTATTCAGCCTCTGTGCTTGAACAGGCGACAATATGTTGTTTCTTACTTCTCCATGTTACAAGGTTTTTTCCTACAAAAGTGAAGTAGCCTGACGTAGATCGCCTATCATTTATTGATCCAGCCCAGTCAGTATCAATATATACTTCTATTCTTTAGAACTCTGTGTTTTTTGTGCACAATACTCCTTTTTTAGGAGTAGACTTTAGATACCTCAAAATACTAATAAATGCATTCATATGTTGTTCTCCAAGATTATGCATAAATTGGCTGACAATACTTAAAGCATAGGCAAAATCTGGTCTTGTGTGTGCCAAATACATCAACCTTCCAACAAGTCTTTGGTATTTTTCTTTATTTATTGGAACTTGATCAACCTTGATACATAACTTTAATCCTTCCTTTACTGGTGTGTTAGTTGTTGACATGTCAACATACCAGTTTCTTTTAATAAATCTAAGGCATACTTTCTTTGAGATAAGAAGATTCCTTCTTTTGATCGAGAAACCTCAATTCCGAGAAAATATTTTAAGGAACCAAGGTCTTTCATTTCAAATTCTCTAGACAAATAACTTTGTAGAGCTTTCCTTTCTTCATGATCATTTCCTGTTACTATCATATCATCAACATATACAATAAGTGTAGTGATCTTACTATGTCTTTTTTTCATAAATAAAATATGGTTTGAATTGCTTTGCTTGTAGCCAAATGCCTTCATAGACTTTGTGAACTTGCCAAACCATGCTATTGGAGATTGTTTTAAACTATACAGTGATTTTTTTAATTTGCACACCTTTCCATCATGGATTTTTGATTTCTTGATTCCTAGTGGTAGATTCATGTAGATTTCTTCAATTAAATCTCCATGTAGAAAGGCATTTTTTACATCAAACTGATATAATGACCAATCTAGATTTGCAGCTAGAGATACCAAGACTTGAACAGTGTTAATTTTGGTTACAGGTGCAAATATTTTTGTATAGTCGATCCCATATGTCTGAGTGTATCATTTTGCCACCAATCTTGTTTTGTAGCGTTCAATCATACTATCTGCTTGGTACTTTACTGAAAAAATTCATCGACATCCAACAATTTTCTTTGTTGGTGGACGATCAACAAGTTCCCAAGTTTTATTTATTTCTAAGGATCTCAGTTCTTCATTCATAGCATCTTCCCATTTTAAGTAAACTAAAGCTTTCTGCACACTGTTAGGAATAGATACAATAGATAATTGATTCACAAATAACATGTTTGATTTTGACAAACGATGTTTAGACACATAGTTACTCATGGGATATTTGACTTTACTAGAAATCTCAGGTTCATACATAGTTTTAGGAATACCTCTGTTAGGACGTGGTGGAAGTATTTTTCTGGTTGGTTCAATAGTTGAAACATTTTCTGCAAATGATTGGTTAGGTATATCAACAACTTGTGGAGTAGGAAACTTGTACTCACTTAGTGGTAGTAATGAACTTGCTTGATGATCTTGGAGTTGACGAGGACTTGATTCCATTTCCCTTGAATCTCTTCCATTTTGAGAGTTATTACCATCTGAATTGAAGTTATTTGTGTTTTGATCACATATAATTTGTCTTTCTTCATAAGGTAACAATTTATATGCTAGGGTCTGAATTTCATCATGGTTGTACTCCCCCTAAAATTCAGGCTTAGAAGAGAAATACATTGTATCTTCATGAAAAATAACATCCATGGTGGTGATCATTTGTTTTGTTGGAGGATGATAACAACGGTACCCTTTTTGTTGTGTAGCATATCCCATAAAAACACAATGTATTGATCGTGGATCCAACTTGTTGTTGTTTATGTAGATGTACAAATGCCACACACCCAAAGACATGGGTAGGTAAATTGGGAACACTTGGTGCAACAATTGCTTTAGTGATGGCTTGTAGTGGTGTTTGGAAGTCAATGGAACTAGAAGGTATCCGATTGATCAAATATGCAGCAAAAGTAAGTGCTTCTCCCCAATAAGATAATGACATAGGAGCTTCGATTAATAAGGCACGGACAACCTCCAACAAATCTATTTTGCTGAGGTGTATCAACACAAGTAGTTTGATGAATAATTCCTTCTGATTTAAGATATCCTTGAAGCTCAGAACTCTTATATTCTCCTCCACTATCACTACGTAAAACTTGAATCTGTGTATTATACTGAGTACGAACCATTTTATGAATATTTCTAAATAATAAGTTTACTTCACTTTTAGACTCCATTAAACAAACCCAAGTCATTCTATTAAAATCATCAATAAATATAACAAACCAACGTGATCCTTCCAAAGTAGAGACTTTGGAAGGGCCCCATATGTCAGAGTGTGCAACCATAAAAGGAAGTGGACTTTTATTTAAGGTTACAGGAAAAAAAAAATGATGACTTTTTGTTAATTCACAAACATCACACTTTAAAGAAGAAAGATCTAAATTCAAAAATAAACTTGGAAATAATTTCTTTAAATATCCAAAAGAAGCATGACCCAATCTCCTATGCCTTAGCCATATATTTGATGTATCCTTTCTTTTAGATTCATTTGCTATTAGTGCATGATTTGTTGAAGCCAAGTCCAAATAATACAAGTTTTCTCGCCTAACACCACGACCAATCGTTTTCTTTATTTGGATGTCCTTGAATACACAAAAGTCAGGCCAAAAAGTAACAAAACAAGATAAAGTAGTGGTTATTTGAAAAATAGATATAAGGTTATACTCTAAAGAGGGAATAACTAGCACTGAATTTAAATTTAAAGTATTAGTGAGAGATAAAAAGTTTTCCCCAATAACTGAGGTTGTGTTACCATTGGCAGTGCAAACAGTTTTGTGTGAAGATGGTTTTGAAATTTGTCTAAAATCGAATGTCATATGATCAGTTGCACCTGAATCAATTATCCATGTATTATTAAAAACAGAAGGAAAAGGTTTAAGCATCTTACCAACATTGTTTGAGGTTGCTACTAATGCTGAAGAGCTTGCAACATGATCCTTTATTATTTCAGCATTGGTGGCAGTAGACATATGTCTTGGATTTTTCTTCCGAGAGTCATGGTTGTGATCCCACCAATTAAGATATCCCACAAGTTCAAAACATCGTTCTTTGGTATGACCCTTTTGATGACAATGGGTACATTTAAATGATGTTTTATCAACAACTTTTTTGAAATTCATTCATTCTTGCTGATTTGAAAAAGAATGATTTTGAGATATTATGGCGGAAGCGTCAGAGTCTCCAGATTTTTCTTTCAATGACATTTGACGGACTACTTCTTGTCGAATCAAGGAGTAACATCCTTCTAAATTCGGGATGGTTTCTTTTCGCAAAATTTCTCCACAAACCTGCTCAAACTCATCATCTAATCCAACAAGAAAAATATGTACCCTCAGTCTTTCAACAGACTCTTCATACGATATTAGATTATCAGGATTTTTCATGACCACCTTATCACGATGATCTAGTTCTTGAAAAATTTCAGTCAACTCTCCATAATATTCATAAAGTGATTTTCCATTTTTTCTAAAAGTAAAGGCTTTCTAGTTTAAGACAAATATATGTAATTTGTCATTTTTATTGTAGAATGCTTTTGCCAAAGCACCCCAAATTTTAAGAGCAGTTGGTATGCGTAAATAACACTTCATGATTTCTGGACTCATTGACATAAGTATCCATCTCTTCACTTTTTAATTTTCAGCATATCACTTGTTATAATTTGCTGATGATTTTTCAGGTTGTAAATTTTTTTCATGAATATAAGATAGTTTTTCTCTTTCTGCAATATGCATTTCTATTATTTGAGACTAAACATCATAGTTAGTCTCAGTAAGAATAATTCCGACATTAAATACACCTTCAGAATGAACAGATTGTACAATAACTGGAGTTATTTTCTCTACAAGCAATGAACTTGTGTTATCTGTCATGATTTTATAGTACAAAAACTAGAAAATGGTGTAATAATTTCAAAACTGGAAGGAAAATGTTAAGAACTAGTTTGAATAGTATTAAATCGGGGATAAAATTGGTTTAAAATGGTAAATTTGGATCAAACTGGGTTAAAAACTAGTCAATTTGGATCAAAATTGGATAAAAACCGATCAATTTTGATAAAAAATGGAAGGAAATCGAATAAAATGGACCAAATTGGGTGAAAAATCGAACAAAATCGGGTTAAAAACCAAGTTTGGACCGCTAAAATGGGCCAAACTGAATTAAAAGGACAAAATCGGGTATGGACCGAACCGCTAGATCAAACCAGGTTCAACCGCTAGATCAAACCGGGACTTCAATCCCCCTCAAAAATTATTTATAGCTCCACCCTTGCATACATGTGCTATAGCCGTATAGAATATATATTTATCATCATTTTCATCATCATTATCAAGAATCAAGATCATCTTTTGACTCTTCTGCCATAGTTTCCATGGAAAAGTTCCAGCTCAACAACAATGGAAGATGGGTTTTTTTTGTCTAAGAGAGATGTGTGCAAATTAAATGCAGACTAGTATAGAAAAACTACTAGGGAATTCAAAGAACAATTTTTTTTTTAATGAGTCTCCATGCAAGCACATGAAATCTTGGCCATGGAGGAAGCACTCTCAACTTCTGCAACTTTTATCTCACTTTTTTTTCTTTCTCTTCCTTATTAATTACACGTGTCCATTAAAAGTTTAGATTCAAAGTAACACCCACTTACGAAAATGGAATCAAATATATTTTTATTTTTTAAGTTTCAGGGCATTTACAAAAACCAAAAAAAGGTTCAAGAATTTCTTTTATTATATAAAAATATACGATGTAGTCTAGTAATTTATTGTGAAGTATTTCTAATCCATTATTTATAAAAATTGAAAATTTAAGTATAATAAATGCATATTAGTGTGGGACTAAAGTGGATTAGTTTGAACGATCAAGGGTTTTTAAGTACTTATTTTTAATAATTATTATGGGACTAAATGTACCCATTTTTTATAATAATAGAACTATTAGTGCTTGACTCAATACTTAAGAGATTTTTGTATACATATTTTTAAAAAATAAAACCATTTTTGTCCCTTTTCCATTTATTAACTTTGCACATAACTAAGGTATACACTTTTAGGACCTTAAATTATATCTAAATTTCTATAATTTTGGGTGCAATCATACTAGCACTAAAACATCAGATTTCATCAGAACTCCGTAGTTAAGTGTGCTTGGGCGAGAGTAGTATTAGGATAGGTGACCTCCTTGGAAGTCCTCGTGTTGCACCCTTTAGAGAACCCAATCTCTCACTAAGAACTCAAATTCGAATTCCATCCGAATGTGTGAATGCATTTTCTGTTTATTAATAAAAAAAATAAAACTTTAAAACCCCTTTTTTTTTTTTTTTTTTTAAAAGTATACACTTTTAGGAAATCACATGAAATAGGCTAAAGATACGTGAATATAACTTCGTTTGCATGGGTCCTTAGGCTGGTGGTTTAAAAAAAATATTATGTAGGTGTATGAAATTTTCACATATTTATTAATATGAAATGAAAAAAAAAAAAACTTTTTTTACCAAATAAAAAAAAATCCTTATTACATTATTTTTGAAAAAAAAAAAATTCAGGAAATTACACTCATCATGACGTACACGAATGCATTTGATAAATGTGAAGATTTGGAAAATAAAACGAGAATATTGCGAACACCTCCGAGAGATACTTTCACTTTTCATCTTTTATTATTTTGAATATATATTAAAAAAAATTATTTTATACATGTATTCAAAAATAAATTATTGAAATTTTAATAATTCTAACGATAAATAATTATTGAATTTTAACTAAAAGATAAAAAAAAAAAAAAAAAAAAAAAAAAAAAACTACTCAATAAAATTATCGTCAACCATTATAACTAAATATATTGTGAAATAACATTAAATTTAAACTAGATTGTGAACATCCATTTCACTAATCTCCTAAAATGTTTTGGTTAGGTTAGTGACAGTGAAACTCACCAATGAGAATCTACGGACGTACAAATGGTTGAATGAGTTGGAATCCACTTAAAAGATTTTTTTTTTTTTTTTAATTTGAGGAAAAAAAAAGTAATCATGGAATTTTGTAGTAGGGACACTAACAGACTGAGTTACATTGGTACGTGGAGAGATGAAGTCCATTTGTTGGATTAAACCCTCGTAATCATCGATGCTTAAACCGAAATTATTAAACTAATTAGTCTTAAGCTACTTCAATAATTGGTTCAAAACAAAGTAATTACCTTCCCCATATGTGTACAATATATAACTAGCTAATAGCTTTAATTATAACAATAAAATATAACCCTAGTTCAGATCTTGTTTTGTGGAGTAAATTACACCATTAGTTTTTTATTTATTTATGAAGTAACATGAAAATTTTCACCAGGTAAAAGAGACGGTCATGTTTTGAATCATTAATTATATTTGAGCATTTTTAATAAATATATAAAAATATAATTAACTCTTCTCATAACAGCTTAAGTTTTTAGAAGAGTTTGTGACTAATAATTTTTAAAATGGTATCAAAGTTAGAGATTCTATGTTCAAGGCCTAACAACTCTAATTGTTGATTTGTAAATATTTGGCCTGTATGGTGTATAGAAGTAATACTTGTAGGGGAGTGATAAATGCATAAAAGTATAGTTTGTTCTCCTACTAAAAGCTTCTCCTTTTAAGAGAATTAATAACCAACAACTTTTGACAGTTTTCATACCTCAATTTTTATTATATATGATTGAGAATAAATAAATAAATAAAAAAAGCAGAAAGCATGGTAATCAAGAGGTGTTTGTACAAGGTTGTCCCACTATGTATACTGCATTTGTAGTGTAAAAGACCCTCTTGTTCCCTGCCCAAACCTACAAATATTGATAGACGTACGTACCCATCTCTTACATGTGTATACAAACAGATACAAATTTTTCAAAAGTAGTCTGACTTGATCACCTGCTTTACATATATATACAAAGGCTTAGGTATTTTATATATAATTTAGCATGGGAGATAAGAGGATACATCTGACGAAGCATTTGGGTCATTTACGTACCCATGTCAGACCAAGCTTTCATGTAAATGGTCCCAAAATGCAGACGTTTTGAGATTATAATAGCTTAATTGAGAGGAAAAAATCTACGCATCTCTATTTTTATTGGGCCATCCCACTATATTATCGCTTTAAAATAAAGAAAAGCTAGTTTGATTGCGATTTGATTTATAATTTTTTAATTAAATAATTAATTTGATAAATTTTAATTCTTATTTGATAAATTTTAATTTGATAAATTTTAATTCTTAATTTTTTATATATTTTAATAAAGAAAAGCTTTCATGTAATGTATTTGATAATAATTTTTATTAAGTCATTTTTAATAAAAAAAATTATTTACAAGTTGTTTGGTACTTTTTATTTGTGATTTTTTCCTTCAAAAACTTAAAAAGAATAAGAAAATGTTTGGCTATTATTTAGAAATTTCAATTTTTTTAAAATCATTTTCTTTAAATATTTTTACACAAAAATGCATAAGACTTCATTTATTACTTTCTATAAAATTATTTGGTAAAAATGAGAAGAAAAAAAATGAAAAAATAATAAAAATAACACCCCTCAAAACTTGTAATAACAAAAATAGCACACCTTGTAATCAAACTTATATTTTCACAATTAAAAAAAATGATTGATATATTATTTTTCTTTGAACAACCATTCAATTGGAATTGAACTACAGTAATTTAGATCCGTTCAATATCGAACATTCAGTATTATTGAGGTGTTAGTTTTGTTATTATAAATTTTAAGGGTGTTATTTTTGGTAATTTTCAAAAAAGAATAAAAAATTTGATTAAAAATATTTATAATCACTCATTTAGTAGTGCTTCCTTAAAAATAGAACTATCAACAGAGTGGATGGGTGGGGAGAAGGGACCCTCTCCTCGTTTCCCGTCCTCAATTTAGAACATTCCTTCATTTCGACCTAATATTCTTATAAGAACATATCGAGCATTTTCAATTATAATTTTGACCCCAAACGGGAATCGAGATCCAAGTAATATATAAATATTATGTTTTCAAATTTTTTAGTGACATTTTTAGTTTTATTATAAAGAAAAAATTATAAGAAAACTATTCAATAATAAATATTTTATGATGAGAAGGAAAAGAAAATTTTGAAACAATAAATAATAAAAATAAACAATATTTATATGATAAGGAGAAAAATAAAATATAAGTAACAATAAATACATAGTTTTTTTTACACTAAACAACTTTCATAAACTTTTATTCATAGTAAAAACAAATTTCATAAAATCTTATTACAAACTAGTTTGAAGTAATAAGAATAAATTATAAAATAATTATACATTTTTATACTTTTAGAATTTAAGTAAATAGTTTAAATAATTTTTTTTATGATGTTTTAAAAAAATAAAACATAATTTAAAGAAAAAATATAACACATTACTTAAAATTAGTTTGAGTTTTAATATAACTAAATTTATAAAACGTTTAGAAAATATAAATAAATTTATATATTTATGAAAATTAGGTATATAGTTTTGAAGAATATGGAGGTGAATGCAATCTCCGTCCTTGTCATGCCTCGTATTATAAAATACAAATTCCTATCATTCGTTTTTCATTCCCCATTTTTTTTTATCCCCATTATTGTCTTCAATTAAATAATCCCACCAGAGATTTTTTCCATCATAGAAAATTGAAACTCTATTTAAAAATGTAAAAATTAAAATAAAAAATTATTATGAAATATACTTATTAAAAAAAACTTAAAATACATCAAAAATTAATATCAAGATCATTATCAAGTGCAAATTTATGCTTGATAACTAATACCAAGTGAATACATTAATAAAAGTGCAACATAATATATACAAATAAAATTACTCGCGAGAGAAGTAGGTTATTAATTCCATATGTAATGTAATCAGAGAGGTAGTAAATAATTTGATCAATTTTTTTGAATTAATTTTTTAGATTTTTATTGGATTAAATCGATAAATTTTATAGTCGGATCATATTTGAACTATAAAGTATAGAATCCGTTAGATTTAGATCGAATTCATATCGATAGATTTTATAATCCATTGTAATCCGATCCGGACCGAATTTCTTTTAAAATAATAAATAAATAAATATTTTATTTTTATTATATTATATTTAAATATTATACATACTACAATTACATTAAATTACTATTTTAGTTTAAAATAAAAATAAATGTTAAATTCTTTATAATAATTTAATAATATTTAAGAGTATGCTTTTTATTATTTTGATTCTCTTATTTGTAAAATTATAAATAAATAAATAAATTTACTTAATGATGTACCAATTTAAAATTTAAATATTAATATATATTGTGTTTTATATATAACAATAATTTAAAAATAAGTTATAATCTTAATTCAACCTTATTCGTTCAAAAAAATTTGATACGTTCAGATTTGAATTATTTATATTGAATATATTATTAGATCAGATTTAGATTGGATATCTTCAAATCTACTTCGAATCAGATTCAAATTGATAAAATATAAACAATTTTGATCTGTTATTGAGCCCTAAATGTAATATATGCATAAATTGTGTATGTATTTGTTAAAATAAAGTATTAGACAACTTTATACTCCATTATTTTAGCAGTCGACATTAAAATAAATAATTTATCACTCAACTTTTTTTTTTTTTTAAGTAAAATTTTTGTCCAATAATAATAATATTAAATTATAATTAATTATAAAAATAAAAGAAATAATTATTTATTTTATTTTGAAAATAATAAAATTATTAATATCATCACACTGTATTTTTATTTGAATAAATATGTCGGGTGTTTGGTCAATGCAGATTAGATGTGCAAACTCTTTAGTCGAATGGAATTCATGTGACCCAGATGCTCTTGTTATGGGGAACAATTGAATCGTCACAACATTTGAATATGGGCTTTTGTTATGGGGAACAGATGAATAGTCACATATTTGAATATGGGTTATGAATCTCTCTCTGTTTTTTTTTTTTTCCTTAATCAATAAATAAATACTTAATTTAAGTGTAAAAAGAAAGAAATAATTATTTTTGTTAAAACTTGAACTTATAATCATTTAAAATGCTTTTAAAACTAAAACTTATAATTATTTAAATATTGAGTATTTATATTTATTATCTAAACCAAGTAGCGAGAGCAACCTTTTTATTGTTTGAATGTGATCGATGAAGAATATAAAATTCTTCCTTTTTATATATAACATATTTAATTAATTTTATTTTACATTTAAAGAAAAAAGTATATTCATTAATTTAAAAAGTAAAAACGAATGAATTGTCAACTATTTGTACATGGGTCATTTGTCACAATATGCCAGAATCTTTTCTTCTACGAAGAATATATATGAACCCTTTTATGCTACCCTCCAATCTATCTATTTATATAATTTTATTTTTAATACTCACAAAAAATAAAATATATGTTATTTTTTTAAACATAAAACAAAAATATATGTTAACTATTTATATAAAACACTCTATTATTCCGAAATTCTCTCAAATATGATCCCAACGCCCATTTCGAAATGTTTCCCTTTCTTGCCTTATAATTTTTATTTTATATAAAATTTTGTGACAACTTTACCCCTTAAAAACATACAATATTTTAAAATACCTTAGTAGAATATATTGTTAGAAGTTGTTAGTCACCAACTCTATCAAAAGTTTAAGCTGTTTGAAGGAGGGCCAATTATACTTTTATATATTC